>OZ010733.1:34878536-36078536 GCA_963932275.1 Andrena praecox
GAAAATCTATTAAGCCGGGTGGAAAGTCCGTTGGAAATTTTAATTTCCCTTGGAAACTGTGCAACCGACTGATACAATTAATTTCCTATCTTCTATTTATCGCTACAGGAAGCGTATGTACCTAAAATTACTTCTGGCGCTCTATAATGTCTTGTGCTGACAATCGTGCTGTGATGTTCGTGATCGAAAGTAGCGCTACCAAAGTCGATAAGCCTGATGTCTGTCCGTTTCACGCGCCTGATGTCCTTTCGCTTGAAAAGAAGAAACATCTTTTAAACATTCCAGATCACGATACTACTACCATAGTACGCTTCACTCGAAGTAGAACGGGGCACTCGATGCACAGTGCGTCGGAACGCGTTCGCATGGCAAGTCGACCGTCTCTCACCTTTTTGTTGTTATATATGCTCTCGTGGTCGGAGTCCACGAACAGTATGTTCTCCGGTTTCAGGTCGGTGTGCGTGAGTTTGTTGTCGTGCAGAAATTTCACGGCATAGCAAAGCTGATAGCCGATGTGCCTGACGTGCTCTAACGGGTAGGGCTGATAATTGTTGTCTCTCTGTAAAAGGCAATATTAATTAGCATACTGTTGCGGCTGGTGTCTCGTGTCGCACACAAAGCAGAGCTAATTACAAATGCGGCAAGTTTCTCGGCCGAAAATGCAATTGATCGCCGCAAGTGTGCTCTACATTCACCAAGTACAAAGTCGCCTCTTTACCTTTACTCTGCAAGAAAATACGTACACGTATACGTACCAAGAAATCGAATACGCTAAGCCCAAGCATTTCGAAGGCGATGCACATGTGACCGTGATAATTGAACCAGTCGAGCATTTTCACGCACAAGCTGCAAACACAATCATGGCGCGTTAAATTAACGAAGAGAACAAGATCCCGTCGGGAATATCGGGAGAAGAAAAATTACATAGAAGATAAGAGAGAGCAGTCATGCGAATACTAACTGTTGGCCTTCCGGATCCTTGGTAGCAATTTTCTCTAAGGCGTTTATTTCGAGCTTCGCGGCTTCCCTATACTTCTCTACGTTCTTGATAATTTTCAGAGCCATCACGTGATCCCTGCAAACGTCATTGTACTTTTATTAGATGACTCCACGTACAAGCATCGTGTCTGGCCTCCCGCATTCCGCACTGCCGCGCGGCAAGCATTGCGCGCAGAGATGCGCGAAGCGTTCTAATCGGGACTTTCGTTAACAGAGAAACACCCCCCCGGAAAGAAATGGGGAGAGAGAAGAAAAATGCCTCGAGGCTCGTTTCCAACGCGCAATTTCGCGTGGTTCGATTCGCTCCGCTCGCTTTGCTCGCGGCGCTCGTGGAGGATGCTCGGCCCGTAAAACAAAGTGCAAGGCCATCCTATTATTGCGACTAGTCGGCGCGTCATTTTGTGACAGTGCCGGCACCGGCTATTTCTGACCCTGCTATAACTCGAGTCGCGCCACGCACCTCTAGGATTCACCTCGGTGGACGGTTAAGAAACGGATGGTGAAAAGGGACTAGCACGGCGGGGTGGCGCACGTGGGAGGGAAACGGGATAGGGGATGGGCTCCGACGGGTGCAGATAGAAAAGCGCATAGCCAGAGGTGTGCGTTTACCTACGTAGTAGTTACATGAGCTGCCACTTACATTTGCAAGTCCTTAACCTTGACAACTTTTCCAAAAGTACCCTCTCCTAGGGTGGCCAGTACTTTATCTGCAATGCAAAAAGGTAGATAAGTGTCTGTGGTAGATCGAAGACCTCGCGTCCAACGGAAAGGACGTCCGCGTTACTCCTCGACCCGTCAAGGCACCCCGCTCATCGTCTTCCACCGTCGTGGGTCACGTGGACCAGGTGAAATATCCTGGAGCGACGCTTCACAACCGGAGGACATTTGGGATATTTTACCTTGCCAGTGGCCGCCCGCAGGCGTGTCGCCTTCTACGTTTGTTCTTTCCGCCAGAAACGAAAAAAAGAAAGGAAGAACGAAGACCCAGCGGAGGAACACCCGCGAACGGAGGAGCAACAGGGACGTACTTGCCCACCGCGGACGTTCGGTCGTTCTGTACGCCATAAAATGCCGTGAACGGATGGTATGATAAAGTGGTAAAAAAAAAAAACGGTATCATAGAGACTGATATCGATCGGAACTGTTGCTCTCCTAAAGGTCGAGGTACCCTAACCGTAAAACGGCTGCTCAAGTCGCGCGACATTCGCTCCGTCGCTCCCGGACGCGTTTCGATTGGCCTTGATACAGGCGCGGCTCTCTACGTTCGGCTGTTTCGCGAGACGGGGGCAGGCGGGTGAAAGCCGAGTTCGGCGGCTGGAGAATATATTGAACCTGGTGGTCGCGAAGCTACGAGGAAAGTCATCGGGGATAATTAGAGCGAATGTCGAGTGTCCTCGCGCGCCTATTTAAAGAGAGAGAGGAACACGTCATCCCGAAGAAGACGTATCGAGGAGATAGCGCAAGCGTAGTTTCTCTTTGTCTCTCCTCCTTCCTTCGACTCTCTGGCTCTCTGGTCCAGCTTCACCTTCGACCGTCGCACGGGGATGAGAAGCGCGAGGGGTGAGATGAAATTTCGCGACGATTTTCGCTGAAATAAACTCTCGCACGGTTCGGGGAGAACTTTCTCTGCGAATCTAGTACGCTGCGTCATTTGTACATTCGGGAGGAATTCCAGAGAACTAGGGAGCGGTGAGATTCTTTTGTGATGATCCTTGATACAGTGCACCCTAGAAATCATTGAAAATCTGGGTGAAAAATGGCTGTAGAAAATGTAGAAAGTACTGGAGTGATTGTGTATCGTATCGCGTAAAACTATGTTTGGTCTAGGCCTAGGGTGCTCTTAGAGATTAATGGTGCATGAAGAAAGGATCAAAGTTTCACCGTTTCTTCTTGAATTAATTTTCGAAGTTTGCAGTAAACTCCCTGCTATGAACGTGAACTTGTTTCTCTGTTCAATGGTTAAATCTCTCTCGCGCATTGTAAAATGAACGTACAGCTTCCCATTAAAAGAAATGAACGGTTCAAACAGCGTAGTATCAGAGAATTTGCTGCAAATTTGGAGAATCGATTCCCGTTATATTTCTTATAAAACGGGGCGAAACCTCTTCCTTTACGCGTCATTAATTTATGAGAGAAACAATTGGTAACATCCGCGCGAGTACCTTGCATGTGCAGGGTGCGTCACGTGAGCATTGGCCGCTGCTTCCAACGTGGATTTTCCTAGAAAGGGGAAGCCCCGTTGAAGCAGAAGAGGTATTGTCAGCCGCTCCAAACATACGGAACTAAGTTTGATAATTAATCAGAGTGAAAGTGTCTCGAGCATCTTCAGTGGTTTGAAGAGTAGCCCTCTAGAAACTAGGAGTGCTGTTGGCATTGGAGTTCAGCTGAAGCTAAGAATCGCAGACTAGTAATCGAGGAAGTGAAAAAACAGAAGCTCCTATCGGTCACATGATACTTGAGCTATGGTACCTCGTAAGGTGAGATGTCCAGCAACTAGACTACATGGGGAATCCAGCGATCAGCACTTCAAACTGATGGCTATCTAGAAACTCCCGCGTGCAGTTGACAAACCAATGGTTCAGCGTCCACCTAAGGCTACAAGTCTCTGACTAAAGCAACTATGGCAGTCGATAAGCCACTTTCAGCAAAGTGAACCCTCCAGCCGATCGGCCGGGGAGCAACAGAGAGACAGGCGAAGGTGAAGATCGAGAACTCTAGCGAGATCGGGAGAAAGAGAGGTCCATAGAAAGGGCGGCAAGAAACAAAGAGAGACTATGGGCAGATACCGTAGGTAACCGTCCGATCGATCGACCGGTCGATCGATCTGAGGCTTGCTTAAATCTACTACAATGAGTGTATTCACGTATTCACGAACATCTATTTGCCAGGATGTCGCCGGATTGGTATACAAGGTGGCCGTCTTCGTCGTCCTCGACGGAGGGCGGTCGCGGGCTCTACGTATGGGCCGGCGGTAACGGTATCAGCGGCGCGTGCCAATAGAGGACCCAATCAGTGTGGAGAGCACCGTTTGGTGTCCGGATCATTGCGTCGACGATCGGTCCCCCGTGTTTCGGTTTCGTGACGGCGCCGGGGACAGAGGAGGAACACGTCGTTCCCCAACCGGTACGTAGTCGATTCCACACCACCGGGCGGACGGTTCGCGTCGTCGTGGCCGTCGTTGGCAGCGGTCATCCAGTGGGACGATGGTCGTCCAGTCGTTGGTCCCGGTTGCGTGTCCGTTGTGATCCATTGCGGTAGACAGACAGAGAGAGAGAGAGGGACGGTGGGTCCACATCCAGGGCCGTCGCGTCAACCGATCGCCACACACCGTCATCCACCACCACCACCACCACCACCACGAGGGCGGAGACCCGTGAAACACGCGGTAGAGGACGTGTGTAAGCACGGACGAACGTACGAGTGTGTCGGTGGGGAGGAAGAAGAGGGGATACATCATCATCATCATCATCGTCATCGGTCATCATCGAACCACCCGATCCGAGCGCCCAGTCGACCAAAGTGACCAATCCGTGTGCCATATCCATTTCCATTCCATTCCATAACAACGGAGATGGTAACCCAACAATCAGAGAGAAAGGGGAGAGGGCAAAATGGTTTGCCAAGTCAGAAAGTTGCGGTTACGAATTTACCATCGGCACAAAGCGAACATATTTTTTATTTTATTTTACTTCTGTATCTTTATACTTCGCATTCGTTACCTCTTTTTTTCTTTAGTTATTTTACTTCTTTATATATATATTATATATATATATATACACGTATATACTTTCTCCGTTTAGACATGGTTCTTACTTATATTCTTTTTTTGCCTACGCTCGTTCTATTTATCGTAAATCGTGTTAAAGTTAGGTATTCGCCTCGAAGGAGCCGTCCCAATGCGTACTAATGCGCGCGACGAACTAGAATATATCCGGGTGTATATCTCTAGCGTACACGGGCAGGCAAATGACCAACGCGGAAAGACAAGGTTCTTTTTTTTTTCATTAAACTTATTATCGAGTGAATATTGTCGTTTAATCGTCGTGACGCGGAAAAAAAAATAATGGAAATCGTTCGATGTAGCTTCATAGACAGAAACCAACCGAGATCTCATCATTTGGAACATGGACAGCAAGGAAATGGTCGTCGGACAGCTTCTTTCGAGTGCTCGTTATTACTCTTTTTTCTAACACGCTCGGAGAGGTTTATCTTTCTTTTTGTTAATTAATCAACTCGTTTGCAGAAAGTTCAAGTACTTACGTGATTGCGCGCGGGCGAGCGAGCCCCACGATGATCGATCCCGTCGATCGATCCTCGTGGCGCGTCGCCGGCCGCTGCGCTGCCGATCGATCGATCGACACATCGAGCCTACCTTATCGATCTAAGAGACTATAACGCGAATCGATACTGTTCATTTCTCTGTCGTAATTCAATCAAGCAGAATCTCAACGGAACTGTTTTGATAGAAAGAGAAGGCAGGGCACTGCGGTACTCGGTTGGTTACACAGAGCCTTTCAAAGGCGTATAACGTCTCCTCGAACGATTAATCCTTCAAACGTTAAAGTACAGTAATAACACTAAATTAAAAACAAGGGAGAGAGAAGTAGGTAAGAAAAGCTAGTGCTCCAACAATTGGTCTTCATCGGTAGATCGCCACTGATTATATGCGATTTGCAACGTGTTACATTGTAGGTGGAGGGAATATAGAGAGGTCCTGAAAGCAGTAGGGAGCCAGAACGTTAGCGGAATCGCCTCTTTCGATGCTGAGATTCAAACAGTGTACATCGTCTGTAAAATCTGCTACTCAATCTTAACTATATTTCATATCACAAGGCATTCGCTGAACGAAGTACCGATGCCCACACGTGACCTCAGTATCCAAAAGGCCAGACGAGACTCAAGATCCTGGAACTGAATCCTTACACTTCTTAGACGCCATCGAAGGGCCTGGGAACACCAAGGTAAACAAAGGAACACATTCGTCAACTTCTACCCTGGAGTTCCACTTGCAGTACCACCTCGCTATAGTCCTCCCACCTGCGCTACAGGTCCGAAAAACGAGAGGTTCTCGATAAGATGGCTCGAGCGTGAATCATCCCCAGCAAGGGCTGCGAGCTCGGGGTGCGAGGGATCATCAAGCACCGATGAGGGTCGCGCGCTACGAGAACGCGTCTTACATTAGTCGACCTCCACGAACTGGTCCTGCCGTCGTGTCTGCAAAGCCTGGGTCGCGCCAAGGGGTAAGAATCGCAGCCAGGTGGTAGGGCAAGGGGTGCGGAAGAGTTAACGAGTGTAAACGCAGCAAAACCAGCGGTAGGCAAAAGAGAGGGTGGATGGGAAGAACACAGCACAACAGCGGCATCAGCAACGGGGGGCAAGGAGCTGTCTTGCTCCAGGAGAAACAACACTGCCGCGAACCAGCGGCCACAGAGACATATTTGCCAGTGCGCGTGGCTCGACAACTTACAATCGCGTGGTGGACCGCGTCCGCGTTGCTAACGACACTCGCAGCCGATACCACCACCGCCGCCGCGCCCTTCGCGGCGTCTTTTCGCTCGCTTTGGATGTCTTTCCTATACTTGCTGGCGATTATGTCCGTGGTGCTCGGCCGCATTTTCACCTGGCCGCCAGCCGCCAGCTGGCTGTACGTCTCCTCCATCGCGGCGTACTTCAGGATCAGGCTCTGGATCTCCTTGCGCTTCGCCGCCCTCTCGGTCACCGCGGGATCGGTGTCCTCGTGGCCGATCGCCTGCGCGGCGTCCTTCTCGGGGTTAACGCTACTGGTGGGTGTCTTCTCCGGGTCCGAGGCATCGTCGGTACTCCCTTTGCCCGCGGACGCGTCCACTTTCATGGGCCTGGCTAATCTGAGGGCAGCGGACCTGGACTCCAGCTGCTCGCTCTTGCCGTTTCGGTACGGCCTGACTTTGCGCGTGTGCGTCTCAGCGTGGCCTGACTTGTGCCTGCCGTAGCGCCGATAACTGTCAGAGGTCAGCGGAGCCTGTCTGTCTGCTCGGTGATGATGGTAGCCTGGCGTCTTCTCGCGCCTGAAGTCCTTCACGGCGGTGGACTTGACGTAAGGGTATGCCTTCTCGGAGAGCACCACGCTGGTGGGGCTCTTGATGACGGTGCGCGTCACTGACGGCTCCAGCGTCTTCTCCTCGCGAACGTACGGACTGTCCTCGCGGCGGTAGTAGCTGTGGTCGCGCTCGTGGGTACGCCTGTAGTCGTGGCAGGCTTGTTCCGTGTGGCGCTTTCTCCTCGTGTACTTTTCCAAAATCGTGGAGTACTTGTCCTCCAGCCGGGTCCTCGTGGCGCTCAGCTGGTTGACGTTCGGCGAGCGCCTCGCTGGGGCTACTTTGCTGCCGACGTTGTCGTTTATGCTGGAGGCGCCGCGCACCCTGGTCGCCAGCCGTTGCAAAAGGCTGGAGCAGGAGTCTGTGAGCATCTGCGTGACGCTGGTGGTCGTCGAGGAACGGGCGTAACGACTCCGTCGGGTCGACGAGCCCTGACGAGACGTCGACATGTTGTCACGTGGCGCGAATATGAACATCGGGAGACGCAAAAGCACACCCACGCGGCTTGAAATCTTTCCACGGGACAAGCCGCGCTCAACTATCTCGCTGCAGCTTTCAACACTTCCACCGCGTCCTGCGGAGCATTCACTCGGCCGCAACGTACTCCAGAATACGGGGGGAAACGGCGAGGAAGACCAGGAGAAGCTCCCAACACCCTGGCAAAACGGTTCCCCCCGGACTGTCGGTCGCCTGGCTGCTCTCTGCGAGTGGTATCTGCTTTCGCGTGCACTGGCACGTCAACATGCGGCCGTGGCTGTTCGGGAATCGGCTCCAACGAAGAACGCGGGGAATTCCTCCAGATCCTGGGTCCGAAAGCGACCTCAAGGTCGTGCCGCCAGACCTTGCGCGCTCTGCACGGCACACATCCGAGCTACGCCGTTACCGAGCCGCGGTGAAACCGACGGCAAGCGAAGATTCGATCCTCCACCGTGTCGCCGGAAGTGCCAGGTGTGCTCTCTCCTGCTCTCGGGGCCGCATCACCAGCATCGCGGAGCCGCGGACATTGCCGATCACGCAACAGGGACGCCGTCCAAGGCACTAAACCACGACCACCAACGGCGGTCACGGAGACGACGGCCGACGCGTCGACCGTTCACGAAGCGGCGAGGAGACGATTCGGTGCGCCCCGCCAAATACTCTTGCCGCACTAAAAATACCGAGGAGCGGTGGTGAGCTCTCCTCCGACTCGACCGACGAATTCTCCTTTCGTCCTCGTCTGTCGGGCACCCCGCGACGAAGAGCGCGCAGAGGCGGCGCATCGGAGAGGAGGAGCGGCGAGGGGACCGGCCGAACGGTGGAATCGAAAGAGGCAGAGAGACATGGCAGGGACGACAGAGAGAGCGAAAAGGGTGGAAGGAAGACCGAGCCTGTATTACGTAAATTTGTCCCTCGGTTATTCGGAATGGTGAAGTTCGGCACGCTCTAAGGATCCGAGCTTGGCAGAGCGTTGCGCTTCCTGGTGCACGGCGAGGTCGCTGGGAAACGGTTTCGTGGACAGTTCCACGGTGCACGCGTTGCGAGGAAACGAACCTCTCCCGCTCCCTGAAGCGGGAGGGTTTTTCGCGCCCAAGCGTCGAGTGCAGTCTCTCCCTCCCTCTCTTTCTCTCTCTCTCTCTCTCTCTCTCTCTCTCTCTCTCTCTTTCCTCTACACCTTGACACATATAGAAATTACGAAATCGCCAGGGCGGTTCGAACGGGAGCGGGTCGCCTGGTGGCGGTGAGCGTCCCGCGATGAAATACCGATCTAACCACGGCGGAGATGTACCGCATAATTAGAACGGGGCCCGATATTTAAATGCGACCGTACCCTGAATCGGAGGCACGCGTCACCGCGCTACAATCTTGCACCACCCTAGTGTGAACGAGCTGCAATTGACCCCCTGACGCTGACCTTCGTGTCTTCTACGAGTGACGGGACCGCAAGGGTGACGTTGCGTACACCGCTGATGAGGGAACTTCAACTACACACCGTTGCGCGAGTTTGTTGGGTCGAGTGATCGCTTCGTTCGGATTCTTTTAGATACATGTGACTTTAGCAGTCCTTTTGGCACATTCGCATGGGTGCTCGAAAGGCTTTGTGCTGAGGTGTAGCGACTAACTTGAGACACACTCGAGTGGCATGTTGGGAGATATACTTGGAGGTGCAAGTTACAAAATGTGCTCCTAGTTATTTATTACAGGGTTACGCGTATTTGGTCACAGACCTACATACACTGTCGTTCATAAGTATTAGGATCTGCTGTGTTCAGAGAAAACGTGATATTCGGTAGAGATTTAATACTTTTCACTGCTCCTATTTGCTTTTATTTTTTATTTAAAATACTGATTCAAGTAAAATTTGGTAGAGTTCTTGAACACAGAGATTATTTATTTGCAGGGATGTCTTAAAAGTAGCAAAGAGTGAAGTTGGCATGGCCCATGAGTTTCTTGTCAGTGAGTCAGGAATTCAGAGATACATATATTCAGTACAGTTTTGGACGTCACTTCTACGAGACCCCAGTGTATGTAAGAATGTGAGCGTATAAGGGAAGCTCTGTAATAAGTGGCGAAGAACACATTAAGTAGCTGGTGCCCGTAAGTATATCGCACTGTACATCACTTAAGTGCGTCTGAAGGTAGTTGCACAGTAAATCAACACCTGCTGCCATCACCTGTGCGTGCTTGCACGGTTGGACAACATTCGCAGATCAGAAGATGAAGATCGCTACTAGCCTAAAGCGGCTTAAGAAAGTTAATGTGGCGTGTTTAGCTTGAAACATAGTACGAAGAAGTGAAATTAAGATCAACGAGATGTTACATCCGTGTGAATTGAACATAATCCTCGATTCTAATCACAAGCTATCGCCAGCATATTAATCGTTCCGAAGAAATCACGTTTCCTGCTTAATTAAGGGAACTGTGGATGGACGTTTGGGTTCCGTGCGAATTGTAATTAACGAAAAGGATTCGCTCGGGAGAGCTTGAACTTGTAAATCGTTATCAGAACGACACGAAACACCAACTATTTTTCAAGCAATTAATAATAGAGGATAAAATATGAATTATTTACGAAGGAGAAAATATTCTTATAAGCAAAGACAGTAACTTTTAAACACTCAGAACGCTGGTTTACATTCCAAAGAATGTATTCTGAAGTCAATATTGCGGGATTGAAAGATTGTCTTTTCTAAGAACTTCTTGTTGGAAAATCAAATATTTGAAAGAAAAGAAGCGGGGTATTTGTGTCAGACCAATTCCAATTTAACTAATTCACACATCAACCTGTGCCCCCATATTTACCAAACTTGGCTCGGTCAAATTTTCATCTTTTTCCAAAATTAATTAATGAAACGTTTCAAAGCTGTTACCCTAATAGAAGCCACCTCACTTTCCCCGATAAAACTTGAAACAGTATCCTCCAAGCACCGCTACGTAACAGCTCAATTCTCCGCATTCCAACCAGAATCCAATACCATCTGATAAAAAAGGGGTGAAACGGCTCAATAAAAGCTTCAAATCCTATCCAATGAAACTCGATCCATCGCCAGCTACAACAAGCCACCACCAAGAACGTTAAGCATCGAGCTCAAAAATACCCTAAATTCACCATCGCTATTAAACGCCAAACACGTTCGCTTTTCAACGATCAGCGAGCGATAAATCCTAGAGCGGCCGGAAGCAGTGCTAGGAAAGTAGAACTCAATCAGCGAATTTAGTGGGCGGGTTCGAGGACTCCTGTTGTACTATTAATAAAGCCAGGTTTGTCTTCAAGGTTGCGAAAGATTCGGCGATATCGAGCCGCGAGGCGTCGGTAAGCGTTTCCCCTAAATCCGTGTATTGGTATAAATACACGGGGGTTTAGAAAATAACGACGTAGTTCGCGTTTCGCTCTTTCGCAGACCACCACCAGAGCACCTGGCGCGGCTGATCCGCCTGGCGCGTGCCATCCTACCGCTCGAAGACGGTGATCTGGATCCCATCGATCCCGAGGAGGACGCGATGCGAATCATTCGACCGTGGGTGAGGATCGTGTTACACGCGGTGCCTGTGATTCGGAGGGAATCGACTTGCGAGATGTTTCGGACAGCGAGTCACCTCGCGGGCGCTCGAAGGGCCGCCGATAGGACCACGTTCCAGTGGGCTGTTGGTCGAGGATGAATGGCGAGCGTGCTGCATGGGCCGAGAGAAATAAAGAAACTCGTAGTTGCCCCGTAATATGACAGAGTATGGAACACTTTGATCGTTGCGTTGCCCCCTATCTGTCTCTCCTCTGACACTTCTCTCCCTCTACCGTGGTTAAAGCTCAATTCCGTTTTGCGCGCTAATCTTTATCTCAGCTATTTTTCCTGGAGATAAGAGCACGGTTCAGCTCGAACGAGACAGGCGTATCGGTTGAGCTACTTCGTTCCACTTTGCTCGTTGGAAGGCTATGATTAAGGTCAGTACATGTACGCTGACTTGCTGCTAGGATTCCGTCAAATTTGTGCGCGTGTCGTTTCTTAATTCGATCTGTGATGCATGGGTGAGTTGGCAGCGAGGGTTTCGCGAGGTAAATTTTGAGTCTCAAGGGGTATACGAACCTCTTAGAAGTTAGTGAGCAACTCCAATTTTTTTTTTTTTTTTTTTTTTTTTTTTTTTTTTTTTTTTTTGTTTGTTAATATCACACTTTCGGTGCACTAGAGTTTAGCGTTTATCACTTCTGCGCAAGTTCTACGATACGGGAGTTGATCACTGCGGCTTCTGAGAGGGTGAAATATCACTGCTGTGGTTCCTACTTGAAAAGCGCACCGTGGAGCACCGTCGACACTGGTTTGCGGCTTGCCCTTAACCCTCTGCATCCCGACTTATTTGCTGGTCGGTCGACCAAGAAATATTTTTGGCCAACGCTGCGCTTGCTGAACACACGAGTCCGTGGGATGGAGTGACATTGCCGAATGATAACGTGCCGAAGAGTTGTGATAATTAAGCTACGAAGTTTTCCTGGCGAATTATCACATCGGTTTGGAAGCTTCCGTAATTTCGTTGATAAAACGGTTTATCGTCGGGCGAAAGAATGTGGTAACTGGGTTAGAAGAATCGGCCGAGCCTACGAATCTTTGTGAATTCTGGCAGCCACCGCACGCGTTCTGCATTCAGCGAGACTCGTCGATTGCACGATTATGCGCGTTCTAAGAATACTATCGTGACTGCTTGGTACTTTATCTCCATGTTTGTGAAATGTGAATAATAAAACGCCACGTGCAACGTAATTCTATTTAATATCGGGGAATACTGTTGAACGTGGTTCCATAGACCACATGGGTGTCCAAAGGTAAGTAAGATCAGAAGAAAAACCTTACCGTTTCTGACTGATCCATGAGACGATATTATGATATCTCTGTCATGCGTGGACAGATTTTATTGAAATTTGGTCTTATTCGAAAGCTTATATGCGGTTTACATAAGAAAAATGCCTTTAAATTTAGAAAATATTGCAGGCGTCATGAGATATTAATGAAATAAGTTTCAGGTTGGGTTGGAATAGCCCGGCGACGAGTAAATGATAGCGGTAGCGACAGTCGACATATACAGGGTGTCTTTCCTGTACTTGGCGTCGAGACGCTGCCGCGTCTCTAGATGTACAGTATCGAGGGTTCGGCGAGAAGAACAATAGTCCTAATACCATTGCGTCTCTTGAAAGCAGAAATCGGGTCACCGTATTGACAACTATTTTAAGAAATTTTAGAAAGACAAGCCTACGGGACGAAGACATTCTTTATAGCAACGCTATTTTCGCAACAGAAAAAAAAAAACACCAGAATTCAGAATCGTTTTTCGTCAACTAAAATAAACTCAACAAGACAGATAAAGCATTCCTCGCGTTAACGTTATATTTGCGACAACGGCTCGAAAACAGAGCAAAGAAAAATGAATCGAAATTACTCCTTCGAGCGAAATAAACATGTAACAGAGATACGATACTCTTGGTACTAAAAATTATTCTCATGTCGACAGCTTCAGCGCCGCCCACACTGATAATCATACTCGAAAGCGCCTCTATTCGCGCAAAAAAAAATCGAGAAGCTTCGAGGACTGAGACAGAGGAACTACTGAAGAGAGAGAAAGAGAAAGAGGAAACGAGAGCAGCGTATCCATCGCACTCTCAAGCATATTCTTCGTGGTCGCGCGCGTACGGGCCTGCCAAATATAACCAAGAAGCGCGAGACGCGTGCGCCACGACGAGCAAGCGGAGTCGTCGTCGTCGTCTTCGTGGCCGGCTGGCGCGGTGAAATGTTAAGCCGAGTACCTAGGGCTAACTAGCGCTGGTAGCTCGCTGACTGGCCCCGCTGGTTTCGTGTCACCGTTGCTGCCGGTGTCGTGGCAAAGGGCCAACGAAAACAGGTACATGCGTAGGCGAGCTGCGTGTTAGGGTAAGCTCGGGCTTGGGTACATTCTGCCCCGATACTTGTCAACTGGCGATCACCAACTGAAGTACACTCCAATCACATAAATTCTAGCTACTGAAACGGCGTTATTCTTTGACGAGCCACGGCTTGCAAGATCCTACCACCTTCCAACGAAACTCAGAGGACGCATCACTGGCGAATGTATCCAAGGCTAGCTGCGTTCAGGCTTGGGTACATTCGGCCCCGATACTTGTCAACTGGCGATTGTTCTCCAAGCAACACCTGACCTAGTCTTGTAAACCGTAGGTACGGGAACAGCTGTTCACTGGCGAGACCTCGAAAACACCCTGCTACTGTTTTACAACGAAGGTAAGCTGAGGAAGACGTATCACCGGCGAATGTATCCAAGGCTGGACTTACGTTAGCGCGGTTGCGACTGGTGAGATAATCGGCACACACAGGCATGAGGACGAGCACATTCGCGGCGCCGCGTTCACGCACAGCGTGTTACTCGGGGGATTTTCACGGGGATTCATGAGGATTCTCGCGGGCGGAGGCACTAAGCATTTCGTTTGGTTCGTGCTACCTCGGAGGCGGATGTGTCGTTCGACTCCGGCGTCACGTCCAGCTTCGCCATCAAGTCCCTGGCCGTCTCGGGGGCGTTGCGATGCACCCAGGGCTCCCAGCCGCGCCTCGACCACCAGGGTATGCCGCCTGGCATCAGCAGGCTCAGCTCCTGTCCAGGCATCGTGGACGACGAGGACGCGGCCGATGGCGGCCCACCGTCACGCGTGCACCAGCCTCCAGGATGATCCAGGGTGGCGGTGTCCTCTCTGCGCGCCAACCGATCTCCGCTTCTCGGATGCCTCGTGCACCTTTCTCTCACGGGTGCATCTTGCCAAGATGCAACGTGTATTTCTAAATCCAGGTTGATCGATTCTGGGTCACCAGATGCCGCGGGAGAACGGTCCGAGAGTTACTTCGATCCTCGGCTGGCGGGTACCATCACGGACGCTCCTTCTCGCCGAACTGCGGTTACACGTTAAAATCAACGTCGCCTCGAGTGCTCCCGGCTTCTACGCACTTTACGCACTGTAGAGGCGAGTGGAGAACACGTCCACCGGGCCAACGATGCCTGGAATCCTCCCCGCTTCAAGCCTCCGGCATGCTCGGCCGTTTATCCGCCGGCTGGGTCAGTGTGACGATGGTGGAATCGCGTGTCAATGCCTCGCCCTCGAACAAAGATCTCCCCGAACTGTCTGCCGACGAGGAAACTCGTTGCACGCGTGCCTCAGCTTCCGGCCGCCCGGCTTCCCTGCCGGCGCGTTTCCCGACGACGATGCGGACGGTGTTGCGCCGGCCATCTGGCGCAAACTCGCACTAAAACCGCGGCGAAACCGCGTGACGAGTCCCCCTCGAAAATAGTCGCCGGTCGAAAATAGCCGACGCCGGCGAAGAAAGAAGAATCATCGGCATTCGCCGCGGGTACACGGGTACCACGCGTCCCGCTTAGCCGCGGCGGGCGGCCTTCTCCAGGGGCCGATTTTCCGTGGCGCGCCTGCGTGCCGATCCTCGCCGCGCGCGGCTTCTTCTTTTTCTTTCCTCTTCATTCTCCTCCACGGTATCGATCCCGCGCTCTCTTCGGGCCCCGCGCGTGTATTTATATTGCGCGTCGCGATCCATTGTGCCGCTGATCGTCTCGGAAACACGGACGTCCCCGCTCGGGAGATAACCGAATCACATTCAAACATCGGAGCACAAATGTTTTTTCACCCGCGTGTCGCCGTTTGCCGGGAATGATTCATACGTTCTATATCTGGGCAGTCGTGTTCTCATCACGAAAGCAATAACAGGGGACAATTGACAGAGGAGAGGGAAGCGATGTTCTTTTGTTCCGTTGACCGTGGGAGTCTTAAAAGTACCGGGTGTTTTTTTTTTTTTTTTTTTTAAGAATGGCGTGCAACCTACGCGATGAAGACACCAATTGTTCTACCTGTTGTTCATCCCCTTCGTATCAGCGCTTTATGCTGAGGGACTGTCCTGCGCGATCGAGTACCGCAGCGCACCTGCCGATGCTTATATGATTATTGCAGGGTAAACGGGTCCGGGTATGGACCAGCAAGACGATCCATTTCCTTTCGAATGGTACGCGTGTACACACGGTATAGTCTGACCGCCGTATAGAAAAGATGGACGCACTCCGGAATATGTACGGCTTGTTAACCAGTTGTCGACACCTTTGTGCTCACCTGACTTCTGGAGGACGGCGAGCGATGACGGTGGCGGTCCTGGCTGGCCGACGACGAGGCATGGTGCCGGTAGATCCTTGGACGACGGGTGGATGTTGGGTGCGCCAGGCGATCACGGTCGCGATCACGGTGCCCGTGCTGTCGGCCGCTGCTCGGCGATCGTCGATGGCTCCGCTTGTATCGTCGCTCCTGGCTGGTGCCACGGTCGTGCTGGCGGGATCGCAGCACGCGTTCTCCACTGGAATCGTGAGAAACAGAGAATGATAAATCGGGGGAAGGAATTATCAACGCGTCGATGAGATCATCCATTTCGCTACGTCCTCGTAGAGACATGAGGGGAGGTGCGCGTGGTTGCGTAATTGGGGCGATCGTGATAGGGTTGCGGAGGAACGTTTGTTTGTCTGCGATTAAATGGGAATTGAAATTAGACGTGTGTTTTGATGTTCTTTCAGTATTTGGGGATTGGGAGCTTCTTTGGGAGGAGTGTTTGCTTATTTGTAGGGGCACTTGATAGGTGAGTATCAAATACCAGAGATGTATGATGAAGGTGGAAGAAAAATGTATGTACATAGCGTGGAGAAGAGTAGATGGCGGGTTAAATAGTTAAAGCAGTGGTTATTTTAAATGAAAGAGATATTGATGTATCGGAAAAGTGAAAAATGAAGTAGGGGAGAGGCTTGCAGGTTGCCACCCCTGCTGTATTTCGACTTTCTAGCAGTGTCATAACCTCAACTCTGACTCACATCGACGTTAAAAGAGTAGGTGTCACTATTTTATAACCTCTGGAGCTGACAGACGCAATAACACTGTGTTTGTCAAGAAATTGAATTATTGAAATTGTGTGCTTTCCTTGTGCTCGTAAATTGAACATTTTCATCGACAATTCAAGATAACTATACGTACTGTGTTGTCTTTTTTATCTAATTTACATATGCCAAACAGATTTCCAAACATATCATGAATTGACCATTTTTTCTCATATTTTCCTAAAAATGCGTCGGAATGCAAGTTGCCTCCTTTTTTGGCTCGCAGGTTGCCACTTCTTTCTTTCCCGCTTGTTTACACTCAAATGTCATTGAGTTTGACGTGAAGTGTTTTTATTGCATTTTAGTCATAGTTTGGTTTATTTTTTACATTTTTATAGATTTTTAGTACGGCAGCACGCAGGTCAAGAAAATCTGAATAATATAATTTATTAATAAAACTTAATAAATTTTGAAAAGTTTTCTGAATCAGGTTTTTACTCGAGTTTTTTTTACACTTTTAGCAATTTTTCTAGGGGGTGGCAACCTGCGAGCCAAAATTTCAAGGAGACAATTTTAGATACTTTCGATAATTTGCAGTATAATTTTTCTTTTTCGAGAGTTTGCATGATTTGTAGCTCAGGATTGTAGCTCAACACTTCCTCTTTCCAACTTATACCATAAATCAACGATACGTTAATTTTATGACGAGTTATGATCAAAAAAGCTTAGGGGTGGCAACCTGCAAGCCTCTCCCCTATGAGTAAGAAAGCGAGAGTAAGATTGCTTCTGATAATAATTGCAGGGGAATTTAAATTATCGCCTAAACTGAAGCTTTCCAACTATCAGATCTAAAGCAAACTTTGATCTCTATTCAACCTAAAAATATTCCAAATGTATGGTAGTTGGTCTTTCATATTCTCGATACAACTGGCATCGCCACGCAAGAAAGCAATTTTCAGTATCCAACCGCTTGCTGTTAAAATTGCTTCTCCCAAACTCCCGAAGGAAAACCATCTGCTACGCCTGACACTGAAGTTAGAAATTCTAGCACAACTGTTGGAAACGATCTTGCTTTCACTCAACTCTTCCGATGACTTCGCAATGGAAAAAGGGAGAGAAAGGAGTAACGCTTGACGGTTTTCTAATGCACTGCTCAAAGCGACTGGACTATCGCGTTCCTGGATAATTCAAGAAAGTGAACTGAGCATCAGAGATGAAAGTAACCGAATCCTCGGCACAGCGGTATCTTCTCTGAATATCTAACATGCCCAGTGAATCACTTCTGACGCTATCGAAAAATGGAATGCAGTTATGCGGTGCGAAAGAACTGAATCTCGATTCTTCTAACACAACAGAATTTCAGCGGAACTGATCTTCTTCACACCGTTACCGATGACTGTGACCCGAATATTCCCTAGATTATGAGAAAATTCAAAGAATATTCTCGTCACCGTACTGTCCAACAACTTTCGTCGTAGTTCCAAGTGCCTCCGAGATACAGATGTCTTTACCTTTTCGAACCGAATACGCTCGTTTATTCATCGTGTGATAAAGACGTATCAAATCGGTAAAACTGCTCGCGAATATTACTACTCGTCGAAGGCCGCCTTAACGTTTCGCATACTGATCGCACGAGTTACTTATACGGTCACTTGGAGGAACAAGAACGAAGGTCGTGCCTACATGACACCATAAAATTTTATTCCTGTCACCTGACAAGCCCCCAACTATTTAGGCAACGACAATTCATCCCCGGTTTCTTTAAGCTTCCCAATTTTAGTGCACCGCCACATTTCCAGAAACCAAACGACTGATCCCCCAAAATAATATTATTATATTATTATTATAATAATAATAATACAATTTTTTATGAAGCTGATTACTTTGGCTCCTGAGAGACTCACCGATTGAACCGCGCCGCATATCAACGCATAGGAAACAAAAAAGACGCCAAGCAGAAAAGTATCGCGCACAATTTATGTACTCGAAGAGCTTCGCGTTACCTGCCGCTGTCACGTGCGCGCGACTTTGCCATTTCCGTATACATATTATCCCGCGAAAGCTTCAGAATTCAATGTCCCTCCGCGCTCATCATCGCCAGAACTTCTTGTCCCGCTCACAAGATGCAGCCGCGAAGGTTTTCAAGGATCGCCGAGCGGTTGCGAGATTTCCAAAAGATCAGCACTTCCCGCGAGCGTGCTCGGAAACGCGCGGCCGACAAAGTGTTAACTTAGCGCGCTTGATTTAAAGTGGAGCTGACTGGGAGAATCAGGCCCAGGCTGCGGTGCTGCACAAAATGTGCACGAGTGTTTCAGAGCAACAGCGAGCTGACCTACTTAAGCTGTCTGGCTTCAAATAGACCATTTCACTTAAGAGTACTCGCTGACGTCTTCTGCGACCAGGCTCGAGAGCGAACTGACCGCGTCGGAAAGCCCGAAATTTCAAGGCTAAACACTCGCGGCTGGTTACTTAGACTCCGCGCTTCTAACGTGGCACGTGCTGCGTCTCAAGCAAGGCTACGTGTCTCCCACCGGCAGTCCCAAAGCCGTATTACGTCACTACCAATTCTAACCCTCCAAAACGGCCGCAACTGCGAACTGTTATTGCTAGAGGGAAGCGTGGAACGAAAAAGGCTCGCGAAATTCGCCGGCTGTGTCGCGATGACTCACGCTGAGGAAGTCATCAAGATTTCCAAGTGGACAACGTCCTGGCACCATTGACTCCCAGTGACGAGCGGGTGACATGCAAATGCGAAAAGTGCTTCGAAAGTAGCGTGAGCAAAATTACGGTTCTAAAAAGGTCTAAAGGAAGAGCCTAGGAAAATGTTTGTTCCTGAGACACAGCCAAGAAAAGTGATTATTTTATCCAATCTTAATCAGACTTCGATTCAACCGATCTCCGTTTATAAGGTAGTTTGAAACTGGCCTGCAGTTGCGGCGTAAGTGCTCCAGGGATCTCAGAAGTCTACTTTGCGCCTCAGAAACAAATGTTGAATGAACTAGCTCTTCCTCAATCCCACAATACAGAAGTGTAGGGGTAAACAGTGTAGTTGTTGGCCACCTAAGTCAGAGGTTCACATAAGCGTTGAATTATAAGTCTTATTTTGCTATCTTTAAGAACACAATTAGTGTTAATAGCTTTAAACGACTCTACTAGTCTAGAAATAGAATTTGTTTAAAGAAAGAGTAGATGGTTCCACAAAAATTTTACACAAAATACGTTTTCTATGAAAAAACATAGTTATTGGCCAGCCGAATGCAATGATTGGCCGATCGTATGGCAGTTATTGGCCACTATTTCATAACCTATATGTAACATATATCCTACCTAATTCTTAATGCTCTAAGACCTAATTATGAAATAATGTAAATGTAAAAAAATGAATTGATTCTTTTCGCCATGGTTTAAAATCAAAAATTCCTAAATTATATTCATAAAATGAAACTAAATGTAATATGATAGTATTACGTTATTAAAATATGTCAACTATAATACCTTTTCTATTTAAATGTTTCTATATTAGTTAGTATTGTAGTATTGCACCTCCTTTTACATCGTATTAATAGCATTTTCTTTTAAAACATAACCTTTTGCAATCACAACCCTGAAACGGCCAAAGCATGGCGAATGATGGCCAACAACTGTTTCACTGTTTCTATGACTGTCAGCTACCCATTGGCCTCGTGGCCAATGACTGTCCTAAACCATTATTTACATTACAGTTCTTGGCCACCTATAATTTTTGCAATAATGTTAATAATAATTTTAATGAATAAATAATCCTTTTTTATAAAGTTTAAACCTTTATTTGTCTATATAACGAATATGAAAGTTCTATATATATCATAAGTGCATTAAATTATCTAAGAATTGCCTGATGTAACCGTATGGCTATTCAATTGAATCACTGTAGTTTTCAAGCATCGATTTCAAGTTGTCTATTTTTTACACGTAGTATAACAATGATTAGCGAAATAGTGATTGCATTCGACGCATGAAAGAAGAAGGTATCTGAATATGTTCATTATAAAAGGCATAATGTACACTGTTTCTTAATATTCATGCTTTTTTAAAAGAAGGCCAATCACTGCCAGGTGGCCAACAACTACACTGTTTACCCCTACACGTGGACACGTACATTCTGTAACGCCACTTTTGCCATCGCCCTTGCAAAAAAGCAGTAAAAATCCATCCTCCCTGCTGTCATAAGTTCATACCAGTTACATACAGACCACAAACAAATCTTGACGCGCGTCGATGCAACCATGCGACATTTATAAATCCTCGTGGCGAGTCGAGATTGTACTGATCGGTTCGGCGGACCGATCTCTCTGGTGTACTTTGGTAACGGAAGCTAGGCGATCTACGGAGGCGCGCGGGGATCTCCGAACGACCGAGCGGCTGGGTGAAGTCGGCGTCGATGCTAATCACACGGAACGCGCGGAGGAAGCGTGGCCGAGACTCGCGGGTGGAAGGACGGTAGACCAGTGAAGGACTGGCGAAAAATCGTGGACGGAGCGCGGTCCTCGGCTGTTGGAGCCCGTCCAAGATCCTTCGTGCCCCCGGCAAGAGCGTGGAATTGATAGGGCACGGTGTATCCTTTGCGCGGGGTCCCCCGAGGTAAAGAGGTCATAGGATTATGCGCAAAAGGCCACCCCTTAGCCGCAACGTCACCTCCCACTTTCCACTGTGCATCGCTCGCCGGTGCCAAAAAGAGGATCATCGCAGGAAACAAACAACTCCTCGATGGACTGTTTTGTCGATCTTGCTGTCTCGCTTGAAAGAAGCGCCAAGGTTGCAGCGATCTTCAGGGTCATTTTCGCTCGACCTTTTCAAATTTTCGACCCTTCGGTTCTCGGAAATCAGGGTTGAATTGGGGACCTTTGGGGGTGCAGTTCTATTTTTTACAGGTTTTGAGTTGTGACGTGTAATATTTGTAAAAATAATTCTACATCGTGTGGTGGAAGTTCGTTTGATGCAAATTCGATAACAAATGAGCGATTTATTGCAAATAAATAAAAAGAGAAATATTAATATCAAATTGATATTAATTAAGAATATCAATATTAACATATCATATTATTAATATTAGTAGTTATTTAGTTGATAAGTTTTTATTTCTATTTTGACGAAAAAATATTCTATAATGAAAATATTAACAAAAGTATTATATATTAATATTAATATTTTTATTATAGAATATTTGTTCACTAAAAATAGAAATAGAAATAAAAATAAAAATGTATCGACTCAATAACTACAATATTTTTCAATTAGAGTTCTCTTTTTAATGTTAAGTCAAAGCAATAATTTTATAAACAGTTTTTTCTAATTTACTTAAAGTTGGTCAAGCTGAAGCTGCACCCATCTTGCTGCAAGGTCTTCAAACGAGTTTGATTATATTTTAAATAAATATTAAAGCTCTAGGACGAAAACCTTGTTTTAAAGTGAAGGCAAAATGCAAAGAATTCGTATGCTTCGAAGAAACATAATTTGAAACAAGAATCCCAGAATATCTTGCAACAAGTCCACTTTGTACCGTCATTGTATTATTAATAATTTTTACTCATAGGTACTTATGTAGATATATATTGAGCTCCAGCACAAATAATTCCACTTATTTACTCTTTAAATAAGAGATACAGGTAAGTAATCTTTTATTGAATTTCTTTATCAAGGTAACTCTTATCAGCCACGGTACTTAATGCTGTCTGCAAATGTACGCTGCCTCGCTGACGCAAAATATAAAAGTGGGAGTAGTGTTTGGCATGATTCACAGTGGGAGGAGTGACCTTGAACGGCCAATTGACATTGTCCTGATTTTATCGGTTCCAATAACGTTACAAGTGTGGGCGTTCCAATGCCCTGCTCGCTGCTCTGTTACAAGTGCAGATCCACGTCGAAGGGTGCTCGTTTGTTATTGAAAATGTTAATCGAACGTCGAGTGTATAACAGACTTGAGAAAAGGATATCGGTCAGGGAAGAAAGCAAAAGGAAGCGGTAGTAATACATAAAAATTATATATATACATTATTGTTATATCGTTAGTTCTGTATAAATATAACTTTATCCATATATCAATGTAAGCAGGTACTTTACCTATCGACCTGAAACTCTGAATCCTCTTCACAGACACATACACATTTCTTATCAGTGTTGATATCTGAATTTCACGATCACCTCGACTCAAGAATTCGATCTTATTTTATACATTTCAGCAATAATATCGTACTATTCTATTCACACAATGCTGTTGCGCAGAACTTTAGGAATCAACGAGCAGTTCAGAAGCTTGAAAAGATCTGCAGCAAACGTACATTTGCTGCAAAACGAGTAGCCAATTAAATACAAGTGTTTGTTTTTATAAAAGCAATCCTAACCAACCCTACTTTAAGACAGTCCAAAGGAACAACACACATACGACTTCCTGCTCCAAGAGAAATCTCAATTCTGTATATGCAACTAGGGTAAACCAACCAGTGAATGACCGCATTGTTGAATGAGAAGCCCAGTAAATGACCGCATACTTTTAATAAGAATTGTACTTATTAATGTTTGCTTAATACGCGTAACTAAAAATATGGAATATTAAAAGTGCAACTACACTCCATTTATAAAAATATAATAATTTTTAAATTTATAATTGACATTTCTTTGCCTAATGGTCATTCACTGGTATGCGGTCAATTATTGGTTGGTTTACCCTACAATAAAAGGAGCCATTGCCATGAAGTACAAACTTTCAGATCGAAGCATAAATTTCAGTTCTTTGTATCGATTGTCCCAGCCCTAACTCGATACATACTTCAACGAGCCCCGGCCCTATGCCTGTTAATTATTTATTAACCGTACTCTCCAACAATTCGCTGTCCTCTCCGCGCTTCCTACGCACACACACCTGCGAAACTCTGCGCCTACGAATTCAGCTCTGTGCTCTGTCTTACTTATTTATGTCGCCCGTTTCGTAGGAGAGTTTCAAATGTACTGTACCTTGGTATCCAGGAAGCGAGGGCGACGTAGAGGACCGGCATCCTTTAACCTCCGTCCGTCTTCTGACCTGAATTACAATTGAACAGTTTCGTAATCGCTGCAACGTATCAGTGTATCCGTCGTTTCCCTTCGACTTATCTAAACAATCTCGCGCCGTTTCGCTTCTCCGAAAAAGCCTCGGCTCGTGCGAAATCGTGCAAACGTTGCCTCGCCCGTTAATTCGTCAACGTACCCTTCTGCCTAGAGCATTATGCACGCCTGTTTACCAGAGGAACGTTTTCAGTAACCAAGCTATATTTAACCCCCCTTCAGTCCTCGTTTCGCTGACACATCATCGAAGAGGACGATGCTTCATTTATTTTAAGTAAACTCGCTCGTTTTAGTTGACGTTATAATTGGACCCCGTAAATATAGAGTCGCCTCTATTTCCCTTCGTAAATCGATCCAACATTTTGCTGCGGTACGGAGAATCGAACGGGGAAGGCCAAAATCGAGCGTAGAGGTTGCATCTTATAATTAGATTACTTTGCACCGACGAAAAGGAGGATGATTCACTTGATCGTTTGTCTGTTGACGTTGTTTATTTAGTCCAGCTAGCTATTTAGTTATTTAGCACAGTGCTTCGCGTATATGGACGTTCGGGGAAAGAATTATAACTTCTAAATTAATAAATTTTCGACCCAAGTACCCTAATACTTTTTTAAAAAGAATGCAAAGTTGCACTGATTCGGGTATAAAAAATATAATTTTTCATTCCAAAAATTGTGATAATCTTGGTTTTTTTTTATTGAATAATACGCTTTTTTATCAATATTTACTTTTGCAATTTGTTGCCCACTGAATACTGTCTGACTTTTGTTTGAAACTTTCTTTTTTTCCAAATTATTTTTATCACGTGTAACGCGTTTGACGGCTATTTTAAAACTGAAGGCAACATTCGGGATGGCGAATTCGTGGTAGATGTCGTATAAACACTTGGAAGTAAGGGATCGAATGTTTAGAGTAACATAAGCGTCTGATCGCTTCGCGAGAGCATGAACGAGGACGTAGAAGACTACGCTAAAGGCCTGCACGCACGCTGAATGCGTTAATAACGATTTCAACTATTTTTTCAATTTGTGCGGATTTGTGCACTTAAATTCAACGGGACTGTAAAGTTTAATGTGCCCTGAATTAATATACACAAGATCTCGCAGGTACTTTTTGGTTTTATATTTTAAATTTTCTATTTAAAGTAAACAATTGGGACGAATTGTTAATATTGCAAAAAATCTATTCATCAGTTTGAAAGATATTATAACACTAAATATAAAAGTTTTAATAAATTTTTAGCATCAATTTTTTATAACAAATTGGCAAATTCAGTAAAAATTATGGATCATGGACTTTAGTTTTTTTAATTCTTTCCATTGCTCGAAACACTGTGCAGCGACGCCAAAATTATGGCAAAATGAAATGCGCGATTGTTCTATGTACAGGGTGTTAAAACACTGATGGTCACTGCTTTCAGGGGTGATTCTACCCCTCTCTGGATCAGTGGATATTTGTAAAAAAAAAACACTGCAAAAATTTATCATTTTTTTTTTAGGAAACTGTGCGTTTGCGTCATATAGTTCCTTTTAAACTTGTGTAGATTCACCCCTGAAAGCAGTGACCATGACTTTCCCAACACCCTGTAGATACGTAAATATATACCAAAAGTAATTTTCAATCGATGTTACTGGGACTTTATATATTCAAAATTAAATGCATCCTCGAAAAATAACATTAAAAAGTACAACTTGTATTATTCAAGGAGCGATCGTCCACAGTCAAACGGTTAAACAAACTCACTCGCCCTAGTTGAACATAGTTGACGCTTCCATAAGTTTTAATCGTTTCAACAACTCACTCCGAGACTTCAATCCCAATGCAGTCACAGAAAATACTGGCTGGCTCCAATTAGAACGAAACTATTACACAAGATTAGATAGAATCCGAAACAGCAATTTCGTTCCCCATTTCGTATTCCCTAACCGAGAGAAATTAGACGCCACTGCGAACCACCGTGTTTTTCACGGGTGAAAACATCCCGGGGAGCACTTTCGCCGCGTGATCATCGGAACACTGGACCAGAAGCGCGAAGTCACGTCGCACGTTCTGGCTAGAGTGAAAAAGTCCCAGGACATTTTCTGTGCGAATGGGCGGCGAACAAAGGAGGAATAGGAAACGACGGCTCGGAAAGTAGCTCGAAGGTCGGACGTCTCGAGGAAGCTTTCTCTCGACTTCTTGTCGCTGGTCTTCGCGGAATACAACTTCATTCTGTTGGAGTGAAACACGTGTTGAGCAGGACTTACTTCCCCCTGGAAAGGTCAGTCCTTGATCTCGTCGAAAAAACTTGTGGCCATTTTCCGTGACGAACTTGTCATTCTTGTAGAAGTAAGTCGAGCCGAGGGTACACGTCGCTCCACGATTATTCGTCGATCACGATCAGAGCAAAAAAAGATGACGACGCTGTAGTCCGTTCGAGGAAATAACTTCAGGACTATACTCGAGCTCATTTTAGAAGGAACTTATTTCGCGCATGTTGAATGAGCTATTCAACTGTCGCGAGGTCTCTGTTCCCCCACTTTACCATGCGCAGCCGAAAGACCATTGGCGGTGGCATAGCCAATGAGCGCCAACATGCGCAGAACCGATCTAAACTCGTCGGTCGGCAGGTTCCTTCTAAAATGAGCTCGAGTATACATACTTTCATATTTCGCTTACGAGAAACACTCATTGACGTATGTAGGCTTAATATGGTTTGCTGTAGCGTATCAGATATTCAAATTTGCAGGAATTTAATTGTGTACTGTGTAAGTGAGCGCTGATATTAATCTTGACAATTAGAGTAATTTCAGTTACGTATGAAGACGCAAAAAAAGAAGCAAATCATAAAAGTCACAAGTTCATTAATGTGTTTACTGTTAAATTGCTTTTGCGGAGATTATATTCTTTCTACGAATTACCCACAAAAACCTGTGTCCATAAAAACCTTATCTTCCTGGTAGATCAACGTCACACAAATCTAGTAATAATAATTCCGCATTGCAACGCTGATGCAGCGAACGAAATGTACTCTATGGAAAGTAGAATGCAATGTACTCTGGGAGTGATTTGGAACACCTAATTAACCTCGATCATTAGAACTCTTTTTTTAAGAAAGGAAATATATTAAATAAAACTATCTTCAGTATAATCGATCTATGGGTTGGCGATTTTTAAAATGCATATTTATCCCCCATAGGATTTTCCCACTGTTCCAAGGTCCATCGACACTTTTCCAAGCCCCCACCGTGAATGGGTGCGCAAAACAACGTGGATACACGGGAAAATAAATAACCACGAGACCTACATACCTAGATTCTAAGCTTGATCGGTTTTCACCGAGCTAAATCTGTTGTTGGATTCACCTCGCGAATCGCAATTACACCGAGGGAATAACGAGGCAAAACTCTCACGAAGATTCAATCGTGTGGAAGAGTGATCGACCGTGTCCGCGTAAGAAGATTGTGAACAATTAACAGTGGAAAACGGAGAATAAAAAGTAGGTAATTGGAGTATAATGGCTGTCAATAATGTTTATTATAACAAGAAAAGGCTTTTCTTTTTGTGCCGAAGTCGTTGCAATAATGGCGATATTTATATGGCGGGGATTTCTTTCGACCGGCAAACGATTTCGCAAATGCATTGTTTATCATCGGCTGCCTTGCATCGCTGGCGCACTCGTAATTAGTTGCACTGATAAAGAACTCAATTAGCGTGTGCATGCCCGCGAAGTTGAGAATAATTATGAAGTACGAAGCGAATTTCACATTTCGAACGCTCCATGAACTTTCGTGGAATATAATCGCGGGATAGTGGAATTGTTCCAGCGATGCAGTATGGCGCACACAGTGGTTTAAAATGCGATTCTAGCTAAGCAAAAATATTTTTGTTCTATATTAATTTTTCCGGTACGTATATATACTTTGAAAGTATTTATTCATTTATTATTCTTAGTGTTATTTCTACTTATTTATAATTATTTTTTGCTCGTGTTTGTGTGTAATTAAAAATACAGGTGTTCTCGATAAAAGTTAATATTACCTGATTGTGTCCATATTATAGGTAGGTACTTGACAGGAAATATTATTAGAAACAATAGTATAAATATGTAGAAAATTATGGAATATATTCTTAATTTTAATTCCTATATTAATGTTGACAAATTACTTTTTGATATTCCTCGATAGTAGGTTAAAAAAAATAAATAATTAAATCTCTGCTTGAAATTCGGCTGTCTTTAAAAAAAAATCAATTTCTCAATAAGAAAAACTAAATATTACAGCACTGCCTAATGCTTCGCACTACTTTTATTCTATATATGCATTATTTAATTTTTGCTGAAATACATATTATTTGCAAATTTACAATAAACTAATTAATTATAATCTGCAAACATTAACTTTTATCGAGAACACCTGTATTCTTACTTACACACAAAAACAAGCAAAATAATCGTACATAAGTAGAAACAACATTAAAAATAATAAATGAGTAAATACTTTTAAAGTAAAGCAAAAAATAATTTTACTCGACAATAGTTTGTATCATAGATATTCCTTTTTGTTCATCTTTGTTGATCCAACTTAACAGAATCGTACACGCGAGCTCGCGATTTCGATCTTCATAATATTATCGAGATGAAATTGTACCAGAAATTACCATAGCTTCATTAACACAACAGGGCACGTCTCCTTTTAAAACGATCTAGAAACTGACTGGTCTGGTGTTACCTCCGAGCTCAATTGAAATCGTCCATCGACCCGAGGTGAGCAGGAAGTGAATCCAAGGAGAAATTACCACTATTCGTTAGTGCAACCTTACAGGCAGCCGAGGAAAAAGCTTAAAGGTTTAATTAGTCGCCAAAACGAAGCAGCGTGTTGCGTGCGTTTCACAGTTTCGTGGGCACGCGAAATGCACGATTAATCAAGCGGGAAATTAATTCGGCAGATTTATTCCCCTACAACTTGATTCGTTTCTCAACAGCGTGGCTGTTACTTTTCTTTTCGTAGAACGTTCTCGTAGTAAACGATATTAAAGGGGGACGAAGCAATCAGTTTCATATTCTATCGTACGAAATGTTGCAATTACACACCGTTTCCGATTAATTATTTTATCAAGATGCCGAAACGCACGATATATATATACAGCTTAGCAAATCCGCGATAGCGGAGATAACGCGAAAAATATCTTTCAGAGCAGTGTTATGTAAAACGTACTAAATAGTGCAATTATTTGATTAAGTTTCTGCAATAATGCACGAAATTATTTTTTTTTAGAAACAAACTAAGGGAATAAAGATAATATCTTTTTAGTTTCTTAGGAGTTGCGTGATAAAGTTTCCCTTTATTTCCCCCCAAAAGCAGTGCTTTTTCAACAGCACAAACTCTGCGCTGTTTAATTACTAAGAAAATGGATTCAATAATAGTCAAACCTCAGATTTCTGTGACGTGTAAATAATTACATATAAAACCTAAAACTTTCCAGAATAAAAAGCTTGTTACAAAGCCACTGAACCTTTCAGTAAAACGTTCACAGTCTATAAAATACAAAGTATGATACTGGACAGAATTATGATTTTCCAAGTGGAATTAATAACGACCCGAAATTAATTAAAAACAAGTCGCGCGGCGGTAGGAGGGTCGATTGGAAAATCCCTGACACGCGCGGCTCGATGAAACTTTACAGCGTCGGAACAGTCGAGAAGAACGATGGCAATTGCCTTCTGAGGGCATTTTAATTAAACGATCTCAACGGACTTCTGCAGAACACCTTCATCCTCGCGCCATCGCGACGTGACACGTTTCACAGAAGAATCCTTCCGCGTTGCTAGCGAGCCAACGAATCACCATCAGCATCGAGGTTCGATCATGTGCTCGTTCCTTTCTTCGGCAGTTGGCTTTGAAGCAGCCGCGCTGCTCAAAATAATTAGGTGCTCAAAGCAGGCACTCGTGCCGTAAGAAATAAATATTCTGTGGGAATTTCGATGTTACGTATGCACCAATCGTTAAAACTGATTCAACCTCGAACCCTAATCGATTAGAAAATTACCTAGCCGATGGAATCAGTGAAAATTTTATATAGTATGTATTACGCAAGACCAGATGTCTTCGTTGTGTTTAAACAATGAAGGTACATAGCTGAGGATTTAAATACCTGATGCACTGAATGATTGGAAGAAAACCTACCTCAATGATGGTAATCAATAGTTCAGTGTTTCCCAACCTTTTTTAGTCGCGATCCCTTTTATAATAATTAAGTAACTCTGGCAGATGAATTTATTCGCGAAAATCGGCATTCTTTCCTTCAACGCACTGTTATTCAGGGGATTTTCAAAATATTAAAAAACGGCTCCGTTAATGCTTAGGCGTTACATCATACTTAATAGACGGTATAGTTAGGAGGTACACCCTCCGTAAAAAAAGACCCCTCGCGACATGTATCTATATATATATTTTCTTAACTTTTATAATTTGTTTCTAACGCTTTTCAATGTGCTAAAATTAAGTACCAAACCGCAATTTAATCGGAAGATTAGTTTCTCTACATTTTGCATCAGAAGATTACTTATTTTTTCGGGCCGTCAAGTAGTCTAACCCAAAGAAAACACATTAAAAATAGGTATTTCAGAATATAATTCGAACTTATTTAAAAAAAAAAAACCGTGGCGGCCACCTAGAAAACACTTCGCGACCGGTTGGGAATCACTGCAATAGTTTATAAACTGCCAACATCTATATAACTTAGGTGTATAGTTTATTAAACAAAGCTATCAGTGTAGCTACAGAAACTAAAGATTCTACCAAATTCCGATCTCAAACTTACTATTCAATATAAACTTAACATAAAATACTTCTACCGCCCCAGATATTTCCTTCCGGCTCCGAAAATTGAATACCCTGCTCAAGCCTATCAAACGTTAACTCAAGTAATTCCGCACCAATTCTCCACGTCTAATTGGCCCAGAGACAATAAATTCTCTAATAAAACCAACCTACCCATTAATCTAACCATCAGGCCTTAAACACTGTTCAAAAGAGTTTCAGAGTCCCCCAACGGTTACGTAAGCAGGCAGAGCTCCTGCCGTTTACAAAGTAAATGTTAAAAGCAAAACAGCAATCCGAAACGCGCGAGGAAGTTCTGCACGTTTGATGAAACACAGCCACGAAGAGCAAACAGAGCGATCGTTTGCTCGCGATCCACTGCACTCGATAGATCGCGATGCACTAACGGCGAGTCGATAATGAGCCCCCCCCAGAATCTTTTTCCCTATAATAAAGATTCGCCGTCAATCACAGGAGACACACGGAAGCAGTTTGGTATTCAGCGCGGAAAGTAAAGACCAGGCCAGTCGTAAAAAGCAACACTAATGAAAACTTATTGCAGAGTCACGCTGACTATTAAGAACTCGCTTCCGAGTGCGCCGCCTCTGGCATTTAAATCCCATTGTTCTACCGAGTCGCGCGTTTTCAGAAAGCTACCAAAGGGGAGATCGAATTGCACGGCCGGATTACTAACATTCAGCTCGCCCATGTGCGGATACAGCGGAAGAGGCGTGTCTTCGGCGCCATACGGCAAATCGGCCGCGACCCTCCCGACTCGTTTACGCCGCGTTCCCGCATTCGCAATAATTCGCTCTCGGGGATATCTCGGATAAGATCCGCGGTGTCAGCACTCACGTATGTTCACCTGCACCCGTTCTAGGCTCTGAGCGACCGTTCCCGGGCACTGGAGGGTCGTGCGCGTACGAGGAGCGTGGATCCGGCAAGACCTCCCAGCGAGAATGTGGAAGCTCGAGCGGGCCGATCGCGACTAACAGCCATAAAGATCTCATGGAGAACTCCTATCGCCAAGGCTCGTGCTGGGAGTGGGAGACCGTTCGCGGCATTGGTCTTCTCCCTGTGCAGCTCCGCTCATTCCCCACCCTTTCTTTCTCAAACTTTTTCACGCAGGTCTTAGAAAAACCGCGCCACGCTTTTACTCTCCTTCACAGGCCTGCGGTGGTTGAACGCAGCCTCGTACCTGTGCATTAGTAAATAAGCGCCCCTCGCTCTAATTCTCTGCTTCGAGATATAGCGCCGATGAATATTGCAGAAGCTTCGCGGAGGTACAAAGCTTATGGATTCCAATCGCACGCATCTTTTACGAGACGACGTTGTCAGGGAAGCTTCGACACGTGTATGGATGCCATCGCAGGGTTCAGGCGCTGCGTTGCTTTCGCACGGTATGGCGCCATATACCGTACGATTATTTGCGAGGAAAGCTTAGCGGAATGGTTGGTCCAGTGTGTGGCGAGAGTACGAAATGATCGCCGGGCGCTCTCAGCCAGCATTGCAGACACGTTCGGGGAGAAATGTTGTAGGGTCACGGGAAAAAAGGAAGTCGACTCAACGGGACTCGAACCCGCGATCTCTAGATTTGCGCGCTGGCCAGCCGCCTTAACCACCTCGGCTACCGCCGACTTCCCGGTCATGATGCTTCCCGTGCCCTCTCTCTTATGATGGGGGTTCCTGATCCCACACTCGGCCCTCTTTCAACGACATTCGCCCTCGAATGTCACGTCGAAACTCGCACTGGCTTGTTCTTTTTACGTCGCAGACAACGCGACCACAACGCCATTCATCTCTCGGCTCCGTGTGGCGATCGGTGCTTCCCCCCATCCCGGACGAGCCACCAAATGTAGGCTCACGGAAAAAAGGAAGTCGCCTCAACGGGACTCGAACCCGCGATCTCTAGGGTGCGTTCCACTTGCGCCCAAATCGCCCGCGATTTTCATTAAGGTGGGTTCTCCTATACGCGACTGGACACAACGTCAAGAATTTCAAAGTCGATTTTCTCGAAACTGAAGCGCGATATAAAAAAAAGTTACTCTTTCTTTTCGACTTATAACAAGTAAATAAGTCGAAAAAGAGGAATAAGATTTTTTGATATTGTGCTTCGTTTTCAAGAAAATCGACTTTGAAATTCTTGACGTTGTGTCCAGTCGCGTATAGGAGAACCCACCTTAATGAAAATCGCGGGCGTTGCGGGCGATTTGGGCGCAAGTGGAACGCGCCCTTAGATTTGCGCGCTGGCCAGCCGCCTTAAAGGCGGGATCTCCTACCTGCGACCCCACTAGTGCGACCGGCAGCGACCAGTCGCAGGTAGGAGATCCCGCCTTTAACCACCTCGGCTACCGCCGACTTCCCCGCTCTCGATGCTTCCGTGCCCTCTCTTATGACGGGGGTTCCTGATCCCACAATGCTTCTCTTCGTAAAACTCACCTGTACGTTCCCTTGCTCTGCGGACTCTCGTAATCGATGCGTCGCCTTTTATGCTCATACTGGAGAGAGCCCGCGGAATGCGAGCGGGCCCTCGAGTGGCTGCGAGTGCGGTGACGTCTCCTGCTTCGCGGCATCTGGAACAAACAGTACAGTGTTATTTAAACCCGCTTCCTGCATGAAAGAACAATGCGCCAGCTCCGCACCGACTATTTCTTACATCTGCTTCTAACAACAAAACTGCTCGCTGCTCGTATCGTAATTAGTATTTTACCGGACCGTTGAATCGCTTGTATTACCAAAGGCGTTAAACAACTTAACAGAAGGGAATAATAATAATACATTAACCCTCTAGGGACGAGTGGGACTCCAGAGTCCCATTCAGATTAACACATTTTTATTTACGTTCCATCAATAAGATCGAGATTTGATAGGTATAGTGACCTTTAGTAGGCAGAGAAGAACCATCAGAACCCGAAATTAAACTTTTTTTTTGTTATAAACAAATTAAAAAAACAAAAAAATTAAAAAAAAAAATTAACGAGTAGCTTCCAAATCCGAAGTATAAAATACTCTATTTTAACGCTCAAAAAAATTCTACGTTAAGTGTAAAACATCCCCGTCCCTAGAGGGTTAAACACGTTAATGGTAAAGTAGCGAGAGCTTACATCGCACATGCTTATATATAAACTAACGACAAACTATTTATTACGTTTAATAATCTCGAACGAATAATCTAACATGCTGCGCTCGACATTATCGTACACGCAATCTCTTCCCACGAGCTCTTCTACGTTCTAAAGCGTTAAGTGATATTTCGGAACATATATTCCTCCAGCTAATCCGATGTTTCTCTTATTTCGTAGAACGCTGGCGGAGAAAAGTAACTCGGAGCTAACGTCGAGGAGAATTTGTAAACGCTCGCGACCGTCTCGCCGTGATCAGGGTCGACGATCGAGGAACACGAACGATATCGACTAGCGGGCGAAGGCTGACGATCGTGGGCGAATTTTAAAGCGCAAACGACTCGACGCTATTGGCGACGCCGTGGCGAGGGTATCGACGAATCGAAGGTCGGAGGCGTACGCAGCAGGTCTGCGGAGGACGCGAGACTCTCGGATAGATATTAGGAACGGAGCCTATCTACTGGAGTCAGACTGCGTGTACTTACGTTCGGAAGTCGAAACAAGCTCACTTGATCCCAAATGAAATCGAAGATGGATGATATCCAGGAGCGTGAAGATGATGCTTGCGGTACGACGCTGTTTTCGGACAACGACGTGGACATCGGCTCAAAAAATTCTGCAAAACGTGGGCATTCGCATCGTCAAAGCGTACTAAGCACTACAAAAGGAAGCGGCCCACTCGGCAAAGATAAGTGGAGGACGCCTAGCGCGCTGCCAGAGCGTGGAAATCGTGATGCGACCCCAGCGAGCTTCCAGAGGATCTGATCGTCGCGCGGAAACGGAAGCGGGGATCCCGCCAAAAATCTCGTGGAGCCGTAGGCCTTCACGCGAAACGTGAACGGCGATATCGATCAGAACGATAGCGCGGTGTGCGACGATGGCGTAGGCGACGGTAATGGGCAGGTAAATGAGAACGAGAACGGGGTAATGGGTACGCGTGGGCACGCTCGCTAGGGGAAGATCGATGCTGGCGAAGATGCTCTTGGTTCTTAACACGAGACTTCGTGCCCGGGCGTCAAACAGCGATCGGGGATTGCGGCGCGCACCGCGGCGAGGTGCGATGCACACGCACGTTCGACGGTGGTGGAGGTTGCGGGAGCGACGAGATTCACAAACGGGGAGACAGATTGCGAGGCGTAACGCCATAAGGGAACTTTCATGAAACGGCGGCCATCTTGGAGAGAAGAGAAGCATCAAGTACCAGTGAACGCAACACATGCACAATATCTGCCGGACGTCCGGCAGCAGCCCGGGTTTAACTTATCGCGGGCGTGCTTCGAGGAAATAGACTTACGTCGAAGAGGTGAATCAGGCTCGGTTGGTCCAAAAATGTACCCGCAAACACAAAATATCCAAAGAGTGCAACGATGCGCTACGCTCAACACTGTTGTGTGACAACGACGTGGACATCGGATCGATGCGATTGGCGAATGGAGCTCGGCTACGTTCGCGTGGGATCGTAAAGCCGACCGTCTACGAGCGGAATCGAGCGTACACGAGGTTTCCCGATTAACCACCACAGACGCACTTCCGGAAGGATACAAAAAGAAGATGCATGTAATGTGTTTTATGCCGGCTTCCGTGGGACAGATAATTGCACAGATTTGTCTAACAATTTCTCTCGATTTTGAAATATTATTCGTGGATTATAATAATCGCGATGTACTTGGACTGGTTTAATTAAAGTGATATAGAACATTTAACTTAATTACTATTGTACTTGGGAATTATAGCAAGCAGAATTATAAGCTAATGTGGTAATCAAATTAAGAAATTATGGTGACATTAATTAAGAGATTATAGATACATTTTTAATATTTTAATCAACTTTTTAATGCAAGTCGTGCGAATTTTCTCTGAATAATTTGATTAATATAGGGATTCAATGAAATGTATAATTAAATGTAATTAGATATGTACGAAATGTGAGAATAGAAGTAGAATAATTTACACGAGTCGTATAATATTTGTGGCATGTGTGATATGCGCTTGATAACCTCGCTTTTCGATGGCACAAAGGAATGCGGTACAGATGCAATAAAGGAAGATGTTATTGTATACCGCGAAATTACAGCGTTCGTAGCACAACTACGTAACGAAATTAATATTTCCCCCCAAAATACGATTAAAGAAACAACCCAATGTTTCGCCGCAGCGTGTCTACTGTATTATACAGAATTTCTCACAGAAACTGTACGTACCTGTCCCCAAATCAGACTACTAATTATATCCACAACACCGCATTTTATCAAAGTCAATAAATTCCAAAACATTCTCAAAGTTTAACCGAAAATAAGGTAAATCATGATGCTGAGCTGCCTCCGAAATAAACATGTACATACGTGCCGAGCGACTAGTTGATGACCTCTGCATCGTAGGTGGCACCACATCGCAAGTATGTACATTTAGAGAGGGTAACGGAACTGTTATCGATAAAAGTTCGGATGTGCAGACTAAACGAGCTACGCAAGATAAATAAAAATCACCGCGAAGATTAAAGAAGGGAACGGTAATTGAACATGTCTCACCTGTACGGATAAGTCGAACGAAATCAGCTTATCGTTAGATCGATTGTGGGTGTAGCATTTCATAGCGGCGAAAGGGATTAAATTCCCTGCGATCGTCCATAGTTCCCTGTACGATTGCTGTAAACAATGTCCACCACTGAATTACAGGACCAATTCTACGTGCACAAGCTCGATTGAATGTACGTTTGCGAGTGATCGCGGGATATTTGCAAAAACGAAAAGAAAGCACCCAGGGTGGCGTTGCGTCGCGACACTACATTTTGCAAGAATCGAAGGTACACTAAGCCCTTCGGCGCAAAAGTACACTTCTATCACCGTGCGAGGTCACGTCGATAACTCGATGCGACCGTGATTACCTTATCCCCAAAGCCACGTGATTCGACTGGACCTGCGTCCATCGCGTTGCGGAGGAGGGACAATCACGATCGTTGGAGATAATGGGACCAATGAAATTAGATGCGACGAATGCAGTGCCCACTGTTTTCGCAATCCTTTCACTCGACGTACCTGCCGCCCGCGATGAAGGTAACCGTAATTGCTCTGGCCCTTTAACGCGTTCGCTAGGACAGGTGCGGTTCTAGTGGTAAAACGGTAGAACAGACACTGCACGATACCTGCACCCATCTTACCCGGGTAGCTGCAGCTTACCGAGAGGATTCGGGGCAGGTAACGCGCTTTAACTGTGCGGCGCTTGCGCTGTGTCGCGAGCAACTAGCCCCAGACGCAAAATGCATTTCTCCTTATTTTCAAGCGCAATTAAATGACAAAGGAACATTGTCAGTCAAGGACCGCGCGGTATGCTAGATCACGTGACAACTAGAACGAGTATTTTATAATGAGATACACGACTCAACTCGGACCGAAGGCGACGGATGGTGATTCACGAATTAATTATGTAAGCTTACAAATTGGAAACCGTCCATTGATCACAGCGGGAGCGGCTGTCCTTATTCTTCACGGCTGCGGCCGCAGGAGGCAGGTCGCGGGAAGCTCGCGTTCCCTGTGCTGTCTTGCTTCCTGTTTCCCGTTAAAAGACATCGAGCGACGTTCAGCGTGAAAAGGCAATCGCGCCGAGAACGATCTGGGAGGGAATGAACATCGCGCGGTCATTTTCGATTTACGTGGCATTCAGGCCGCATCTAAATGTTGGCCCTAAACCAAGACCCGAATTTTATCCGCATCTCGGTCTAACGAGCGAGCTAAAAATATTTGCCGTCATTCACGCCTCGCAAACCCGAATTTGCCAACCCAAAATTCATTCGCAGAAATGGCGGACGTTGGCACACAATAAACATGCAGGCATCCGCAAGCTTCCTGGAAGTTCGTTGGAGTAAAATGGGAAATAAATGATCCACGTCTCGCGAGCCAAATCTCCGGAATCAGTCGATTACAGCGCACGAGATAAATCCGGTCAGTCAGCGACATTATGCGCCGGTTTTCTAACGTTTTGAGGAACATTATGAATAAAATGTACGCCACCCTGATAACATGAGGCTCACGATCGTGACGAGGCTGAAGGTTATAGATTCTATGAATAGAGTAATAAAAGAAAGTAGTTTGTTCTTTTAATTAACCTTTCCTATAAATATCAAGGCTCATGCATGTCCTAAATAACCTGGCCGAGGCTATTAAAGGCATTTACGTAGACGGTCAAATACGTACTAAAGGGAAACCTAATGAAGCATATCGCGGAACTTTCGGATTTAGGTATGCGATCTTCAGTCCTAACTTTTGTATTGAATGATGCACCATGATGATAGGGCGTCCGGAGGGTGGGTGCAAAAGGGGCAGTTGCCCCCCTGGCTTTTGATAAAAAATCGCCTATTTTTCAAAACTGATCTTTATTAAGGCAGGATACCACCTTTGACTGCGATTTTGGAGGCGTTTTTCATGAATTTTTTTGCATACAAAGAATGCGCAGAAACAAAATCGGTTTCAGTCATTCATTAATGTAACTTTAATCTGTAATTACACATTTTTTGAAACTGAAAAAGTAAAAAATAATCTCTTGTAGGTGGCGCCAAAATACACTCCTTTGGAGAAACATCGTTAGACGGCGTGTCAAATTCCGCTCTGTACGTGGCTCTTAGAAAAGAAACCAAAGAATGTCCCTATTAACAACAATATTGTTCAATGTTGTACGTAGGGATTTTACGAAATTTCGATTTTTAAGAAAATGGCGGCCATTTTAACGAAAAGGTCAATTTTTTTAGGGTAAAAAAGTTTAAAAAAATTTATAAAATTGCGCACCAAAAGAAAAATAACAACGCTACAGCAAAAGTCCTACGTACATCGTTAGATTACACCAATCGGAAGAATTGTGCAAAGTTTCAAGTCAATCCGATGAAAATTGTAGGAGTAATCTGACACGCTGATTTGGAAAACATCGTTTCGAGAAAAACGCGTTTAAAGTTTTATATAGATTTATATATCTGCTCCAATCCGGTTTTTACACAAGAAAAAGGTTCCGGCCACCTTTCTAATGAATGAATTTCGATTCTATACACTTGAAAGAGTACTTTGAGAACAAAAAAAAATTTCAATTTTTTTTTAAGTGCAAAAGTGGTATCCTGCCTTAAGTTTATACTAAAAAAGGGAATATTTCTAATCTTCGGTTTTAAATTTTTAATTCAATCGGCACTACAAAATGAGTTAAAAAAAGCAACAGGGGTATGTTTTTCTTTACCATCATTCCGGAACGAAACGGAACGGGAACGGAACGAAACGGACACTACCTGACTGGTTCAAAGAAATCTTAAAAACAACCTTAGTATCTCGTTAACGCTTCAATTAAAAAAAAAAAACGCATTTCTACCAGAAGTCATTATTCCTCCCAAATTGAACATTCTGCTTTCCACCTTCAAAAAAGAAGGCTACAGTTATTAGGATGACCTCCCCCGACCTGCTCAACCCGCGTAACACCCGCCCAACTAATCAGCATAAATTATTTCCCTGACCGTTCCCTATATTCACCGCGAAGTTGTAAGAGTGGCATCGTCCTACGAATTGGGCAAGTGCTACCGCAGAGGGGATGCGCCTCCACCGTGCTCCCGGGGTAAATCGGCGACTGGGCCCGCGGAGACTGTCCGCGCGCCCGAGGTGTGCGTTTTCTTTGGCAATGAAAAGGATCGATGCGGTCTCCGTGGTAACGGCACCGCCGGAGAGGCCGGAGCCGCGGATGGCGGTGGACGGTGGAGCATCGAGTGCGAGACCGATGCAGTAACGACGCTGCCGTCGTCGCCGTCGCTGACGCCTGGCACGTCGCTCTCGGAGGTGTCGCTCTGCCACGCGTGTGCCCGTGCTTCGTACACCCTTCACGGACATTTAGACTGCACAACGTCGCTGCGGAACGGCCAGTGTCATGCGGAGGCTTCAGATCCTCCGCCCCAGGACACCGTCCTCGACAAGGACGCATTCAATCAGCAGGACGTTAAGAACGGGAAGATGCACGGGCAGTCGAAGGAGAAGCCGGGGGTCCTCCTGCTTCGGCGATGGAGCGACATGCCACTGCACCTGCAGTTCAACCCCCACATCCGCACGGGGTACAGGCCGCTCATGACCGTCAGCCAGTGCCTGGCTAGCCTTTTTTACATCCACAATGAAACCGTCAATATCGTGACGCATGGTAAGTCCGGGCAGCAGCCACATGCTTAGAGACTCCGCAACGTGGCTGGATGAATGCGTAGCGGATTAATAGGCGCGATCGGTCGATCGATATTGCTCGAGGAATCTGGACAGATGTTTGGAATGATGAATGGCGGTAGATGCATAATATGAAGAACTTTATTTATGTTATAACTAGCAAAATACACCCGCGCTTCGCTTCGGGCCTAAGAGATTTTGAGGAATCCGTGAAAATATATTTCACCCCTTTTCACCCCCTTAGGGGTTGATTAGGGAAAAACCCTGAAATTGGTTTTTAGGCATTTGTGTGGGTAACCTTTCGAAGTAAAAAGCAAGTTGATATCTAATCGGGCCTAAGAGATTTTGAGGAATCGGTGAAAATACATTTCACCCCCTTAGGGTTGGTTAGGGAAAATCCTTGAAATTGGTTTTTGTGTGGGTAATCTTTGTGAGTAAGAACCAAGTTATATCTAATCGGGCCTAAGAGATATTACGGAGTCCGAGAAAATACATTTTACCCCCCTTGGGGGTGGAATTTTCAAAAATCCTTCCTTAGTGGGTGCCTAAGTCATGAAAACAATGTACCTTCTAAATTAGTCAGTCAGTCAGGACTTCTTCCTATATATAGATTAGTTTTTCGTCGATCTACCGATCTACCCCAAAATTGGGGATGCTAATGAAATATTAATCCCGGCCCTTGCTTGTACACGAAACACTTTAATTTTGTTGTACGTGATCATGTAACAGCGACGTGAATTAAGGGTTGAAAATTCCGTAAATTAACGTAGAAAGGTTTATCAATGCGATAACACTCATATCTATATGACGCGCTGCGCACGGATTATTATCTCCTTTCGGTCTTCCTCTGAAGACACTTAGAAAAGGAGAGATATACCTGTTCTGATTCAATTAAGCAGAAATACGGATTACCCTTGAGTTACGCGATTTCAGGGTCAACCGACACGCGAAAAATCATTATATCGCTGTCGGCGCATTGCGGGAGAACCGAAAATCGATCGGCGAAGCCGCACGCTGCCTTTCCTAGATCTATTATCGATGCATGAGACTGATGGCAGTAATCTCATATTAAAGGAGAAAAGATATTTCGCGGTTAAATATTCATAAACTGGACTGTCAAAAATAAACCGTTCCACGTTGCGCCAATAATATCGAAGAGGGATATACTTTATTAATAATTAACTAAAGACTAAAATAAGATCGCGAAAGTAAACGTGAATAGCATAGAATCGTGCTTCATTCTTGTTTAATGGACTAACTTATAATTAGAATCGCTATTGACTTAATAAGGCAGCATGCTATCAGAACTCATTTTTACCAGATGTTAAATGTCACTTTGCAACAAAGTGAAAGTCTTCATCGCTTTCCCTGCGATAGCTATAAATGCATAAATGCCCTATCTTTATTTATAAACCTAGATCACAGCTGTAAGTTTTGCTAGCTTTTCTAAGTTGGTCCCCGTCTACTATTTTCAGCTAAACTTTAATTATTAACTCCTCTTCGATGCGAGAATCCACGTCCAATCAATAATAATCTCGTTGCAGGATTTGCCATCCTGTACATGCTACTGACGATACCGCCACTTCTTCCGTGGAGTAGCCAAGGTACCCTCTTAGGAATCTTATCCTGGTGCCATTTGATCGGCGCCGTTAGCCCGTGGGTCGGCTCCTTCCTCTACCACCTCTTTATGAGCTTGAATTCCGACGAAATCTTCTATCAAAAGCTGCTGAAAATAGACATGCTCGGGATATGGCTGTGCCAAAGTTTTGGTAAAGTGCAAGAATCAAAAAGTCATTAAAGCGAGTTGCCTAAACCGTGTAACACGCCTAATCATCTTCCGCTTCTTCCTCCAGGAGCAATACCTATGATGGCAACGGCAGTCCACTGTGTACCCGACGTCTACTGGTATTGCTGCATGTTCATCTACTGTTCCTTATGCATCTGGGGACTGCTCATGGTGCCATATTCCTAACCTTTCAACTTCAATTATTACTATCAATCCCCGCGATCTATGAACCCTATTTAATCCACAGGCGATGATCGCGCGATCTCCCTGGGAGAGAAGATTATGTTTCGCGCCACCCTTCCTCATGAGAATGTTAGTGATGATTCTACGATGCTTTGGAATGGCCGGTGGATCTCCGGACGCATTGCTTCACGTTCTGCTACAAGTAAATCCTACAGCAGCTACGCTCCAAGCAGAATATATGGCAAGAGTACCGCAGAAGCTTTTCCTAATCCACCCTTCAACTCTGCAGGACCTGGTGGCAGTCGTGGGATCGACCATCGGCGCTCTGCGCATTCCTGAAAAGTGGATGCCAGGCAAATTGGATCTGATATTGAATTCTCACAATTTGATGCACGTACTGGTTGTCCTGGCGGTGTGCTCCATGCACGCCGCCACCATGCAGGATCTCGCTTGGATGTCCAACCCGTCAACGTGCAACAGGAGCTTCGCCTCGTCGGGGCGCGACGAACTGTGATTGAACCGTGAAATATCCTTTCACTGCAGTCTGTGATAAATTGAGCCTACGACAACCGGCGATTAATCGTGCAGGTGTATACTCTCGGGATCGATCGCCGGCGAGTCGTTTTACAGTAAGCTTGTACAGAAGTGGAACATTGTACGGACACGTACCAAAATTTCATACGATGTTAGGGTCGAAGCATCTTTTACAACGCGTGGAACAGTTCAAGTACAATCGTGTGTACAAACGTGAACTTGGCATATCGAGATTAATATATAAATTGAACGCGCCCCCGAATTACTTCGGAGGCCAGTTCAATGGTCATCGCGAGGGGCACCGAAACGACGTTGACAAAGGTGGCGCAAGGGAATGGTGACGCCTCGAGAATTCTGACGAAGTAAGCACATCAAAAATACGTTTATTATCGTGATTATGGTAATCAAGATCCAGAGCAGTGTACATATACATGTTCCCGGGCACTTTATACACTTTGATTCGGTGCGTCGCTTCGCAATGTCAACATTACTGTTTAAACGAATAAAACTGTTCCAAAATATCGATCAGAATTCATTTCATTCCATCGCTGTTTGACTATTCGTACGTTAAGTTCGTTGCCTGACACCGCGCAACGAAATCAGCAAGTAATGGTATGCAACCGGCCCTATTCACGCGCGAATCTCTTTCTCGCAATAGATTCCATACTTACAGAATAAATAGGATACACTCGATTAATATATATATTAATCATTATTCCGTTTCTTCCATACACTTTGACTGTTACACGATTCTAAGTGAGCTTCTATGTAAAATTAATACAGGATAGAGCCGCGAGAAATATAGTTTAACGTCTTGCCTCGATGAAAAGTACCAACAGACAATATATTATGTATAGGATCAACATCGTTTTTGGGTACAGTTTCATCCGCGAATGTATCCTTGCGGGCTATGAGCACATCAATTTGCATGCCGCAGTGGCTTATAGTTTGATCCAAGTTAATTATTAATAACAAGCCCACTCTATCGGAGTCGTTAGGCTGCGATTCTATTTCAATGAAAACTTCGGTAGATAATAAACCTAAAGAAAATATGAAAGCAATTTTTTAGATACAAGCGCACGAGGCACTGCACACGCGCGTAATAAAATAGTAAATTTACGAATTATTTATCTACGCAATTTAGTTAATAATTAACGTAGGCGATAGATTCTAAGAAAAGAAGCTGTAATGCGAGAAGTGTACAGTAGGTTAATAAAAATTATTTACGGAATACTAGAACGACGAGTCGTAAATAAAATATTCTCTTATTACGCCCGCATTTATGATACATCGTCAGGAACCAAAGAACATGCTAATATACGTGTTTACAATATACATCGAGAGCAATTTGTACACACAACGCTGGCCTGCCGAGTTTAGTTCCCTCTTAAACCTTCCCTCCATTATTGTACTTTCGCGTAATCCGGATAATTAACAGCTTTTTTACTCAGCTACGATTATTGCAGAGGAGCTTCGCTCTCTTGGGTGTAGCTCTTGACCCTGCTAAATTTGGGAGGCGGGTATCGCCCGCCAATAGCCGACACCCTCCACTCCTTCACAGACGGGTCCTTCAAGCATATCTTCACTTCGTGCCCGTTTCGGTATCTGGTAAATATAGTGTAGCTGAGCCATTTCAATTGCGAGTTCATCCGTCTGTGGTGGTCTTGAATCTCGAATTCCTAAAAAAACATCCGCCAACATTGCCTCGGCGTCAATACTCTAACTCCAGAACCGTCGACACTTACAATGTGAAACGTCTGCTCCCCGCTATCCTGTATAGCTTCCCGCTTCTTCCGTTTGTAGGTAGCGATTCCTTTTGTCTCCTGCTTCTTCAGCACCAGTGTAACGTAATTGCCGTGCAATCTGTAATGGCCGATAAGAACCGACGGATTCCGTGGCGCGCGATACTTCAACGAATTCACGCAGCTCTGCGCCTCGTCGGTCGACGTTAACATTAAAACTTTCCCCTCGGGAAAAAATCTGCTCGTGGATGAAGCCTCATGAGAATCGGAACTCTGTGGTACATAACAGCTATTTACATCGCATTACGCTACCACGCACCTCAGGTACCTAAAGTATTCCACCAGATGCCAAGGTCTGTAAAATCGATCTTGGAAACTATTCTCACCGTCGCGGATATAACTGGTCTTACTAATATAGCATCCGTTATATCTTAGTCTAGGCCGTTTCAAATACATTTCTCTCCACGATTGGTACTTCGGTCCGTAGGTTCCGCAATTCACGCCCCACACTCTAAACAATTCAGCAGTTTCACAATCGTTTCATCGGTATCCAGATAAAGGACAATGTTAAGTCCTAGAGGGGTTTACTGACCCAAGAGCGTACAGCATAGGCTATACACCGTTGGAAAGGTCTCGCCAAGGCGAATCGACTGATACCATTTTTTAACTTCGATATCAGATGGGATAATGTCGAAAAATGGCCTCAAAGTTCGAGATTTTGCCGTTTGGAACAAAAGAAACCGGTAGTAAAATCCCATCCGGCCCGAGGGACCTCGGGTAGGCACCTGAGGGAAAACCGAGGGATGTAAGCGATACTCTAGCAGGCTGGGGCGGCAAATGTGCCTTATGACCTTCATTTCAGGGCCGTGTTGGGCTTGCGCTTACCCTTCCCTAATGCCCAGTACGAAATCGCCAATGGATTAGTGGCCCATGGGGCGAATGCAGGCCCAACACGGCCCTGAAATGAAGGTCATGAGGCACATTTGCCGCCCCAGCCTGCTAGAGTATCGCTTACACCCCTCGGTTTTTCCTCAGGTGCCTACCCGAGGTCCCTCGGGCCGGATGGGCTTTTACTACCGGTTTCTTTTGCTCAAAACCGCAAAATCTCGAACTTTGAGGCCATTTTTCGACATTATCCCATCTGATATCGAAGTTAAAAATGGTATCAGTCGATTCGCCTTGGCGACACCTCTCCAACGGTGTATAGCATATGCTGTACGCTCTTGGGTCAGTAAATCCCCTCTAGGACTTAACATTGTCCTTTACTGGTTGTCCCTCGAGCTTACTTAACGCAGGCAAGCCTCCAAATCTCCGTATCCCGCGCGGATATGTAGAATCCGCGGCACACTCCGGAGAACATCTCGAGGGACCTCAGGTCGAGCTCCGGAGACACCACCCACCTCAAGATATAAAGCACGATTTCCATAGGCAGGGCGGAAATATGCGTTGCCTGAAACGAGGAATGCCCTGCAATACTCCTCGACGATATAAAACTCCAACGCATTTCTACGCAATTCTATTACCTCTCCGGACGATACTTACATTTTGCTCGAACTTAGGGAAACAGACACATTTATTACGGTTCGCAGTTTTGCATAGCTTAATAAACAGATCGATCTCTTCGTCCTGTTCGTCGTTGTGGTTCTCGGCGTTATCGTTAGCATCGGTCATATCGCCGTCGAATCCTTCCAGATTATCGTCGCTCGCCTTCACCTTGGTCGACTCGTACAGGCGGAACTCGATATCGGGGACCAATTGCACGGCGCGCTTGTAAAACTGAATCGCCTCGTAAAACTTTCTACCTTGCTCGTGTTCGATCCCTTTTAGAAACAAATTTTTCGCCTAGAATGTAGAAACCTCGATGCTATATCCACGTCCAGATCGCGGCCAGCCGTCGTTTACTACCTTAGTCTCGACGGAGTCCTCGTCGTAGGAGACGTTGATCTTAACCGGGCCGGAGGCGTGAGCGTTCGGCGTTTCCCGTTTAGGTGATATCTCCAGCTCCCGCTGCCATTGCTCTCTGAAGGACGTCAAGGCGTCCTCGATGTTGGTTTCCGAAAAGGAAGATCCTTCCTGATCGTCCCCGCCATCGTCGGACTCGCCAGATTCACTGGAGTGGCTCTGTTAGGGTGATTGATCGTTTTTTCAGACATCATCGCCGAGGCTAGCTTGCGCGGCGCGCGTTAAATCGTTCGAACAAATTGTGTTGATATAAATCGGAAACTAAGAGGGACGGTTCGCGCGGTACAGATGCGTAAGCACACGCGTCCTGGAGAAACAATATTGAAAGTGACGTGCTTGTTTCGCATTAAGGTTATGTTGTGATCGCAGACAATTTATGCGCTAACAATGAAAGGACAGCAGTTGCTTTTTATACGTTACGCACCATTTTCGCTCGTGATTCAATTTAGACGGTGCTGCTCCTTCAACGCTTGGACTCTCGGTCGGAAAAACGCACGAGACAGCGAAAGTGCAATTTCGCCAACAGTACCGCCGCCATGGTTTTCGCTTTTCGGTTCTGCGCTTCAATTGAAGGTCATGCTGCCTGCTATAGATTAGGTTTCTATAGGTATTTCGTCTGACGCAACGAATCGGCGGCCCTTATCACCTCGAAGGGCGGCTGTTGCGAACGAGTCGGAAGATGCGCTGTAATTCATTGTGACACGTGTTGCGACCCGCGAATCGTTTCCTCCGCATATTTTACGTCGGCATAAAGATAAGGGAGAATTTTAAATGATCGCGAGCGATAAGCCCGTGTATGGTTATAGTTCGATTATATTTGAATTCGAAGTTTTTCATGCGCTTGCACGAGCACGCGAGGTATTTATTAAAGTAGATTCTTTCGCAGATACAGATTTCTATTGAGTTTTGCGGAAAGTAGTCCGCGAAGGTGAAAAAAAGTTCAGTGCATTTACTTTTACTTTTCTTGTAGTAATCTTTCGTGGCGAGTAAATATTATTATTATCGTGTATACAGGTGCCATGCTTGGATAATCTTTAGTGTGCACTGCATCACGCTATGTAACGGTACAAGTGTTTCTGAAGACGCATTCTTATGGATCTTTTTTTATCCGAGATTTCTGGCTCACATCTTTTCTTTTCAGACTCGAAATCAAAGTAATATGGAACACGTTATCTCATCATTATACTGCCCTCCCTGTCTAGCATTTCGAAATATCCGAGGAAACTGAAGTTTTACCATTTTCTTTGTGCCCTCCTTGTGACAAATAAATAACTTGGACTGTTTCGAGATCTCTACGAAGCACGTAGGATTTTCTAATTAATTGTAAGACGCGTGGAACTTCAAATATTATTTCAACATTTCTTAAAAAATGGCAAAAGTGTAGATAGGACGTTTTAACTAATACGGGAAGATCCCAAAACCGAAAATTCAAAAAATTCTGAAACTTTGTGAATATGCAGGGGATCTTCTCCTGCTGTCAAAATCTACTCGAAAGGGGTGAAATTAACCCCCGAAAATTCGGCTATTTCCCGATCTTGCGTTATAACTCGCGAACTGTAAGAGATAGAAAAAAAGTTTCAAGACAAAAGTTACTTCTCTCAATCAGATCTATCATTTGGTAAAAAACTTATTGAACACTTCACGAGTTATAACAGAAAATCGGAAAACAACCGGATTCTCAGGAGTCAATTACACCTCCTTAGAGTAAATTTGGGCAGGAAACAAAAATTGCGTTGTAATCGCAAAAATTCCCATAATTCACATATTCGCAAAGTTTCAGAATGTTTTCAATTTGACGGTTCGCGATGTTCCCTTGCAAGGAGGGGAATACAGACTACCGAACCTCGTCGTTTACGAGCCACAGTTACCCTAGATCCCCTGCTTCATAACCCTAGTAGCATTTTTGTTGGCCAACGGTAGCCAACAGTTGGGAATCAGTTGGGAGATGGTTAGTAGTTTCGCCTACAAACCTTCTTTACAGGGCCCAACCGTTGAATGTTGCATTTGCATCCCGACAATTTGCCTACGGTTGGGAATCAATTAGGAGGTGGTTAGTAGTTTCGCCTACAAACCCCGTCTATTGGGCCAACTGTTTAATATTGCACTCATCTTCCGGTGATTTGTCTACGAATAACCAATTCTGGGCCAACTAATAATGCCCTACGGAAATACATTTAGTTAAATATAATAAAAACATATATATGTATAGGTTCGGATGAAAATAAAATCATATCCCAAAGTAATTGAAAGAATTTTGAACCCACATTGGCTACACTTTTTATGAAGACTGTCTGGGGGAAGAGAGGATTGAGTGGAACGGTTGACGTCGACAGTCACAGGACGCAAGCCGCCTCGCGAGCGAAATGGTCCCGTCCGTCATTTTGTACATTGTTTAAGGCTACGTTTATACTGGATCTTAGAGCATATACGAAGAGAACTAGTTTAAAATGAGTCCACCTAACTTTTTAATTTTGCCAGTTGAAATTCTAACATTTTCCCGTTACCTATAAATAATAAGTAGGGGAGAGGCTTGCAGGTTACCACTGCTTGCAGGTTGCCACCCCTGCTGTATTTCGACTTTCTAACAGTGTCAAAACCTCAACTTTGACTCACATCGACGTTAAAACAGTAGTTGTCACTATTTATTAACCTCTGGAGCGGACAGACGCAATAACACTGTGTTTGCTGAGCGAAGTGTGATATAGTGTTTGTCAAGAAATTGAATTATTGAAATTGTGTGTTTTCCCTGTGCTCGTAAATTGAACATTTTCATCGACAATTCAAGGTAACTATTCGTACTGTGTTGTTTTTTTATCTAATTTACATATGCCAAACAGATTTCCAAACATATCATGAATCGACAATTTTTTCTCATATTTTCCAAAAATGCGTCGGAATGCAAGTTGCCACCTTTTTTGGCTTGCAGGTTGCCACCTCTCTCTTTCCCGCTTGTTTACACTCAAATGTCATTTTTCCTGATTGTGTGATGTTTACTATTGTCATTGAGTTTGAAGTGAAGTGTTTTTATTGCATTTTAGTCATATTTTCGTTTATTTTTTTACATTTTTGATGAGGATTTTGAAGCGTTGCCCGACGCAGTTAAAGCAATCAAAGTCAACAATAAACCAAGAATTTCGATACGCCAACTAGTGACAAAAAATTGAACTACTCAGAGTAGGCTGAAATCCGTCGAAGTCCATATGATTATCAGTGTTTATATAGGGTAAACAAACCAGTGAATGACCGAATTGTTGAATTTATGGACCTTTGAGATTAATACTTGAATATATTTATGTATAACAACAAAACAACTGTTGAAATTGCATTTAAATTTATTTTTCTTGAAATTTCTATAAAAATAATTACTTATTCTTATCGTAATTTTGAAAAAATCAATTATAAAATGCAAAATGTGTAGAAGCCCAGTAAATGACCGCATTTTGATACATTCATGAAATACTTTTAATAAGAATTGTACTTATTAATGTTTGCTTAATACGCGTAACTAAAAATATGGGATATTAAAAGTGTAACTACACTCCATTTATAAACATATAAATTTATAATTGACATTTCTTTGCCTAATGGTCATTCACTGGTTGGTTTACCCTAGACATGTTGTGAAAAACAAGTGTTTTTAAATTTTTTGGAACACTAAATTTTTACTTATTCGATAAATAAATACTTATTCGGAATGTTTAGTGGGATCCAGCCTACTGTCAATAGTTTGCCAACTTACCACCGCAGCGCTGAAATCTAAGCCACGCCTCCACTTGGTTTCCCAATACAACATCGATATGCGAAGCTTTACTTGAGTTTTTTTACACTTTCAGCAATTTTTCTAGGAGTGGCAACCTGCAAGCCAAAATTTCAAGGAGTCAATTTTAGACACTTTCGAGAATTTGCAGTATAATTTTTCTTTTTCGAGAGTTTACATGATTTCTAGCTCAGGATTGTAGCTCTACACTTCCTCTTTCCAACTTATACCATAAATCCACAATACGTTAATTTTATGACGAGTTATGATAAAAAAAGCTAAGGGGTGGCAACCTGCAAGCCTCTCCCCTATAATTCAAAATCCAACCGTTTGCCTACCGTTGGATTACTATTATAGGGTGACTGTACCTAATATCGCCAGGCAAAAGTTAAATCGCTGTCGATTGAATAATAATTGATATTTTTTCATGCAGTTCGTTTCAAAGTAAAGAGAAATTATTCATCTTTCATGTAGCATATGTTAGAATCGTTGAAACCTACAAATTGTTAATTAGGACTCAAAAAACGTAAGACATGCAAAAATCGAGTCCTGAAAAAATTGTACCTAATATCGCCTACTCAAGAAATATTGATTAATTCATGTATATATGAGTTTTTAAAGTCATTTGCACATGTGCTTTTATTATTTCTTGCTCTATAAATGTCATTTTATCCATCTTTGATTTCATTTTTATTAGAATAATATAGAAATTTGAAAATATAGATTTGTAAAATATTTTATTTTTTACGTTCCGATGTACATATTGGACAAATAAATTTTATTTCGGTTGCTGCGCACATTTCGTGACCTCACCTGTAACAAGCATTACATCGAAACCATTGTTCTCCGGTAGGCGGTATTGAGAACACGCATAGGGTACACTTGATTCCACATTGGAGCATCTCGACGCCCCTACCGATTTGCGACCGATCTGCGCAGCTCCCACTACTACCCACGGTTTGAACCGCATGCGATTGGTCGTGGTAATTTCCAAGGAATAATTGGTACATCCCAAACGCGGGACCTGACCGTTGTCAACGTAAACAGTCCCGCACGAAGAGTGAACAGAGAGAGTAGAGAAGGCCGTGCGACGGAGAAAAACATAGGTGGTTGAGTGGGGAGGCGGCGTAGCAACGTCGCCTGAGGGTCGTGCCTGCGCGAAATCTTGATGCTCTACTGTGGAATCAAGTGTAGATGTCCCAATTACTGCCAGTGTCCCAAATACTGCCACTTGATTTATTATATGTAATAAAAACGTAACGTATAAAAAGAAATGTACAAAAAATAGTTATTATTAATTGGAGATTCTGATTTACATTAAAATAAAAAAATATATGTACTCATATGTACCTAGGACAAGATGATTTTTGAGGTGGCAGTTATAGGTACACTAGGATCGCTCGCGAATTTTAATTAATTATTAATAAATTCTTCATATTTAATTCATAAAACTATTTTTTTTTAATGAAAGAGATGTTAAATAATATTATGTTTCAAACTGAAACAATTTTTAGGTTACACAACACGCGAAATGATTAAATGAAGTTCGGTTATAATCTTAAGGTGGCAGTAATTGGGACATCTACCCTACTGCCAAAAGAAAAACGCTATTTTCATTATGAAAAATATTTGAATCGATTTCATTTCTTAAGTACATCATTAATTACGTATTTCTAGTAGATATTCTTGCATTCACAGATTTATTAGACTTACCTTCTCCGAATGTGACGTAACATTCTGATAGTCCAATAAATTTTACACTATTCTCTAAAATCCTTCCCTTTCTGTAATTGTTGATCACATGATGCTGCAATTATAGTATGTCTTCCTAAATATGTTTAGGTACTAATTCAGTGCATAACCGATAAATTTTAGAGCTTACTTTAAGAGATATAGCGAGTGGCGATATTAGGAACACTGGCGATATTAGGTACAGTCACCCTATATAGTACGGTAGGCCCTATAAATGGTTGGGCAACAAGTAGGAAAGCCTACCTTGGCCATCTGTTGTTGGCCCAACCTGAAAAAAAAAAACTGCCAAATCTAACTGTTGGCCAACTAATATTATGTGCGTGGCCCAACTGTATGCCAACCAAAAATGCTACCAGGGCAACTTCGATCCCAAGCTAGAAAACATCGCCGCGATCCGTGAGTCGCAGGATTTTCCCTTAAGCATCGTTAAGAGCAGCGAAAGAAACGATTCTCCGATTGCCCGGTTTCGTGCGCGATCGGTAGGCTCCATACACGTGTATCGGCCCGGACCCCACCCCTTTCACAGAACTATCACCTCACGACGATCATCTTCGCGAGTAAAAGCCGCGCGCCAGCCGAGTGTCGGCACAGACAGCATCATGAGCTTGGTGAGTACGAAACCACTCGTTCACACTGCCTCTCCTACAATAGGTTTCTCTATTTTCACTATCGTCCCGGCCTCTGGCTTCCGTCGTATCGCTCCGTCCGCGCACGCTTCCCATGGTCCGGGGATCTGTTCCGCACCCGCGCGACAAGTGAAACCGACCGCGCGTTTAACGGAAACCAGTGAAAAGTGTCGACGACTCTTGGTTCCCCGAAAGGACAAGTGAGGAGGAGCCCCGAAGAGATTTCCACCGATCCTGTAGCACTCCTCTATACCTAAGAGAGTTCGTATCGCCCGTTTCGGCGAGAGATCGACGCTCGATCGCTTCGAATTAATTAGCAGCGATCGGGAACAATCGCGACGGTAGAAGCGAATCCGACTCTTTGCACGCGCTTCATTCTTCCGCAGGCGGTCGTCGAAGGGGACGTTTTCGCGGTGGAAGACGCGCAGTTAAGAGCCGCGCGCGCGCGCGATAGGCAATCGAAAGTCAGGTGTGCCGTGCGACTGAATGCTGGAAAAATTCAGATTTCTACTAAGAAGAAGTTCCCGATGAGCATTCTGTGCCGGCGACTTTCTTCTCCCGTGTTCGCGTGCTCAGATATTTCCAGGCGTACGCGGCACTTCCTCCCGGGTAGTGGTATCTAATTCAACGTGTCCGTCCTCGGTGCTAATTACTCGCGTATCGATGGCCAACTTGGAGGAAAAAAAGCGAGGATAAATCGACGATCTCACGCGCAATTACCGGGCTAAACTCGCAAACCATTACGTACGGTGAATTTTTCTTCGGAAGCTCGCCGCGCGCGGACCCCATTCCTTATTGCTCTCAGTTTCACTGCTCAACGACGCTCATTCTTTTATCATTAAAAACTTTCTTTCGGCCATCACGCCGCGTGTTCCTGTAACGCTGGTCCTTCCTCCTTCCCGCGCTATTTCCTCAACACGCTCTTTCGCCGCGGTGTCTTCGTTTATTAATCCTCCAATGAAGAGATCGTTGTCGAAGCGGGCTGGTTTCAGAGGCAGGCCTCGAATTCCTCAGGCGCAGCGCCGCGTGTTTCGCGGCCCCGCGATTTTAACGACCCATTTGTTATGTAGCGCGAGAGCGGCGCAATTAGCCGGACAGTTTAGTAGAAATTAAGAATCGGTTTTCACGCGAGGATTATTGAATGGCGCGTGGCACGCAAGTCGCGCGAACTCGAAACGATCTTCGGTTACGGGGGAGCGTCGGCGGATCTCGCGCGACCGCAGCTTTCGCGCAGTTAATGAACCGAAACACGAGATACAGATACTATTCATTTACGAGCGCACGCACGCAACTTAATACCGCGGTTTTGGCCGCGGCTCTTCTTTCGGCACTTTTCTATTTTCTATTTGCGCAGCGGAGATGTGATCCCGTTTCCGAGGCTCTCTCCATCTGCACCTCGCGACGGCGGAGGGTGAATAAGATTTGTAAGAGTGACACGCGAGTTCAGTAGCGGTGATGTGTAGAGGGAATACGTGTTCGGACGATTTTACGTCTACGAGGATTTGGAGTATTTTAAATATTTGGGAAATTCTACAGTCTTCGAGCATTTCAAGCGTTTCGAGTATTTCGGTAGTATGTTTGTGATTTTTTTTTGACAAAGCGGAAGCATATATTTTTACAGAACTTCTTGCAGTTAAAAGAGCAACGTTTAAAGAGCATTTGGTAATTTTTTGGTAGGGAAATATTTAGGTTTATAATAAAGTAACAAGCGACATCCAAGGAGCCTTTTTAAACATTTGGTTTTTGCGGCGAGCACTGCCATTCGGAAGCAGATTATCTAAAATGAGAAAACAAACAAGGTTTTCGATAATCTTCATCGTTTCGAATGCTCCCTGTGTAGATTTTTAAGCAATTGCAATAATTACATTATGTGACGTTTGACGTGTCAGCGATACAACTTGTGGCGATTTTCATTTGCTACTTAAGGGGGTATTCTGGTCTGACGATGAGTTTTCGTCGCGTCATTTCGGAATTTTTTTACAAAGAACCCCTAAATACGATTGTTATTTAGTTTTTTGCTACATGCTTATTGATATTTGAACTATCTTTACGAATTTTGTTAATAGGAAAAAATGAAAATCAAACGCAGTTGACTGCTTTAAAGTAATGGTGAAAAAAAACACTGTGACCATGATTAGGCTCGTTCTAGTAATCTGAAACAAAAAATGTAAAGAGATTCTTTATTTGTATGCCTTTGGCTATCGTCCCTACCAGAATTATGATAAAATATTTTGTTTTTAAACTTTCACAGACACTTAAAGTTGAAAAAAATGTGTCGAGAATCGAAACTTAATTTTCAAACCCCCGCCATTTGCTTAATTTTCAATATTTTTATACCATTCTGGTAGGGACGATAGCCAAAGGCATACAAATAAAGAATCTCTTTACATTTTTTGTTTCAGATCACTAGAACGAGCCTAATCATGGTCACAGTGTCTTTTTTCACCATTACTTTAAAGCAGTCAACTGCGTTTGATTTCCATTTTTTCCTATTAACAAAATTCGTAAAGATAGTTCAAATATCAATAAGCATGTAGCAAAAAACTAAATAACAATCGTATTTAGGGGTTCTTTGTAAAAAAATTCCGAAATGACGCGACGAAAACTCATCGTCAGACCAGAATACCCCCTTAAGGGGTAACACCACTCGAGAGGCAGAAAAAAAGACCTAAATTTGACAATTTATTTTGGGAGTATGACAAACGGAATAGATTTTCTTTTCAGAGGGTTTATTTAACACATATTGAAGTACGAAAAACAATTTTTTTATTGTCATTTTCATACAAAATGGCGGCGATAGAGCCCGTCGTCGAAACCACTTCTTTCAAACTGGGAGGACGGATTTCTCGGAGACTATTGCATGGATCGATTTGAAATGTTTACAGTAGCTTCACAACAATATTCTCTTTGGAAGTACGTAGCCGTTTTTCGATCGAATGTAAACTTTTTCTTTTATAAAAAATTTAATGCTCATTTTTAGGGCAAAAAATCGATTCATTCCTTAAAAAGTGCACCACGTCCACAAAAATTGATAAACAAAATAAAAATCCTACGTACTTCCAAAGCCAATTGTATATAGATTATAATTTTTTGGGGTATTTTGTTCCACGACTCATACATGCCGAGAAATCCGTCCTCCCGTGGCGGTGTTTTAAAAAAAACTGTTTTCGACGACGGGCTCTATCGCCACCATTTTGTATAAAAATGACAATTAAAAAATTGTTTTTCGTACGTCAATATGTATTAAATAAACCCTCTGAAAAGAAATTCTATTCCGTTTGTCATACTCCCAAAATAAATTGTTAAATTTAGGTATTTTTTTCTGCCTCTAGAGTGGTGTTACCCCTTAAGAAAGCAAGAGATCAATCGTGATTAGTTTCTGTTCGAGATAGAATCTTCTAAAATGGGTTTAAAACCGTTCACCTTCCACTCGACTGGATTTCGGTGCGTGGCCAGCATCGGCGAAGCGTGTTTCGGCGTCCATCCGTGGCCTTCGATCAGCCACATTCTAGGAGAAAGTAATTACTAAACAATTTCTGAGGAGCCTCGAATTGGGTGTGGATACTCTATGCGTCTCGTTCGGCGAGCGGTTCGTTGAACCGTAAGCAGGTGGCATCTTTTCGGTGACCGGAGAAGAAAGTTTTTTCCGTCTTCAACGATGACGTATACGCGATCTTCGAGGAAGATCGGCCATGTTCTGAGCACGCGTAATCCGCATTTAACCACTCGTTACGAAACAATCGGGGATGTAGAACGAGGAATGTCCGTTTTTGGACATTTTGCGATTTATAGCATATTCGGTTGGTGGCAACTGGGACTGCAGAATTGTCGAATCACAAAGGGTTATAAAGTTCAAACACCCCCGTAAGATAACTCTTTGCCTAAGCGTAAGCTTCAAGCTTCTCTCGTCGAGACAGAACAAGAAATTATTTCAGAAAATTAAATTCATTGAACCTGGCTTCTTTACTGGTGGACTAAATTATTAAAACTTAATTTTCTCGATAAAGCTGCCTTGTGACATCCCCTGTTTGTCCCTTTACCCTTCACAATTCCTCCAGAGGCGCACTCAGGATTTAATCTCGGAGGGAGCCGAGTTGAACGGAGAAAAATATATTTAATAGAAATTCAATAGAATTCATTAAAAATTTATTTAAACACTAAAATCCAGTTTTCTTTTCTTTTTACAAAGAAAGGGTGCCAAGGCCCTCCCTCCCTCTCGGGGTGCGCCATTCATCTCCTCAACTAATTACTTAAAATTCATTTAAAAAGTCATCTTTGCGCGAAACCCTGGAATCAAAATTTCGTGACGCTCCTAGGCGAGAATTCCTCTTTCTCGCGATCGAAATCCTTCGACCAGCTTTCCATCCCCCAATGGGCCGAATCGATCGCCGCCGCAAACCGTACGCCTTATCGGATAAATTGTTCCAAACGAGGACGTTGCTTCGCCGTTGTTACGAAGCTGTCATCCTCGACTTTCACTTGTCGCCCGCGATACGACGCGTAGCACCGCAGGTACTTACATTGCAGTTTAATCGCATCTGACTCTATACGCTCCCTCATCTTTTGTCGCGGGCTTTGATCGGATCTATGCATTATTCAACTCCAAGGACCCGTTGTATAATCGCCGCGTACTTGGCGACACTGTCGATACGCGCTTTCACGCGCCGCGATTTCCGCGTTTCTGCTCGGACCTGTTCGAAATATGAATCGTACGCTCCCCGGATTTTGTCGAGCCGTACGGGAGGCTCGGCTCTCGGGACTTCCGATGGAATAGGCTCGAGTGGATTTAATTTCGAGGCGCCCTACTTTACGACGATTCCGTGAGATTCGCATGGCTCCTCGCAATCCATTACCCGCGGGCGCATACCTCGAATAACAGATCGTTCATTATTCTCGAAAATTAAACGAGAGAGTCTAGATCATCTCGTTCTCATACACAGGATTTAATTACAACTGTTGCGCCGCGATGCTGTCGCTCCCGTGGTGTTTCGCATTTTTCAAACAATCGGGGGAAAAATGCGGCCAAACGACGCCTCTGGAACCGTAGAATTACAGCGAGTCGCGAAATTCTTGGCACAGGCGGAAACTCGATGATGAAGCTTGAGGTGTAGGTAGGGTGGATGTACCAGTAAATGAACGCCTGCCAGTGGATGAGCATTTTTTATTAAAACGAGTAAAATAGGTTATTAAAATAAGTAGCTGATTAATTAGGGACTTGTTTTAATTACTCGCTTCATATTCGAATAACTTTTGTAGCACGTGCAATCGATCGAGTTGTCAATGTAATTTTATAATAGTGTTCGTTCATTACCCTTAAGTGTTCATTTATTGGTGCGTTTATCCTACTTTTAATATATTTTACTTTTGTGTGGAAAGTAATAATTTTTCGATTTTTTGATGTGAGAAAATTATTTGCTTAGGGTGTTTTCTGATCTTAGACGTTTCTTATCGTTTGTGGACTGAAGTTTCAAGCAAAAATTTGTGTTGAGAATAGTGTAAATTGCAGAGTATAGGTGACCTTATAAGAAGAGTTTACAATCAGTTACAAATTACCTTACATTCAAGGGGTATTGTCGTTTCCCATTGGAAAAATATTAATTCATAGCGAGACGTGTGTAAAATGATGAAAATAATTCATAGAGGATCTAAATCCAAAGAAATGTGTTGCCCACATTAGAGGAACAGTTACAATTTGCTAAGAAATGCACATTGACTTCTGCCATGGAAGGAAATTCTACAGTGGCTTACCAAAGAAAGTATACAACTTTCAAAATCACATAACTTTCTTGGAATTGGTACAAACGACATGTGCTTTTTTTTTTGAGAAGCTAGATGGATTAGTTTGCTAAGCGACGCGTTTCGCCCTTTCTCACAAGGCCCAAAGTATCTCAGAGATTAGTGGACCGATTTGAATAAAATTTTGCAGGAATATTCTTCAGACTATAATCCAGTACTTGCCCAGACGATTTTTCAATTGGTGCGTTGTTTTCTTTTTTATTAACAAAATAAGATGAAAACTTAGGTCGAAAATCACATGCTTGACTTTGAGTAGCTGCCATTTTTCAAAAAATACATTTTTCCAAAATCCGTGCCGCCAAGTACTAGATTACAGTCTTAAGAATATTCGTGCCAAATTTTATTCAAATCGGTCCACTAATCTCTGAGATATTTATAATAAACAACAAATGCTGTAACTATGAAGAGGCCTTAAGCGAAGGGGTTACAATGGCCCCATTTCTTAAGATATCAAATTTCTTTTTGAAAAGAATCCACCTCAATTAATACACAACAAGTTGTATATCTCAATTTTCAAATATAACGTTTCCTTATTAAAAAAAAAATTCACATAGATAACCCTATTTCCCGAGCTGTAAATCCCATTTCTAAATCTTCAGAACGCGTTTCTGTTCCAAAAATGACCCAATTAATACGCGAATATCATGAGAAGATTGTACGAGAACATTCGCGAGAAACCCAGACGATTAGGGGTTCGCCCCGGAAAACTCCGTGTACAAATAAGTTCTGTGACTCACTGTGCAGTAAGCCGAGTGAGCGGCCGCGCGTGACAAAAGTCGAACTGTGAGCTGGTAATATCGAGCTTAAGCGATCGTCATAGCAGCGAAACAGCGGCAAGTTCATGAGCGGTGCACATCCTCGACATACTACCGAGTGAAAGTACCGCCTTGAGCCCGCGGCATCTTTTCCACATCTCTGCCTCCTATCTTCGCCGTGCGAAGACGAAGACGGTCTCTCACGGTATTTTGTATCGAATCGTGCGCCACTAACCGTTCATTAACCACTCGAGCCTATAACCGACTCCCGACCTCGAGGGACGAGGGCGACATCCCTGCCGAAAGTTCGCGCAACCCTTGTCCGTTTAGCGGCAGCAATTACACGTCGTGCGTCTGATAACTAGCCACGACGCGCCTCGACCGCAACGGGTCACGTAGCCGTAACCGTTGATAGCAGAGCCGCGATCGAGCGAGAGCTGCGAGGTTACACTAGCGTTAGAATAAGTTAGAGCAACGATCGTTGGGATAATAAAATGCCTCGTGTACTTTCCTCGTTAACGCGCTCGTTCGAATTTTGGCCAGCTTTCTCACCGCGCGCGCGTCTACGATTGCAGAAGAAAGTGAAAAATGATCTAACGAGCCTCTGGAACCTGTTTCTGGTCCTTGGTGGATCGGGAAGCGTAGTACTTCGCTGTCTCGCTCGTGGCGTGTAAGATCGAAAGGAACGCGTTCTATTTGTACAAGGTACTTTCCCTTGTTTCCCGAGTCCCTTGCTAGCGACGACTGTGTCCCTAATTCGACGTTTCTTTCGCGCTTCGTAAAGGGAAAAGTGCCTGTAATAGCGGCGGGAAATTGATCAGTGAATTTCTAGATAGTTACTTGTTCTACTTATCCCTCAGTCTGTTGAGTAAAGTCGACTGACCGTGAGTGGACCAAGGTGCCAACCCATAATGCAACTGAAATTGAGTGAATTTAAGTTTGAGAGATTTTAATTTTTAATGGAAAGCAGCTTTATTTCTATTTGGTATATTTTATTTCTTGTTTTTGTCTTACAATGTTTCGTAATGGGTTATTTAATAGTGAGTGGTTTAATTAATATTATCTTTTTTTCTGTAGTTTTTGTTTTTTAAGCCGAAAATGGAATTATGGTTTTTTAGGTTTAATAATTGTATGATGTAAGAGCTGTTCTGTGTTTAACTAATTTTTTGGCAACAAAACAGCTTCCTCGAGAATGGCTGTTATTCGTTCATTTTTCAATGTTTTTCTATAACAAAATTACTGAGAGTTGCTGCATAGGGTAAATCCGGGAGACGCGGTCGGGCCGGAGAGTTGGTCGTGTCGCTATATTTCAGAGTCTATACGCAAAAATGCATTAAAGTGCAGACCAATTACTTCTCTAGAAGCCAAATAGTTGAATGAATAGCGTTATTTTGCTTACTTCTGTGTTTTTCCGGATTTATAGGCTATAAAAGGTAAATTGATGTTACATTTAACCTCTTTTGTCAAACAGCGGTTGTACAGAATCGTATTTAAAATATACTTCGAAGTTTATTTTCCTTTAATGTTTGGAATAATAAGATAGGGTTTACAATTACTGCCAGTGTCCCAATTACTGCCACTTGATTTATTATATGTAATAAAAGCGTAACGTATAAAAATAAATGTACAAAAAATATTTATTATAATAGTTATTATAATAACTATTTTTTGTACATTTATTATAATAGTTATTATAATAACTATTTTTTGTACATTTATTTTTATACGTTACGCCAGCGGTGGCCACATCGGGCCATTTGGGAGTAAGGCCTCCATGCTGTTTACCGTAGCCGCGCGGAAGGGGAGCTCGAAAGCCAATGGTAACGAGGGCGCGTCACGGATAGGGAAAACTGTAGTAGTGTGCGGGGCAACCTCATGCCTGTACGATAGGCTCGAATGACTGGGATTCTTGGGGGCCCCAGCGACCCTCCAGTGGACGGTGTACAAGGGGTCCCGTTGCCTGGGTTTATGATATGGCAATTGCTATTGAAATGTAGAAAAAACTCGGACTCGTCCAGGATGTAGTTAATATATTCGGAGATTTTCCTGCTCGTAAATGCATAAAATTATTATTATGTGGTGAAATTTCGCGGAAAAGTTCCGCTCAAATACTTCAATTTTTCGTAACATCACTTTTTCATATCACGAATATTGTCAACAATATTCAATTATCATGCCTTACGCGCCTCACCTTGTACATGCACGTATTTTCGATGGTTATCTCAATGGAAGTTAATTAATGAAAATATTTATTAGTTAACTATTTTCACTTATACGTATCGATGTGTGCAATTGTGTGGTTGTCTGCACGTGTATAAATATGTACGCATTTATAGTATTTACTGGAATTAAAATGAATTCCTCAAGTGCAACTATTTATTAGCTAAATAATGTTATTTATAAATATCGGTTTGTGACGAACCGCAACATTATAATTACGTACGTTTTTAATCAACCTTGTATAGATAATAGCACATCTTTGGGACATTGGGGCCCCCCAAGGAACCCAGTCATTCAAGCCTATCCTACGGGTACGAACCTGTGCCGCACGCTGCTACCTACACATCTACAGTTTTCCCTATCCGTGACGCGCCCACGTTACCATTGGCTTTCGAGCTCCCCTTTCGCGCGGCTACGGTAAACAGCATGGAGGCCTTACTCCCAAATGGCCCGATGTGGCCACCGCTGCGTTACGCTTTTATTACATATAATAAATCAAGTGGCAGTAATTGGGACACTGGCAGTAATTGGGACATCTACCCTAGTAGAGATATTGAGGGACAATGTAGCCAAAGTATTTGGCCATATTAACTCTTCCTCTCAAAGCTAACGAGAAGACCATGTCTCGCTGCAGAAAGGTGAGATGGTCGAGTTATGATTTTTTTTATTATTTTTTTATTTTTTATTATTATTTTATTATTATTTTTGTTTATTTAGTTTATTTATTCACTTTTGTATTCATTTGCCTTGCTAATCGCCAGTAGGTAATTCACATTTTCTTTGATGTGTTCTTTACTTGTTTAGCGTAAACAAATTAAATATCAATGAATCCGTAGCTGTATTCACTCATAAATAATTTTGCTTTATCCTTTGTTAATTTTCCATGAATAATTATGTAAGTGGTCTCTGCCAACGACGAAAACCATTTCTCCCGGCACCTCGGGGGAGGTGGTCAGATGTCATGACTTCAGTTTTCAACTCGATTTACAGTAAATATTGTCTTAAAGCAAATATCGACCAGTTTTTCTGAATCGGCATAAAGTTCTGAACATATTAGGTTTGTTCTGATAAAATAAGTAATATCTATATTAGTTTTAATAGCCATTTTATATTAGGTCGACCGCGTCTCCCGGATTTACCCTATATGTACTTTTAAAATAAGCGAATAGTTGCAAAAAAATATACAGTGTATATTCCCCAAAAAATTCCCGAAACTCGCGTTCTTTTTCGTCAGCTGATTAGGCATAACCCGTTAAGAAATACCGTCTAATATTTCTAATGCCTCGTGTTAACCAACAATCGATAGATCTCGCATCTCCCTTTCTAATAAATAAAGCACTGAACGAAGCCCAGATGCGACTGCAGTGATAATGACAAATTGAATATGGAACTTTTTCGCGCGACAGAAATTATCACGCGCGATTTACAAAGCAGGATTACCGCCGTAATTGGAGCTCGACTGGCTCAGCTCTGATTGCCATTGCGCGATAACTAGTCCAATCGGTCAGCGAATCGCTCGATGCCGCTTAATTAACAAGAGTTACCTCGTTTTAAGACCGATGCATCAAGAGCGCGAGACACCTGGTGCATTGTGATGCAACGGTGCCATTTTTCGTGACGAGCGAAAGACCCCTCGTTGTCGACGGCGAGGATACTGTCAAGATAACGTTTTCGGTGTCAAGAATAATATCAGATTCCGGAAGCAGCATTACTTCATTCTCTTTCACTTCATTAGAATCCTGACTCTTAGTTAACTGCTCGCGTCTTGCACGTATGTCTTCTCGCTGGTAAAATTGAGCCAGAGAAAATCGCATGGAAATATATCTAGAATTGTAATAACAAGCACGGCACGATTTCACTGCGAAGATCGTGCGATTGGGCACTCGTCGGAGCTGCATAAATTTCATTTGGAACAGCGAGTCGAAGATAGCTGAGTCAAACTTAACTCGTTCGGTATGATGCAAAGTTGTTGTTGTCGAAAATTAAGTATTTCTTTTTCATTTAATTGCTAAGAAATAAATTGAACCTGAGACTTGTCCTTTGACGCAATGTTTATTAACATCAGAAGCTTTAAAAAACATATTTGTTTCACCCAAAATATGCGTTATGAATGGCGCTGCAGATGGATTATTAGAGAGGCTTTTTAAAAAAATTAATAAAAGATTTTACATTGCAATATTCTTTGTGCTGAATTCTTTTTTTCGTGATGCAATATATAAAAATTAATTTGTTTCCTTTTTAAAGGAGTATATTTAGTTTACTTCTATTTATTTATTTATTCACGGGTAATCCATTTAGTCTTCTATTTGTAACGCGTGCTTTCGATTCGCATTGCTCCAGCAACCATTAGCCATTTGGTGTGTCATTGTTATTTTCTAATACACTAGCTGCTCGCTCGGCGCGCGGAGAAATTCACGCTGGATCCGTTCACATGTTGGAAAATGATGGGTCGGGGGAATTGTTCTGGAAAATCGGCCCGTAGAAAGCCGATTGTCAATGAAGACGTCACTCACACGTACCGTTTTACAGTACAACTGAAGAAGCTCTCATTCAGATTGCATTTCTCGAAAATGCCCCTTTTCCTTCTAATGTAACGTCTGCTTACAAAATTTCCCTTAAAATTAACGATTATTCCTATTAAATTCTTTGAATCACACAAGTGAAAAGTACAGAACATTCCAGCGATTTCTATTGCAATTTTCAAAACCACGAAGCAATCAAAATGATTTAAAATGAAGTAGATTAAAAAGCGTCTAACAGGTCGGTAATAAATTTTAATGTCCACATTTTATTATCAGAACCAGACGTAGTTTATGGAGACTCTAATCTGGGATTAAAGCAGAGATACAGAAAGCGGTCTTTTAATTACTGTCCCAATTCGAAGTTAAACTTCGTTCTATACGCAACTCGCGTTGCGCGAAACGATTTCTTTCTTTAATTATACACCCGTGGCGTTTAATTTGTCATTTAAAAAGAGATGCATCGAGGACTATGGGACGACACGTGGCGGCTGATCAGTCAAAGAACGAGATTTTCGAAAGTGAAACCCCCCATAGCCGAAGGTTAGCGCGGCGTAACACATTCGCGACTCGTTCTGTCAACGCTGTTGGAATATATTAAAGAGACGCTGGACCAAAGAGAACTAAGACGCTCGTCCGATTATTCGGCGGTTTAGAAAGTTCCTAAAGATGTCTATCCGTTGGCGGGTGTTTACTAGCTGCTTATACGGAAGCACTCCCAGAAATTCGTAACCGTGGACTCAGAGACAGGACGCTTATATAATTGGGCTGTTCTTCTATTCGTTAGACTCGCGACATTTAAAATGTTTGTTTTCTCAACTAATGTTAGTTGAGAAATTTTCCCAACAAATTTTGGGGACGGGAAAGTTTTGGGAAGCGGCAAATTTGGGGAGCGGCAAATTTGGGGAGCGATGAATTTGAAGAGGCGGCAAATTTTGGAGGCGGTAAATTCTAGGAAGAGGCAAATTTTGGGGAGCATCAAATTTCGGGGAGCGGCAAATTTTGGGAAGCGATAAATTTTGGGGAGCACCAAATTTTGGGAAGTGGCAATATTTGAGGGGCGGCAAATTTGGGGAGCGATGAATTTGGAGAGGCGGCAAATTTTGGAGGCGGTAAATTCTAGGAAGCGGCAAATTTTGGGGAGCATCAAATTTCGGGAAGCGGCAAATTTTGGGTGAAACAAATTGGAAAAGTTTTAAATGCAAAAGCTTAAGACAGCTTTAAAAACAATTCACTTCTTTTTCACAATTCTCTTGAATTAAAATAGGTATTTGATGATATTTCGCGGAAAGGGCGGCAGACACTTGTCAGCCTAGCGGCGCCAAATCTCCAAATGCGCCCCCGCATTCAGTCACCAATAATTCCCACGCTTACTCGAATAAATCGCAGTGACCCACGCTCCGTTTCACAAGCCACCATCAAACGGTTCCTGCGCTCGCGTAACAGGAAAACCAAACCCGAGACAAACCCCCTCGAGCTAAACGCGCGAAATTTGAATTGACATTTAAGTCATCGCGAAATGAGTTTCCCTTTCGCAACCGACAATAGGTAGTAGCGTCGCATCGTCATGGCGATTTTTGCATTGTCCCCGTTGCCACGGTTCTAACATTTATACAGGTAGCTTTGTTGCGCCGCGCACTCTCTGCCTGCCTGTGCAAACTCTTCCCCGTTACAACTTTCTTTGTAAATGTCAGAGATACCCCGTCTATTCGACCGCCCGCCAGCATTTTCCTATTGGCGAAGAGGGTCCTCGCCAACCTAGCTCGTTAACGCCAGGAATGCCAGCATTTTCTCTTGACTTTGCGATGACGTTACGAGGAGGCGTCAAACAGAAGTGAAGTGTTGTAGTCGCCGGCCCGTCAGCGACCGTGCCTCGCCTGGCAGAAATGAAAATCATTTTCCCGCTTTCGTCCATGGGCGGCTTTAACGACCTGTGTGAAAGTTCGCCGCTGAGGTAATTCTCCGCTTAAACGGAAGGGAACTTACGACCTGCGGAGGCGCGGTCGCAGCCGCGAATAATCAGTTTCTCAACTGTAACGATATTTTCTCCTGGCCTCGGCAGCGCTGCATTCCTGGCGGCAAACGGTAATTGTAGTCCCCCGCGGTAGACCGTGCACCATAAGCTAGGGATAATTCGTAGGCACGTTGTTCTGCTCTTCTTCTTGCTCATAGGGCCATTTCACACGAGACACTTCCGTGGCATAGAGAGTGGAATTAGGTTGTTTCAAGTCTTTGTACTATCCCTGTTCATGCTTTTGCTGATGTTTATTGCGAGTAGTTAGGTAGATTCCAGAAATTAGTTCAAGAGGGAAATTTTTGAAAACATACTGTTCGCCAACTTTCCTCAACAGCGACATCTGCAGCCGATATTTTTAATAAAAGAAATTTTTTTTTGTAAGTTTGAAAGATAAATATGAAGTACTGAAAGTTTCATAACGATCTATTTTACAGTTTTTTTGCAATAAATTCGCAAAAATCAGCTTACCTTCAGCGTTCTGTATGTAATTCCCTCCTTAAATAGTCCGCGTAGAAAATCAGAATTTTAATCGCTGATACCTAAAAAACCAAATGTCAGATTAGAAAATGACGAAAGACTTTTCGATTCCTTTTAACACGAAAGACCAGCACAAATCATTTTACTGCAGGATTTTGTGACACCCTGCAGAAGCGTGTGAACCTCAAACGAGGCTCGATAAAATCATCAAGAGTGTGTAATGTGTACTCTTTTTCGCGGATGCGGCGTTCGATAGAGATCTTGACATTAATATCGGGGTAAGAAAATTTCGATGTCAGATCGCTGTTAATTTTAATTGTATTAATTACACGTCACACGGTGCCACGAATTTCGTAACTTCGATATCGTAGTAGCGTGCAGCCAGAGTTCCCTAGTTCTCACGATATTCCCAATTAATGAAAAGAATAATGATTAAGTATCACAGGAGGACGAGCATCTTGGAAATCTATAAATTTCAGCGCTCGATGCTTTACTCGATCGAGCAACTTTCACTATGGATTGATTTATGAAAGCGTATTTTATGAAATGATAATCGTCTTCTTTCGGACGTAGAAGTTTTTGTCTGTACACACATAAAGCATTGTGTGTACGTGCCGTACGGCACGTTTACACGCTTTCATATTTGAAATGAGTCGAGAGAATTCCTACTCTTGTTTATCGCCTTCAACGTCTAATATATCTGTAAAACGAGATTTTTCACGGAAGAAGTCAAACTACTGCTATTTTGAACTCCCTCAAAATAAATAATTGCACTTTGCTTCTTTTGTTGTTTATAGATTTATCGACGTTGTAATAGGGAAGCGACAAATGTGAGGAAGCGATAATTCGAATGACTAATAAAAAGTTATAGCACCATTAAGGGAAGAAACTGGTGTAATCGGCAGAAATCAAGGTTCTTTTGGGGAATTTTTTGTAAGGAAACTATAAATATAATCTTTTTAAAACTTTCAGGATATATTATTATGTATTTCAAGATGTGAAAAAACATTTTTTTATGTAAAAGAAACGCGGTAATTACAAATGGCGCGGCTTGTTTTGGAGCGGCTTCCCTGCGGAAGGTGTTCAACTGCGTGCAGTCCGCCCCGAAACACTTGCGCCATTAGAAATTACCGCGTTTTTTTTATTTCAAAAAATGTTTCTTCACTTCTTGAAATACATAATAATATACCCTGAAAGTTTTAAAAAGATTGTTTGTATAGTTTCCTTACAAAAAATTCCTCAAAGGAACCTTGATTTCTGCTGATTACACCAGGTTCCCCCTTAAGCTCCCACTATTTTCTTTCAACGATATTCACGCAGATAATAGGAAATATTCTTCTACAATTGCAAAACCAGAAAAGTTCTATGCATTTAGGATGCTTTTTTAAAAGAAAACATCCTATAGTAGTCATCTGAGCATTTTAACATTTATACGGTCTTGTATAAATCTCTATGAATTGGTGTTCTAAAGGTATGGCTCTATTTAAAGAAGAAAAAGTTAGTGGCCTAGAAATCTTCCAGATACTTCCGCAGAGGTGACGATATAGGTGTCCCCTTCAACACTTTAACTTTGCATAAAAATAATTTTCGATGTGACTAATATCTTTGGAGATCTTCGCTCTGCCAATATGCGTGTACCAACTTTCACAACATTACCATTCACAAATCTCATCCAAGGTGAATCGTCAACTGCGATCTTGGATATGCGGCCTTGAATATGCAACGGCATATTGAAGTGTTTCTTGTCATTGTGTGAAGTGACATATAGGTTCGAGAAGTCTATAAAGTGGGGAACACCTTTCGCAATGCATATATTTTAAAGAATTTGAAAATCACTGTCTGAATATTTCAACTTGTGCTTATTGATGAAGTACATATAGATAAGCATTTAGGGGAGACTCATATAACTCGACGAAAACGAGGCGATATTTGTGAATTTTTTTTAAAGAAATGGTACAAAGGATCTTTTTGAAACTTTTGGGATATTTAATTGAACATGCAAGGAAGTCGAGAAAATTTTGTTTTCTGTAAAATAATTTGTTTATTGTAAACTGTTTACAGAAAACAAAATTTTTTCGACTGCCTTAGATGTCCAATTAAATATCCTAAAAGTTTCAAAAAGATTCATTGAACCATTTCTTTGAAAAAAATTCACAAAGATTGTTAGATAAAAATATTTCTGTATCTTTATCAGTAGCCTATACCTATACCTCCTCACATCGCCGCCTACATTCTGCTGAACCTAAATCCCTCAGACGTTCAAATAAAAAATTAAAAAACTGACTCTCCATTTTCCATAGATTACTTTACCAAAACATAATTGAACAGACCAAATTAAGTCTCAGTTAAATGAATAAATTACTTTCGCGTAATTTCGCAGGTGAAACTAGTGCTTCTACTGGCGACAGCGTCATCGATCACCCTGGCGAGATCTCAAGAAGCAGAGATCTCCGACAAGGGTCTAGATGGGACGCAGCCACCGCTGAAGCTCGACAAAAATCTTCGTCGAGCACTCTTGAAGGCCTTGTCTGACCTCGAAGCCGAGTCCGCCGAGCAGCACAAGGACGAAAGGGAGTCTATTTCCCAGAGGGACACCAGCGAGTTCGAGGCTGTAGCGAAGAAGAACTTGAGCAAAGACCTCGGCGTGCAGAAGTCCATGTTCTCCTTCCAAGGTTTCCCGGGTGACGAGGACACACCTTCGGAGGATAAGCTTCAAAACTCCAGCTTCGTCGAGGCCGTTCGTTACGTGACGCTCAAGACACCAGCGATGAACATCGAGAAAGCCACGCAAGATGACGCGAGGAGCTTCCACGTGCAGAACGTGATACTGCCAGAGAAAACTGCCCCAACGTTCGGAGCTAAAACTCAACCAAAGCTGGAAGAGATGAAAAGAGCACAGACTTCTACCAACACCTTCTCCGTGGACAAGGTGGAAAGTCTAACGTTGAAGCCAGCCATAGAACTCTCGGAGAGCCTCTCAGGAAGCGCGACCACTGGCATCGCGTCTGCTAACCTGCTCGTTGCTGACAAGCCGGTCGAACCTATCGTCTCGATTCCGAGAAGCAACAATGTGACGATACCAGCTTCCAGCGACTCCAAAGATAAAACCGAGGAGGTGAAGATCTTCCAAGCTCCTTTAGTAGCCGCGTTCACCGTCCAGCAGGACGAGCTTGGGGTGCCCAAGAGCGTGGTGCCCATCTTCCGATCGCCCAACGATGGCCAAGCTCTGACGCTCCAAGAGCAATTGGAGTTTAAACAGAAGCTGTTGGAGAAGCAGCTAATGGAGCTTCAGCAGCAACAGTTCCATCAGACGCAGTTCCTTATGAGGCAGCAGCAGCTGTACGAGCAGCAGCTCAGACAGAAGCAACAGCAGCAGTATTACCTTCAGGAGCAGGCCAGGATCAAGCAGCTCGAGGAGCAGGCCAAGCTCAAGAGACTCGAGGAGCAAAGACTGAAGCAGTTGGAGGAGCAGCGTTTCAAGCAGCTCGAGGAGCAGAGGCTGCAACGCTTCCAGCCGCAACGTCCTCCCCCGCAGAAGCAATTCTTCTTCGATCAGAGCAACAACCTCTTGTCGTTCCAACCGACCGTGGAGTCCAATGTCCACTTGCAGCCTAGCGTAGCTTTGGAAGTGCCCAACGTCGCTGCGCCGCCGCCTTTCCAGCTGAACTTCCAGGAACAACCGCGGCTGCAACCGTTCCGGCAACAGCACCAACAACTGCAACAGCCACAGCAGTTTCAACAACTCCAGCACCCGCAGCAGTTGCAACAACTCCAGCACCCTCAGCAGTTGCAACAGCCTCAGCAACAGCAGAGATTACAGCAAACCTTCACCGCTTTCTCAGCCGAGTTCCAGCCCTCGTTGCCCTCGTCGACGAGATTCAACCGACAGGAAGCTTTCAACTCCGTGGGCAACTTTGGATTCAACGTGGACAACAAGCCCACACCCAGTAGAAGCAACTTCGGCTTCAACGTGCCCCAAAGGAGCCCCGTCAACTTCTACAATCCTTACACTCACAATCAGTACAGACAGAACAAGCCTCCCACGCCCGCCAAACAGATCCAACATCTGCTCTACCAATCTGGCATCGCCAACGATTTGGGCAACGTGCAGGGCACCGGCAATCACGAGGACCTGAACATCGTGTCCAAAGTGCTGGCGCTGAACGTGGGCGCCATACCAAATAAGAATCTCCAGTACAAGACGAACCCAGGAGCCTCGTTTGGGAAAACATCGGCGTGAAGGAACAAGTCCAACTGGGAGTTAGACGAGTCATGTAAATCACTGCAGGACGCTAGTAGTCAGGTGAAATCGAGCTCTCGCTGTTTCCCTCCTTCTTCACCTTCTTCATTCATCCACCCCCTATCGAACTCGTCGTGTCCTTCGCCTGGATGCCCTCGTGCAATTGGTTAAAAGCTTCATTGATTCATGTTCAGGCTACTACTTGTAAGCCACCTATGATGCAGTTAGGAAACTTTGGTGAATGATGAATTGACGTCATTAAATTGGGGAAATGCGAATAATAAGTACTTAAAAATTCAGAAAATTATGCAACTGTGTGTGCAAGTAGAGTAGTTCAGTCGTAATGCGAACCCCTTTTTTGTTAGCGCCATACTGCGGTTTTAGGGGGTGAAATCATCCCCTATCTTTTTCGTGAAATATCTCGAAAACGGTGAGAGATATGGAAATGAAGTTTAAACCAAAGTTGCATCCTTTTTTTATATCTACAAAACTGCGTAAACGTAATTATCGACTTACGGATTGGTGGTGGGGATAATTTGAAAAGTATGGGTTTTATTGATAATTATTTTTACACAGTTTCGTAGAAATAAAAAAAATGCATCTTTTGTTTAAACTTCTTTCCGATATCTCTCACCGATCTCGAAATACTTATTACACGAAAGGAAAATTCTGCCTCTTTTTCAAGGGGTGATTTCAGACCCTAAAATGGCACCGAACATACAGTTGCATAATTTCCTGAATTTTCGTAAAATCCAAACGTGAATTTCGAACTCGCTATTTACAATGGTTTCATAAATAATCATGGTGGCTTATATACGGTAGCGCGCATTTCGCATTCAGGGTTTATGAAATTCCACTGTTGGAATTTATTTCATAGTTCCAGAAAGAAAATCATATTCCGCTTCATTAATAATTCGTAAATACGCGATCGTGGAAGCTGTAATGGCCCATTAGCCACAAATAGAACGCGCGCGATACATTCTAATCGTTAACCACGAGCGATCGCGAACAATTCCAAGTGAAATCGAGCCGAAATCATCGCACAGCCGCGCTAAATTTTCGCTCCACCGTGCGTGGGATCGAAGCGGCTCCCGAGGCGAACCAGCTTTCCGCGTAGTCTTTGTAACGAGGAACTCCTTAACAGGTCATAATGATATTAATTACGATTGAGAACATTTCAAACTGGAGCTCACCGTTTGTACTCAGCACGAGTGTTCGAATTACGCAAGCCCGAACCGCGTTGCGACACGGATTCTGTATATAATCGCACGATCCCTGCTTCCTATCTTCAATTTCTCTTTCTTTTCTCGTCCCTTCATTCCCCATAGTATGCACCCGCACTGCCGGATTCATCGGTACCCGTGAAACGTGCTCAATCACAGGGAATCGAGCACCGTGAAATCTTTTTACACCGCATCACACGTCGTCGGATATTCGCGCGATCCAAACCGATTTCAAACGAGCCAGTAAACTGAACAGACGATGACCAACGGGGAGATAACTGTAACTAGATTTCACCGTGTTCGTAAATCGTAACGATAATTAATCGTATCTTTAAGACGTGCAACGAGAGGGGCGACGATGAATGATCTGCGAGAAACAGAATGTCAGGACCAAAGTCGGAATCCTTGAAGTACATGTCACATATTTCCAATAGGGTGTTACTTCAAAGCAAAGAGGGGCAAAAAATTTATTTAAATAAAAATTTCGAATAAGGAATAAAAGTTAAAAAAACATATTCGACGTCAAATTAAGTTTAAGTTAAAGTGGAAATATTTATCCGACGCCCACTTTGACACACTCGACGAATAAAAAAATTAACTTTATTCGTCAAATAATCTAAAGTCAGTGGAGGATTTAACGGGCGGCCGATGAGCATTGAGTAGTTGCCGCCTGAGCCCCTGCCCAAATGGGCCCCAGGGCCCCATCCTGAAAGATAAGTTATGCTTTTATCCAAACTATATTTTTTTCTGTACTACTACACTTAGCCCGTTTTTAGTACACTACCTCTTCACTTGCCCGAAAAATGGGCCCCAGCTGAGAAGGTCCCCAGGGCCCTATCTTCAAAAAAAGAAAATTATGATTTCATCTAAACGCCATATTTTTTTTCTATACTACTATACTTAACTCGTGTTCAGTAAACTACCTCTTCACTTTCCCGAAAAATGGGCCCCTGACGAGAAGGCCCCCAGGGCCCCATCTTCAAAAAAAGGAAATTATGACTTTACCTAAACACCATATTTTGTTTCTATACTATTATACTTAACTGGTTTTCAGTAAACTACCTCTTCACTTTCCCGAAAAATGGGCCCCTGACGAGAAGGCCCCCAGGGCCCCATCTTCAAAAAAAGGAAATTATGACTTTACCTAAACACCATATTTTGTTTCTATACTATTATACTTAACTGGTTTTCAGTAAACTACCTCTTCACTTTCCCGAAAAATGGGCCCCTGACGAGAAGGCCCCCAGGGCCCCATCTTCAAAAAAAGGAAATTATGACTTTACCTAAACACCATATTTTGTTTCTATACTATTATACTTAACTGGTTTTCAATAAACTACCTCTTCACTTTCCCGAAAAATGGGCCCACTGCCGAGAAGGCCTCCAGGGTCCTATTTTCAAAAAAAAAAGAAAATTATGATTTTATCTAAACACCATATTTTTATTCTATACTACTATACTTTACTCCTTCTCAGTAAACTACCTCTTCATTTCCCCGAAAAAATGGGACCCTCAGAGCGTTTGCCACCTGGGCCTCTTTCCTTAAATCCGCCGCTGACTAAATTTAAAGCAGCTTGTATTTGATCCGTTATTTAAATAACTTTTTCTTTAGTTAATGCCCAACTCTGCTTCAAAGTGCTTCGCAGTGCAGTCCTGTCTGTCTCGAAGTTCTGACGTTGGGTCAGGCTTTCGGATCGGATCAAGTGGACGTTACACACGACGATAACACACGCGGCCTTCCTGGTGCCTCGACTAGCCTCGCCGTTGACTATTAATTATTTATCTAGATGTACGTGTAGAACGAGCTAGCTACGGGACGTCGCGCTAGGAGCAATCCAACTCTCCCGAGATCAAGGGTCTCGCAAAATCGTGTACCCAGCCGAGCTTCGGGATTGAAAATACCTCGCCGACTGTAAATAAACTTTCGCCACGAAGACGCCACACAATGCCACCGGGGAAGACGTCGCCGCGCGTCTGTGTACGTGCACGTCCTCAATTTCACAAACGTTTGGCATAGATTCGTGATTTCTCTCGGCGGGATGGATCGACGAAACTTAGCCCAGGGTTTGTCGCGGCTCCACATTGATAGAACGATGATAACTTGGTCCGAGTTTTTGTGAATGCATCGAACTTTTTCGTTGGAGGTTTTTACATTATACTAACTTGCAACTGTTTCTTGGGTTGGTCGATAAACCTTCATTACCTTCGATGAGACCTGGTGCCGATCATAATTATTCAAAATATGGATATTAATTGAGGAGTTGAACTGATATTCAAGTGTCAAAGAAATGAAAAATTAATTTTTTTCATGGAAGAGGATGCAAATCCCACGCGGAATGCGGTGGTAAACGCTGAAAGTGCTAGAATAATTTATTTCACTTTCTAGGACGTCGTAAGACAGAGCTGAGATCATAAATGCCAACGCTATGGTTGAAAAGAAAATACTGAAAATTTTCACCTTCTGGCACTTACATCATTTACGATTTCAACTCCTCAATTATATTGGAGCATGTTAATAATAGAAGAATAATCTCGACACGAACTTTGAACTTTGGCACGATTTTGTGTTTTCATTACCCCTACAGTGCACACCTAAATTAAAATTACACTATTGCACACGTTGGGCCTAGAAATGCATGGAGATTTTGAGAAAAAAAAAAATTTCAGACTGCACGTAATCTACATATTGCACTCAATCTTTATTAACAAAAATATTTAATAGTAAAATGAAATACTGGACAAATATCTCTTTAATACTACGAGTCATTGTTATCTGAATATTATTTTTCCAATATCATGAGAACTGTTCACTTGGGCCTGTCAGGCCCCACGGGTGCACTGTAAGTTTAAGTCGCGTTCTCGTGTGCGACAGAAGCGATGTGGAATAATTTGATATGCAAAATGACACGAAGAACAATTTTGGAGCAAATATAGTATCAAATATTTCTCGAGTAATTATGAGCGGTACTTTAAATACAGAGAAAAGAAACAAATAAAGAGAATTGCCTTAAGATTGTTTTAAGCAAGAGACATCTTCTTTGAAATCGTTTTTTTTTCAAGAATGAAAGAACTATTTCATACTTCCAAGATATTTCTGTGGAAGAAAGATTTTTCAGGGTGAAAATTGCGAGGATTTTTCGTAATTGTAATCATAGCGTGCACGTTTTAGGCGAGAGGGGCTGCGAAAGTTGTATACAAGAACCACGTGCAAGCGACTCGCATAAGTCGTCGTTTCTAAATATCTCTTAAGGTTTAAACTTACGTTAAAAATTAATATAACATTAGAGTACGTAGATGATACGGTAGACGTAACGAACAAGTTTTGCTTGTAATTTATCTGACGCCAAACTGTACGAACCTTTGTAAAAATGTTAATAAAATCATTCGTTAAAAAAATATCGAGTAACAGTGTTCTTGACTGTCTCGCGTACCACCACAGACAATATATTCGATAGATCTAACATTTACTCTAAATTCCTGTCATACGATTCGAGGGGTTGCGAGTCCCGCTACCATTTTCGTCTTAAAATTAACGTTTTCGATTTAGAAAACAATTATTCTACCACCGATCTTTGTTAATTTCGTGTTCTCTTTTAACAGCAAACAAATGGATAAAATGACGCTTATATTATCAATAACATTTATTGGAGAAAATCTTGTACCAGTTGCTCGTATTTTGAGCAGATGTTGAATGATAAAGGTTTCTATTAAATAACTTCGGATCCAATATCCCGCAACGATGTAATTACTGTAAAAGAAACGAAACGTGTTTTGTATTTTAACATAACATTTATATTAAAAAGAAATTATATAACATGGATTTAGTGATCCCCAACACAACAAATAAGATACAGAACCTTACGGTTTACAATCGAGTAATAATGAAGCTAATCGATCTAAGCTATAGATATTCGATTCCGATACAGCAATTCTGTAATTATTCTGCTTCCCTACTATGGACACTGAAAGTTATGCGTTTAGGGCGTGCTTACAAAGAACCGCATATTTACATGTACTGTACACATAAATAACATTCCATCGTTCTATTAACACCAGTGCGTTTGTACATTATGCCATGTTCACGAGACAGGCACCGACACTATTCGAATATCCGACCCTTCAGCTACACCTTGCAGAAACATAAGCTTCGACGAAAGAATATAGTTATAAATAATGGTTCGAGTATGTGCAGGAGATCGAGAGCTTCATTTACTTTCTTCTCTTCGTACCAATCGAGTATTCTTACCCTAATGTAAATCTACATTTCATCGTAATTACATTTTTGCATTTTTTTTATTAATAATCTTACAGCGGTAATTTGTGTTACCTTACAGAGCAATTATATACATTAATTCACGTTATAAATATAAGTTATTATACATTTATACCTATATGTTCAGTTATGTAGCAAATACTATTTTGAGCAGATTCTCTATTCGAAAAGAATATAATAGATTACGGAAGACGGTGCTCCACTTTCGTCGGGCACCCTTCGAATAAGAATTATACAAATAATTTTTACGAAGCGATAAGAACCGAATCCGGTTTAACGGTACGAAATGTGCCAATTTCTAATAACGTAATACTACATTCGCCAGGCGAAATTAATTTTTGCGATACAGGTGGAAGAATCAAGACCACGGGGCCTTCTTTGGCAGGTATTCTTCGCACGTTTTAAATAAAACAGTAAATTATGCTGTCGATTAGTACTGGTACTCTTGCGATTGTTGTTCTTTAAAGGCATATAAACGTGCAAGCGAACAGTCGTATTCGATGTGTCCATCAAGTCCCCCTTATTTGAATTACGAGATTCGATTGTGGTTCGTTTTAGAATATAAGAAATTTAGCATTGCGATTTGTTAAGTTATTTCCTCCGCGGTGCGCAACGTAAAAGCGTAACTCGAAAGCTGGAAGAACAATCAAGAAGAGTTACCAATCCTAATACAATATAACTACTCCTAGTCGTTATTTTATTTACACTTACGATAGACGATATTGATAAAAATCAGGTAATATGTGTACTATGGAGCGAAGTAAACATTACCGCTCGATTCTTTACATTTCTCTTATATGGTGCGTCTCTCTTTTGCAATATATACCTAGGCACTTGGTGAGCGGTGTCTCTCCCACGTGTCTTTTATTCGTTAACATCTGAGCTCGTGAGTTGCCAGCGGGGGACACATAAGAAAACCAAAGGAAGCGATCTAGCCGAAATATTTCGTGACAAACCGCCGTACGTTTCGATATTGCCTTAGAATCGTCGCGATACCACGGTAGTTCCTTCACGCTGTGCACTTGAATTTTATAAAAATAATTTCTCGCCTCCGGTCCCATTAAACTCTTGATCGACTATCCCGCAGCGCAAACACTTCAAACTTTTATGCCACAAACATGCAAGTTTAAATAGAATTCTTAAGTACCCGCTATAACAATCGATCGAACACATTTCTCCGCGAGCTTGGAGCGCGGCGCAGATGTTTCTGAAAGCACCGCGGCCCTTCGGCTCCTTTCTTTACCGTTCGCTCGTCTTTTCAACTCGCTTCGCTTGTCGCTGTAAGAGGCACGCTCCTCCACGTCGTTCGGTGCAATTTGATCGTTTGGCATTTCCCGCGGGCCGCGCTATATTGGTTCGTCGCGACCGTGTCATCCGCTAATCTTTCATACACGGAGTGGCAATCGCTCGCGTCGCTACTTCATACGATTCAGCACTAAATCGCAGACGACCTGCAGGCCTTTTTGGTATGGGCTTTCGGCTAAGGTTTGCGCGAGCTTCACAGCCTCCACGCAATGCTTCCGAGCCAAGAATCTCGTCTGGTCGAGACCCTGCGACTTGTGTACCAGCTCGAATGCCTTCTCGACGTCACCTGGCTCTTGAAACCGGCGCATGATCATCGCGTTTAGTTCTGGGTACTGTAACAAACAGAAACACGATCGTGAATGTTGTGGGATACGAAAGAAGCTTTTGTAACTAATTCGGCATTAATGTACCACTAGAATGTACGGGCAAGAAATTTATTATTTGCTGATCTAGGATATGAGCTTGAAAAAGATTTTGAAATACAGCATTCGATAGGAATAAGCTTACTATTGAATTCCCTTAGGCTTGAGAAATGAGTGAACTGGTTTCATGAGTATCTGTGAGTTAATAACTGATCGAATAAAAGTTCAAGTAACTTTAGATTGTTTCATGAATAAAGTTAATATTTTTATAGTCCAGTGAAATTAGGATTTGTCTTCGGAATAAATCGCAGCAAGCTAAATATTGGTATGGGCCTTTATTTGGTCGTTTTAAACAATATGTTAAAAGTCCCCATCGATCCGAGTGCCGCTAAAAATTTTACAGAGGGTTGAAAAAGTAATAACAGTTTTTCGCGAACATCTCGTTATCTAGCAGTTTTGCGACAAAAATAGGTCTCACACAATTTATAACCTAGGAAATTCTCTACAAAAAAGGTTGCATGAGTTTTTTTCGTAGGAGTAACCATTTTCATGTGTGCCGGGTTACCAAGTTTCAACCCCCATACTTTTGACAAGGGAAGATCCCGAACCGGGAAATTCAGAAAATTATGAAACTCTGTAAATATGTAGCGGAAGTCCTGCTGAGTACAACGCAATTTCATTTGCTGCCCAAATTCACTCCAAGAGGGTGCAATTGGCCCCTGAAATTTTTTTTATTTTGTATTATTACTCGCGAACTGTAGGAGATAGAAAAAAAGTGTTCAGGAAAAAGTTACTTCTCTTAATTAGGACTAACATTTGGTAAGTTACAGTTCTTAAGGTTCGTGAGTTATAACACAAAATCGGAAAATAGCCGGATTTTCAGGGGTCAATTTCACCCCCTTCGAGTGAACAAATTTAAACTTTAATCTTTGGGGATAAGTAGAGGATATATAGGTATGTATTACTCAATTTTTGTTGCTGCCCAAATTCACTCTAAGAGGGTGAAATTGACCCCTGAAAATCCGTTTTTTTTTTTAGATTTTGTGTTATAACTCACGCACCGTAAGAACTGTAAGAACTATAATTTACCAAATGTTAGTCCTAATTAAGAGAAGTAATTTTTTCCTGAACACTTTTTTTCTATCTCCTACAGTTCGCGAGTAATAATACAAAATAACAAAATTTTCAGGGGTCAATTGCACCCTCTTGGAGTGAATTTGGGCAGCAAATGAAATTGCGTTGTACTCAGCAGGACTTCCGCTACATATTTACAGAGTTTCACAATTTTCTGAATTTCCGGGTTCGGGATCTTCCCTTGTCAAAAGTATGGGGGTTGAAACTTGGTAACCCGGCACACATGAAAATGGTTACTCCTACGAAAAAAACTCATACAACCTTTTTTGTAGAGAATTTCCTAGGTTATAAATCGTGTGAGACCTATTTTTGTCGTAAAACTGCTAGATAACGAGATATTCGCGAAAAACTGTTATTTTTTTTTCAACCCTCTGTAAAATTTTTAGCGGCACTCGGATCGATGGGGACTTTTGACATATTGTTTAAAACGACCAAATAAAGGCCCATACCAACATTTAGCTTGCTGGGATTTATTCCGAAGATTGGGCAGATTTCCGTCTAATTTCACTGGACTATTATTCGACCAGCGTTTCAACTTCAGCGTCGAATAAATCTTTCAACTATAACTTTATACAACGTCCGAAGTTCAGTTAAAGTTAAAGTTGACAAATTTATTCGACGCTGAAGTTGAAACGCTCGACGAATAAAAATAACGCTGCTTAAGAAAATATAGTCTAGAGAAATAACTCTAGAAATACTCTAGCAACTGTTAACACGAGACGCTACGTATGAATTCTATATTATTTACTAATTGCTACACTTATACCTACCCGCTCACATGCAAAGAGAACTGGAGCAGTCGCAAGACCAAGCTTGAGGTCCGCGGCGGTAGGTTTGCCCATTGCTGCCAAAGACGACACGAAGTCCAGAAGATCGTCGACTAATTGAAACGCTAAACCGATATTTCTGCCGTATTGGAAGGCGATCTCCGCCAGCTGGTCGTCGGCGCCTCCTAGCATGGCCACCTACGGCAAAGTCATCGCTGGATGTAGGCTCCAGTTAGATTCAATATCGAGACTATCGTTGGACTTACAGCTTTCAACGAATTGGCGAGCAAGCTGGCCGTCTTCCGGTACGTTTTCGTGAGGTAGTGCGCGAATCTCTCGTTCTCCGTCTCCTTAGAGCCGAGCTGCATAAATTCACCCTGCACCAGGTCCGTCACGACCTGGAAAGCACCTGGACTTGTCAATACTTATCATCAGGATTATATCAGGGTCCTAGAGCACGTGGATACTTTTACGCACGCGTTAAAACTGATAAGAGAAACAAAAACCCCAACGTGACAGCAAGTAGCAGGCTAGGAATAAAATTGAAGAAAGGAATGCCGCGCATCGATATTTGAATGGAAGATTTCCTCGCCGGCTCAGCTATTAGATTGATAATCAGATTGTAAAAAGAAATTTCTATACGATTGATTCTTATTTCTATACTCGTAAGTTTAATTGCATAGTATGTGCCATTCGAACAATTTTCTGGCGAGACAAGCAGTTTGCAAGCTAATCAAGCTCGTTGAATTAAGGAGAGGTTCTGGTCTAGAGCCCCAAAAAATAGGTGATATTTAGGAATTAATTAAAGGAAAACTACTATATATAATTTAATGGGACTTGTTGCATTGTATTAAGGATGTCTTATGTTATAGAAATATATTTTTTGTTTTATAATTAATCAGTGCAAACAGCCCTGGGGAGTCGTTAAAGTTAAGGCGTCAAAAAATTGATCCAAATCGGTGGGACCTGTATCTCTAAAAGTTATTATCCGATTCGACTGAAACCTTTTTTATTTTGAAGATTATTCTTTTTTCTAGGGGGGGGGGGGGGACTAAAAAAAAATTACAAAAATTACATTTTTTTTAGAAAATAACGACACTTCACGTTTGAAATCACTTTTCCCTGTATTTTTCGTCCTTTCAACGCCTTTAAAAATTATAAATTTTCAACTTTTTGTAATTTTTTTTAGTCCCCCCCCCCTAGCCAGAAGTATATTCTTCAAAATAAAAAAAGTTTCAGTCGTATCGGATAATAACTTTTGAAGATACAGGTCCCACCGTTTTGAAAACACTGTTTCGAGAAAAACGCGTTTGAAGTTTTACGTGAGCGCCGAGTGGCCGGTCGTGACCCATGCATTTGCCGCTACTCAAATGCCTATAACTTCGTGAATTTTACGAATTTCAACAAATCCTTTTAAACACGTTTTCCTAAAAGGTTGAACATTCGAAAAATGAAATAAAAAAAAATCGACATTTAGACCAGAACCTCCCCTTAAGGGGGAACACCACTGTGACGGCCGGAAAAGTGAGCCATTTTTAAGAATTTTTTTTCGGGAATAATTTACGGTTTTCGTAGAAAAATTTTATTACCTACCTTTAGTACGCTGTCTTAAGAGACTATACAAAAATAAATCAATAGAAGAACATCCATAAATTTTAATATATTAATTAATCTTCTAGACCCACCCACGCGAGCTGGTCGAATGTGTAACTATGGAACAGCAGATCCGAAAGCAAATTTCATTTTTTTTTTATAAACTATATGAGTGTAGTTTCCGTTGTGCGTACCGATTTCTTAAACAAATTATTTTTGTAAAAATGGCACGCTTTAGAAGAAAATTTTCGAAAATCCGCGAATAAGATGGACAGTTTTTCGAGCGTATTTAAAAAAATTTGTTTTCAATCAAAGAATCCGTACGTACAACGGAAACTACACGCATATAGTTTATAAAAAAAAAATGAAATTCAATTTCGGACCTGCTGTTCCATAGTTACACATTCGACCAGCTCGCGTGGGGAGGTCTAGGAGATTAATTAATAAATTAAAATTTATGGATGTTTTTCTATTTATTTATTTTTGTATAGTCTCTTAAGACAGCGTACTAAAGATAGATAATAAAAATTCTCTATGAAAACTGTAAATTATTCCTGAAAAAAAATTCTTAAAAATGGCTTACTTTTCCGGCCGTCACAGTGGTGTTCCTCCTTAAATGACAAGGGAAGGTCCCCAAACCGGGAATTCAAAAAATGATGGAACTTGTATTAGGCAATCTTTTTTGCTGCTAAAATTCACTCTAAGGGGATGAAATTGGCCCCTGAAAATCCGGCTATTTACCGATTTTCTGTTATAACTCGCGAACTGTAAGGAGCAGAGAAAAAGTTTTCAGGCAAAAGTTACTTCTTTTAATTAGGACAATCAATTGGTAACTTGTTTCTCTCAGATCGCCTTCTCATTTTTTATTATCGAGACACAACATTTCGTTTGGTATGAATATCTCCATTAAGAATCTTTATAGCGAACATGTCGACTTTTTTAATGGTACATTGGCCACCTTATTTGTCATCTCTGTACACGTCGGTTAATTCTATTTCTAATTTTAATTTTATTAGTTCGTTAGTTCTATTATTTTCTTATATTATTGTTTATTTATGCAGTGGCTTTTATTCTCTTTTCCTTTCCTTCACATTGTTTCTTTGTTAACTTTATGAATTGTTCATTGTACACTAAAGGGTCTTTACACGTGCAATAAATAATAATAATAACTTACAGTTCGCGAGTTAGAATACAAAATCAGAAACTACCCGAATTTCAGGGGCAAATTTCACCCCCTTAGAACGAATTTTATCAGCTAAAAAAATTACATAATCCACCCCTATTACATATCCCCTGCATATCACAAATTTTGGAATTTCTGCAATCTTCCCTCGCGAGTGGCTACGCTCAAAATAAATCTCATAATTACGATTACTGAACTTTACCTGACTGAGGGTGAGTGTAACGTCGTCGTTTCGAAGCTGAGATATCATAATCGACACGACTGCCAGAATGTAATCGCCCGCCATTGCCACCTGAAACAATAAAAAATTCGAGTGCTTTAGGATAGAATAAAAGTCGGACGAGTGAAACGAATTCAAAAGCAACGGGAACCACCATGCTCTTTTCCCCTCGTCATCGGCGGTACGTACATAACAGCGGACTTTTAGTTTTAAAAAACGACGAAACGATTACGTGCGATTAAGGTAAGCGTTCCCTTTCACCGAGCATCTTTCGAAACGGAATCAAAGAACGCACAGCAGGTGAACGTACGTTCCTTCGACATTTTTGTCCGCCGGACAGTAGGGCGAAAATGATTCTTGCGTATCAAGCCGCGGTTAATTAACTGGTTTAGATAGAGATCTAGCGGATGGTTTTTATTCGAAGAAGCCGGCGTTTAGTTGGAAACCAGGTTGGCTGGCGGTGCGAGAGGAGGCTACTTTCTTTCGTTCATCCCGCACGTTTCACAGACACAAGTATAATCCGGTCCACGATTACGGTAAAAGTGCACACAGAAAGCGTAACACGGCCGAATATGCTGAACAGCTTCTCGAATCGGTGGCCAGCGATGCTTTAAAAGTGACTTTAAACATTTGCAGTCGCCGACAGTTTGAGTGATCTACTCTTAGGCTACCGAAGCACTGATTCAACTTAAATGTTCGTGTAATTAGAAACTTCGTGTGAGGGGGCTGTCCAAATGAGATGGGAACATCTCCTGACGACTAATTACGAGAGGTAAGTGAATACCCAAATGTGCAAATTGTGGCTGAAAAATCTTTTTCTTACACATAGAGTATTTAAGGGGTAACACCACTCGAGAGGCACAAAAAAAGACCTAAATTTGACAATTTATTTTGGGAGTATGACAAACGGAATAGAATTTCTTTTCAGGGGGTTTATTTAATACATATTGAAGTACGAAAAACAATTTTTTAATTGTCATTTTTATACAAAAGGGTGGCGATAGAGCCCGTTGTCGAAAACAGTTTTTCTTAAAACACCGCCACGGGAGGACGGATTTCTCGGCATGTATGAGTCGTGGAACAAAATACCAAAAAAATTATAATCTATATACAGTTGGCTTTGGAAGTACGTAAGATTTTTTTTATCAATTTTTGTGGACGTGGTGCACTTTTTAAGGAATGAATCGATTTTTTGCCCTAAAAATGAGCATTAAATTTTTTATAAAAGAAAAAGTTTACATTCGATCAAAAAACGGCTACGTACTTCCAAAGAGAATATTGTTGTGAAGCTACTGTAAACATTTCAAATCGATCCATGCAATAGTCTCCGAGAAATCCGTCCTCCCAGTTTGAAAGAAGTGGTTTCGACGACGGGCTCTGTCGCCGCCATTTTGTATGAAAATGACAATAAAAAAATTGTTTTTCGTACTCCCGTTTGTCATACTCCCAAAATAAATGGTCAAATTTAGGTCCTTTTTTGTGCCTCTCGAGTGGTGTTACCCCTTAAAGAAATAGAAAATGGTAAAGGGTGCAGATAAAAATCTAGACAAATGGAGGGAAAGGAAGATAATAATTTTACTGTATTTTGTACCAGAAGATTATCTTTAAGTTTGCAAAATTAAGCCACTAAGAAAATCAACAATGTAAGTCTGCGCGACTACCTGCAACACACATCTAAACATAGGCCCTGAATATACAATTTTTCTAATACACGGAGCCAAGAGTAACGCAACTAGTAATAGAAACATTCATGAGACGAGCCAGCGTGTATGCAACACCGCTATAAAATCATCGCGATGCAAATATCAGGCAAGCGGTAGGTCAAAGAGTGACGACCACATTTTAGAAGAGAATGGGTCCACGATGATTGACGGCTACCGTGCCCCTCAGTTTCGATGCGAGTGCTCGCGGTTTTCTAGGGTCCAGGTAGCAAAGGAAAGCGTTGATGGGCGCGTTGCGTGCAAGGTGTAACACGCTGAAACCACACTTTCTTAATGACTTTTAACATCGCCTGGCTACTGTCTGTGACGACGATTACCAACTGCCACTGAATCTCATATGCCGAACGCGTCAAGTCGCTGGCGCCTAATCAATGGAATATACGAAGCTTCGAAGTTAAAGCTCCGAATCATATAACGAGGAATTTATTTTCCAATTTAAGAAAAAAGTAGAGAAAAAAATTGTAGAGGTCGTTTTTTAAACTTTTCTTCTGAGCCTGTATTGAAAATTCAAAAATCCACTTTTACTATTTTTTTTTTTTATATAAAAGTTATGCGATTTTAAAAGATGTAAACTTTCTCTCGCCCGCCACTGTATGTAATTCAATATTTTTTAATTTTTAGTCAGGTGTATACGGGTGATTCATTATTGTAACACTGGTGTACAAAGGATTTATGAATCTGTTCACGATGTTGAGATAACTTTCTTTTTCAGACTTCACCGTACGAGGAGTTCTTTCGTTTCATATGCGTGAGAAAAATTTCTCAAGTATGACTTCAGGAGTTTAAATGGAATTGTTGGTGAAATGCAGCTTTGTTCGATTCTTGTTAATTCCAGGCCATGTTTAAGATAACGATCGCATTTTAAAGTGCAAAATACAGAGAGCACGAGGACAGGACAGAGTGGAAGCAAAGCGCGAGAGAATAAGGGAATTGGGACTGTCTATGGTCAGACGTACCTTGCAAACCAATAAAACTGAAACTTATCAACTGTGTAGGGTAGATGTACCATTTGTGGCCACTTGAAGGATTTCCGTACCACTCACAGATACATAACTTAGAAAAGAATACGTACACAAAAGTAAAGAATATATAAGTGTAATCCACAATATACAGATAATGAAAATATTCTACGTTGAACAATGTTTTAAACATAATTATTTAAAAAATCATTATATTATCGTGCCAGACTGTTTTGCACCATTTGTGGCCACTAGAGTACCATTTTTGGCCAGCCGGCTTTCCATTTGTGGCCACTTATAGAATTGGTAATACGAAAGACCCACAGTAAGAATTGTAGTTTTTAATTTATTACAAATGTTCACTACTGAACAAATAATACAATACTTGCTGCACAAAAATAATATTAACTGCCAATAAGTATCCTTTTTACTTTTTCTTTTGGTAGCGACAGGTTTTGCTTTTTCTGTTTTTTTTTCTTATTCCTTTCTTCGAACTTTATGGCTTTAATCTTTTTATTTTCTTCTATTTTTGCTAGTCTTTTTTCTTTATTAATCATTCTCTCCTCTTCTTTGTTCTCCTTTTCGTTTTTTTTGGCCAACAAGATCTCCATCCATTTGTCTGATGTTATTACAGCAGGTAAATGTTCAACTGCTTTCCGCTTTCGCTTTATGATTTGCTTTTCGGGCCATAAAAGAATTTCGTTGAAGACATCATCGAATGACTTTTCACGAATCGTAAAAATCTTCGACTTTAGAAGAATTTTTTCGCTAACTATTGTATAATAATTTTACAATAATTAGGTATTGTACGATAAGTTTCTAATGAGAATGCCTACTGACCAAAAATGGTTGTACCGTGGACTGTTTATGGCCATTACGTGGCCACGAATGGTACAATTCCATTTTCGATGTACCATTTTTGGTCAGTGCCTAATTCCACTAGAGTTTAGGTTATATCGTTGAAATTCTTTTTTAAATCTCAAAAATATTTGTTTTTTTATATAAATATGTATAAAACTTCATCCATACTCTTGTTAAATACAGTAACTAATTGTTTTGTTACCAGTCGTATGCTAAGCACCATTTGCAAGGATGTGGAAAGTTATCAAAGATTTGGACATTCACATATGATAATTAAATAAAACGGGACAACAAAACAGTATAAAGTAGTAGAAATGTTGCCAACATAACCCACCCTTAGACAGCTTCATTCATTGTAATGAAAGTAAACTAAGAATACTTAATATATCGGAATTTATAAGACAGTGGCCACAAATGGTGCAGTGGCCACAAATGGTACATCTACCCTATTATCTTGAATACTGTTATCAATAAAAGTTACCTAACTTGACAAGAATATTAGACCACTATACATATTTTGCAAAAGTTTCATTCAAGATTTGTAACTTACATCTTTATTTACGAATTTATGTTTCTAAAGAGGAGTATACCTAGTCTCTTTTTAAAAATAGTACAAAATGTTCCTTCGTGCTTATCCAATATAATACACTTCGTTTACTATTTTTACAATTTAGAGTGTCCCACATTTTCCTTATCACTGTGTGTATTATATGTATATTATTTCTCACCAGTTTCCAGTTACCTCGATTCTAATGACTAAGTCAATATTGAACGACACTTTGTGTAGCACTTGTTACTCAACTCTAAAGTTTAAAGATCTGTCGAAATGAATGAACTTGACACGTGCCGAATACGTTACACGCAACGTCAGATTTTCGAATCTATTTTTGGGAGATGCTTCCTAGACTCTAGACCATTTGCTTCCGGCATACCTAATGAAGCTCTATCTAGTTTCGATTCCACGATTGCGAAATTTCAAGGTAACGGAATAAAATTGAAGCGTAAAGAATTTGATCATCACGATCCCTGTTATGAACCAGAGATGGGCAAAATTTTTGTTTAAATAAAATTTCGAATAACGAATAAAAGTTCAACAAAAATCGTCATTCCTTCGTTAACTTTATTCGACGCACGACGCATAATTTTTTTAGCGTTTATTCGTTATTCGGAATTTTATTTAAATAAAAAATTAGCCCATCTCTGTTATGAACCTATCATCCTTAAATGTTTCTATCTATATTAACCAAGATTTCACTCGGTTTAACAAACACCACACATCTTCTGAACTCTCCAACAACTCACAGAGCGCTAATTTATTCAGCAATTTAAATTAAAATTAAAATTAGAATTTCCAATTTTCCTGTTCACATTTTCGTGCCACCCAAAAACAACCTCAAACTTCGAGCAGTCCCAAGCCACACTTTCGCCGTGGAAAAGTGGAAAAGCGTTGCGAGTGAAACCTGGCCGATTAACCAGCTGAAAAATCTGCATGTTTGTTCTGTAGCTGAACAAATGGATGGACGCTCGTAGGGTCGTTTCGCGTGACAATGGGCTGGGGACGACGGTTAGCTCGTAATTTCGAGTTTCACATCCGGCATCGTCCTCGCGGCTCGTTTTCACGCGACGATACGCTGCAGGGTTTCCTTTCGAAAGGACAGTTTCCTTAGGCAGGTGGATGCTTTATTGAAATTGCCGACAATGTTGCGAAAGAGCGCGGTTTCGCAAAGCCCGCGTGAATCAGCGCGGCAAGCAGCAGGGCGCAGCCCCGGCTGGCGAAAAGCCTAAGTGCGTTCTATCAGCGCCGGCTGCTACGTTTGGCAAATAACTACCGATCAATGATACGTGTCGGAGTTGCAAGACAGATTACGGCGGCCATAAAATAATTGCTGTGATATAATACACGCAGCTGGGCCGCATTTCTAATGAACCCTTAACTGGTCAGCTGGAAAATTTGTTACCTAAACTAATTAGCAGAGTTGGGCATTAACTATATAATAAAATAATTAAATAACGTATCAAATAAAAGTTACTTTAACTTTAGATTATTTGGCGAATAAAGTTAGTTTTTTTATTCGACGAATAAAGTCGGATAAACTCGGGTTAACTTGATTCGACACGTGACGAATAATTTTTTAACTTTTATTCAGGGACTCCTACCGGTACGTAAAATACCGGTATTATACCGGTATTTTTCGGTTGTATCTTCGTCTGAGACTTAATACCGGTATAACGCTCATACCGGTATTTCGTCAATACAGCTATACCGAAACCGATATTATACCGAAATAGATAAATACCGAAAACAGAAGGTTACCGGTAACCGAAATAAATACCGGTATTTTTTCGGTATTCTTTTCAGTAACATGGTAGGTTTCGGGGTTCACCGAGAAGAATACCGAAAAAATACCGGTATTTATTTCGGTTACCGGTAATTCCGAAAACCGATTGTTTTCGGTATTTATCTTTTTCGGTATGATATCGGTTTCGGTATTTATCTTTTTCGGTATGATATCGGTTTCGGTATAGCTGTATTGGCGAAATACCGGTATGAGCATTATACCGGTATTAAGTCCCTGCTTTTATTCGTCATTCGAAATTTGATTTAAATAAAAATTTTCCTCATCTCACTAAGAGGTGGGTTCTGAAATACCCCAATTTTAATTTCTATTTACCCTGTTTACACATTTTAATTTCTATTTAAGTATATTAATGCCAATAATACGAATAAAACTTTGCTTTATTAAAAAAACATTTTCCTACTTTTCTCTTCAAGTATTTTACTAATTATGGATACCTACTATAGAAAACTCTAGACGAAGGAATAAAAGCCAGTTTTCGATGGTACAATCGTAGTTGAATAAGAATTCATAAGAAGGGTAGGTAGACGAAGAAGAGTTTCAAATGACATAGCTCCTCGTGCCATGGCCTTGTTATTTCCATGTAACCTAACGATAACTATTATATATACACGAGCAACAGTTCCCTCAATTAGTATCCCGTTAATACGCTGTTACGCAATTCGTTAGCCCAGTGCTCCTTCCAATCCGCGGCGCGAGACTTTCGTGGGCTGCTTGTCGGCTTTCCATTTCTTTGTAACTCGCTAATTCGTTCCTCAAGGCCGTCATACTTTTCAAGCCCTCCAGCAAATCACTTACAAACACGCTGCATCACAAGTTGACACGTTTACGATGATCCAGACAATGTTTCGTGCCCGATCGATCGATCCTAATCTGATCGTGCCACGATAAAAACTGCAGCGGAGACTGTAGCGCGGTAAAATGAAGTGTAATGCTGAGAATTGATTTCTAAACTCCACTGACCCGATGGCTATATAGTTACTAAAAAATAATGACAGGAATTATGGATTCTGTAATGACATGAAAAGTATATCGATATTCTGGAATTAGGGTTCTAACGATTCGACTTTTGCTCGATTGTGATGTGAAGGGTAAGAGGAAAAACAGGGAATGTCCATTTTTACAAACATGTGAGCCGTTTATTTTGAAAGTGGCCTAACTCCATTTTTCAATTTTTTCCGCTTACCATGGTTACATGTACAACTTCGTGTTATTTATCAGTAAAGCATTTCAGGTTGCTTATAATCCGAGCAAATACGATAATTCTTGACACATAAGTTTTCAGAGTTAGTTCAATAATCGAACCGTGTAGTTTGAAAGTGGCCTAACTCCATTTATACTTAAATCAAGATATTTACTATTGATAATGTCGGAAAGCAGTGATGAAGGTAATTTTAATTAATTAGTATTTACAAGTTAACCTCAGTTTTTGGACAATTGCGTTAGTTGAATAACCAGTACATTTAATTAATATAAAACTTAAAATTTAATATTAAATTTTAGAAATTATTTCACCCATGGGGAAGAACAGAACAAGACTATTTAGTTCGGATAGTGAAGAAGAAATAGTAACTAATGATTTAAAAAAAAATCGAAAAAGAAACAGAATTATAGAACAATATTCGTCTTCAGGGGATGAAGATACGAATAACAATGGAGAAGAGATTAATGAATCATACATCCAAAAAGTGCGAAAAATTAAACGGAATTCAGGAAAAAGATGTACGTTATGTAGTTAAAAAATGTTTTGAATCGCATAAATTATGTTTCCGAAGTGTTTTAACGATATGTAAAATAAATTCAGTATTGTTTTTTTTTTTCAATTTGAAGCATCTTAAATTATGTTGAATGGACTTGGGCACCTTCAAATTTTATAATGAATCTGGTTGTTAATTTTGCAAGTGGCGTAACTCCATTCTTGATAAGAAAACGCATATTATTCACTTAATAATTGCCACTATTTTAATAGGAACTATAAATTTAACATCCTTAGATACACTTAAGCAGTATGACTCATTAGTATCCTATACGTATATTTTTAAATTCATTGAAACGCAAACCCTTAAATATCTCGATTTGAAGATAAATGGACTTAGGCCACTTTCAAAATAAACGGCTCATATAGAAGCTTTCTGCTTTATATTTATATTAAGATTTTCTTGGTGATTAAAAACAGGAAATGTACACTCTGCACTGGAAAAAAATACGGAGTGTCTCCACTCTTTGCCTAAGCATAGGCTGCTGTCATAAAACAACAAACTATTTAAGAAGAAAATTAAATTCATTGAACCTTGTTTCTTCGCCAATGGACCAAAGTATTAAAATTAATTTTCTCGATAAGCTGTTTCGTGGCATTTCCTGCTTTTCCCCTCGCGTGATCAATGAATGAAAAGTGTGAATTTATTCCGCAACATGGCGAGCTAAAATTAGAAACGGAATATTCCATTCATCCACGAGATAACCGATATACATCATACAAAAGTGTGCCAAAAAAATTACCGTTCACTCGAGCATTTTTCATTCGCGACGCTCGGTGAATCCAAGATCGCGATGATTCAATCTATCAGTTAATTAGTGTAACGGTGGCAATCTAATCTGATAAATTGAATTGGGCGAAGGAAGAATTAATGCGTTCACCAGTACGATTACACAGGAACTCTCGTCGAAATTCATGGCATGGAAAGGAACAATTATTTCTAGCTTAGTTCCCAGCGTACGGCAACCTTTTTTTTTTAACCAGGTTTCGCAGCAAGGCGTGATTATGTGTAATATTACAGCTGAGGTGGGATCTGTATGCTTAGAAAATTTGAAACGCGAGTGTTTCGCTGAAACTATGAACCTATGCCTGATATTTCGTAAGGAAGTCAGTATACCTTAACGCGATACGGAATGTTAACCCTTTAGACTGCGATGTACTCTGTTATTTAGGCAACACCAGCTATGCTCGCATATTCATAAGTGTTCGGCGTTCGTTAATCGCGATTGTTTCGAAATTGTTGAATCTTTGCCTTTCTTTATCATTTACCTTTTACTTTGCTGAAAGCTAAGCTAACAAGGGAAGATGCCGAACCAGGGAATTCAAAAAATTCTGAAACCTTGTGAATATGTAGGGGATTTACTTCTGATTACAACGCAATTTTTGTTCGCTGCCCAAATTCACTCGGAGGGGGTGAAATTAACCCCGGAAAATTCGGCTATTTTCTGAGTTTGTGTTATAACTCGCGAGCTATGAGAGACAGAAAAATAGTTTCAAGACAAAAGTTACTTCTTTTAATTGGTAAACAAATTATTTTACAGCTCACGCGTTATAACACAAAATCGGAAAGTAACCGGATTTTCTGACGTCAATTACACCCCCTTGGAGTGAATCTGGGCAGGAAACAAAAATTGCGTTGTAATCAGGAGGAAATTCCTTGCATATTCATAAAGTTTCAGAATTTTTTGAATTTCTGTTGAGTTTTAATAAATTAGCTTTAATACATCCTTATGGAATCGTTTCCACCAAAAGCTAAGCTAAACTGTGTTTTTTATGACGTAGCTTAGCTTAGCTTCCAGGTGGAGCCCCGGGTTTAGGCTGTCAATGCTAGTCGCGAAATAAAAGAAACGAGTCGTCCGATGAATCGCCAAGCCACTGAAATTACAAGGGTTTCCATGTAACATGTAACAAAGAGTGCTTTTCCGTGCACAAACAGGAAGCACGAGATCGTAACTCTTTAAGTAGTTTGTATCAAGCATTGCAAACTGGCGGACAAAATGGATAATCTCAAGAGACTGTTTTGTGGAAATACAGAAATTCCTGTGTTATTATTTTTATTTTTTGGAGACAATATTAATTTACTAAAGTAAATAAAATTAACGTTTCAAGCTATAAATGCACACGAATTCTCCAAAATCTATCTGAACTGCTAAAAAATAGTGTTGTACGTTTATAAATTTTTAGGAAATATTATATGTTCCCACCTTTTACCGCTTAACACGTTTATCTTCGAATGAGAATTTTGAAATTTTAAATCAATGAAGGTACGTGTTCGAGGTTTAGGTACTTGTTCTTTCCTATCTGTTGGATTGGCTGAACCAAATAAAATATTGCTAAAGATTTTAACTACAGTACTATGAAATAATTATGCTGGTGAATGGAAATGACCTGTTAATTGGAAAATACAGTTAATTGGTAACTATGCCTGTTTCCTCTCGGGATTTTGGAATTTAATAACCATGAAGATAATCTTACAATTAAAGCTATATTCTCAGAGGATACAGAAACAGAAGTTAAACGACCCGTGAGTTTAACATCTCACTTTACATACATTCAATAAATTATTCACCACTTCCACAATAAACTATTCGTAAAACCATTTATTTTCAATCCAATTGAAATCTTCTTCAGATGCATTAATTCAATAATAAAAACTAAAAGCAAAAGCACACCCAAACCCTCTAAAACAAAAATCAAACTTCTAAAAGAAATTTCCATTCCTAATACCCATTTCATCGCCACCTAACGCGATAACAAAAACGAAACAATTCCAAAGAGGCCCAGGTGCAAGAAATATTTTGGGGCCCCAAACAATTTCTCAACGGTAAAGAAGCATAACATTTTTTTACAGAACGAAATCTCGAAAAGAGGATAATACTAATAACAATAAACAAATTTAAAAAATAAAAGAAATAAACCAATAAACATTAACATATTTAAATATTACTTTTGTATTGCCATATCATTAGTAATATTAGATTATTATATTATTATATTAGAAATTCTGTTCCAATTTCTTTTTTCCTTAATTTTAATCAAATAAAAAATTTTCGTTCCCATTTTTTTCTTTTCTCTTTTCTTCAGTGTCCCTGGGGCCCGCAAGGCACCCACTGCACCCCCCTGTGGCCTGCCCTGCCACCTATCAATCTTCCCACCCCAAGTAGTGTTTCGCCGCAAACGAGAGCCCGAAATTCGTTAGCTCCTGTTTCAATTTCAACCAGAATTTGCCCAATCACCGGCACACATGAGTTACGTCTGAGAATGCCGCGGGGGAACAGGGATTTTGAAACAGGCGATCGTTAGCCGATTCGGTCCGTGGCTCCAAATGCTGTTACCGAGCGATCTAAGTAGAAAAACGAATCGTGGACTTTCGAGCTAATTCCATGCCGCCTCGTTCCAACGGTCCGTTAATCCTCCAGCCGCGATTACCCGCGTACGGCGACCAGCGCACAGTGGGGTATTTGGCCCCAAAACCCGGACATGGCTATTTTAAAATCTTCAAACCCCCATAACTTTGTTAAAATCCATCCAAAGTTGATGAAATAAAAATCATTTTAAAGTTTAAACTTTCTACTTTTCGACTCATTAAATCAATTTTATCGAAATCGGCATCCAGGGGGAAAAATCCGCCCTTAAAGAGGAATGTGCCAAACTGAAAAAGTTTCTTGATGTTTGTCAAGGGCTACGGAGTGCAAACAATATTTTTTGTAATTTTTATGTATACTATCGGAAAGTATGATCCTTTGCCTTTACGATAAGTCGAACCTCATAAAAAAAGGGATGTTTTTTAACAAAGATACAGCCATTTAAAAAAAAGCTACATTTTTAAATGTTTTTACAGAAATTCTTCGTTTACACAAATCGTGAGCTCAGGGGGAAGAAGTAAATCTATTGTTTCATTTAGGAAGTGCATCTTGACAGCTTTCTTTTTAATAAATTTTATGTTTTCTCGCGTCATCAGTTTAATTCCAGATGGACCCGCAGCTTGAACCGAACAATTTGCTGACATTTTAATACCTATACATATATATATATATATATATATATATTCTCGTGAAATAAGTAACATCTGAATAACAAAAGCGGAAAATATCTAGTTCATGTGACAAATGTTTAAGCGTACGTACCAAGTACAAGTAAAATGAAATTTAATATAAAAGTAAAATCAAAACAGCAGTTAAATATGAACTCAACTAATGAACTTAATAAACACAGGATAAATATATATAACACACACTAAATATAGGCTATACAAAACAAAACTTTAACCGAATAAAATGTAAGAAAAACTAAAATATAACATATAAGTACGTAAAAAGTGCTTTGAATATTTTGCCGTGTAGTCTTTGATGGCACTGTTTCGTCTGAATGCAGACAGAATTTGATAAAATGTTTATGTTATGCTATAGATAAATCTTTTACTAACTGTAAGTCCTCTACTTTATGTCTGTATTCAGTTGAAACAGTGTCATCAGAGACTACACGGCGAAATTTTCAAAGTATTTTTTACGTACTTATATATTATATTTTAGTTTTTCTTTCATTTTACTCAGTTAATACATATGTGTTCATAATTTAAACAGTTTCATTGAAGAGTTCCTAAAAATTCTCACGAAGGCCTGGGGAGCGCGACCGTACAGGCGTACGTAAAACGCACCAGCTCCCGATTGTCATTTCTAGCTAAATTAGCTATAAAACTTAAATCCGGACGAATCCGGAACCAATCTTTTTTGCACTGTCTTCACAAACCTTTATCAAATGTAATGGCACCAACAAGAAGCTTCCATAATGCAAGAATTCACCAAATTTCTGTACAACATGTTGAAAACTCTAATAAGCCAACGATGTTTCAGAGGACGGTTAAGAAAGAATCGCGAGCTCTAAAATCTCTTAACTTTCGACGAAGCCTGTTGCTTCATGAGTACACAAATGAAAAAAAAAAAACAATATTCATACATTGTTCCTCAGATATTTAACTGCCTCGAGCACCGAAAATTTTACGGTTTACGCAAAAAATTTTAAATCGATTTATGTGCGGGTTTTGGGGCCAAATACCCCACTGTGCAGCGGCGAACCGTCGCACAGTGGGACGACGCGGGCAAATTCACGGACATCGACGAAAATATGAAGTACCTATTTTCATTGATATAATTATATGAGCATTATCTTTGAGTACTAATGGATACGAAATGATGAAAAAAATTTTTTTTTAAACATTTTAAATCCCGAATTTTTAACAGCAAACACGTCCACTTCTGGAGGAGGCTGTCATATGAATGTAAATAATTAGTATTAGAATAATGAAAAAAAATTCTACCATCATACTACACCTTAGGGTTGATTGTTAAGAAGTTATTTATGTAGTATAAAAACAAAATGTAATGATTTTATTTATGTTCTTCAACCTCTCAAAAAAAAAATTTTTTTTTGTCGATTTAGAAAAATGTCCAAATTTGTCCAGAAAATAAAAAATACCCATATAATAACTAACCATTCTAATGTTAGAAAGTCCAATTTCCAGTTGCGCCAACTTGCGCCCTTTTGCAGAATTAATTAAATTGTGTACGCATGTGGGACGAAACGAGTAAATATGTATCTAGACATGCCTTTTCTTGTACCCGATTGATTATGTCTTTATGATGTCTTTATGGAAATGAATATAAATATGATATAGCGAACGATAATTCATAAAATTAGGTTATTATTATTAAAGTTAGTTAAACCTTAATAAATAAACGGCGAAGCATCGCAACGCTTTCTTATTTTCTTAAAAATAAATATATGTTTTAGAAATAGATTTAGGCAGTCGAAATTATGATCAAACGTAATGTTTATATAAAATACTATGCATAAATTGAGACAACAAAACAACCGTTTCATATAAATACTGCTTCTACGTAGATCGTTTTTAAGGCTTGCCGGTTTGACTGTCCGTGTCTACAGTACATTGGTGTGTTCTGCATGTCCATTAATTCTTCTAAATTAATTATTCATTGTCTTCTTTATTTAATAACAAAAATACTTCGGGGACCATTAACTACTTTATCTTTTGTTTGCAATGTGTGATCTAATATTTGACATCAGAGGATCGGATGAAATTAAGGAATTGTGGAAAATATCTTCATATATGCGTTTTCTGTTTATTTTGCGAAGCATTTAACAAAAAATGACAAGAATAAAATAGTTTATGTGTGTAATATTTATGCTAATGTTGATAAAGATATGATAGGTCACATTCAAAAAGTTTGAATGTCCAGCAATTTATACATTTCGTCCCACTGTCTGTTTTACCTTCCCTTCTCATATTCATTTTTGCAGAAAATAATAGTTCATCTCCTGAAGCCCTTTATACTTGCACCGAGAACCAGACAAAACTATTTTAAAATTTGCTAAATTTTCAGAGTCTCATAACTTTGCTAAAATTCGTCCAACGTTGATGAAACAAAAACCATTTTAAAGTTTGAACTTTCTATTTTTTTACTCGTTCAATCACAATTTATCGAAACGTGTGTCCAGGGGGTAAAATCCGCCCTCAAAGAAGAGTGTGCCAAACTGCAAAAATTTGTTGATGTTTGTCAAATGCTAAAGAGTGCAAACAATATTTGTTGCAATTTTTATGTTCACTGTCGGAAAGTCTGATCATTTGCCTTTAAAATAAGCCAAGTTCCATCAAAATCGGATGGTTTTTAACAAAGATACGGCCATGTCCAGAGATATCTGCGTTTCGTCCCACTGTGCGTCGCGTTCCAGAGGACTCTGCTTTTCGAAATTTCGCCAAGCGTGGCGGCGGGCCAGCTGACCAAACGGAGGCGGCACGTTTCCGGTTCCAGGCCAAGAAAGCGTGCACGGTCAGCGCAGAACAAGCCATGAATCGCATTAGCCTCCTTCCTCCTCCGGTATTCCAGAGAGAGTTCTCAGTCTCGATCGATCGGCGCGTCGGCTATCGAAATTCTCACGGTGTGTCGCGTGAAATTTCTCGCGCCTCGGCCGATCGTTCATCGAACACGCGCCGCCGCCGCCGCCGGGAACCAGCTACCTTGGCATCGATGGGGCCGAAGGATGTTTAATAAAAAATGGAAGAAAGGAATGACAAGGGGAAAGGTGCCGAAAAATAATGGCCGAATATTTGGTGGTCCTTCGGGTTCGTCCTTGACGATATTAGACACGCGGTGGCGACGCGTCTGAACGAGCCACTTCTTCCTGGACCACTCAAGGCATTCCAGTTCTGAGCGAACGCCTCGGCGGCCCGGTCAGTGAATCAGTCGAATATGAAATTCATTGAACCTCGGATTCTCCTCGGACTTCGATCGGAAAGTGAAACTTACCTTCTTCTGGCTCCAAACCACGTTGACGGAAGGTTTGCCGCGGCGGAAGTCTGGCTGGTCGATTACGTCGTCGTGAACTAGAGAGGCGTTGTGGATCATCTCGGAGATCATCGCCACCTGCCGCTGCGATGCCAAGAGATCGCTGCAACATAACGATTCTCGTTGATCCTTGGTCGATTGGTTTTGGGGTACTATATGGTACCCAAAAGGAGGACATGTCCTCCTTTTTTTTTTTTTATCGAAATTCACTGTCCTCATATCACCTAAAAATGTCCTCCTTTTTTATTTTATTCAACACTCAAGCGATCCGCTCCCCTCGGCTTCACCCGGCAAAATTCCATCGCTATTTACCAGATCAGAAAATGAAAAAGGAGGACAATCTAGTCTGAAATCGTTTGGAAAGGAGGACGTTGTAAAATAAAACCAAATTTTAGATATCACATTTTATTCTGTAAGACAACATTAATGTTCACTAGGGTGGCCCTTAATTTTCAACTTCAGATTTTTTTTGGTCTTACCCTCTTAAAATATGATAGTTGGTGAAGAAATGATATGTGCAAAATTTCAGCGAGATCGGACAATGGGAACCCGTGCCGCATTTAAGACGATGTTGTAAAATTACAGTAATTTTACAACAATATCAGATATGATTGTATTTCATTATTTTAAAAATGTGTGTCTATTTTTTTAAATAAAAATACAGTTTCTTAGATATATACCAGGAGTATTTGTATAATGCTTCCTATAATATATTTCATATTCTTAAATTTTGCCTAGCATTAAGCTTCCTATGTATCGCAGTATCTGAACCATACTGTTACCTGTGTCGGCTACCTGAGGCACGAAACGCATTCTTGTGATATAAAGAGGCGTATGATCCAAAATTTGGATTCTAATCAAACGGAGTTTTCAAGTAAAAAGATTGTTTTAAAAGAAGTCAAAAACTATATTAATATTGGCATAGAAAATTTCATCTCGTCACAAAGTCGCAATTTTTTTTCTAGATTTCATAGAAGTACCGAATTTTTACAAAAAGACCCTTCAGTTTGGGAAATCGATGAAACATATAAAAATGCGTTAGAAATAATAAAGAATTTAAAAGTAGTTAACGACAGGACATAACGAGGCGTAAAACTAATCACCGAATATAATAGCTTACTAACGAAAGATGAAAATAATAAGCAGTTCATTTTACAAGTATTAGAAGATTATCGGCGATGTTATCCAGATGCGATTACTCGATTTACATCAACCTTAATGAAAGGCGTGTATTGACAAATATTTATATTTAAGACAAATTAATATTTTATAAGATATTACAATTAATTTTATAATATGTAGTTAGAAGGTAAGTTTGGATAATATTATGTACATGTAAGACATTATATTTTCATTAAAAAATATTCAGTACTACCTCTAAAACGGCGGAACACATTTATATTGAAATTAACGAAAATAATAGAAATTTTAAAACTTCGTCTTAAATGCGGCACGGGTCCCCGTTGTCCTATCTCGCTGAAATTTTGCACATATCATTTTCTCACCAACTATCATATTTTAAGAGGGTAAGACAAAAAAAATCAAAAAAAATTTTGACCCCTATAACTAAGGACCACCCTAATGTTCACGTTAGGAGGAATTGCTTTTCCCGGGAAAATTTTGTACGAAGCACCGAGCTTCATTTTCAAAGTGAACAGTTAGAGACTCTATCGGGCAATACTTTCGATGCTTTAAAAAAAATACGGCACGTGAAAACTCGCTAAAATAAATTGTGCAAGTCTCTCGGCATAGAAACACGTTCGTGTCACTGAAAGTGTTAATTTGGTAAGGATTAATGATAATTCGAGTCGGAATGCATAAAGACATCGACAGCGTTGAATTTACAGGTGCAGGAAATAAACGACGTTCGTTATAAGAAATGAGCGTAATTCCTCGAGTGTCTATCTGCTCTCCAAGAGATACGGTGCATGATCGAGCAAAGATCGAGAAGCCGATCGAGGAATTCGATAGCCTGCAGAGTCGTTGACAGATCTTACGGCCACTTGTTGCCAGACGGATTATATCTGCTTTGATTTGATCTGCGACGTCACGCTCGCTACTATTTACAATTCGCCGAGCATATGCGATAGCGTACGCTACACTAGTTCTCATTCACACGGAACATCTCATTCATATTCATCGCCGGCGATCGTTCCCGACGATAGGTAATTGCTTTCGGAGCGATTTTTGAATTTGAAACGGACCGTCCCGTCTCGTCGCGTTTTTTCGATGCTTTCTAAACGCGGCGGACCTAATAGTTCCTTTTTCTCGTGCGATTCAAAAATTAAGAACCATCCTCGTGACGCTTCTGATCTGTAGTCGATAAAAAAAAATAGCGCTCACTTTTACTAAACTTCCTAGGAATCTGTGATTCGCGAGAAATATAGACTTTGAAGATATTAGGAAAAAGAAAATAAATATATTATTCAAAATTCTCAGTTCTTAAAGAAAATATTATTTTTAACTTCGTATCGGTAGTAAAATATGTCACTTGGTCAGGAATGGGCAAAATTTTTATTTAAATAAAATTTCGAATAACGAATAAAAGTTCAGAAAATCATTCGACGAATAAAGTTAATTTTTTTTATTCGTCGATCGCTTCAACTTCAGCCTCGAATACATTTTCAATGTTAACTTTCACTTTAAGTAAATTATTCGGGGACGAAGAAAGTTAAAGCTAAAGTTAATGTAGAGAAATATATTCGACGCTGAAATTGAAACGCTCGTCGAATAAAAATAAAATAATGTTTTATTTAGTTAAGGGGTAACACCACTCTAGAGGCAGAAAAAAATACCTAAATTTAACAATTTATTTTGGGAGTATGACAAACGGAATAGAATTTCTTTTCAGAGGATTTATTTAACACATATTGAAGTACGAAAAACAATTTTTTTATTGTCATTTTCATACAAAATGGCGGCAACAGAGCCCGTCGTCGAAAACAGTTTTTTTTTAAAAACACCGCCACGGGAGGACGGATTTCTCGGCATGTATGAGTCCGGGAACAAAAAATAAAAAAAATTTATAATCTATATACAATTGGCTTTGGAAGTACGTAGGAGTTTTTTTTTTATCAATTTTTGTGGACGTGGTGCACTTTTTAAGGAACGAATCGATTTTTTGCCCTAAAAATGAGCATTCAATTTTTTATAAAAGAAAAAGTTTACATTCGATCAAAAAACGACTACGTACTTCCAAAGAGAATATTCTTGTGAAGCTACTGTAAAAATTTCAAATCGATCCATGCAATAGTCTCCGAGAAATCCGTCCTCCCAGTTTGAAAGAAGTGGTTTCGACGACGGGCTCTGTGGCCGCCATTTTGTATGAAAATGACAATAAAAAAATTGTTTTCCGTACTTCAATATGTGTTAAATAAACCCTCTGAAAAGAAATTCTATTCCGTTTGTCATACTCCCAAAATAAATTGTCAAATTTAGGTATTTTTTTCTGCCTCTAGAGTGGTGTTACCCCTTAATGCCCAACTCTGCACTCGATTTTCTGAAGCAAAGTGTTCTTTAGCAATTAAGAAAAGGATGATACCGCGGGTCGCCCACAACTCCCGACATGGTAACTGCCTATCGGTTAAGGACATTACGAGACGTTTCATAATAGTACAACCGTGAACCTAAACCACGAGTCCTTCACAGGTCATCGGTGATCCATTCGGGACGAAGCGCGTTAAGAATGATCGATTCGTTGACCCATGCATTGATCAGACCACCTGATATGTCCTTCATAGCGTTCCAATCAATTTCTTACTGACCCGGAACGACTACGGGTCGCGTGAAAATATTGATAGGATATTCCGTTTGACGGTGTGAAACGATTCGAACGACTGTTCCAACCGAATAAGCCATTTTTAATCGCTGCAGAACGTGCAAGCTTTATCGGCGGCGAACTTGAAAGAATCTTAACAGGTGTGCACCTCTAACAACTCACTTTCTTTCCTTGTGGTAATTGATAGCCCGTGCCATGAGAGTTGCTACCATCGGCCGCAGTGCCTTTCCCTTGCCGTCGAAGTAGTACGTCGCTATTGCTTGCAGCTCCTTCTGCGTGGTGTTACTGATGAGTGCCTGGAACAATGGCAGACGTAACCTTGACTCCGAGCAGTGAAACGGAATTCCCATTGTTATTAGGAAAAGCGCGCCGCTCTCGTCCCCGGTTTATCCCGAGAGATTAACGTAATTTCATTTCTACTTAGTGTTTATTAATTTTTAACTCATTCATTTTTAATGCTATTTCTACTTATTTGTCATTATTTTCTGCTCGCATCTTTGTGCAAGTGAAAATGCAGGTGTCCTCGATGGAAGTTAATATTTCCAGATTACAATCAATTATTATTGATTGTAAATTTACAAATAAACGGATAAATATTTCAGCAAAAATACAAAAATGCGTATATCAATACTTTGATAAACACATTAATAGAACTTAAGGAAAACATTTGCTAGCTATTGAGAAATTCATTTTTTTTTTTTTTTAAGGACACCCGAATTTCAAGAAAAGATTTAATTTTTTACCTACTCTCGAGGAATATCAAAGAGTAATCTGTGAACATATTGTTAATATATGCAGACGTTATAACCGCGAAGAATATGTCAGCGACAATTAGAACGTCTATTGGAAGTATGCAGCACCGTTCAACCTGCCAGGCCCGTCCGAATTCGGCACAGTCGATTTATTATTCCAATTCAATGCAGGCGTTACATATTTCATTCTAAACCGATTTATCACATGCCCGCGCATAGACAATCGATGCCCATAAGGCGGCGATGATGGCTCGCATACGTGACGAACGTCGTCGGTCGCAAGCACGATAGAAGCGGGCGAAGAAGAGGCAAAAGCGACCGTCGGGCGCTTTGCATTCCAGCCGCGATCACTGGCTGAAAGTCCGCCCTGGAATTTGGCCAAAGTCGAAAGGAACGCCTCGTTAGTGGCTGATTTTGCAAGCTTACGTCAGAGGTACTTTCCGTACGACTCTTTCGACCACGTGATCGGAAGCTATGCGACAAAATCGATGCACCTGGGACGACTTAATTGAAACCCTAACTGTAAATACGTACAGGCTATGACTGTCGCTGGAAGGAATTCGAAGATCGCTTCTACCAGCGATTTTTATCGTTCGGTGGAGCACGCGATTTGGAAGCTCCTCGCAGTTGACAGGGTGGTTTTAAGGGTTCAGGGTGGACTGGGGTTGTTTTCTAATTAAGCAGGTATTTTTTTATTAGTATTAATTCTGAAAGTGTTCATCCTTTTGTGTACATTTACAACAAAGCTTCGTGAGGAAATTCGAATGATTACGGAAATTATAGCGCTGGTTTGAAGTCGCTCTACATTTTGAAACACCGTGTACATCCTAACTTGTGAACGGAGGAATATTTTCATTTGAAATTTTAACTGCAGGTGCGGAATTCCTTTCTCTACAGTGTGGACCTTGCGCGTCAACATTGGACGCTTGTAAAACATTTTATAACTAACTAAAGACGATTCTTTATGTAAGAATGTGGGGAAAAATTCATACGCGTGTACCTTTCCAAATTTTTGTTTAAATTCGTCAGCCAACGTCCCATTCTGTAGTTTTTACTGTAGAAATTACTCACAAGGGGACCCCACAGCTGAGCCCCCGTGGATTTTAATAAAATTTTAGGGGATGAATCTGGAGGTCACCTCGATTACCCTCTGCTAAATATTTTATGCCAATGAGCATTATTTATAAACAATCGATATATGAGCGTTAAAAGCAATTCACTTCAAGAAAATTTCAAGAAAGTGAGTTCGGTGAGTGCGTACAGCGCTTACTTCCCACCAAAACAACACGGGCTCAAAACCCGGTCATCCTAATTTTTTTTTCCTTTCCTTCAACCCTTATTTTGAATAATTAAATTTTATACTGCTTTGTGTCATAAATATTGTAATTTTTTAACATAAATTTTATATATAAACATGTTAAAAATACATAATTTTTTATACACATACAAACAACTGGTACATAACGACCTGTTTCAACTCGGCATGCTTGGGCGTATATATGTGCGTATTTACGTGTATATATATATATCGATATATAATAGGATAGGTAGATAGATAAATAGTTGTAAAGTTACATAGACGTGCATGTACGTATTGTAAAGAAAAATTTCATATTAAATATATAATTTACAGTGTCTTTATAGTACAAGTTGAAACAAGTCGTTATGTACCAGTTATGTTTGTACGTGTATAAAACATTATGTATTTTTACCATATTTATATATAAAATTTATGTTAAAAAATTACAATATTTATGACACAAAGCAGTATAAAATTTAATTATTCAAAATAAGGGTTGAAGGAAAGGAAAAAAAATTAGGTTGACCGGGATTTGAGAACCCGTGTTGTTTTGGTGGGAAGTAAGCGCTGTACGCACTCACCCAACTCACTTTCTTGAAATTTGCTTGAAGTGAATTGCTTTTAGGCCTCACATAACGATTGTTTATAAATAATGCTCATTGGCATAAAATATTTAGCAGAGGGTAATCGAGGTGACCTCCAGATTCATACCCTAAAATTTTATTAAAATCCACGGGGGCTCAGCTGTGGGGTCCCCTTGTCAGCCCAAAGCATTTCGCTTTTAAACGAGTGGTTCACCCGGGCCTATGTACCATTTTTAGCGTCAAATAGCTTGAATAATTTTCAATATTCTGACAATCTTTCTGTTTTAAATTTACTTATAAAAACCTGCATCAAAAACTGCGAAAAGTACCGGTATGGTGATTATTTGGTATCTAAGCATACCAATTAGGGCTGGGACTATTTGTCGAATTTTTCCGTATTCGAATATTGGAATACTTCAGTTGCTCAATTATTTGGCGAATATAATTCGAATATCCAAGTATTCGAATACTATTCGATTATCCAAGTATTCGAATACTATTCGAATATTTAAGTATTCGAATACTGATGTATTCGAATATTTAAGTATTCGAATACTGATGTATTCGAATACCTATGTATTCGAATAGTATGGTGTGAATTATAAATCAAGTTCTTTAGGTTCATTTGCCAGGGTGAAATCTTGTAAGCTAATTTTGCCCCACTTCACACCATACTATTCGAATACATCAGTAATCGAATAGTATTCGAATAATATTCGAATACTGAAATATTCGAATAATAACATTCGAATAGTATTCGAAAACTGAAATATTCGAATAATAACATTCGAATACTCAAATATTCGAAGTTTATTCGTAGCACTCGAATACTTGTAAAATATTTGAATATTAAATTATTCGAATAGTCCCAGCCCTAATACCAATCCAAAAGAGACCATCGATTATAGTCGCTCAATAGTCCTGCACCCCCTCAACTGGGAATAGAAAATCCTGAATGCAGTAATATATGCATCTGTTAAGTGGAAATTGATTCTAGAGTTCCAGCTTGAAGCTCAAACAGAGCGTGCTTGTGCGCCAGAAGATCGGAATGGCAATTTACGCAGTTGCATCTGCAGGAAAGTATATACGAAGACAGATTTCACTAAGCTACGTACTCCACCGATTTCTATGTATTCATTTCGAAGAGAGTCACAGCCCGATCCAGCTCTAAAAATATCCAGTATCTACTAGACAAAGTGGTGGTTAAAAAATATTTAAAGAACTTAGGCGAAGAAACGAAGTAAAGCCGAAGGCTTGCAGGGCACATTTGGCCCTTGGTGTATTTTCTTCAGAACCACAGAATCTCGAGCTTGCAGATCATTTTTCTAGCTGACTCCATTCGACTGGGGAACTCAAACGCAGCATCAAAGATCTGTCCAATGGTGTGCAATCACTCAGCAGATTTAACACCCTCCTGGGGCCTTTCCTCGTAACCCACCGGAGCAAACACCGCTCATGATCCTCTGCTAATTAAGCAAAGATGCGTAGACGAGCCCGCGACACCGTGGACGACACGTAACTGCGTGACAGAACCGCGTTATCGCGGCCCATGGTGCAACGAGAAAAGTGCTTTCTAAACGCGTTTGCACGCGCATACGCGAACACAATGGCGTCTAGCCGCGACCGTGAGTAAAAGTTCTTACTCTCGGCCATATATGCAGACCGTGAAGTCGCGGGCCTGCTTTCGCTAGCGCGCGAACCGCCGTAAGCAGAGGCGCCTCGTGAAACCGGCATTCCTCGCTGTGAATATTTATTATAATTGCGCGCTGCAGAGGCTCGCCCACGACAGCGTCGGCGGCGAGGGAAAAAGGGAGGACAGGGAGGAAGAAAGAAGAGTTGGGATCCCGGCGCACAGTGTTACGCGTAATGGACAAAAGTCAAGAATCCGAAGTGTTTGATCCACAAGTTCTTGTATCTTATAATGTTAATAAAGGAACGTAGGTTTCAATGTTACCCATAGCTTCTGCTGAATTTGCTAATTTGTTGCCAAAAGTGATACTAGAAATTCATTACAAATAATTTCGGTGCATTTTTTTTCAAACACGTGCCATTGGCAGAATGTTTATGCTTTTCATTTGCTTTTTATAAGTTGTGTTTAATACTGTCATACCTTCAAAACTGCCGAGTCAGTTTTTTGCGATACTAACAATTTGTACTAATTCTTTATGTTAAATGTTTATCAACTTCGATGGGACTTTAAAAAAAAAAAACACCAAAAAATACCTCCCTGATTTTTTGTATATTAAATTTAGGGATCATTAAACTTTATATTAACGTCAATTTCAACTGCACGAATTTGCACGAAACAGAAAAAATAGCCAAAATCATTATTAACCCTCTAGGGACGACTGGGACTCCAGAGTCCCATTCAGATTAACACATTTTTATTTACGTTCCATCAATAAGATCGAGATTTGATAGGTATAGTGACCTTTAGTAGGCAGAGAAGAAACTGTTGTACCATCAGAACCCGAAATTAAACTTTTTTTTGTTATATTGTTATAAACAAATTAAAAAAAAAAAAACTAACGAGTAGTTTCCAAATCCGAAGTATAAAATAGACTATTTTAATGCTCAAAAAAATTCTACGTTAAGTTTAAAACATCCCCGTCCCTAGAGGGTTAAGCCGTTCACCGCTCCGGCCCTCAGCGTAGTCTCCAGGTCTCCTCGCGCATAAGACCCTTATGTGAATCTACACATCCGACATGCTTTTTCCAATTGTTTATACGATATCTACCATGACTTTTCCATCCTGGATGCTGTCTTCAGTTTTAAAATAGCAGTCAAACGCGATACACGTGTGAAAAATAATTTGATAAAAAAATGTTTCGAACAAAAGTTAGTCAGTATTCAGTTGACAACAAATTGCAAAAGCACATATTAATGAAAAACTTTTTATTCACTGAAACATCAAGATCGGCTTAATTTTTTTAATGGAACTGTATATTCTTTTATACACCAATCGATGCATTTTTATATTCTCTTTAAAAAAGTATTAGGGTACTTAGGACGAAAACTGATTAGTTCAGAAGTTATGAGTTTTGTCCCGAACGCCCATACACGCGTAACACTGTGCGGCGGCCAGGTGTCTCGCGGCATCCCGTAATCAGGCGGGAGCCGCGATGATGCAAACAGGGTGAGTTGGCTCGCGCCTCTTCCTAGCGTCTTTCGCCGTGGTTCCGCGCGGCCTGCCCCTTCTTTCTGCTGCTACGCCCTGGCGGAAGTACTTGGCGATTCGCGGCGGATCGGCGAAGGTTTGCACCGGGAAATTAATTCCAACGAGTCGCTGGACTCGGCGCGAAGACACTTGCGCGGGACGGGGTGGGATTTCGGAGAGCTGCGAGGGTGGGTTGGAAAAGAATTTTTTTTTTTATAATTTTTAGTTGCGCGAGAAGGTGAGTGGTAAAATTTATTTTTTAATGGAACTTGCGCTCTTGGCAAATTAGGTCTTCTAGAAGTTTAAGAGGCTTTCATGTTGGTATGAGAACTGAGGACTTTCTGCGGAGATCTGCGATAGGATTCGACGATTCAGCTGGTCTAAAAACGTCACCCATTTCTCTAGTTGTGCCCAATTTTTTTTTTTAGCATGAACGAAAAATCATTCGTCACGTTTCGCGCTGCTGTACTTTGCACAGGTTTCTACCTTGCGAGCAGACAGCATTCCTTTACAATTCCTGGTGCGTAATTACAAAAAGCCTGTAATACTTCTACTTACGGAGTAGAAGTCCCACATTTTTCCGCGTAATTGAACTGGTCCCGACGCGGAAATGCGCGCATTTCTTTGTAGAAAGCTGACAGACGGAACGCGGGATGCGATTAGCGCAGTGACAAACGAAAGAACATCATGTGGTGGACCGATGACGCTATCGGCTGGTTCATAACCATTATTTTAATGTAGATGGATGTAGACTGACCTCCCGTATATCATCGTAGAAATCTTTGAGGTCATCCTCGACCAGTCGGTACGGGTCGACTTGGTAATCGTGCATGGATCCGGGTAGCTGTGTTTGCATAGAGCTCATCATCCTTGTCACATTCGTCCTGTAAACTCTCGTGCTCGTTCTACTCTGCAAGGAAAAAGAATGATTCATTATTAATAGAAAGGATGAAATATCTCCACGTGCCTAATATGCGCAGATTTCGTGGCGGAAGGAGATTCAATTCAACGCATAATTTACACGTTTTCATGGGCGCAGTCAAGGTGGGGCGCGGGTGGGCGTTTGCCTCCCCCTCGCCGGTAGGGGAACAAATAATAAATTAGTCGCTCGTCCAAAATTAAATTAATTTATTACAAAATGAAAATAAACCTTATATTTCACACTTCGACCATTGTTTCGAGTAAAGTAGCGTTCAACGTATTTATTCTTTCAAGTTAAACATTTACCTGATGGTGGCGAAGGTGGAAATTAATTCATGTTTCATTTGTAGTGTCTAATTCGAGTGCAAATAGGAAAAACGAGGGTTACCATACAATAGAGTTCCTTAAGGCAGGATACCACCTTTGACTGCGATTTTGGAGGCGTTTTTCATGAATTTTTTTTGCATACAAAGAATGCGCAGAAACAAAATCGGTTTCAGTCATTCATTAATGTAACTTTAATCTGTAATTACACATTTTTTGAAACTGAAAAAGTGAAAAATAATCTCTTGTAGGTGGCGCCAAAATACACTCCTTTGGAGGAACATCGTTAGACGGCGTGTCAAATTCCGCTTTGTACGTGGCTCTTAGAAAAAAAACCAAAGAATGTTCCTATTGGCAACAATATTTTTTAATGCTGTACGTAGGGATTTTACGAAATTTCGATTTTTAAGAAAATGGCGCCATTTGAACAAAAAGGTCAATTTTCTTAGGGTAAAAAAGTTTAAAGAAGTTTATAAAATTGCGCACCAAAAGAAAAATAACAACGCTACAGCAAAAGTCCTACGTACATCGTTAGATTACACCACGGGGAAGAATTGTGCAAAGTTTCAAGTCAATCGGATGAAAATTATAGGAGTAATCTGACACGCCGATTTGGAAAACATCGTTTCGAGAAAAACGCGTTTAAAGTTTTATATAGATTTATATATCTGTTCCAATCCGGTTTTTACACAAGAAAAAGGTTCCGGTCACCTTTCTAATGAATGAATTTCGATTCTATACACTTGAAAGAGTACTTTGAGAACAAAAAAAATTTTCAATTTTTTTTTAAGTACGAAGGTGGTATCCTGCCTTAAGATTGAAGAATTTGATAAAATTTAATTAAATTTGATTAAATTTTTACGATTTGAGGTGACTATTTTCAGTAATAATTTTAATGAGAATTCTAATATTCGCCCAGAAATGAAACTGAATTTCGTCCGTCTGATTAATTTTTATTTAGTCACGGTTAGAATTCCTTGTCGCACGTATTAAATAAAGAATTTGCTACGACACGAGCGCGTAGCAGTGTCGACAAGCCATCGATAACTACGAGGAAACACCACAAAGACATGTCGGCTATAACGATTCAGTTTAGAATTATGTGCGTTCGTAAACATCAAACGATTGTGTAAATTACTGGAGATAATTTACGCGAGGTGAAACAAGCAGTGAAATATTCATTCAATGAATGTACCGCGAGTATCTAAGAAGAATGTCAATTGACAATAACGCGTTATTCATCGCTGATTTCGCCTGATCATATATTGGCCCCAACTACTTCGCGTTCCGCGCTGCGGCTGACTTATCATCGCTTTTACTACTTGCAGGAAATACTCAGACCGAATATTCGCATTGACTTCTTTACAACTAACGCAAAATTGGCAATCTTAGAGATATTCAGTTCACATAATAACTGTGTAAAATTGTCTCTAGATAAAACGTGATTCTCAACATTTTTTGATAATTCAAAAAGCCTTCGTATAACAATATTTCGAGAATTCTATTAAGAAATCGGTTCCCTTTCTGCAGATAGCGATCACTGGGACGTTTTTTCCTCGGAGTAACACTCATTTCACCTCGTACAGAATTTTTAAAGGGAGGAAAATTTATGTAGAAATTTGTGAATAAAAATACTTCTGCAAAAAAAGGTTGCTGTGATAAATGGTACCTCATTTGACGACACATATTCCACGTGAATGTAGTTCCTGTCACCACCACGAGTGGAAATAAAAAAGATGGAACAACTTTCTAAAATACCTGATATCAATATAGTCCAGAAGATTAAACAATTTCATCATTTCCTCAAAAATACGACTAGATCCACCCCAATTCCACTAAAAAGCAGATCAATACCAAAGCATCCCAATGATCCCTTAAAACATAAGAAAAAATCTGGTCCCAAGAATATATGAGCAAAAAGTTTCAAGTTAATTTTATTTAATTTAAAAAATAATTCTTTTCTGGTACTACAATTACGATGGCGATACACTTGAAATAAAATCGCGGGGCAGGATATTTCAAAACAGAAAATGAATCAATTTAATACAAAAGTGTCGAAATGAGCGATGAAATGAAGAGCAGCCATTTTCATCTCGACAACTTTCCACGTCTCGTCATTCTTCCTCACATCACTCGTGTTCCTCCCGGAGCCACCAGTGTGACTCAACCCCCGGACAGCCTCGGCGCGATTTCGCGGCGAGGAATAATCGCGGAATACGTAATACGCCGTGCCTTCGCGCGGCGGCAACTGTTATTTACAAAATCCATCATTCCCGCGGCTGTTTACGTTTGGTCGGCACGTAATGGCTCGACGACGAAGCCACCGTCGAGAGCGCGTCTTTCCCTAGTTGTCGGCGCTCCGGCGGCGGCTTCAGTGCCAAGACGGCATTCTTTCAGCTCGCGGTGCCCATCGACGCCTACTTTCGTCATCGAAACTTCATTCTGATTCCCGGCGATTTCTTAGCATTCACCGCGGCGCGCGCAGACGCTCGCCTGGCGTGTCACGGTTTCTCGGTGGCCAGGCGCGCGCGCGAGAGATCAGACGGGAGGATTGGGCATGCCAGGATGCAGTAAATGGCACTAACGTTTCACAAGTTCGCCACTCTGCTGGCGGATTAATTGAGGCCACGACAGGCAAATAATACCGCGTCGCAGGAACGCTACTAGAGATCCGTGTAACTGCGCATCGCCAGCCGGAGGTTGACAACTCGGCGACCCAGGCAAATATTTCTTGGATCGAGGATCGCCGAGTTCTCCTCGCCGCTCATTGATTTCGGGGAGCTTTTTAGTGTCCTGGTGCCCTAATGTCGGCTTTCGGGGGCACAGATGGCTATTCTTTTTTTTATCTCGGAAACCAGAGCTTTTACACATTAATGTTGAGGTACACTCCAGGAAGGAATATATTTTTAACATGCCCGTAAAAATTTCAAGTCGATCCGAACCTTAGTTTTTTCAAAATCAAGGCAAAACCACAGAAAAATTACCTACACTGTACAGCTTATAGTATTAACGAACATTCCCCAAAAATACTAGTCACAATTTGTATTCATCTCCTTGTAATTAATTCTCAAAAAATACTTGATCTTCGAGCAGTTTGAATGCCTAGAAATTAAGAATGTACCGATTACTTATTCAAAAATTGAATCAAAGCTAGGATTCTACTGGGATTAGAGCTAGTATTCTAAATGGATATTTTTAAAACAACCTGCGTAGCAATATTTCCACTCTGTTCTATAGATAGTTGCACAGCAACAACGTGGATAAAGCACACCTTTTGCTCCTACCTAATTTAACACACTTCGATGCAAGACGAGCCAACCAATTAAATTATTTCCACCATTCCACAATAGGGGAAAGGTGGGATAGTTGATCAGCGGGGATACATGATCACATCAGTTTATTATTTAATATAGGGGTAAACAGTGTAGTTGTTGGCCACTTGGCAGTGATTGGCCTTTTTTTTAAAAACATGAATATTAAGAAATAATGTACATTATGCCTTTTATAATGAACATATTCAGATACCTTCTACTTTCATGCGTCGAATGCAATCACTATTTCGCTAATAATTGTTATACTACGTGTAAAAAATAGACGACTTGAAATCGATGCTTGAAAACTACAGTGATTGAATTGAATAGCCATACGGTTACATCAGGCAATTCTTAGATAATTTAATGCATTTATGATATATATATATATATATATATATATATAACTCTCATATTCGTTATATAGACAAATAAAGGTTTAAACTTTATAAAAAAGGATTATTTATTCATTAAAATTATACATTATTGCAGAAATTATAGGTGGCCAAGAACTGTAATGTAAATAATGTTTCAGGACAGTTATTGGCCACGAGGCCAATGGGTAGCTAACAGTCATAGCAACAGTGAAATAGCTGTGTTGTGATTTTAAAAGGTTATGTTTTAAAAGAAAATACTATTAATACAATGTAAAAGAAGGTGCAATACTAGTTAATATAGAAACATTTAAATAGAAAAGGTATTATAGGTTATATATTTTTAATAATATTACATTACATTTAGTTCCATTTTATGAATATATCCATTTTTATTTAATAATTTAAATCCTGTTTCTAACCGAATTAATTAATTATTTTACATTAACATTATTTCATAATTAGGTCTTAGAGCATTAAGAATTAGGTAGGGTATATGTTACATATAGGTTATGAAATTGTGGCCAATATCTGCCATACGATCGGCCAATCATTGCCTTCGTCTGGCCAATAACTATGTGTTTTGATAGGAAACGTATTTTCTGTAAAATTTTTGTGGATCCTTCTACTCTTTCTTTAAACAAATTCTATTTCTAGACTATTAGAGTCGTTTACAGTTATCAACACTAATTGTGTTCCTAAAGATAGCAAAATAAGACTTATAATTCAACGCTTATGTGAACCTCTGACTTAGGTGGCCAACAACTACACTGTTTACCCCTATTGGCAATTTGTGCCTGCTGTCACGCTAACGTGGTAATGTTTATATTATCGCAACACTTCACGTTGCAGTTTTCTTTTGGAAGCATAGAATAATGTTGTTATAAGCTTCGATCTTATTCGCAGGCAAAAAGTAAATATTTCGGTCTGCTTGTTCTTCCTCCTTTTCGAGTAAATGTTGCATTTTCAACGATTTGAAATATACTAAGTAAAAACGGCAATTTCGAGTCAATTAATGGTATTTATTGATTTATCTAAATATTTAAGGTAAGCTTAATTTTTCATCTTTTTCAAATCGAGTGCATTGAGGGATACATGATCAGTGTGTGAGGTGGGATACTTGAACAGCTGAAAATGCTCCAATAAAGAACCATAGAACGGCTAATGAAACAGAAAAATACGGCAAAGAAAGTGAGAAGGAAAACTTTTCTTTATCATCATCTTAAGGCAGGATACCACCTTTGACTGCGATTTTGGAGGCGTTTTTCATGAATTTTTTTTGCATACAAAGAATGCGCAGAAACAAAATCGGTTTCAGTCATTCATTAATGTAACTTTAATCTGTAATTACACATTTTTTGAAACTGAAAAAGTAAAAAATAATCTCTTGTAGGTGGCGCCAAAATACACTCCTTTGGAGAAACATCGTTAGACGGCGTGTCAAATTCCGCTCTGTACGTGGCTCTTAGAAAAGAAACCAAAGAATGTCCCTATTAACAACAATATTGTTCAATGCTGTACGTAGGGATTTTACGAAATTTCGATTTTTAAGAAAATGGCGGCCATTTTAACGAAAAGGTCAATTTTTTAGAGTAAAAAAGTTTAAAAAAAATTATAAAATTGCGCACCAAAAGAAAAATAACAACGCTACAGCAAAAGTCCTACGTACATCGTTAGATTACACCAATCGGAAGAATTGTGCAAAGTTTCAAGTCAATCCGATGAAAATTGTAGGAGTAATCTGACACGCTGATTTGGAAAACATCGTTTCGAGAAAAACGCGTTTAAAGTTTTATATATATTTATATATCTGCTCCAATCCGGTTTTTACACAAGAAAAAGGTTCCGGCCACCTTTCTAATGAATGAATTTCGATTCTATACACTTGAAAGAGTACTTTGAGAACAAAAAATATTTCAATTTTTTTTAAGTGCGAAGGTGGTATCCTGCCTTAATCAGATGATATCTAAGACTTTTAAGAATGCATTTATGTTGTTTTATGTCATAGAGTTTAATTCTTCGGTTTCATTTTTTCAGTAATTCCTTCAAGTTTGTTATAATTTACTTTCTTTTTATGATATTCCCTTTATTTCGTGTTATTGACGAAGATAATAAATATTTTTTAGAAAGTTAATGCGTTATTTACTCTGAAAGTTCACTGATCAAGTCTCCCTAACCGTTTGATCAAGTCTCCCCTTCAGTGGGGGATACTTGTGCATAACGTCACTGCCAGAGAATGTTGAAATTCTGTCATTAAAATTAGTTTTCAGCTCTCAAATTTGTCAAAGTATATCGAGAATACTCTAAGAATCACAACTCACATAATTAAATAGAAACAAAGCAAACCATTATTATGATTTCAATAAAAAAGCAAAACTCTGATCAACTATCCCACCTTTCCCCTATATTAAAATTTGATAATCGTTTCAATCTTATTCTCAGCTATATCATACACAAATATCCAGAACGGAGAAGCATTTACCTTCCCCGCAATCACCCCCCTCGCGTTAAATCCCCGTCCAGCCGTTTCCATGCTTCTCACTTTTATATTGGTCAGCTCGAGTTAACACAGCGGCCGGAAAACACACGAACGCTTGAAGAAACTTCGCTCCATCCTTCTGCTAATAACACGTCTAGCAGCTATCGAAACGTTCTCTCGCGAGTTCGAGAGCACTCTTACCCCGTGCCCCATTTTTTTCCCATATGGACACGCGATCATCCATGAAAATCCACCGTAAATACTATGCAGTGGTCCTTGGCGAGTCTCTTAATACCATACCTATCGGGGCCTAGGGACGATCGGCTCTGTTTGCCCGACAGCAGTGACGTGCGCCAGGTCGGTCAACTTAAAATGAAACGGTCAGTATGTTTATAGGAGGACATGCAACATTGAGCAATGACCGTGTCCGATGTGTGTCCATGCGTGTCATGTGATTTCCACGACGCGGCAGCCACTTATTACATTCTTGGATAACTAGTTTAGTGGCAACAGGCAAGTTCACTACCCCACTTTTACCTCTCGCATGTCGCTCCGGCACCCAAGGCCAGCGTCCAAGAAAATCGACGCGTCGACGAAAAGATGGGGACGTAAAATCGGGCGAGAACTCGGTTCTTCCTGTCTTCCTATTACGAGGCGGGACACTTTTTCTGTTAAATAATGTTCGAGATACCGATCTCGTGCTGTGTGTTCTAATCGTTTATAATACAGTTCTCTTGAAGGATAGAATAGAAAGGCGAAATGTTGTTGATTACAGGAGGGCAATGTGGAACTATAAATTTAATTTAATTGGTAGCCTAGAGGTGATATAAACAGGGGAATATTGATTAATGTGTAGGTTATTGTTTTGTTCTGTTATAAAGGGTTCGAAATGAATGTAAGTATTATTGGTATTGGTATAAGTTGCGTAGATTGAGATTTTTTTAATGCATAGCAAATTTTTTCCTTCTAATGAAAAGGTAACCAAAGTAAGAATGTTAAATAAAATTGTAAAATTTGTATATGGTTCTAATGTCCTCATTACTATGAATAACTTGTGTTCGGAACAATTTTAAATACAATGCAGTGTTCAGTTTATACGGGGCGTCTGACTATAAATGTCCCTATTCCCTTAACGATTAACTAAGGGAATACGGACATTTATAGTCAGACGCCCCGTATAAACTGACTACTTAGTACTTTGAAGTTGTCTAAATAAATCGAAACACAAGACGGATACAATTTTCCCATATTTTTTGTGATTTATATATTTTCTTCTATTTTATTATTATCTTTTATTTTTTCTGATTTTTTTACTTTTTGAAAGTTTTTTATGGGGATCTCACTTCTTTTTACAAAGATAATTCATATTTTCTTCTATTTTTTGTGATTTATATTATTATCTTTTTTTTTTGTGATTTGTTTACTTTTTGAAAGTTTTTTATGGGTACAATTTTCCCATATGTAACTTCATTTATAAACTACAGTGAATACATAAACTCCTCTGTACATACAGAACAAAAATACATATCCATTCCCAAGAAATCATATATTCAGAATAAATAGTGTTTCTAATAAATTAAAGTATATATTCTTGGTTTAATTTTTATAATTACAGGTGTACCTGAACAAATATCCATTTCTCGTGTTTTTGCGATTCATAGCATATTTTGTTGGTGGCAACTATGACTACAGAACTATCGAGTGGCTTTCCTTGTTTTGATAATAAAATAGAAGTGGAAATTTCTTATTTTGTTTCAGTATGCTGCCCTGTTCGAACTTGAAAAAATATTAAAATAATGTAAAACAATTACTATGTTATTGTTGTTTTTTTTATGCCTAATTAGGGTATAAGCCTCATGTTACGAAGAATGCAGACAAATTCCTTGAACCTTATTTCCTTCCTGGTGGACTAAAGAATTAAAACTTAATCTTCTCGATAAAGCTGTTCTGTCACATTCCCTACTTTTTCCTCTAATCCTTCATATTTATATATGTGTATAAAACACTGTATGCAACAAGATTTAACAGAGCCCAAAAGTTAATTCAAATTTACAAGCGAATAAATATGAACATTATTGTGCGTCAACCCGTGTATCCGTTAATAATTCTGAATGCAAATATTCCACGCGTCCTTCAAATGCCTCCATCTGTTCCTAATTATCACCCTGCGGCTCTCAAACATAAATTCTAATAGGCGAGCTTTCACCAAGAAGAAGGGCCCCACTTCCTATCGAATCGAATTCCTCTCGAGTCGTAGCGAAATTCCCCCGTATGACGCGAAATATGCGGCGCGGAATCTCGGACGGAATTATCGGCGATAGAAATTTCGGCACGTGAGACGATTCGATAACTCATCGGAAAGCTGCGAGAGTGGGATGAACTCGAAAGAATGTGAAAGTACGTGAACCGTCTCGAGGTACCAGAACGTGCTACCAATGACGTTTCCACGAGCGCCCATTCATGGGACTCGATTGATTAGGCATTACTTCCATCACGATTATCCGTTAGGGATTGCAATACCGGTAACCCGGTTTACCGATTTCCCGGTAAATCGCGAGAAATACCCTCAAATTTTTACCGGTAATTCGTCAAATTTTTACCGGTAATTCGATAAATTACGTATATCAATATAGCGCATATATGCGTTCGTTATTTCGGTGTATATCGTTTTCAGTGAAAAAAAACCTCAATTACTAATAAAGACGAAAACCGAAGTATCTCACGAAGAATCAACTCTAAACCAAAAGAGAACTAAAACTCTAAATCAAGTCACCAAAAAAAATGGATGTATTTTCGAGTAGAAAAAGTAAGGAGAAAATATGTAGGTACGAATGGCATATGATTTCTTAATGACTATCCGACCAACAAGTGTAGAATCTGAGAGTGCTTTATCCGTGGCTGGATTATTTTGTACAAAAATTAGATCGCCATCAAGAGACCAAAGTTTAGACAAGTTATGTCTTTTGCGTGATTATTTGTTAAAACAAAATTGTTCAATAAAAAATATTTAATTATGTATGTAAGATAAGATTCTTTTCATTGTTTTCGTGGTGAAGATCCATATTAATAACTATTGTCAATAGTTACACAAATATATTATCTCATTTTATATTTTATGTTCAGAATAGCTTTATTCGCATATATTAATTATAATGTTCGATTAGAGTCCAAAAAAAGTTTTTTTTTTTGTAATGTTTACTCTTATTTTCAATACTTTAAAAAATACCGGTAAATTATCGGTAAACCGGTTTTGATTGAAAATTTTACCAAATTACCGGTAATTGAAAAAGTCGGTAAATTTGCAATCCCTATTATCCGTGACTCCAGCGATTTTTCGAGAGGTGTCCCTAAATCGTAAGGAAAATTCTGCCACCGTTTAAAATAGTGAAACGATTACGAAATCTCTCCAAGGTTGAATCGTATTTGATGTCAAGGAATTTACTAATGACTATCATAATGACAGATGTGCCTCCGTCCTCTGCCACGTCACTTCATTCCTCTGTCAAGGAATACGATTTGTGTGCACAATTTTCTATATTTCCCTACGACTTTCGCAGCCTTTTTCACGGAGACGAAAAAATAAAGTAAAACAAGTGAATCGCGGATTATTTAAACCAGCCAAAGTGTTCGGCAAACAATCCTCCTCCTTCGCTTGCACACAGCTCGTTCAAACAGGTATCCCCAAAAAAAAAGAAGATGTTTGAAAAAGGGACTACCGAGAACGTTACAGAAGACTGGTGTTGTTTACAGAGAGTAAACTAAAGGCGAGGGTTTGTGCATCGTTTCCTGTGATCCTGCGCCTTATCTGGTTACACGAATTGAGTAATAAGCATACCTAATTACCGTAAGTATATCTAATTACCGTCCGGTTTAGCCGAGGCGAGTCGACAGTAACTCTGCTACCAACAGAAACATAACTCTTACGATCGCTGATCTTCGGTTCTGTCTGAGATATATCCTGCGCTAATTACTCTGATTAACATGCAGCGAACTACCTTAGAACCCTTTTTTCTCCTCTCTTTGTTCCACACACGCGTGTCCCCTCCACAATTCGGCAGAAGATTTAGTTCGACGGAAAAAATTCCGGGGACAAGAAGAATTGATTGGATTCCTCGGTCTGTCCGCTGCTTATGGGTAATTTATTCGGTGTAAAAGTCAAGGATCAGACACGTGTTCAGGATTTCGAGAATGGAAATGGAGACACACCTTGTGTACACGTGTTACGAATGTATATAATTCCGCGATTCCACTTCGACGCCCTCGGCTAATGACCCACAGATTTTCTTAATTTACGGCTGGAAAGCTTATCCAGGAATGTGTTAATTTTAAAGTCCATGCGAGATGTTGCGACAGGACGGCACAGTTATGTTTGCGATCCACAGCGTCGAGGCACAACCGTTCCGTTTCTCGAAATGTCTTTTTATTTTAGGTGGAATTCGTACGATTATAAGTAGTAGCAATTATGAGTATGAAATATGCGAGGAAATCATGTGGTATCTTCTTTAGGTGATGTTAGAGTTATTGTTTCAGATTGAGAATGAATTTTAGTGGCAATCTTATTGTTAGCTAAAAGTTGATTAATTTCCAAAACACGAATGAGGCTTTTTCCTGTGATGAAAACCAGTGAGAAATGGCAAAAAAAAACTTTGGCCTATTATTTTACTCTTAACTTTGTGGTTATACTTCTTAATATTGCGTTTTCCCATGTTAAATTGAAAGTTAAATAATTTAAAAAACAGCGAATCAATTTTTCTAAAATTTTGCAGTGATTTTACTATTGCATAAAGATTCATTCCTCCAATTTTCAAAGATTTTCGTTTATTTTTAATGTTACTGAAGTTCATCCTTAAATTCTTATTGACAGACGAGGATCTGACGCGGTGTGAAATATTTCTTAAATTCCTTTCGAAATCATAGTGCCACTTGGTTGCTTTAAATATAAAAAGAAATTCGAGAAAATATAGCACAAGCTTCGTTGTAATTTTAATTCATACAAAATTGGGGTGCACTTTATCTCGAGGCGATTACAAAGCTGAGTAGTAGAAGGGTTGCTACAGGTCTTTTTTCTTTATTCGAGCAAATTAAAGAACAAATTAATTTCCATGTATTTTTGAAAATCTTTGTTTCAAAGCTCCCCCACGATAACTCGAGACCTCAAAATACTTAAATCAGCTGCATACATTATAACAATACTCGTACTGAACCCCATCTGTAAAGTGTATAATTATTCAAACACTTACAGCTGTGGTTTCGCATTTTTCCATGCCACTAGGCGACTCTTGACAAAGACGTTGGAAGAACCATGACAAATATAAATGTACAATATGAGTGAAGCAAAGAATTAAGTAGCTGTTTGCAGAAATCAATGGAACATGAGTCCTGATTTTAAATCCCCCAGCAAACATCTTCTAGCTCTAAAATCACAGATGGCGATGCTGTTGCAATCTAAAATTAATATCGAGCTGTTCTCGATGTTAATTTTATGCCGAACGGACATCGTTAACGTTCGTTAATATTCATTGTTGTTTCGGGGAAGGGACGAGACGTTAATCCTAATTAGCAGCCGTGGCCCAAAGCGAGATGAAAATCGAGAGGTGGACGCGAGGAATTTTGTAATCGACGGACAGGCGATGTCCAGTTGGGAGTTACTGTTGGAACGCCAGTGGACAACTTTCTTCATCCTTAGTCGATTATGAAAACCTACATACGATGATCAAGACGGCTATGTAACCGAGCTCGAAGGGAGAATCAGGTTCACGAGCAATCGAAGACTCTTTTAAGGGGACATTCTACTCTCTCGGGCGAAAAATCGGCCACTTTTCGGTGATGGTTTTTATAATGAAGTAAACACTTAATGTTTTCGAACTTCTGGGGGTATATTTTACCACTCTTGAAATACAAGAAAAAATCATTGTTCTTTATTTATTTCATTTGTTTACACAAATATTTCGCAGTTAAGTTGGCAGCATTAGAATTGCTGGCGGTTGAAATTTCGGACGACTGGATCATCGAAAATAAAAAAACCAAACGTATTTTTAATTCGCAGGAGTATGGTTATCGCGCTTACCACGAAAGAACAATTTTGGACCAAAATTATTAAAATGGCGGTCAATCAAAGTTGAAAGTACCGAAAAGGGCATTTCTTTTCTGTTTAATAGATATAAAATGTGAGAAAATATTAAAAAATCTTAAGATATTTGTGCTAAGCGGGAAAGCCACTAATGTGTAGAATAACATATTAAAATTTTGGATTAATTGGTCATGGAGTTTTTTTTTTATCACATCCGCCAACCAATAAAATGGTGTTTCGAGAAAAACGCGTTTAAAGTTTTGAGAACCAGGCGGCTGACGCTACAAATACCTATAACATTGAAAATACATCGAATTTCGCTCCAAAAATTTAGGAGGATATTGTAGAAGGTACATTCTTCCGAATTCAGCAAAAAAAAATCGAAATTTTTGAGGCCGAGAGAGTAGAATGTCCCCTTAAGAGAAAGGAAAGAATGCGTATTCTTGAAAAAATTATTATACGTAGAAAGTATGTTAAATAAGATTGCAGTGATTGAGTAAAATTTTGGGGATTGAAATTCGAAATATGCTTGGTTTCGTGGACTCGGGATGATTTTCAAGTAGGTCACTAATCTTTCGAAATCCATTCCATTCACGTTGATACGAAAAAAACACTGTTTTTGTTTCATAATCGTCTTTGATGAATTTGTGGATGAAATTTTGGAAGAATGCCTGACATAGTTACGGTTATACTACTTTAAGAGTTACTATTTTTTTTATGTAAATGATGTTTAATTATTGAAAAATAAAAGTGTTTTATTGTATAAAATACTTAATAAAGTTAGATAAGTAAATAATAAATAAAGTTAAAATACTAAAAACTTATAAAACGTGGCGTACACTTCCACTTGCACTCGATATGAGTAATTACCCTCAATTTTCATCCTAAATAAAATACTAATACAGCAACCATTGGTACAATTCAATACTGGTCTAATATCTACAAGAATACCACTAGTATATTATCAAAATTATAAAGTCTCTGTAATTTTCTATTTTCATAGAACTAAAAATATTTTTCTATAAATTATTGATTTTTATTTTAGGCTACTCCCAATGTTCCTGCCAAGCTTCCTCCAACAGAATCAGAAGCTCTTAGAAAATCTTTTCATATTCGCCACGACCATATAAAGATAATTACCAACGAAGGATTAGATTTGTAATCACGTTTACATATCTACAGATGAATAAATTAACAACATTCTCTGCCACTTTTTACCAAGCGACACCCATGCACAGTGGACGCTGTTTCATAGTGCACATCTGTAGGTACTTATGCAACCCTTGGAAAAATAATTTTTTAACCGCTTCCCCTGCTTCCTTTTTGCCCCGCGAGCAAGAACTTCATACGGCAGTGATCTAAAGAAACGCGTACGTTGGATGGCGCAAGATTGCACGTCTCGTGGAAGTGCTTCTGTCGCAAGACCCTCCTTAAGTCGCACCTGTGGTTGCTGTTTGAAAGGAACTACAAGAAGCATGGATAAAAAAAAAAAGACACTTTACACTCGAACGGCCTGATGAACTCGATGAATTTTCATTGATTGCAAGAGCGTCCCTGTTCTGATTGAGCCTCGTGGAAATCCTCGCTTCTCTACTCGTATCACGAAAAAGGAAGTAAGGAAGGAAAATATAATTGAAGGGTCCTTGTAGAAAACACTGTAAGTGCCAAAAATCGAATTCTATACTATTTTATTACCATTGGCACGTGGAACATTTTCCAATAAAAGAACAAAATTTTGAATTTTAAATTAAATAAATTAAAGGAGACCGAATTGGAGACATGGAGAAAATAATCCACTCCTTTGATCTATATAGAAATTGTTTCCCCTTCAGGCATCGTCCGTCATTTTATTTTTGTGTGAAGCTGTGACTTCGATTTTTTTTTTCTCACTATTTATCATACCGAAGTGCATGGCAAAAATAAATAATAGTTGCTACAGTGTACCCATTCGATCGATGCTTTACGAAAGTAACGAAATATTAAAGTGCGTCGCGTAGGTGACTGTCAACTGAAACGCAGTGAGCCGTATCTACGAAAGACGCGATCTGTTAAAAAGATTTGCCAGGTACGCCTACGTTGCTTCTTGGCAAACAGACATAACATTTCGAATATAACATAACCCACTCGACACGCATTGCTTTAAAAGTGTCGCTGTATTTGTATCGTGTTCCCAACGTATTCTTCAATACCACATTCTCACAACAATTTATTATATTTCCTTTTACATGATTCTTATCTGCAACTCAAGTATGTATCGCTTAATTTCACGTATCTTGCGCAAGAAAGAGGATTATTGCTGTATTTGGTAAACGCGCGCCCGTGCATCCGAGCCCGCGCAATTAAATAAAAGAAACACGAATTAGAAAGTTATTTTTCTATTCAATGCAGCCAGAAGCCATTCACGTGCGACACAACGGAGCATTCGGGATAAAAACTGGCTTTTCTTGAGCTACAAATCGATACCGCTCTGCATGTAGCAACCCGTTGCGTTTACAGTGACGGTGTTTAATCAATGTTTAGAATTTTCTTGAAAAGTAAACGCGCTGCTTTTGTGTTGCAAATTTATAACACAGTTTGAAACGTATGTATTTGGCTGTGGTAATATTTCTATTTTGGTTACTCTGTACGTTAACAAATTACTGAAGCAGCACAGGAATTATTTTATAGTGCATCAAATTGTTTATTCCAGTTTCTAAAACCGTATGCAACTTTCCCCTGGTTACAACATTTTATTTCGAAACCGATTCCAAACACGTTGGCACGTAATTTTTCTGTTACGATAATATTCGGTCCTATTTGCATAAAAATTCATACTTCCTCTCATCTTCTTTCGAGCTCCAAACACTTTTGAGCGTTGTAAAATAACTGTGGAATTATTGACGGAGCAGATTTCGAAGGGGTGTGAAGAAGAATAATTAGAATAAAGCACCACCCCGAATTCCTTATAATTCTGTATTTCCGCGAAGAAGAAATGAATATTTTCACAGGAGAATTAAAAATTACCATTGCCCACCACGACATAGATAATTTGAAAGAAAAATAATTCTTCACTAAACTCCCAAATGGGGTAGCTTTCCAGTCAATCTGTGCAAAGCCATAGCATCTCGAAAATCAAAATATAAACAGGCACGTTGCTAAATAAAAATAAGGGTAACAATTCCCTTATTTTTTTATATCATTTAAAAAATATTCCTTCTCAAACTAAAGACTAAAAAATAAAACAACCCCTATCTAATCTTCCCGACCATTCCAAATCTTCACTTCCCACCCCTGGCGATTGCTACAATCGGCCATCTAAACAACACTTGTTCGTCCAAGCTGTCCAAGCTGTTACATCAGAATCGCGATTTTGCGGTACGGTTACGAGCCGCCACGTATGATTTAAAGCGAAAAATGCGGCCGGGCGAAGGACTGGGTGGGATCGTCTTAAATATCGAATACAGCCGGTCCGGCCTTTCTGTAAAAGGAGAAAGTGAGGTTACATGGCCGGGCAGTTGGACGCCGCAAGGTGAATTGTAGCAACTCCGAGATGATCGACAGAGGTGTAGATTCTGGCCACGAATAGTTGTCGATACTATTGGTGAGTGGGGCCGCGGATGCTGTAACCGGCAGGTAGCTTTAATCGTCAAAAGCAGAGGAAACCTGTCAGCCTGCTGGCTCATCTTGCGTGTTACACAAGCGCAGAATCAATTATGCAGAGTATTCCAAAGTTATGCTGCGATCTGGAACACTGAAACTTCTCGTGCCAGAAAGGAATCGAATGGGCCATTTTGCAATCTGCGGCTCTGTTTTTTTAATTATGAGGAATTTAGTATATGGGAATTTAGACATTTTTCATGGAAGTATATTATTGTGCTTTAGCAGTGGAAGCGAAAAGAATTGCTTTGGGAAATACTTCCTGCGTTGTTGTGGTTGGTGTTGAAAGTTAAGTAAAAAGCCCCGCGATAATCAGGAAATTGGTGACGGGTGTTAACTTTGCAGGGGTGAAGAGAAATTGCTGTAGAATTCACTAATCCGTTAGGGGGATTGCCTGTTCTACGTAAAATTGCACGAATAAAAAGGTATTAATATTATTGTCAAGGACGTTTTATACGATTGCATAAAAGGTGCGACTAAAATTATAAAAGTAAAAGGAGGACAGGTAACGACATGGTAAGATTCTCGGGACGAGCTAGAATGTATATTATAAATTGCGAAAATGCATTGGGACATTTACTACATTAACGCCGGAAGTGGAAGATTCCAACATATTAATATCACTCTTATCTCGAAAACGAAGCCTCGGATTGCAAAACGACAAAGGACTTTTACTTTCTAACTCGCATGTTTCAACAATTCCACGCTGTTGACAGAATTTATATAACACATTAAACGCGCGTAATCCTGAAATGTTCAACCAATTTAATCAGTCGGATCAGCTTAATTTCGTGGTTAATAAAAAAAAAAACACCACGTTAAAGGAAGAACGCGCATAAAGGAGGCAAATGAAATCCAAGAAAGCTACGAAGTTGATAAATATTCCCATGGCTAGCCAAAGCAAAGGCACCGCTAGAAATTAATTTCACCGCGATCATTGCAATCCGATTTGTAAATGGCAGTCACGTATTTATTGCTGTGTGCGTGCATGCAATATTCTTCCTTGTCCATGCGAAGAGCATATGCGAAGCGTTGCGGCACATTCTTCGTTCAATTAGACGGAATTCCTGGCGAAACGATGATGTACCGATTCGCGAGAAATCGTAATTAATTGTAGAGAGAGAGAGAGAGAGAGAGAGAGAGAGAGAGAGAGAGAGAGAGCGTCGAATCGCGCCACGTGTTATGGGAAATCGAATGAGAAAAGTGCTAAAGATAGAATCGCCGTGAGACACAGCCTTCGGAAGGACGCCTACCTTAAATACCACCTGGTGGCCCCCAGGGATCGGCCAACGAACAGAAGACAAATAAAAGAAATATAATTGAGCCGTTTATTTTGACAGTGGCCTAAGTCGATTTATCTTCAAATCGAGATATTTAAGGGTTTGCGTTTCAATGAATTTAAAAATATACGTATAGGATACTAATGAGTCATACTGCTTAAGGCAGGATACCACCTTTGACTGCGATTTTGGAGGCGTTTTTCATGAATTTTTTTTGCATACAAAAAATGCGCAGAAACAAAATCGGTTTCAGTCATTCATTAATGTAACTTTAATCTGTAATTACACATTTTTTGAAACTGAAAAAGTGAAAAATAATCTCTTGTAGGTGGCGCCAAAATACACTCCTTTGGAGGAACATCGTTAGACGGCGTGTCAAATTCCGCTTTGTACGTGGCTCTTAGAAAAAAAAACCAAAGAATGTTCCTATTGGCAACAATATTTTTCAATGATGTACGTAGGGATTTTACGAAATTTCGATTTTTAAGAAAATGGCGGCCATTTGAACAGAAAGGTCAATTTTTTAGGGTAAAAAAGTTTAAAGAAGTTTATAAAATCGCGCACCAAAAGAAAAATAACAACGCTACAGCAAAAGTCCTACGTACATCGTTAGATTACACCACGGAGAAGAATTGTGCAAAGTTTCAAGTCAATCGGATGAAAATTATAGGAGTAATCTGACACGCCGATTTGGAAAACATCGTTTCGAGAAAAACGCGTTTAAAGTTTTATATAGATTTATATATCTGCTCCAATCCGGTTTTTACACAAGAAAAAGGTTCCGGCCACCTTTCTAATGAATGAATTTCGATTCTATACACTTGAAAGAGTACTTTGAGAACAAAAAAAAATTTCAATTTTTTTTAAGTGCAAAGGTGGTATCCTGCCTTAAGTGTATCTAAGGATGTTAAATTTATAGTTCCTATTAAAATAGTGGCAATTATTAAGTGAATAATATGCGTTTTCTTATCAAGAATGGAGTTACGCCACTTGCAAAATTAACAACCAGATTCATTATAAAATTTGAAGGTGCCCAAGTCCATTCAACATAATTTTTCCCTTCTTCAGATAATTTTTTTGATGATCCACCCATCATCCCACGTAAATCATTGCCTACATTATTTGCAGAGTTTAATACTCGTTTTAAGCGTCCTTCACTTACTTTAAAAGTATCCAAAAAGAATTTTTTACAGACGGGAACTTTTCCATTTTTAGAATTTAACAAATACCTAAAACTCCAATTTCTTGGCGAACCTTTTCCGTTTGTTGGACGTCTTCGTTCCACAGTTTTGCGCTTGATAGCTTCGTAAAGCAATACATTTTGTTTGTTAAAATCTCCCAAACCCCAAAACTTCTCAAAAATATTATTTCTTTCTTCTTCATCGTAATTTTTTGTGCAAGCATTCCGACAACGGCAATCTTTGTTTTCGAAAAATTTTTCAGGTACAATATTTCCGGTTTGAGTACAACATCTTTTTCCTGAATTCCGTTTAATCTTTCGCACTTTTTGGATGTATGATTCATTAATCTCTTCTCCATTGTTAGTCGTATCTTCATCCCCTGAAGACGAATATTGTTCTATAATTCTGTTTCTTTTTCGATTTTTTTTAAATCATTAGTTACTATTTCTTCTTCACTATCCGAACTAAATAGTCTTGTTCTGTTCTTCCCTATGGGTGAAATAATTTCTAAAATTTAATATTAAATTTTAAGTTTTATATTAATTAAATGTACTGGTTATTCAACTAACGCAATTGTCCAAAAACTGAGGTTAACTTGTAAATACTAATTAATTAAAATTACCTTCATCACTGCTTTCCGACATTAACAATAGTAAATATCTTGATTTAAGTATAAATGGAGTTAGGCCACTTTCAAACTACACGGTTCGATTATGGAACTAACTCTGAAAACTTATGTGTCAAGAATTATCGTATTTGCTCGGATTATAAGCGACCTGAAATGCTTTACTGATAAATAACATGAAGTTGTACATGTAACCATGGTAAGCGGAAAAAATTGAAAAATGGAGTTAGGCCACTTTCAAAATAAACGGCTCAATATTATTCAATCTGTGCTGGGAATTTTGCATGCGTTAAGTCAACGAGCTGAGTTAAATCTTTTCTCGGTGAATTCGCAACGATACTCGAGCAGCATGCCTCTCTACTTTTACACTAAGTAGTGCATTTATTGTATATTAAATATGGAATATTAGAAGAACGGATTTACACATTCTATCAGACTTAATGTCAGATTTATAGAAACAATTATTTTTAAAGGAACTTGCACGTGGGTTGAAGGGTCGCGAACAGCTGTGACTTATTTTCCATTCACACTTCGTAAATCGCTGGACCAAACTTTGTCAGACTTCTCTAATTAATAATTATATTGATTAGAAAAAATGTCACAGAAACATGAATCCACGAATATTTCCTCTTCCAGCCGTAGCGTTTAAGGTTTCAAGACTGCACTTTGGAGGCAATAGTTAGGCGTTAGAATGAACTGCGAGGCATATGCCACTGCTCGAATATGATAAGGGAATACAACTAGTCACAGTTACACATCTAATAACGATAACGTCGATAGCATAATGTAAATAGGTGTAGTAACAGTGTCTTTTATTAAATGACAACAACATATCTCCTTATTGAAAATCACATCTAACGCTTCCTCTAACCTGCGACTACAACTTGGGATTATAAATCAGAAAGGAGAGATTCGCGGGCCTAAGACTGTATTAGCAAGGGTGCCATATGGATAAAAAATAATAAAGATGAATTAAGGGGTAACACCACTGTAACAGCTTGAAAAATAGCGTTTTTTTGGCAATTTTTCTTGGATGGAAGGAAAGGTAATAGAATAACTATACTGGAGGATGTTATTAAGCACATATTTTGTTATTAAAAAAAAAAAAGTTATTGAGAAATATTACAAAATGGCGGCACTGAAGCCATTCTCGTGAGGCATGTTGAAGTTTTAGCGCTCTGCGGCACGCAGTGTAGCTGGTGCAAATTTGAATTTAAAAAAAAAAGAAAAATATGACTTAAATCTACATGTTTATAGCTAGAGAAATACGTAGGGGATTTTAAAAATATTGATTTTTGTGTGACTGGTGAGCATTTGAATGAAAAACGTTCAATTTTCTATAAAAAGAGGGCAATCATTTGTTAATAAGTAATGTTTAAATTAACTTATCGAAAATCCCGTACGTATTTCTCTTGAAAATGTTATTTTAAAGATATTGTTAAAAGTTCGAATGAAAAGAATGAAAATTGTTGGAGTTATGCTGCGTGCCGTGTTGAGAAATCGTGTTTCGAGAAAAACGCGTTTAACGCCGGTAGTCGTTTCGAAGCAGTCCGATGCGCTTGGGGAAGAGCTCGAAATTTCAAGGAAACAAATTTGTTTCAAGTAATACAGTTTTTGCCCCATATTCTAAAAGGTTCAAAGCATCTTTTAAGCAAATAAAAAAAAAATCAATTTTCCGAAAAATTTACAGTGGTGTTACCCCTTAACGCCGGTAGTCGTTTCAAAGCAGTCCGATGCGCTTGGGGAAGAGCTCGAAATTTCGAGGAAACAAATTTGTTTCAAGTAATACAGTTTTTGCCCCATATTCTAATAGGTTCAAAGCATCTTTTAAGCGAATAAAAAAAAAATCAATTTTCCGAAAAATTTACAGTGGTGTTACCCCTTAATAAACACGCCTCTGCGTGCAATAAGCAGGGACTCCTACCGGTACGTAAAATACCGGTATTATACCGGTATTTTTCGGTTGTATCTTCGTCCGAGACTCAATACCGGTATAACGCTCATACCGGTATTTCGCTATACCGAAACCGATATCATACCGAAATAGATAAATACCGAAAACAAAAGGTTACCGGTAACCGAAATAAATACCGGTATTTTTTCGGTATTCTTTTCAGTAACATGGTAGGTTTCGGTGTTCACCGAGAAGAATACCGAAAAAATACCGGTATTTATTTCGGTTACCGGTAATTCCGAAAACCGATTGTTTTCGGTATTTATCTTTTTCGGTATGATATCGGTTTCGGTATTTATCTTTTTCGGTATGATATCGGTTTCGGTATAGCTGTATTGGCGAAATACCGGTATGAGCATTATACCGGTATTAAGTCCCTGGCAATAAGTATAAGTCTGACCAGAAAGGCTTCTTGTTCCGGAAATTTTTATTGTAACCAAACAAAGGAACTCTACAAGGTTAACCACATACGAGTACAGTGCAACAAGAAAAAGCCAATGCCACAATTACCCTTATGTACCTTAATCTCCTCGCGATTGTGCCAACAAGCAGGAGAAAGCTAACTGATTAAAATAAGAAGCAGGATGGTACAACGGAGCAAGCATTTAGCGCAGAAATTGTGTCCCTGCACTGTCCTTTCAAATTCACCGTAGAAGCTGCCGCGACCTCGCCGTGTGACTCCACCGCGTCACCGTGGTACAAAGTTCGAGAGGCAATTCCGAGCATGCGAAAACTATAATGCACACTTTGGTAACCCAGTAGCGACATGCGAATTCGGCCCAATCTTACCCAAGCGGTCCAACCTTGCCAACCGGATTCGCGTGGAACTCTGCGCAGCCTCTCGCGGACTCATTAATCCAAGGAGATAGAGGTCGTTGATACGCAGACCGATTCCTCTCCGCGATTTTCTGATGCCCGTTTTATTTGATATTCAAATAAGCGAGGCACGCTTCGCGCATCGCAAAGAGATGAAGGCAAGTTCAATCTTAACGACGAAGCAAAGGCACTGGTCGCTGAGTTACTCGGCGATTTTCAGCTCCAATCGAAGGACACTTTCACCCTGTCATTAGAATCAGCAAACGCCACTCCCGTTTGAAACAAAGTGCGCATAGCCCGGTGGAACAGGGATTCGCTGGTTATGTAATTAGAGGACGCTGTTGCGTGTTTATTTGCAGTGGATGGAACGGATAGGGTAACGCGCGGAATCTGATAACACACTGTATCAATTTCTCAGATTGATAAGACGCTGTGAAATCTTTGGAAGCTGCAATGGAAAATGGCGAACTTGACCAACATATAGGGGTAAACAGTGTAGTTGTTGGCCACCTGGCAGTGATTGGCCTTTTTTTTAGAAACATGAATATTAAGAAATAATGTACATTATGCCTTTTATAATGAACATATTCAGATAGGGTAAGCAGGCCAGTAGATGGACAGTTTAGCTGATTCCGAAGTTTACATCAAGGTGTTTCTTAGAAATATCTGTTGTATTAGAAAAAAATCAAAAGCTTTGCACGTAAAAATGTACAAATTTAAAGAATAAAATAACTGCAAGTAAAAAAATTAATGTATTTAAGGATAAAATGATGAAAATTCTACTCATAGCCCGTATCACAAGTAGATGGACGATAGGGCTAGCAGATGGACAGTTCAGAACCAATAGATGGACGGGTGTCTGGCTAGACGAGTAAAAGACTTATTAGCTATTGTAGGTACCTAGATTAACTTATTTTTGGTTAAAATATAGTTTATTTCATCAAAACTAAAAACGTATGGAGTCTTCATTGCCAGAAACCGGTGCCACAGGTTATGGGCCCAGGCCGCAAATAAAGTGAGGTTATGTCTAACCTAAAGTGGCCAGACGTCACGGATCGTGTGGGGCTGTCCCGAATTTGAATTGTTTGTCCCGCATTGAAAACTGTCGCGGAAAGTGTCCCGGATTGGATATGTAACCTTTTTAACATTTTCTTAGTAACAAACGTTGTTTCTACAAAATAAAAAAACAATAATATAGATTAAAACTCTAGTTCTTTCAATATTAACGATTAACCAACGATTCGTCCATCTACTGGGCCCCGTCCATCTACCGGCCGGCTTACCCTACCTTCTACTTTCATGCGTCGAATGCAATCACTATTTCGCTAATAATTGTTATACTACATGTAAAAAATAGACGACTTGAAATCGATGCTCGAAAACTACAGTGATTGAATTGAATAGCCATACGGTTACATCAGGCAATTCTTAGATAATTTAATGCATTTATGATATACACATATATAACTCTCATATTCGTTATATAGACAAATAAAGGTTTAAACTTTATAAAAAAGGATTATTTATTCATTAAAATTATACATTATTGCAGAAATTATAGGTGGCCAAGAACTGTAATGTAAATAATGTTTCAGGACAGTCATTGGCCACGAGGCCAATGGGTAGCTAACAGTCATAGCAACAGTGAAATAGCTGTGTTGTGATTTTAAAAGGTTATGTTTAAAAAAAGAAAATACTATTTATACAATGTAAAAGAAGGTGCAATACTTGTTAATATATAAACATTTAAATAGAAAAGGTATTATAGGTTATATATTTTTAATAATATTACATTACATTTAGTTCCATTTTATGAATATATCCATTTTTATTTAATAATTTAAATCCTGTTTCTAACCGAATTAATTCATTATTTTACATTAACATTATTTCATAATTAGGTCTTAGAGAATTAAGAATTAGATAGGGTATATGTTACATATAGGTTATGAAATAGTGGCCAATAACTGCCAAACGATCGGCCAATCATTGCCTTCGTCTGGCCAATAACTATGTGCTGTGATAGGAAACGTATTTTCTGTAAAATTTTTGTGGATCCTTCTACTCTTTCTTTAAACAAATTCTACTTCTAGACTATTAGAGTCGTTTACAGCTATCAACACTAATTGTGTTCCTAAAGCTAGCAAAATAAGACTTATAATTCAACGCTTATGTGAACCTCTGACTTAGGTGGCCAACAACTACACTGTTTACCCCTATGAAACGAAGCATCTTCAATAACAACATAACTTTTTTCTTTTTTCATGTAATTATATTTGGAAATAAGAAGGTGCGATGGGTGTTAGAAAATTATATGAAATTCATCGGAAATTTATCAAACTTGCTGCTGTGGATGACAGAACCATAGATGAACCTTAGGATTGAAATGAAAACGAAAAGTTTAATCTGAAAAGTGCTACTACGATAATTGACACGCTTCGACAATAATTTCAATCAGGGATGGGCTAATTTCAAAATTTAGAAGTGGATACAAAAAATATCGGTCGCGCGTGAAGGATAGGACAACTTTTGACTGTCGCAGAAGCTGCGATCATTCCGTTGCGCGTCCGTTCAGTGAACTTTGGCAAATAAGGAGGCATAAGGCAAAAGTCAATGGAACAAGACCACCGAGTCGACTGATCTTTCTACATAGCGACATCGATGCTATGCATCTTTGCGAACGCGTCCCATAGGCCTCGGTCTTGCCGCAAAAATCCCCTTCCATTTCACAATCGTGATTTACAACACGTGTTTCAATTTCAAAATCCATCGCGCCGTCTCTCCCTTGGCTTCTAAAATATACTGACCGTTCCGTGGATTTTCGCCCGTATCGTCGGGCACAGCGAACGTTGTAAAAGATCGAACTAATAAGCGGAGGAAAATGCATTTTCAGAATCGCGATTAGATAAGTGGGAATCGGAGGGTCAGCCGGGATTCAACGCTTTTGCCTTGGAAAGGCTCACTCGTGCTCCTCGGCGACATTCTTCTGCAAAGGAGTGAAAGTTTTTCTGCTAGGCAAACAGGCGCGACTGCTTGTATTCTAAAGATTTGGCAACGACACGGTTCAAGTGTCGAGCGCTGCTTGCTCTTCGCGGCTCGGTAAAAATGAGTCTCCTCTTTTTCTTTCGCGCCCCTTGTCCTCGTCCATCGTCGGTTTCCTGGATTTTTACGAGACGCGATACGTAGCAGATAAGATGGGATAAGTTTGACGTAATAATAAGAGGGATTGTTCCGAGTTGATAAGATAAAAAAAGAAGAATCTTGAATAAATAAAAGTGAAAACTGAATCTTTGTATTTCTATTGAACTGCTCTATCTTATCCACACTATAAACGTAGGCAAGTCGTAAAGCATATAGGGGAGACCGGGGCAAAATGAACCTCGGGGTAAAATGAGCTTTCTTAATTTATTCTTTAACAATAGAATATATTTACAAATTTTGGTGACGTAATAAATGTGTGTAATACCACAATGATAATTATGCACATTCAGATATCGAAAAATGGAAATTCATTTAAAAAATTAAAAATGAAGTTTTAGAGACTTCCGATTGGTTTTCTTTTCAATTTAGCTTTTTGGATAAATGAGTCTTAAATGTGTTATTTTAACTCCAAATTTTCTCTGCGTGTTTATAACAAGCTTATAAACATACGTGTACACGCGTTTGAGAAAACACTAATTCTAACATTATTAAATAATTAATTTTTCATTGTGTACATATTCGGGGTAAAGTGACCGGGGTAAACTGAGCTGCAAATGGCTGCGAAGAACAGATGCGCAAGTGATGTGCGCAATAGCCTAACCTGTCAGCTGGCTAGAAAGCCACGCGGCGTGGTGGAACAGAAACTAACCTCAAAAAAATTTCTATAGTTTTTGACAACCACGGTGCAAAAAAGACAGAAGCTGCCGTGCTACACACGTCATTCCAGCACAAGGGGTTAATAATTAGCTGTATACTTAATTAAAGTTCTTCTTTTGTTGCAGTTCACTTTACCCCGGATAGTAACTCACTTTACCCCATATATGGGGTAAAGTGGTGTGTTTTAGCTTTTTCTTTTCAAGTTGAATTTTAATATACTTCAAGTTTATTTTAAGTATTGCTATTCGTCATTTATCAATAGTAATGTTCAAATTATATTATAAATCTATTTCCACACATTTTTATTGTAAGGGAAAAATTTTATTCGACTTCAAACTTTTTTCGTCTCACTTTGCCCCGGTCTCCCCTATATACATATATACGTAATTTACAATGTCACAGAGAATCTATATGGAAGAATAAAGTAGTTATGCTTCTGAAATACTCTGTACATAATCATTATCAATTACAAATGCAATGAAATGTCTTGCAAAGTCTCTTACGCTTCAAGCAAAGCGTTCTATGAAATAAGAAGCTCGCAGTTAAATAAACTAAATAGAAAAAAAAAACTGAAGGAGTATTATTTTCATGAATCAGAAGAAATTTAAATTGGATGCTCCAGATGGCTGGAATTATCGCCGCGATGCAGGATAAAAAAGAGAAATTATTAATTCATCGATACGTGAGTGAAAAAGCAGCCATAATGTAGGTCAGCCTTGGGCATAAAGAAAAGTCTGAATAAAACTTTGCCAATATGTAAAATCAACTGACGAACAAATACCCAAGTACCCTAGATAAATTGTTCAGAAAACTAAAGAATATCTTTATACAGTCTAACCAACAAGAATTTCTCAACTATAATTCTATAGTGCTATCAGATATAATTTTCAGCTTTCCATTATTTTTCGTTCGCAGTTATCGTTACTTATTTTTCTATTCCTCAAGCCACTAATGAAATCCCCTGCAAGTGTTTTGAATAAATTAAGTTAGGGAAGAGATTTATTTGAAAACGTCTCTATCGTTTCGATGACTGTAATCAGTGATGAATTGTTTCTTCGAAACAACCTGAGCTGTGCGCACATCTTCCTAGATGTTCGCGACGAACGTCCACGTGAACGATGGATACAAGCTGCACCGATCAGAGTGGCTACGCGCCCGCGAAGAACGATATTGGATGTGAAGAGGCACGGAGTGGGAAAATACACTTTCTCCGAGGGTTCTGGCCGACCCACATTTTGGAATCACTCGCCACGTTCATGGATGCTGATGACCGTCGATGAACGCCTCAGCTGTACTCTAACGGCTAAGCGGAATAAATCCAAGGGAATCAAGGTCACTCTCGCGAGAGTAGCAGAGAGTTTTCGCACATCTACCCAAAGTTCCCTGCGTGTTTCCAATGATAGGAATGATATACACTGGATTCCTAAAGCGCCTGGATATATTCTGTACAGTTTAAATAAATTATGCGATTAAGATTTGATAAGATTAAGGCAGGATACCACCTTCGCACTTAAAAAAAATTGAAAATTTTTTTTGTTCTCAAAGTACTCTTTCAAGTGTATAGAATCGAAATTCATTCATTAGAAAGGTGACCGGAACCTTTTTCTTGTGTAAAAAGCGGATTGGAACAGATATATAAATCTATATAAAACTTTAAACGCGTTTTTCTCGAAACGATGTTTTCCAAATCGGCGTGTCAGATTACTCCTATAATTTTCATCCGATTGACTTGAAACTTTGCACAATTCTTCTCCGTGGTGTAATCTAACGATGTACGTAGGACTTTTGCTGTAGCGTTGTTATTTTTCTTTTGGTGCGCGATTTTATAAACTTCTTTAAACTTTTTTACCCTAAAAAATTGACCTTTCTGTTCAAATGGCCGCCATTTTCTTAAAAATCGAAATTTCGTAAAATCCCTACGTACATCATTGAACAATATTGTTGTTAATAGGAACATTCTTTGGTTTTTTTTCTAAGAGCCACGTACAAAGCGGAATTTGACACGCCGTCTAACGATGTTCCTCCAAAGGAGTGTATTTTGGCGCCACCTACAAGAGATTATTTTTCACTTTTTCAGTTTCAAAAAATATGTAATTACAGATTAAAGTTACATTAATGAATGACTGAAACCGATTTTGTTTCTGCGCATTCTTTGTATGCAAAAAAAATTCATGAAAAACACCTCCAAAATCGCAGTCAAAGGTGGTATCCTGCCTTAAGCAAGTATTTCTTCCTTTTGTTTTTAATTTGATAGTCGAAAATTTAAGAAGTGTTACTGGAAGTTCCCCTTTTGCTAGAAATTCAAATTTCTTTTTCCTAGAAAAAGCTGATCTGCCGTTGAAATTGGAGTTCTAAGTGGAGTTGATGTGTTTTTCTAAAAACGAAAGCTAAGACGCTCTTCGTCTATAAAAATCTCCCTGATTTCTCGCGCACGGTATAACACTTTTCTTTACACAATGTATCATTTACATAATGCAATCTTCTGTTTGCGATCTCTAACACACGAATACGCTGGCATTTCACCAACAATTCGGCGCGTCTCGATATCTCATCTCAGTCTTGTCTATCGATCTCAACCATCAAACATTTGTCAACGTTCGTCGTCTAGCGCCGTTAGCACGCGCCAGCGCTACACTATTAGAACCTAAAACCCATCCAATAGTACCCGTAAATAAATTATTATTCCCCAGCTATTCGTCAATCCACCCAAAGCTTCCTGCCGTCTGCTGCCAGAACAATTCCTCCGTCGCTTAATACGAAGCAAGAGGAAATCGCAGCCAGGATAGCAGAATAAAGAATCACCCTAAGAACGTGCAATTGCATCCTGCAGCCTGGGTCCGTGAAATTGACAGTGAACTAGCAGAGGATGAGCGACGATGGGGGACCATTGACCAGGCCCAGCAGCGGGTAGCACCGTGGGCTGTTGGAATAATCAAGGCCAGCGCGCATTCCTCGGCAACTTTCCACGGGACGTTTTATCGTGGCCAACAATCGTCGTCCACTTTTCCTTCACCGAACAGGGGCCGACCAATAAAGTGGCACGGCGCCGGCGATGAATGGACGGGAACAAAGTGAACGCGGCAGACGGACTACTAGATCGTGCCATTAAATTTCTTTTTAGTTTCCTCGAGCCGCGCGCCGGCACATTCGCAAAACCGGCGAGCTACTTTCTCGTTTTGCCTACTGGGCCGGACTGCGCCTCCGTAAAATGTACTCCTCAACGCCACCGGCGTCCATTTCGCCCGCCGCCGGGGGCACAAATCGCGGAAATCTAACTACTCCCATCGACGCCCCAGGTCCACATTCCTCCAGGATTAACCTAGCTGTCCTCGGTGCGCGAGAGGTTCAGCAACTCCGACGCGTTTTTTCACCCGGCAGCCTCTCGCGAGAGGATGCTTTATCGCGGAGCTGGAGGACCCAAGGTCGCGCACGGGGGATCGTAACACGTTACTGGGAGATAAAGTGTCCGATGGACCCATTGAACCTCGACGGAGGAGAAGGATTATATTCGGGCCACCAGGAAGTCGATCGAGATGGTCCGAAGAAATTCGTCCGAAGCGTTCCTGAATAATTATTGGCTGATTCGTTTTTTTTTTTTTTGTGGCTGGTCGTGCGACGCTCGGTAAATCACTTTCGACCGATCGAGCGTGCTTTTCGATTTCGACACAACGGGCACGCGGAGGAAAGTGAAAGACGAACGCGTAACAAAAGGGGTCACGGGCGCGTGCTCCGTTCGCCGAAAGGGCTGTCGACATCCTTGACCTAAATACTCGCGAGGACTAGGTCCTCGACCAGCCGCGGATTAGGGTTGGCACGACGATGGGCGGCGATGCGTGTACTTTCAGCGGGAAGCCGGTGAACAGGTTCGAAGAAAGTTTCTTGCAGTCCCCCGAGAGGGGAGAATGATAAATGGCAACGAGCGCTCGAGAGGAATCCAAAGAGAGTCCTCAAGAAACTCTTCCGAAGCACCGCGGTGCATGAAATTTATGGTAGTGGATTTTTATCGAGAGATTCGAAGGAGAATTGAAAAGGGAGAATTGATAGGGATTGTGTTTTGTATTGAGTAGCAAGTGCTCGTTGTGGTATTATTTTCCTAGAGATAGATTTTAGAGAGATATTATTAATAATAATAATAATAATGCGTTATTATTAATCTGTTAGCGATTATCGTAATTTTTCTTGATTCTATTGTGATTGTTGAAGCTACCATATTTGGGAAGAATGTTTGCTCGGGTCGGAGAAATTAGGAGTTCGAAAGCAGCGTGATTAAAATATTACAGGGGAATCAGAAACTTTTGTTTATATTGGGAGTGATTTATATATTAGTAATGCGCATGTGGAATGTTAGAAATAATTAATAGAGGAAGGAAAAACATAGGTACAGAATGTTATATGTCGATGCTGCTTGAGGAAAGTATTTCTATTGGAATGTGAATGTTTTCAAAATATAATAGTACTCCAATTAAGTGATTACAAAGTGGCATTTCAAGTGATTGCGAAATAGTATTTCAAATAAGATTATTAGAAAAGTAGTTACTAGTCCGGCGTTCGTAATCGAAACTGAAGATTCCAGCAGTTCTAGTAAGTAGACAGGCACGTCTGATCTATATCAGATTCTACTACTTCCGCGGGACATTACAGTATTTAACGGCCGCTCCAACACGAATACGTCACTATGGGAAAGTGGCATACGTGCCGAAACGAGCATATATATGGCCATGGAAGTGCTCCACCAGCCTTGGCTTATCAGAAATCCCCTTTCACGAAGAAATCGAAAGAACACGTTTAACGGGACCATGTGTCTTCCAGTGGCAACGACTTTTACGTAGAAATTCGCATTGCAGATCCTACAAAGGCGAATTTATTATTATTATTATTATTTATTCCACGGGTAAAGACCCTTTAGTGTACAATGAACAATTCATAATGTTAACAAAATTTAGTTTATCCTCAAACGAAATTAATATGTACGACTAATTTCAAGGTTGATTGACAATCCCCAAATGCAATATTTTTTAAAACTCAGAAAACTTGCATTCTCTTAGAAGCAAGAAATTTGAATGCTGCTGAAAACCTATTTAGAGGGTGCAGTTTAGTATCAACAAAGAATCTTCAGCTAATCAGGCTTCTTAATATTCTGCATGTTCTTCAGACATACCTGATCCCTAAAATTCACAAGGAAACGTTCTCAGCCCCGAAAATTCTAATTTCAATGAAATTTCACTCTGAAAGGGTGAAATTAGCCCTCAAAGTTATGGCGTTTTTTTAAATATAACTTTGTAACGGCGCGACAGAACAAATCTTCGAATATAAGAATTGTTCAATTTTGTATGCCCTATTACACTACCAAAATAAAAATAGTTATATAAAGGTGTGATTTCCTATACGCGTATGGACACAGCGTCAAGAAATTCAAATTAGATTTTCTCGAAAATGAAGCGCGATATCGAAAAAAGTTACTCTCTCTTTTCGACTCATAACAAGTAAATAAGTCGAGAAAAAGGAATAAAATTTTTTGATATCTCGCTTCATTTTCGAGAAAATCGACTTTGAATTTCTTGCCGTTGCGTCCAGTCGCGTATTGTGAAACCTACCTTTAAGAAGTGAAGAAACGCGATAACTTCACCCCAGCAGAGTGAATATCCTTAGAAAAAGTTGCTCCTTGTAGAATTTTCTCAAACTGCGTTACGTAAGTACTGATCGATTGCAAGATCTTGTGACACCGGCCCAAGATAAAAGCGCCGCGAAATATCGAGAGAAAGCGATCAGTGGAAACGACGATTAAGCCATCTGGACAATTTCAGTCTGCCACTTGCTCGAGATGAAGATTCGACGATTTCGCGGGGAAGCGATTCCGACGGTTTCCATTCGGCGAGAGAGGAGCAGGGCTTGCATACGCGCGCAGAAGGCGCGTAGCTGTTAGGCTCAAATGTGAGTACGCAGCACGTAATCACGTTCAACTTTTACCGTGATTCACATTTGGGTATCGAGGGCACCTGCATGCCGTTCCCGCGTCGGAGAAACCGCTCTGTTCCGTTCCGTCCAGGGAAGAATGAAACGCTGCCTGTTGTGCGCGCGGGCTGCGCTCTACGGGGTGTCGAAAAAATCTGGGGCATTTTCTTCGGGGCCGATTTCACGCGCGAAAATAATGAGAGAAGCTTGCGTGTGCTGGCGATGGTGACTTCTGGTTTTCCAGGGATGATGAATTTTTTAAATACAACTGCGGGTATTTACGTTATTGTAATTTCATAAATGAATGCAGTGAATGGTGAGGAATGGTGTAAATACCATTTGCCACACTTGCGGTTTTATTTAGTATTATTTTTAAAGAAGAGTATTTGATGAGTGTTGGGATAAATGATGGATAATATTGTAGGGTGATTTATTTATTGTAAGTGTTTTTGTTGAGTGTTTTATGGAGTACAGAATAGGGTATAAATAATAAATTCAGTGTTACGAAGCTTCATACTTTTGGCTTATAATATTGCTTCTGCAAAATACTTCATTTTGTTTGTTTTTTTGTAACGCAAGTTTATAACGTGGATTAGTTTTTTTCTAATTGGGAAACACACTTAAATTGCAGTGCCATATTGTGAAGGAATAATTAACCTAATTGTGATTAACAAAAATTCTGATTACCATGGGATTACTTTTGGATGAGATATGATTTTATCATTTTTGAGAGATTTTCGTGAATACATCGAGCAATTTTTAATGTTCTATTTAATTCCTGGTGGCACACTGAAGTATCGAAGACAAAGGTGTATTTTCAGCTAAGAAAAATATAAAGTAATTTAGTAAATTAACTTGAGAAACAAAGTACCTAAATAAAAATAACCCTTCTCCACTTCAAACTTCAGTTTTTCCCAAACTGCAGCCTCCGAACTATATGAATCCTTTAAACAACCCCAGTACCTACTTTCTTTCACAACACTAATCAGATTTTCCCCCGAAACAAACCAATCGCTGCATCAAATTCTAATCCCCCATACCCAGCTGCCATTAAGAATGCAAGGAATGTACTCCACAGCGAGTAGCAAACTCCACCTCGCAGGCATTTCCATAAAGACGACAAAGTCGCCTCTCCGACGATTACCATAACGTACATATCCGTCCGCGAGTCAAAACGCAGTTGCTAGTCTCGTTTCCGTCTCGCTGCAGCACCCTGTGTTCTGCGTCGCCCACGAACGAGCCATCAGAAACGATACCATCGGAATAGCAAAATGCCCCGCGAATCGGTGCAGGTGGTTTGCATCGAGGGTGGAGGAAAAAGGAGAAGTGGGAGCCTCGGTGCACAAACACAGAAATTAAATGAGCTGGTCCCGGACGTATCAGGTTGCTGCACGTGAAATTGTCGATCTTGGATGGCGTAAAAGTTCCTTTGTCTACCGCGGGGATGCAGTAAACAGTGCGCAATTGCTAACGCTGACTTGCGAGTCGAGAAATCTCGCGGAACCCCCAAGAAATAAAATAAATAAAATACTAAAAAAAAAAAAAAAAGGCAGAGAATATTTTCATTCGAACGTCCCTCGGCAAAACGGCAATTTCGTATGCATCAACCTAATAACAGAGAGTAGAGCCAGGAGGAGCCTCCAGCTCCTTCGGTCTTAACGACTCGTGCAGTTACTTCTCCCGCCTCTGTCCGCGCACCCCCCGAAAGGAATGTATATTTCTGGGCATAGCGTATGAATCGGCGAGACAGGACGTGACAGAGAACTCCTTGGACCTTGGGAGGCGAGCCGTTCCTCGACTACGAATGAGCTTTTGCGAACGATCTTATATGCGCGATGCGACGTCTCCTTCAACGCCTCCAGGATAACTTGCGCGCGCCGCGCGCCGCGGGTTTGCATTTCAAAAAATGCGGAAGAAACTGCCTGGGGAAGCACGGCGTGGATATCAAGGACGGATCGATTCTTTCTTAAGAGGGAAAAGCTTGACCTGTCGCGCGGCGCGAGTCGATTCACAGCTGGAGTCCTTTGTGGCTGAGGTATTTGGACGTCCTTGCGGTCATTGAGACGGGCGCGGAGCGATGGACGGTTTTCTGCGGGGTGCGGAACGTGGTGGAAAGAAGTGGATTGACTTTGTGGTCGGGATGAAGATATTTGGGGGTTTCTGTGAGGTTTATATTGTAAGGGGTGCAGGGTGAGATTGAGACACTTGGAGGACCTAAGGACTTAAAAGATTTTCAGGCCCCCTTATACGGGGTGATCACTTCAACGCAATGGCATTTTGGATTATTTGACTAAAAAGTGTTTCTGACAAAAGTTAGATTTTAAAATTCAGAAAATTTCTATGCTGCACCCCTTTCTCCTGGTGCCCTAAGCATCAAGTCGAGGGATGGGCTTAAAGGGGGATTCTCGTGTAACAGCCCCCGAAATTTATGAATTTTTTTGGAAAAACTATTGTCAATATTGCATTAAACTTTTTTGGGATATAAGGAGGCATCTTTAAGTTTGTAGAATTTTTTTTTATGTCGATCCTTTTATATATTAATTATTGTGGAATCGTGTTAACCTCTCCGACGATGTTGACGCCAGGTGTAGCACCTGTCGCAGTCATCTGATTGCAAAAAGAAAAACATTTTCTTAAAGTTAAATAATTTACGCTGGGACTGGACCTAAATTTTAAATATCAGTTAGGTACTTTTGGGGCTGTTAGACGAGAATCCCCCCCCCATAATTTGGGATTCACTGTCGCTGATTTATTATGTGAAGCTCTGTGGGGTGTATTGTTTAACAAGGAAACGGTCCCAACCCGAAAATTCTGGTTCTAATAAAACTTCAACGCTTCGTGTGAATGTAGAGCATATTGAAGTATGCAGGTAGCAATTTTTCTTTTCTGCGGAAAATTCACTTTACAAGGGTGAATTCAGCCCTTAATCCCTTACGACCCACCTCTGTAATATTACGATTCTTGCAAACAGGCTCAAGATTCCACCTCCGTAATATTACGTTGGATAGAATAACAAAACAAACGCTTTTTTTTTCGAAAACAATGTTTCATCCCAATTTATAAACATTTATATTTAGAAGGTTTTAATTTTTTACCGCTTTCCTAAAATTTAGCGAGTCGTTAAGGGATTATACTGCCCTCTTTAGTTAAAATGTCCTATCTAGCATTTTGAAACAACCGAGAAAACTGAAGTTTTATCATTTACTTTGTACCGTCCTTATTTTCCTTTATTCAAATTAAAACATGTTGTCATTATTTCGTAACAGCCTAATATATTTTTTTGTAATAGGTATACCGGTAGGAAATGTATTATTAACGTATCAATTAATTAATTGTTTTAGATAGGATATTTTAACCATTTGGAAATAAGTTAGGTTAAATACATTAGGCTGTTTATAAATCTTTACGAAGCACTTAGAGTTTTCTAACATTACTTAAAAAGTAAAAGACGTGTGCTACTTCAAATATTTCAACATATCTCAAAAAATGAAAAAATGCTAGATAGGCCAGTTTAACTAAGGAGGGCAGTATAGCCATCGCGCTTTTTCATTTTTTTAACATTCTGTATTAAAATTAATTTCAATAGCGAATGAATTCCTTGAAGCCTCAGAATCGCGAAAATGTTCAGCCGCGACGAGTGGCCACTTCTGGCGTAATATTTCCCAGCGAATTACAAACGCGGTCGGAGGTAAAGATTAGATTAGAATCACGGTGTATGAATCAACCGTTTACGAAGTTAACCGATCCCTCTTTCTCCTGCTCGAACGCGACCTGAATTTCTACGAAACGTTTCCTCCTCAAAAGTCGTCCAGACATCCTAAATCCCGATAGCGATAAAAAAAAAAGAATGCATATTAAACAGAAAGTTGGAGATCTTTTACCGCGCCTCTGTAAGTAGACTATATTAAATTCATACGTCAGTCTGTGGCATATTTTTTGCGGCCATGAATTCGCTCTCAGCGAGTGGGTTAACGAAACGAATTCCCGGATACTAGCTGCTAGACACACGTGCAAAAGGTACACGACCTCAGTTTTATGGGTTTTGAAAGAAGGACACGAAACATCTGGAAATAATAATGAAAGAATATCGAAACGGCTATCAGCGTGGATAATTATTTGACGAGTCGTAGTAGGAGCGATCAAATGGGTGGTAGTTGGGTAGTTAAGAGGCTGCTATGACATCACAAACATATTCATTAAGCACACCGCCGCTTGGAATTTTATAACTGTACAGATCGAAGGAACTTGATCGATCGCTGAACACTGGCGAACCTTCGTAATCTCAACACGATCGCGCTATTATCGTTCCGTTATGTCCCAGAAGCATTAGGAACCAAGATGAATGCCAAATTGCAGCCTACGAATTGATTGCGTAACAATGGAATGAATGGCCACTATTCGTTGCCAAAAATTATGCAGGAAGTCCCGGACGGCAGCTATTTCTCATTATTTGGGATAAAGTCTCGCGTGTTCGTAGCTGACAATTTTTTTCACCGGAGGACGAAAGGGAGGAAGGAATCCCACTATTTTTTCGGAGCGAAATTATTCACGAGGCTGTGGCGTGATGTGAGCTAACGGCTGCGTGGAAGTAGATAAAATACAGGAAATTATTTAAATGTGCCAAAAAATGTGAAAGATATAAATAGAATCGAGGAATTAATTATAACGGTCATGGAACAGGTTGGAGGCATCAGAAAAAGGTTATTGAATGTGTCTAGCATCTACTACCTTCAGAAATTCATTATTTATGTATTAATAAAGTAACAGATATCTATAGACATTAGATGATCACACAAAGTGGAGGAAACCACAAGAATGGTTAAAAAATTGTGCTTTCACTTTCAAAAACCGTTCGTTCACAAATTAATTTCGTGCTTCTATAAATGAGCTTCATTAACCCCTGAAACTTATACCTACCCACAATTCACCCACATCCTCTATATTCACAAAAAAAATCAGCAGAAATTAGAATACTATAACACAAGATTTCAAGAATTAAACCTCGATACGCAACTTAAAATCAAAACCCTAAAATACTCTAAAGCACACAAAGGCAGCTTGCAAACCATGATAAAACTATTTATAGATCGGAAAAGAAATGTACGTTACTAAATTAACTCGGCGCGCAGGAATCAATCATAGCGCGACGTTAATGACTAATGGATGAGCAGCAGAATTAAATTTAAATGGAATTCCCAGAATTTCGCAATCGCCTTCCAGGAAATGTCTTGGGACGCTTGATTCTCGGCGCTGCGTCGACTTTTCGAATGAGAAAAAAAGAATTACATCGATCGACTCGCGGCGGGAATGGTAATGGGGATCGATCGAGAGAGGCGCGTTGGCTGCATCGCGCGCGTTATGTAAAAATGGCGCGCTTAGCCGCCGGAGATACGCGTATCCCATAACAGTATTTTCCAATGATCGCGATGCCGCGCATGTCTGATTGATATGCCGGGCTCACGCGTGAGATCTGTCAGCTCCGTCGTTCTCCGCGCGCGACACACTGCCAACAAATTCAGCGGCTCCGTCTTCATTCATGCAAACGGCGTCTCAATTGACGCACTCCCCAGCCGCGGATGATTCACAAGCACTCCCTGAATGGAGGAGGAGTTCATCACGTACCGATCTCCTTTCCGCACTAATCCCGGTAACGGTAGACCGCCACTTTTTGGGCGCTTCACAAACCTGCCTCCTAGACTTGTTCCCGAGTAATCGAGAGAACTGCTTCATGGGAGTAATTTGAGGGCAAGTGTAAGCTAACTTGTTCAGGTACGCCTTGAATTCGTTACACAAGTTTATTAATTGAGGGAGAACTTGCTTTGTGGGAATATTATGAAGGGCAAGGTGTAATTGTAAGGTTACATCTTGAATTCGTTCCAAGTTCTTTGGTAGGTGTAATTATTGGTGTTGCTTGCTTACTCCTGATTCCAGTAGAATGGGATGTATTTTTTTCTTTCAGTATAATTTGAAGTAGATTTATTTATTTATTTTTTTTTTTTATGTAATATGTGTAGAAATAGGGTTTGTAATTTCTCTGTGTTCGGGAGCCACGGAAAAAACGAACCTCGGACAACGGGATTCGAACCCACGATCTTGCGGATCCTCGGAATACTGGGCAGCCGCCTAACCGACTCCGCCAACGTCGTCCCTCCGAGTTCCTTTCTTCCAAACTGCCTCTTACGGGCGTTCCTGATTCCATATATATGTAATCTTTGGATATTATTGAATTTGATGAACTGTGAATGAACTCTATGAAGAATTTTCACCAAAAGGATTTTGACACCGTTTTGTCACACTGCTAATATTTTGCACTCCTCGGAAATTATGTAATTCCCTAGATTAATGCTAGCTACTGTATTTAAACAACTTGGAATATGTTCTATTGTGAACAAAATATAAATATTTCAACGGTACAATTTCAGGAACAGCAAACACAAGAGAAGTAGACCTGTTAGGCTCCCGTGCGATAGTAGATGGAATGTTAAACTCGCGAGTAGGTACGTGCGAGAGGCATTTAAAGTGTATTAAATTATACTTGCTCTGGGGCATTAGAAAAGTATCTGGATGCTCCCGATATTTTCGAGTAAGACAGGTTCCATGACAGCACCGTACGGCATGCAACAGGTTGTACAACCTCGCACGCACACTTCACAACTGTCGCTCGGGCATCGAATACAGTTGTACAAGCTAGGTATCGCGCGATAGATCGTTACGTCCGCCGGCCCTTTTACTCGATTAGTGTAGCACCGATACCGGTTTCTCGTAGGCGGCTAGAGCAGGAGTGTCACGTTCCTCTGCACATCGCGGCCGTTCTCTTCAATTATGCCTGTGCTGAACGGCCGACCTCAAAGCTTGCGTTACTGTAAATTACACCGTGATAATGACGGCCTGCAGGAAATCATGCTACCCAACCATTTCTCCCATGTCCTCGCCGAGCAATTACCCTTACATTGTCGCCCGCTTAACCGGTGTTTCATTTAGACAGACCTTTGCTGTTTCAAGTCACACTTCTCCTGTACACTGTTACGCGCCGGGATTGCCTCACCATTCAAGCTGCCTGTGCAATTACACGTTATTACACGGATTATCAATCGAGTAATCATTAAGTGACGCGTCGAAAACCTTCGGGAACGTTTCACCGTTAACCTTGCGTATAGGACTTGATGGGTTAGGATTAGATCTACGCGTCTAAGCAGACTGCCCGTGTAATTATTTCGTTCCATTGAGGAATCTTTCGCTATAAATTTGCCATCACGAGGCACGATGAAATAAGTATTAGATCAGCGAGAAACTGGATGCTAGGTACTTCATCATTCAAATAATACGTGTAATTAGTCGTCATTAGATGATCGAGTGATCGACAAGGCTTTCTAGGAATTCTTTAGCGCGAATGGTTCTCGGCGATTTATATGAAAGTGCGACATTGTCGTGTACTGTGTTTTATTGGACCTTTTAACGCGAGAGTTAGTTATTAGAGAGATTGATAAGTGAAATATCAGGTTTTCCAAGAAACTTTTCACCGTGAACTTTATGTAACGAGATATTGGAAAGAAAATAGGAGTATTACGTCGCTGTGCGTGGCACCCCGTTGCAGGAGAGTTTGATTTTGTAAGAAGATAAATTAAATCACACTTTGTGACCAATTATTATATATGATGGGAAAGATGGGGGACTTGATTAATTTCAAACAGGATTTCACACCTGTTGAAAACGCTTGATGGGTATGGGGAAACAAGGGGAATGTCCATTTTTCGTCATTTTGGGATTTATAGCATATTTTGGTGGTGGCAACTGGGACTACTGAATTGTCGAATCACAAAGGAACAAATCACGTAAGAACAAAATACTTCATTTTCTCGATAAAGCTGTTTTGTGACATTCCCTGTTTTTCCCCTCATCCTTCACATCTTACTTCACAATACGACCAACAGAAATGTTTGAGGGACTTTTCCCTATGAATCAAATGTGAGACCAATTGTGATATATGTAATTATCAACGATAACGCTGGATACTGATAAACAATGCATGATAGTGGTATGCCTGAATAAATTGAATTAACCCTTCGTGGTCACACGGGGTGTATCGCACCCCAAGAGCAATTTTCGATTTGAAATGTCGCACCTTTACGTCTTCCAAAGGAGATTTATCGCAGAAAAAAATAAAAAAAATTTAAAAAAATCGGGTTTATCCCACAACCGTGGAAAGTCGCTCATTTTCAACTACAAATTTGATCATATCAAAATTTACATTTCTAGAAAAAGACTATTACACCATGACTGTATAAGCATTACAAATGTACAATTATCACTGAAAAGTTAAAAGATTCAAAAATACGAAAATGGTAACTCAAAAAATGACGCTGGGGTACAGTGAACCCCGTGTGACCAATTTGTGATTATAAGGAGGTGTGACCACGAAGGGTCAACTTGAGCACCACTAGAAAAGATCCAAAATACATTTAAACCGAGAATATCAATCCAATCAAAGATGTGGAATACAAATACTACTCCCACCAAGTACCACAAGTTCATAAAAACTTGCACAAATATGCAAAATTGAAATAAATAAAATTAGCGATTAACACTGTCTTTCCTTTAACAATCTTACAGATAAGTAGCTTTACTACTCGATTTCGCCCGAGATTTAGATTCTGATTTTATAAAAAAAAAAATTTTGTGAAAATAGTCACCGTTCGAAAATTTCTATGCCACAGACAAACACACAAACATTTTCTGCTTTATACGTATAGTACGATATGGTAATCAAATTAAAAACATTCTCCACTGCCAACTCCTTACGCATCAAATTACAAAGAGAAGGCTCATCGACACACTCGAGACCTCTCCGAAATATCCAGCATTCTAAAATCTTTTAAATTCAGGCAACATTCGAAGAGATTCGAAGCAGTGCAACGCCCGAATCGACTAGGAAACTCGCAACAGACGCGGTGGACGTTGATCTCGTCGCCTATACCGTTTCTGTGCTCCCTAGTGCAAAAACAAGGAGCGAAAGGTGCGTGAAACGAGCGCAAAGGAGTCGGGACCTGTTAAATCGATGGCTTACATTTCATCTTGCTCACCGTTAGGTGTACATTGTCGCGATCCCGCGCTTTTCACGTTCTACTACTGCCGCCGCCTTACATAAGCAACCATGTGAAAAAAGAAATTTGCTGTTTGACGCGGGGCCAAAAACGCGGCACGCCGATCACGAGGAGCTGAGAATCTTTTTTGCCCGTCGACGTGTCATTCTCCAGGTACTTGTTACACTTTTAGGTATATGATAGTGGTTGTTAAATGTGTCTAGGAGGTATGATCGTTTGGAGGAACATGACAATGATTTATGTTAAGAAATGCAACTCGTTACGGCACCTTCTAAAGGAGGGATATTTTGGGGTATTTTTTGTAAGGAAATTTTACATGCAATCTTTTTACAACTTTCAGGCTATATTATTATGTGCTTCAAGAAGTGAAGCAACATTTTTTGGTGTAAAAATAACGCGCTTATTTCAAATGGTGCAAGTGTTTCGGAGTTTGATCGGATCTTTTGCAAACAAATTTTTTAAATAAGAAAGCCGAAGTTTTTCTTAATTGACATGAATTTATATCGTCGATGAATGAAAAACAATTATGCAGAAACTAAATTAAACCTTTTTTTTTGCATAAAAACGTCGAAATATTTCCGTCAAAATCGTAACTTTTACGTTGAAGCCCCATAATTTTGGCAATTTTAAACTTTTTTCTTATTTTTTTATCGACGATATAAATTCGTGTCGATTAAGAAGAACTTCAGGCTCTTTTGTTTCGGGCAAAAATTGGATCCGCTGGGATTTACGCAATTTGACAACTCCGGCGGCGCGGCGCTACGGAGATATACCAATAAAACAATATTAAATGAATTATTATCGAATAAAAAAAATTTTTCTTGTTGCCTGAATATACAGTAAAACACCCTTAAAGTTTTGGAAAAATTCTATTTATATTTGTTGAGAAAATAATTCCTAAAAAATCACCGTGTTTTCAGCGTCCTAAACCAGGTTCCCCACTTAATGGAATTTGCGCTTTTTATTGATGTAAACGGGGGCTTACGCCATGTTTCCACGTCTGTGTATAAAGGGATATACTACTCGAACCACTTATAAGGAACGTCATCCAACTGTTACACGTCGATTTTGATAAAACTCGGCCCAGGTAAGAATAGAGAACATAATAATAATTAGGCACATATATATTTCTTAGCGGGGAAAGTTCACGTTTACGGGTTGAAATTGCCCTTCAAAGTTGCGAGTTGCAAAACTATTTAGTCAAATAACTCTAAAATGACTAGATGTCGAAATACCCACGAAAATCGGTAACAGATCCTCCCAATAAATCTCGACGCGTGCGACAACGCCGCACAGGAAATTCTCGAAAGCTTTTCCCGATCGCTCCCTTAAGGGGACTAGGCAGTCAGATCGCTCGAAAATCAAGTATTTTTTGCGAATTATTTACAAGGAGATGAACACAAATTGTGACTAGTACGTTCGGGTAATGTTTTATTAATACTATAAACAGTAAAAAAGAAATGATTTGAATATTATATACATATGTATGACAGCGCTACAGTCGTCTGATATGTAGGGGAGACCGGGGCAAAGTGAGACGGAAAAAGTTTGAAGACGAATAAAATTTTTCCCTTTCAATAAAAATGTGTGCAAATAGATTTATAATATATTTTGTGAAATATCCTCTGAAATTTATACTTTGCCCTGGCCCCTATTCTGCCCTGAACCTGGTGTAATAATTTTCATATAATTTTAAATATGTAAACAATCGGTTTTATTTTAGCTATTATTTTAGGGTACTCAGGTGCCCATCTGTAAAAATATGAGTTGTGCCTGCAGTTGTTGAATAAATTATAATTGATAAATTGTTAATATGCCTACAGGAATGATTTAATAAATAAAACCGATTGTTTACATATTTAAAATTATATGAAAATTATTACACCAGGTAACAACCAAACCAATTACACATTACGTGTAAATAATTTACGCATTTACACAGTATTTGCTGAAAAAACACAGCCCCTTCGGTACATTCCGCACTAAATTTCACGAATAACTTACTTAACACAAAATAATTATTAATCCAAAAATCGCTCTAACAACTACCTCCTCGCATCATGCTCTCCTGCTTACCGCTACAGAGAGCGAAAAAGTATCATCTATCTCTATCCTTCTCGCACACGCTCCCCCTCTCTCTCGCTCTCTACTCCCAGAGCTATTTGCGCTTCAAATAATTTTTTTCAAATACAAATGCATGGAAAGACGACAAAATTATTTGAAGGTTAAAATGAATTCCGTCAAACCAGAAAAATATTTGTGGCCGCCGGATAACTTCACGTCAAGCGAGAAAATTATTTGTGGCCAACGGATATATTCACGTCGAACGAAATAAATTATTTGTGACGTTTCAAATGAAAGTAACTCTCACTTACTTTTATTTGAAATAAAAATAACTCTGGGTTATTTTTATTTGATGAGTCTCGAATAAAATTTTTGTCCTTGATTCGAAATCAATTTTTTATTTGAAATAATTTTTTGCCCATCTCTGCCCTGAACCTATTGAAAAAGGAGAAAAATCAAAATTATAGAAATGGTGGCTGCAAAACGGCAAATTTTAAAGAAACGTCATTTTTCGCCAGGGAAAAGAGCCATTCTATTTTTTTTTTTTTTTTTTTTTGACAAACCAGGAGTTTTTACAGACTTATGCGTAGGTCCAGGTCGTAACTAGACATGTTTCATATATGCTGCATTTTTTTCCAATCGACTGATACCTCCGTTTTTTCCCAATCACTGCAAAACGAAGAGGAAATATGATTCCGAGAAAAACGCGCTTAAAGTTTCGAAAGAGGAATCTAGTCTACCTGCGTGCGCGCAGAAACGGTTTATGGCGCGCTCGACCTTTTCGGCCGTAAAATCCTCAATTTTACGAATTTTAACATAAACCAAACGGCATTTCAATCGGGAAGGGTACTTTCGAAAAATGCAAAAAAAAAATCGAGTTTCTGACTGCCTAGTCCCCTTAATTTACGTAACGCGTAACACCAGTGAAAGAATTGTTCTCCCTTGCGCGCGCAGAGTCATATTTCTCGAGCTATTTCATTTCGCTCCGTCTACATACCGACGTCACCGCGACCGTCTATCCACAAACAGATCCGCGCACACGTCCGCGTGTACAGGTAGCCGATCGTGACAAAATTCGAAATCTTCCTGCGCAAGAGAGTGTTGCGTCTCGATGAAACGCGATCTTCGCGAAGCTGGCCAGCATTCTGGTTCGCCCGCTGAATCTCGCAACATTCGAGTCCCGATTGCGAAATACGCCCTGCGCACGATGCACAGCGATCGTTTCGCCCGCGATCGGCCGCGGCGCCGATCGATCGGCTCCCATGATCCAGCGATCCCAACGGCGAATATAAAAGTGGGGGATGTAGGTTGAGCCACGCGTTTCTAGCTTCTAGGTGACCCGATGATCTGCGATCGATCCTTTCCTTATCTCCACTCTTCCAACTCGACTTTTTCCCAGTTTCTTTTCACTGATTTACTGAACAGAGCCGCGATGAAGAGTAACGAACTGGACCAATTATTTTCGATCTTAGCGTAAAAGTCCCTTTGTTTATGGTGGCGAATGGGGGTCCGATAACAATTGCTACCGCTGGCTTGGTGGCTCGAGAAATGCCATAGACACTCAGGAAAATAAAATAGGTGAAACAGTGAGGGAGCAAAAAATATTTTCATTGAGACTTCCCTCAGCGAGGCGGCAGTTTCATACGCAGCAATCTAATATCTCTATTCGATGGAAAAGTGACTTTATCGTTTCCACTTATAGGACGATTAGCGGTGCTCTAATTGACCGTTGCGTGGACGGCGATTAATTTCCATTGGGCAATATGCCTCTTGCAGATTTCCCAGCGCTGTCCACGTTGATATCCGGCTAAGCGCGATATTTTTTTGTCGCCCAACTGCATGCCGATAATTTCAGCGTATCGATGCCCTAGCCTTTCGCATAAACACCCGTTTAAAAAGGACCAAGGAGATCGGGAAACACGCGGGACCGGTTCTCCCACAACGAAACAATTCTGCCTTGTCGGTTGAACACCGCTTGAGATCGGCTAATTGCAGCGTGTTTTCGTTTTACAGCCGCAGCTGTAAATTGCACGAGGGGGTGAACGGCATTCGGCGGAGGGGCGAGTCTCGTGGCGATGGGAGAGATTGATTTCGAAGTGTCCCTGCATTTAACAAGGGTTTTTGAAATTATCTCTAAGCATTTGTCGGTGGAACTATTTGGACCTGCCATTTGTGAATATTGTAGGGTAGACCGGGGGCGGTAGTAACAGGGGGGCGAATGTAACACGCTAAACATCTCAAAACATATAATAGATATTAAGGCAGGATACCACCTTTGACTGCGATTTTGGAGGCGTTTTTCATGATTTTTTTTTGCATACAAAGAATGCGCAGAAACAAAATCGGTTTCAGTCATTCATTAAGGTAACTTTAATCTGTAATTACACATTTTTTGAAACTGAAAAAGTGAAAAATAATCTCTTGTAGGTGGCGGCAAAATACACTCCTTTGGAAGAACATCGTTAGACGGCGTGTCAAATTCCGCTTTGTACGTGGCTCTTAGAAAAAAAACCAAAGAATGTTCCTATTGGCAACAATATTTTTTAATGCTGTACGTAGGGATTTTACGAAATTTCGATTTTTAAGAAAATGGCGGCCATTTGAACAAAAAGGTCAATTTTTTTAGGGTAAAAAAGTTTAAAGAAGTTTATAAAATTGCGCACCAAAAGAAAAATAACAACGCTACAGCAAAAGTCCTACGTACATCGTTAGATTACACCACGGGGAAGAATTGTGCAAAGTTTCAAGTCAATCGGATGAAAATTATAGGAGTAATCTGACACGCCGATTTGGAAAACATCGTTTCGAGAAAAACGCGTTTAAAGTTTTATATAGATTTATATATTTGTTCCAATCCGCTTTTTACACAAGAAAAAGGTTCCGGTCACCTTTTTAATGAATGAATTTCGATTCTATACACTTGAAAGAGTACTTTGAGAACAAAAAAAATTTTCAATTTTTTTTAAGTGCGAAGGTGGTATCCTGCCTTAACACCAATTTTGGATATATGATGAAGAATGACATTTGGAATATACACATCCATGCCCTAAGTGTACAGATACGCAATAGACATGGATAGTGAATAGGGTGGAGCTTATTTTTCAACTATGAAACTATGATCTTCTCACCATCTCAATTTGTTCCTTTCTATAAAAAACGAAATCCAGCAGAACATGAGCATAATTGATCTATATTTAGGGGTAGCTCAATGATGGTAAAATTTCCAATGCACATGATAATTATATGGAAGGGCTTGAAACACTAAGTGGAACTAGTAAGTTACTACTGATTTGTTCCTTTAGATACACAAACACTATATAAAAACTTTAGACAATACATTCTTATGTTTAGGAGTAGCTCAAGTGAGTCAAAGATTATAGAAATTATGAAAATTCAACATATAATGGCGATATTTTAATTTATACATTTACGTTACATTACATTGACATTTGTATTTGATAATTTGTTAAATTTATTGTTCACAAAGGCTCAGACATCAGACAGTGTCTGTTTCCTGCTGTCAGGGTACAATCTACGATGGTCCTCAACAACTTGCATTAGGAATTGTAGCTGCATTTCATCATGGGTTATTAATCCACTGTATTCCTGTATAAGTGCCACTCCACGTTCAGCATGGTCGTTGACAACTTTTAGAGACCTGATTGTTTCCATAGCCTTTTTGTAATCATCTCTAACCTCCCACAAGTCTGGATCAACCGTGAGAAATCCATCTGGAAGTTCCAACATTCTGAAGAGTGTCATTGACTTAGCAGTAACAAAATCTTCCAAGTGTTTGTTCTTGAACGAATGAAGAGCAACAGTGATTCGCTTGGAATGCTTTTGATATTTTTGATTTTTATTTTCTTCATTCTGCAAGGCACTCACCATAAGTCTCTTGGTTGACGAACTAACGCGACTGTCCAAGAAAGCTAATGCAACAAGTTCCTGTGACAAGTAGCATAGGTGATTACAAATCAGGGGAAATCCTTTTCCAATAATACCTTTTCTCAATTTCTATTTTTCTTAATGAACAAATGAATGCATTTGAAAACACTTACAGTGTTCCATGCCCTTCTATATAATTATCATGTACATTGGAAATTTCACCATCATTGAGCTACCCCTAAATATAGATCAATTGCGCTCATATTCTGCTCGATTTTATTTTTTTATAGAAAGGAACAAATTGAGATGGTGAGAAGATCATATTTTCATAGTTGAAAAATAAGCTCCACCCTAAGCTCCACCCTAATAGATCAATTGCGCTCATATTCTGCTCGATTTTATTTTTTTATAGAAAGGAACAAATTGAGATGGTGAGAAGATCATATTTTCATAGTTGAAAAATAAGCTCCACCCTAAGCTCCACCCTAATAGTGAAGAAAACAACTTTTCGATACCCTAAAGTAACTTTTCCTTACTGACTTAAAATTGTAATATAAACACTCCCTTTGCAAGTATGTGCTTGTTCGATTTTTTAATCTGTAATTCGACCTTTTTTAAACTAATGTTGATCGTTACTTGGCACTTTTAAGCGTCTCGTTAGTCAAAATTTATAATTTAAGTTCAAAAGCATGGTCGGGGGCGATTGTAACATCGGCAGTCGGGGTCGGTTTTACCGCAACAGAACCGAATAGGGACAAAGAAGGCGAATAATATTGTCGTATTTGCGTGAAATCATATAGCATAGCACAAGCAAACCAAATGAAAAATGGGTGCAATATACTGAATGTAAGGATTGAGCAGATGAAGAATGCACCAGCCAAAACGCCTTTTATTTCTGCCACAATTGCGATACCACATAATTTATTATAGATTTTACTTTTTTCATTTATTATTATAATTTAAATCGATAAATATTTTAATTTTGTAAAGTTATATTTGTGCTACTATCGACTCTATGCAGTGTTACAACCGACCCGGGGTCAGGGACGGTTGTAACACTTTCTCCGCTTCTCATTTTTTATTAATAACCGGAATATTACTTGACATAAAGCGAAACTGTTGTGGCTCAAATAATGTCAGATAAATAAGTAACATTTTCGTAAAAAAACTTTTGTTGTAACTGTAATAGTTTTTGCGTAATCGTATTCCAAAGTCAAAGTGTTACTACCGCCCCCGGTCTACCCTAAAGCTTTTATGGCTTCTGTTGAGGTATGTAGTTTACGAAAGAAGGGTGGAGTGGAAATTTTTGGTTGAGAGAGAATTTTGTGGAGAAATTTTAGAGCTTTATAACTCATTGGTACCTACTTAGTTTTTATAAGCACAGCTTCAATAAGGTGTTCACTCACACAGTGTTTTATTCAGTTTTTGATGAAGTGTTATTATAGAATTATTTTCATGGAAATTTCTAACTATCAAGTACGGCATTGTGTAACAGTAAAAATTCAGATTTTAGTGTTACTAATTGCTATTAACCTAAATAATATTTAATTTCTTAATACATTCATTTTGTACTAGTATATTTCACGTTACCTATTTTTTTTTTTTTTAAACAAACAGAACATATAGAATGGAATGAAAATTATAATAACACTGAATTCAAATTGAAGCCCTGCAAGTACACATGTTTAATTCGCAACCTTACGTACACGAAAATGCAAACACTGTGTAAATCTCGCCAAAAGGTTAACGTGCAAAAAGATCACGGAGAAGTGAAGGTTTGTAAATGTCACGAGTTCATGTTCGCGGTCATTTGCGATGAGCGCGTTTGCAAAGCACAGTAGATTTACTAATAGCCAGGGAAAGTCACCTCCTGGACTATGAAACGCGAACGTCCTTGAAAACACGCGTAGGTACTCTTACTTATTCTGGCCTTCGCGAACGACGCTTCGCAAAACTTGGAAAAAGAAAATAATGACGTTGGAAGGAATGGTAACAAAGGACAGCTTTGCAACGGCAATGCACCAAATGTGCCAGACTTATGCATGCACAAACATTACTGAACTCGAGCTTAATGAAAATGAATTAATTTTACGAATCGCACTGTATAATTAGTCACGTTAATACAATTTAAAGAATAAAATAATAAATAAAAAATATCCTGTCAGTGTGAGTCTGCAAAGAACAACCCTGTTGAAGACAGAGAAAACAAAGACAAATTCAGGACCTTGCAAGAAGAGGGGTGCAACTCCATATTTACCAACTTCCAGTAAATTAGAAAAAACGGTTTATAAAATTATTGCTTTGACTTGACATTGAAAAGAGAGCACTAATTGAAAAAATATATATTTTCACACGATAAGTAGTTATTTAGCTGCCAAGTTTTTATTTCTATTTTTGGCGAAAAAATATTCTAAAATAAAAATATTAATATTAATATTTCTATTTTTATATTTATATTAATTGCGCAGGTATATTACACGTCGTAACTCAAAAACTCAATTTCTGTTCCTATTTTCTATAAAACAAGTTCTTCCATTCGAACACAAAATATAATATTTTCGCATTCGCCAAATCGCCACTGGAAATTCCGCTCGTTATCCCTATCAGAAGTGATTTGTGAGCCTCTTAATAGATTAATAATTAATATTAGAGATAGTTTGCTTATTTCCATGAGCGCACGTTTTTAAATTCTTCGACAGGCCACTAGATCACTCTGTGTAACAGATGACTGGACGCATGTGTGTAATTATCTTTCAACAACGGTCCCCCTGAAGTAAAATTGGGTTGCATGCGGCTCGAAAACGCCGACGCGGTTTTCTTATGTTAATTCGCGGGCTGGCTCATCGAATACAGTGCGCAGTAATTTAAAACAACAATCACATTGTAAAACTATTCACGCATTCTTATGCGCGCGTACACACGTGCAACGTTCGCCAGAGCGGAATGCCAAAAGAGAAGAGACGCCGTGCGTCAATGAAGGAAATCTCCCTTATTGTGCGCAAGTTATGGAGAGTCGTGATTGTGAAACAGGATTTGCAAATCGACGGTGTTAATGACCTTTTCCTTGCATTTAACAGCGATTGCGAATTGCATTTTGTAACCTGCGCCAGCTGATGTTTAAACAAGATACAGGACTTCCGAAATGAAAAGAAGAACGAAGCTAAAAACAATCTATCCAAGTACTTTGTAAAAGTACTGACTTCGACAATAGGGCGAGACTCGATCGCTTTTTTAAAAATTGAACATTGCAAATTAATCAAAAAATTCGTGACAAACGAAGGGATAAAATATTCGTGTGAAATTTCTATTTCTATTTCTATAATATTTTATTTATAATATTCTACTTCTATTTCTATTTAAATGGGTTTCTACACCTGAGACATTTCTCAGCAGATTAAAGTAAGAAAAAAATAGCAGCACGGTCAGAGGTGAATTTGTATATAAGCTAAGTAGGCCGTAAATTTTGGGCGAAAGAAATTGGGAAAGATTGAAACACAGAGGCTTAAGGGGGTATTCTGGTCTGACGATGAGTTTTCGTCGCGTCATTTCGGACTTTTTTTACAAAGAACCCATAAATACGATTGTTATTTAGTTTTTTGCTACATGCTTATTGATATTTGAACTATCTTTACGAATTTTGTTAATAGGAAAAAATGAAAATCAAACGCAGTTGACTGCTTTAAAGTAATGGTGAAAAAAAAACACTGTGACCATGATTAGGCTCGTTCTAGTGATCTGAAACAAAAAATGTAAAGAGATTCTTTATTTGTATGCCTTTGGCTATCGTCCCTACCAGAATGGTATAAAAATATTGAAAATTAAGCAAATGGCGGGGGTTTGAAAATTAAGTTTCGATTCTCGACACATTTTTTCAACTTTAAGTGTCCGTGAAAGTTTAAAAACAAAATATTTTATCATAATTCTGGTAGGGACGATAGCCAAATGCATACAAATAAAGAATCTCTTTACATTTTTGTTTCAGATCACTAGAACGAGCCTAATCATGGTCACAAGTGTTTTTTTTCACCATTACTTTAAAGCAGTCAACTGCGTTTGATTTTCATTTTTTCCTATTAACGAAATTCGTAAAGATAGTTCAAATATCAATAAGCATGTAGCAAAAAACTAAATAACAATCGTATTTATGGGTTCTTTGTAAAAAAATTCCGAAATGACGCGACGAAAACTCATCGTCAGACCAGAATACCCCCTTAAGGCAACTTCAAAAACAACTCACCTTTCTTTCATGTAGGAAATTAGCAATAACTCATATTGAATTAATTTTAAAATTGACCGAACACTTTTAAATCAAAATATTTCACGATATTCCATGGAAAGGGTGTCAAACGCATGTTAACCTAGGGGCGCTTAAATCTCCAAATCCGGCCCTGAGCACAGTATAATCAAGTTATTAAATACTGTACAAGAAGAGGTACTAATATCGCAAGCTATTTCCTAGAAAGCTATCCCAACGGTAAAATTATTCCCAATTTTTTTAAAAACGATATCCCTTTTTATACTCTACATAATAATATTGAAGAATCCAAAATATTATATATCAGCACAGTTAAATAAAACTAGCACTTGTGCCACTTCCGTGCTGTCTCCTAAAATGGGACGTTGCTCTCTAAACTGCGAGAAAAGAATGTCCCTCTTATCCCCAGTAGTCTTAAAAAAAAATCCGCTCTGCAGCACCTCATGCGTATATAGCTACAGAAATCCTGTGAGAATCATAGAAAATGTGTAGCCTTCGTGAAAGGCGTAAGAACTGTCGGTTGGTAGAAGAATCGGTAAGAGCCGAGGCACGTACGCGCTCGGCACCAGCTGGAGGAGCCGAGAAAGTCAAGAGCGTGGATTCCATGGGTTAACCATGCTCGAAGAAGGATATCTCACGGGCCAGTTAGCCTACTTCCACGGAGCGGCAGTTGAAATTCGTCCCGTCGCCCTAGCGCGACCGGTTCTCGCTTATTTCGATAATACATATTGACCGCCACGAGCGCGGCGAAATAGAGAAAAAGAGTCCTTGCACGAGCGACGCTTGACTAAGGCTCCGGCACCGTTTACATAACGCTTGCGCAATAAGTACATACGATCGGCCGTAACCGATCTGCCGAACTCGCGTCTCCAATTTGCGAGCCATCGAAAGAGATTTCCAAATCCGGCCTCTGTGTCACTTTCCAGCACAGAGAAAGTCGTGCAGTTCGTTTTGCCGCTCGTCCGACGATTTATGGAAAGCTTTCGTTAGAGGCTATTAAGCTGCTTAGAAATTGACATGGAATCAGACATTCCTGGCGAGAAATTAATATTTCCATAACGGCGCGTGGCTGGTGTTAAACGATTCCACGTGTCCATCTGCAGCGCTAATTTAATACAGATAATCATCTCCGGTGATCGAACGGTGGGCGCTACGCGTGGTGCAGCAAAGAAATTCAAATCCACTCGGTGCGCATGCGTTCGACCGTTGAGCGTCGCTCGTAGGGTCAATACACGGTTTAAATAACATTACGAGCACGATCGTGCACTATCGCGCCAACAATGGGCGATTAATATTCGGAATGTAATTTCCTCGAATATTTTTAACAAGCAACTGCTGATATCTTTGCCGTGATATCGTTTTATAGTCGTGATACGAACCAAGCCTGTAGCAGACGCCAGCTAGGTCGTCTGCTAGGAACAGCTGACAGCTCGGCCGGATAAAAACGTGGCTCCGCGAATGCTGCATGCAATGTTTCACGCGTCCTGCCTCTGACCAGCCTACTCGCGCATTTCTCTTTAAAACCGTCGATACAGAAATTCATAGATGACAAGCAGCCAATCGCGTCTCAACACTATAGACTTAAATCCCTCGGACTTGGACCGTCGGTTACCGACACATTCTATCAGACATTATGTAATTTACGAGGCCTGCGAAATCGACTGCAATTGTACGCTCCGCATGTGTCGTTCAATGCCCGTGATCATTTCGCACATTCCGCTGTTAATGCTTCCCGGGATTAATACATGGGGCTAAAGAATATCGCGCGCAACAGCGCGCAAAGGTTGTTACGCTCGAGGCGAGATTAGGTTATGTCGGTAACAACACGCCAGGCACTAGTAATATTTCATTGGGAATGAATGAAATAGCAGGACTTTCTGGCTGCATCGCATCGGAGCGTACCGGTGCTGTGCAGGCGGCCCGATAATCCGCGAAATTACGGCCGAAACTACCTCGGGCGGGGATAAAATTTCCGATGCACTGTCCGCAGCAGCCGAAAAGCGCAATCAACGTACCTGACAATGTTGAACCAAGGTGCTGGTCGGCTGCTCGATTCTGGGTCGTGACTTGGCACATGTCGTCGAAACTTTCCTCCGTAACTGGGCGAAATGTCCGAACTGGCACAATTTCTCAGCACGAGCATAGAGCCTACTCGACCCTATACACGCCATAGCGAAAACTGTAGTGAGGCCAGTCACACGGCTCGTGGAGACTTTCGAGGTCCTCTAGTCCCCACCGACACTTCAAAATCGCTCCCCCCACCGACGTTTCCCTTTCCTTGCCCCGCTGTTAAATACACACCTGCCGTGAGCGACATTAATCGGAGCGGCACTACAAATCCGCGACTGCCTTCGGGCATTGGGCACTTCCGATGAAAATATCGATAGACTTTCAAATCGATGGCAAATCGATCGCTCGTCAGCGCCCTCTGTCCGAATGGAACACGCAACACGGTTTTGTGGTTCGAATGATAACTTTGGGGGGTTGATTAATTTTGAATTAATCTTTACGGGCATGATTATTTTTGTAGACTTACTTTTTGTGACGGCGATCTTAGTTGACTGGAAACTTGAATAAGATTGAATCTTCTGGGAAGAATTGTATAATGTGGATCAGCCTTAACGTTAAGGCCCTTCACTTCGATCTCTTCTATATTGTTGTTGTTGTTGTTTATATTGTTTTCCTGTGTTTAAAACAGGTTGGGTGTTTCAAGCTTATCGCTTATATTGCCCAACGAACTATAGTCGCATCTTTTGGAGAAAGGTGGTCTCCCATCTTTCCCCAGTACCAAAGAGTAGGTATAATAAGAGGCGTCACTCCGGGTGGAATCTTTGAAGTCCTTGCTTGACCTTGGCATTTAAATTGGTTGTCTATTTCGAGCGGGATATTCAAATTGACTAAATGTACCTTACCGCAATTGGCTGATTATTGCCGAAGTTGACCCCGATCATTGCCGAAGCTTAGCGATCATTGCCGAATGGGCATTTAAATTGGTTGTCTAGTGATTTCCCTAGGTTATTTCTGTCCTTGTCGAGTGACGCCTCTTATTATACCTCCTCTTTGCCAGTACTAGAGCACTAAAGAGGTGAGTATGCGCATCCGCCATATTGGGTCCTCTGGAGAGAGAAGATTATTGAGTACCCGCCTTTTTGAGTACTGTCAAATTCGCTGTATAAATCAAATATAAACTAAAATGTAATAAAATACTGTAATAATGTGTCGTGCTACCATGTATCAATATCAACAACGCATATTTTGTTTATAAAGTAAATCTGACAATACTCAAAAAGGCAGGTACTCAATAATCTTCTCTCTCCAGTGGACCCAACATGGCGGATGCGCATCTATTTAGTGCTCTACCAGTACGGCCACCGCCGCTCTTCTATATGTACGAAGTAATCTGTGGTAGTCTTTAATCATGGCGAATAGCTTGTTTGGGAAATTATCTCGTGCATTTCAAACATTCGAACGAACAATTGATATTATTTTCGGTCGCGGTTTCCCGCCAGGTAACAAGAAAAGTGTTTCCGTATTACACACGCACACGATTGTGCGGTAACATATTGGAAATAAAGAACAATATGTATTTAATGCTCCCTAACCTCTTCGAAGTATTACGAATTCGAATTGTTCCTAAATAATTGAAATATTCAATGTCATACAAATGATTATATATTTTATTGCCACGCTTGTCACGTAATATCGTCAGCAAATATTGTTTATATTTTATCCAGGTCCTTTGTATGCAATCGAATGCAACAATGTTACGAATCGAATGCAACCGATTACTATTCCCGGACGGTCTATAAAAGACATTTTGAACGATGCATTTTTATGGGCAGCACCTAAAAAACGACGAAGTTTAGAGAAACGTCTTTCCAGAAGATTTGGTTGGCCGAAATATGTTTGGAAGCCACCCGTTCCTAAAACCAATATTCTAATGTGCAGAAAATGTGGCCACGATCACGAGGCTGGATTACTTTGTGGTAGGACATATATTCGGCGATTTCCGCTTACGCCCAAATCGCCCGCGGTTTTCATTTAAATATTTATGAAAATCTGAACTATGGAAGAGTTATTATCGGAAAATGCAGGTTTTTAAACATAAATTACGACTCGAAAACAGAAACATAATTTACGATTCATTTTGTTACGAAAACGGAAGATTCTTAATCTCGGGCGCGGGCGATTTCGGCGTAAGTGGAAAATTCGCCCTATTAATTTAAGTCTTATTACATCGATATATATTACAGCGAACTCGAATTAAATTTCTTTTTAAAGCACATTGCTATGAAATAGTAAAGAAGGAAACGGAAGAAATGCAAGAAGCCATACAGACAGAATTAGGTTTAAGTCCAGTCGAGCAGGATGTCGTAGTATTATACGAAGGAGAGAAAGAAAAAGTGGCCAATGAATTTTGGAAGGTGCGTAACTTAATTGCATTCTCGATTACTCTTTCTATGTGGTACGCCGATGTTTGGATATCCTTGGTACATAACACGCTATAACATTTTTGTACAGAAACAGAGAATTGTTGAATTACCTAAGAAGAGGCCTGAGTGGTTCGATCAGAATCTGCTCGAGTCGTCGGCGAAAGAGTTGTCCGACGACGTAGATATACCACGCAAGGATACACCTTAAACAGGTGTTGGGAATAATTTGCGTCAGGGGTACTACGATTTAAATGAACAGAATACACGTAATGAATATCAAGACGAAGTTGAAAATAAAATATTTACTGTTCTTGTTTTATATTTAATCTGTAGTGTTATTAAAGTTGTAGGTGATTTTATAATACAATTCTCTTTCGTCACTTACGGCCATAAAAATAAATACCATATCGATAACGATCGTACCCGAAACTATTTATGTAGTAGGTCACTTTTTTTACGCGCGGCACATCTTTGCATACGATATTGTTTGCTCTCGTTAAATCTGATTTAGGTAAACGGCTTACAAAAGACACTTCCGATTCTGTCGAGATCGACAAGCTTCCGACGAATGCGCGCAGTATTTACACTTACTCTCTGCTTTTCAAATACAACTTGATGCAAGAAGCTTACTAAGAAATTAAGAATGAAACATGCTTCGCAGTAGCTGCGTTTTATTCTATGGATATTTCTTTGGTGAAATGACTTAAAACGTGTTCATGGAAATCCGCGAACGAAGTACCTTTTCCGTAAAAAGATTCGCATAACGGGCAAGTTCGATTTTCTTGCCCGTCGCTATTCGCTGCATTGGAACGTCTGTCTGATGATAGGTTTGTGGTTTGAAGGCTAGTTTGAGTCGCGCCGTGTTCTTTGAAACTTTCATCCGAATCGAATTGCGTGCCAGTCTGACACATCTTTTTATTTGCGTTCGTGCGACAGTTATTACACGTTACTCCTGACGAAATAACATTTGAAGTTAGCTTCTTTAAACTTCCATTTGTCGAGTAGTGATACTTAATTACTAGGGGTGTGCGGGTACTCGATATTTCGGGCAGGGACTTATACCGCAACTGAAAATACCGGTATGATACCGGTATTTTTCGGTTCCATCATCAAAACCTTTATAGAAACCGAAATACGCAAATACCGGTATGACGTCATACCGATATATGCAAATGCCGGTATATTTACCTATATTTACCGGTACTTTTTTCGGTTTTCGGATTTTATTACAGTTTTCAAAATATTATTAGACAAGAATCTATACGCTACGCGTATACTAATATATTGGTATTTTTATGAAAAGATTTTCGTTATGTCGGTGTTAATAAGCGTTACGAAGATATTACAGCTGGAATTAATAAGGGTTACGAAGATATTACTTTAATCTACCATGTCACCGAAAGAAGAACCGGAAAAATACCGGTATTTATTTCGGTTTCGGTACTTTAACGGTTTCGGTACACATCTGTTTTGGTACGATATCGGTTTCGGTATAGCTTTGTTGACGTAATACCGGTATCAAAATCATACCGGTTTAAAGTCCCTGATTTCGGGCTCAAATCGGGTCGGGAATTTTTTTTCGGGTTCGGATCGGGATCCCGGAAGTTTGTCGACACGTGAACATATTCGGGTACCCGTTATTTCGGGATTCGACCCTCGATTCGGAACATAATTTTTCTGTCTGGCTTTGTACTTAAACTTTTAAGTAAGAATTTTTGAGCAAGGAAAATATTACACAATAGCAACGTGTGAAATAATATTATTATATTAAAAAAAATTAAAACCGGCTTCAAAAAAAATAAAAATGCACTACAAAGTAAAAAATAATTTTTACCCTTGTTTGATCTACGACTCTCAATGTTTTTCATGTCACCGCCTCATCGCTTGCTCTGTGTAAATGTGGCGCCGACTTAAAAAGTTGAGAGTCGTAGATTAAAGAAGGGAAAAAAAATTTCTTACTTTGTAGTGCATTTTTATTTTTTTCGAAGCCGATTTTAATCTTTCAAAATTTGTTTATTTTTTACTTTTTAGTCGTTTAAGTTATATAACTACATTTATGTAAAAAAATATGGGTAAATATTTTACTTGCTTAAAAATTCTTATAAGATCAGACGGAAAAATGATGTCCCGATTCGGAAATCTGGTCCCGAAATAACGGGTACTCGAATATATTTGTGTGGACGAACTTTCGGGATCCCTGCCCGACCCGACCCGACCCGAGGCTCGGGTACCCATAATATCGTGTACCCGTACACCCCGATTATAGGGTGTCCCTTAGAATTGAAGGTGCGACAGAATATTGGGACGCCCGCTAATTTTATTCCTTTTGGTATGCTAAGTACGCAAAATTTCGGAACAATCGGATTATTCTGAACCCTGCCCCAAGAAGCTTAAAGTTACAATATACCAGGGACTTAATACCGGTATAATGCTCATACCGGTATTTCGCCAATACAGCTATACCGAAACCGATATCATACCGAAACAGATAAATACCCAAACCGATATCATACCGAAAAACATAAATACCGAAAACAATCGGTTTTCGGAATTACCGGTAACCGAAATAAATACCGGTATTTTTTCGGTATTCTTCTCGGTGAACACCGAAACCTACCATGTTACTGAAAAGAATACCGAAAAAATACCGGTACTTATTTCGGTTACCGGTAACCTTTTGTTTTCGGTATTTATCTATTTCGGTATGATATCGGTTTCGGTATAGCTGTATTGGCGAAATACCGGTATGAGCGTTATATCGGTATTAAGTCTCAGACGAAGATACAACCGAAAAATACTGGTATAATACCGGTATTTTACGTACCGGTAGGAGTCCCTGCAATATACTGTAAACTTTTTTTCTTTTTTTTTTGTCCACCTTTAGAAAATAATCGTTCACTTGGAACAACGGTTGCTGGAATGCATAAATATTTTACTGCCATAGTCCAAAGACTGGACAAATGGAAAACTTGTACCACCTGCATTCCTCCACCACTTAACGATATATTAACGATATTATTGATATAGCGTTAAGTATCAATAAGTGATCAATAAGATATCGATAATCGATAGTCCCAACTCTGGTTCCATCACACATTTGTTTACATACAGGGTTGACTATTAAAAACCAGCTGTTTGCAAGCGCGCAGTTTCGTTCGAAACTTTGAGCCTCTCGAGGCAGGATTTACAGTTGTTTGATCGAGCCGATATTTTGCACACATATTTACCACTCAAAAAAAAAAGTAAATCAGGGAGCGTCTCGGACCGAATTCCTAAATCTAAAAAAGAAGTCATCATAAGGGACACCCTACCCTACTACTCACTTACCTTCTTTCATTTTCTTAAAATTCTGCAGCGCTCTCTTCAACTTAGTTTGTTGCATTATTAATGTACTTCTCATTTGTGACAACCTGATATCATGCTGTTTCAGCAGCTCTAAGTCTGTATCAGAATCCTCTGGATAGGTGAAGCCGATATTTTGCAAATTCTGTTCGGTGCCATTTTGCAACTCAACCATCTAATTAAATCGGAATATATGTATAATTTTAACTTCTCGAATGTCCCAAGTTCTTTACCATACTTTTCACTTACTTCTGCATATTGTTGCTCCAGATTAGACTTCTCTAACATAATACTATTTATAAGCCTACGAGATATTTCCTCTAAACTTTGATCCTTCTCATCTAGATTAAAGCAATACACACTTTACAATCGGATACGTACACTTAATAAGCATTTCGCAAACGAAACACAAACCGCTATTCGCGTTCGATTCGCATCGTTGGTTATCGTCTTCTTGGTTCATCGAATCTGAGAGATCGTTGAAATTATAAGAGACGACGCTGGACTGCGGAGCTGGGGAATGCTGCCTGAGCGTATCGGAGATCTTTGTCAACTGGCTTCCCAATGATTTGTTGGTGGTGTTTAGTTTTCTCAGCCTGTTCCATAACTGGCGGTTCTCTGCGGCCACCATAAAGATCTGATGAGTCAGTTGAGACTTTTGCTTCGTCAGCTCCTCTACTTTCTCCTGTCAACCGAACTGTATTAAAATGTATTAAGACGTAAAGTAGAAATATTGCGAAGGTTGAAACGAACGTTATACGAACCTTTAAAGCTTGTACAATGGTCTTCTCACTGCTGTCGGTAAGTTTCGTAATCGCCGCGGACTCGTCTTTACCGCATTCCAGTCTCAGACACATATTTTCTTCCTCGACGTCGCCCAGCCGTTTTTCCAACTGGCGGCAACGCTCGTTCATGGTCCTGAACGCGACTAACAACGCATAATATGAACCATGCTTCTCGTTGCCCGATATCTCCGGCCGATCCATGTCGTTCATAATAAAACACTGTAAATAACGAAAGTGAAAATAATTTCACGATTCGGCAGCTACTACGATTGTAGTTGTAGCTTCGATAATTTGCGTAGAAAGTATAGTACAATGCGAACATATAGGGAATAGAAATCGATGTTGTTCGTCTGCACATTACAACAACGAAAACATTCCGCATGTATTACGAAAAAAAACTTTCACAATGGACGATAATCGGGTTAATAATTATCACATCGAGACGTTGAGAATTAGGTTAAGTCGTTTTAAGCATTTCGAATTATACGTTTCACTGCGAAGCGCACACGAATCTTGAGCTTTGTAAATAATTACTGCGCATACGTTGAACGTAATGTTTGAACATTAGCGTAGGTCAGCAACGATACATCTGAGAATTACTATTACGCGCTATTGATGTATCCTTGTGTCAGTAAACTCTATCGTAATATTTGGAAAATGTACGATGCGCTATTGTTGCTTAACAATGTACATTTATTACGTTGTTTAGATTTACAAAAGAAAGAAACATATTGGAGCGTATATAGCTGAAGTATTTTATGGAAATGAAACTGACAGTTCATTGTTTTCAAATGATTGAAAGATAATCTCTTAGAGCATATAAACAGGCGGCGCCCCTGGCGTTAGAAAGAGAGGGGGTGTCCCACATGTATATCTTTCTCTTTCTATCGCCCTCTACATTTTCGCCTATTGCATGCTTCCTCCATGTTTATATGCTCTAAGGATAATCTGGACTAGGGAATCTGTATCGATATTTCTGGTCTTAAATGTCGATATTTTGTATCGATGCTTGAAGGACCGATATTTGTGTGTATCGATACTTACAAGCGGAAGCGGCCATATTCGTCATGTCATATCCATTTTTCATTCGTTTCCGTTTCACCCGTGCGGCGTGCACGACCCGGTATAATTTTATCGTTATATTATTCAGCCTAATATTTGTTTGCATTTACAATTTCTCCAGTTAATATACAACGATCCAGAAATCCATATATTGTCTTTCATTCCGCGGCGTACCGCTGTTTTATGGTCGTCAGTTCGATTCCTCCCAATATCTGTATGTACTTTTTGACACTTTATTTTTTCCACACTGTATGAACAGTTAGAATAAAGTAAGGTTAGTGACGTTAATTATTAATTATCTTAAATTTATAAATATAATTAACAGGTACGCCTATTTTTTAACGTGGGGTAATCTTCAAGACACCCGAACGCGTCCGTAGGCCACTCCGGCCACACATAGGGCTCGCCCACAGGGGGAGCCGTCGCCGAGTACATCTTCCGGAAGTACTGAGTGACCTCCTCCACACCGACTTGGCAGTGAGGAGAAGGACCCGTCAGCACCTCCTGCATCGCCCGGCGACGATTCTCCCTGTACAGGCGCTGCAGCCTCGTGGCTTTCTTCACATGGTCCTCCGGGCCCAGCTGTTCGGGGGCCCTAGGACGACCATGCTGGCGGTTGAGGGGTGGTTGCCCCACCCCCCCCCTTAGCCGATCGAGACTGGAGGTAGGTGGTCAAATCCTTGGCCACCCCCTCCAGAATCTCGATCGTCTCGACACCCTCGGCGCGTGAAATAAGGGCTCTGCGTAAGTCCGCGTCGGCCCGTCTCGCATCGCGCCCAGGATGCCGGGGGGGATTGGATGTCGCGGGGGGAGAGAGGGCAGGTTCGTGCCCACGACCAGATTGGGGGTAGGGAGTGATACGGGGGGATGGACGGCCCCGGGGCTGTCCACGTCGAGAACGCGTCGGAGGGGCAGAAACCCGAGTTCCCGCCGACGCACCGGCAGCAGCTGTCTGCGGGCCCCCTCGGCGATCGCTCGCCGCGGTAATGTGGGGCTCAGGTGGCGGATGCGACGGTAAACGCGACCTAATCCTAGGGGTTGGGGTGGGGGTGGGGGTGGGTGGGCTTCTTGGGGACGGCAGTGGCGGCGATGGTGACAAAGGCGCCGGTGACGATGGCGTTGGGGATACTCTCCTCCCTCGTCCCGGCGTCCTCCGGAATCCCGCGCCGCTGCCACCCTTTTCCTCGTCGCTCTCCGAGGAACTGCTGCTCGAGGCGATCCGTCGCCTCGTCCTCTTCTTCGTCGGGGCCGCCTCCCATTGCTCCTCCGTCCTCAGCGGGGTGATGGTATTTTGGGGGGCCTCCTGGCCCCCCTCCTCCTCGATGGAAACCAGAGGCCTGAAGACGAGGGGCTGCGCCGTAACGACCCTGACCGTGGGCCCGGTGTAAATGCATGACGTCATGACGGGGCCACCACGAGACGTCGTCGTGACAGTGCACGTGGTTAAAGTGGCCCCCGTCGATGACGTCACGACGGCCAAGGGGGTCAGGACAGCGCAGCTCGTCCGTGGAGGGGGAGTCGCCGGCCAATTTGGGGAAGTCGAGGCCGCCCTTATCGTGGGGGGCCTCTCCTCCTGGACTTGCCCGATGGTGCTGGCCGATGTTGAGGGTCCAGGAGGGTGGGTCGATACCCCCGAAGTACCTACGGGGACCGGGTTCTTCCTTGGACGCCCCGGTCCCCTCTTGATGGTGGTGGCTGTGGCCCCTTGGACCACCGGGGGCGCCAGTTCCTTCTTAGGGCGCCCCGGCCCCTTCCTGGTGGTGATGGAGGTGGTGGTGGTCTTTGAGGCCACTGTAGGCCTCGGGGGCAGACTGGAGGCCCTCGTCATTCTTCTCGTCACTGGGCTCGGTGGTGTGCCCAGTGACCTCTTCTTCGCGGGCGGCTTCTCCAAACTTCCCCTGGTGGAATTATGGCCGGACGATGATAGGCTCCCCCTCGAGATGGTGGTGGAGGGCCCCTGGTTTCTTGCCGCAGCCTCCGCGTAGGTGGTAGGGGGAGTCCTGCAGCGGGCGGTGGTGGTGGTGGTGAGTGGCGGTGGGCGAGCTGTAGCCCCTGTGGCAGCAGCCCCCTTCGAGTGGCGAGTACTAAGGGTGGCAGTTTTTGGCCCCCTCGTGGTGCTGGTGGTGGATGGGGGTGGCCTTGCCGCGACGGTCGCCCTCTCCGTCGACGGCCTCTTGGCCACTGCCGTCGTGGTCGCGGTCAGGGTGGCTCTGCGGGTAGTAGGGGGGGTTGTTTTTCGGGGGGCAGGGGGGGTAATCGTGCGTCGCACGGGGAGGGTTGTGACGCGCGGCACGGGGGGTGTAACCGTGCGTGCCCCCGGAGGGGTGGTTGTGCGCAAAGCGGGGGATACCGTCGCAGCCCCCGATCCTGAAGGGCGGCTCTGCGGGGGGTCGCCTCCGCCGCTGGTGCTGCCGCCGGAGCTGCGCACCCTTTCGGTACAGGGCGCACGCGGAGCAGGCCCAGCACTTGCGGCCGTGGGGTGGAATTTGGCCACGTGGGCGTTAACATCCTTTGTAGGGTATTTACCCTTTCCCACGTGGCCACAGTACCGACAGGTAGGTTTTAGGGTCCACCCCACGTGAGTCCGCTTGACGTGCTGAGCGAACTCCACGTACCCCCTGTACCGAAACGAGTTACTTTTCGACGACCTTTTGTTATAGCACTCGGGACACGTTAAACCGTCCGTGGCCGGAAGTTCGACGGCAACTTCCATCGTTGGGGCCGGCGAAGCCATTTAATAATTGTGAAAGAAAAGATAGAAAGAGAAAAGAATATAAGAATGACTATTAAGTTTTGTGTCGCCGGGCCAACGACGGAAGTCTCCCGAGTGCGTGGGTGCGCAGACGATGCAGGTGATGATGAACGTGATGCGGAACGTGGAGATGAGGTGAGTAATGGGGTGACAATGAGAAATGAAAGCAAGTAAATAAATCGGCGGCGCGAATGACGAGATGCACGGTGCGAATAGATGGATAACAGTAAAAATAAATAAGTATACGGAACAATGAAATAAATAACACTGGAGACGCAAGAAATAGCAAAAATAATAAATAGATAAATAAATAAACAAATAGGACGCGTGTACCAACAAAATAAATAAACGAAGCTGAGAAACGTGCAGTGATGAGGTGACGATGACACGAGAAATGAGGTTGATGGAGCAGCAGCACAGCAGCGCGAGATGAAAACGCGTGACCGTTTCGAATAAAAAGAAAATAAGATAGAATGCGGTGCAGTAGAATTAAGTATACAAAGCAGATGTTAATCCAGGCAGTCGCCGAGATGTAAAATATATATAAAGGTAAGACCTATGACTAGGAGACAATAAATAGCTAAAAAAAACAATATAGATATATAAATAAATAAGATAGAATAGATAAATAAAATGTCTGGCGCTAAAATATGCTAAAACCAGGCCAGTCCGGAGCACCGGCGTTGCCCTTTTGTCTTTTATTTGCGTGCACGTTAAAACATAAAATATCAGTAAATAGATAAATAAATAGATAAATAGCACGATAAATAAATAGATAAATAGCAGCAAAGAGGGACTAGATCAATAGATAGGAGACGATAACAGTGTGTAAATAAAACAGAAGATAAAATATAAAAGAAACCCGACTGTTGCTAATAATATAAAACGAAAAAAAGACTAGAAAATGGCAATAATTAATGTGTAAGAAAGACGTCACGGTGTATAAACAGTAAAATAAATAATTAAGACGTCACTAAGTATATACAAATATGTCAATAAGTTAAAAAGAAAATTGCAACAAGTACGAGAAACAATATCACAGCTGTTATTATGGGCAACGCCGGCTACATCCCCCTCGGCCGTCTCCGACCGAGCTCGTACTGGAAAGAAGGACAGCGATAGAGTGGGAGACAGAGAGACGTGTCGAAGGAAGCACAGCGAGAGAAAGAGAGAGAGAAAGCGGGCGATAGAGAAGGACACGGAGTCGAAGAGGAAGGCCTCTCTATCGCGAGAGTCAAAGCGTAAAAATAAAGTAAAATAGATAAAATAGAGCTAGGGTTGATTCCCCAGCGGGAATCAACTGCGTAAAGAAGTTCTACCCGCGGTAGAGAAGCAGAAAGGAGTCAGAGAAATCTCGGGAAGAGGTATATGTCGGTGTTTAAAATGACAGGCGAACACCTCTGTCGCAATTTACGTCAATAATTAATACCTCTTCCTTCGGAATCTCTGACAGGTGCAGGAAGGAGCACCCCTCGCATGCACCGTGGTGCACCGCACCGCGATATTACTCGCGAAACGGCGAAATTCCACGAGTGCAATTTAAACTCTTCGGAAAACAGCCAACGGTAAACCGTTGATTGTTTTGGGAAAGGTCGCGAGAAGGAGCACGGGTTATTGGTGCCACCTGACGCGCGGGGCGGGGGAGCGAGCTCAACCGTCCGCGACGATCAGCTGGGGGGACACTAAGCGCCGTACACCCAAGTTTCGCCGGAGAGAGTGACGTCACTCAGGGACGGACCGCCTAGAGGGGGCAAGCGACAGACAGAAGAACGAAAAGACTTACTCGGTCAGTAGTGCCGGGGGGTCGTCGGGCTCCAAATCCGGTCCTGGGGGGCGCGATATGGCACTTTCGCGGAACACGTAGAATTTTTCGCCGCGAAAATAAAACTTTCGTGCCGACTAGAGGGATCACTTCTCGGGTTAGGGCTCTTCCCTGGGGAGTCAGAATATGTTTAAAAGATAGCTAATTGAGCCAATCCTGGCGGCACTGCAATGCCAGGCTGACTCGCGACGGAGGTGGAGCAAGCACCAACGCTCCGTCAGTTTCCAAAAATCAGATTAATATTCTGACTCCCCAATGGGGAGTGTATCAGATATTAAGCTGATAAGAACAGATAAAAAAGTGTTTATTCAAACAATGCTTTAAGCCACTGGTACATGTCATTTTTGGTCTCGTGCTTAAACAGAAAATGCGTCCTCTCATTTTTAATTCGCTCGCAATATGTAAAATACTGGCGTCAATCTCGGCGAAACTGCCATGGTGATACACCGCTCGTAAAATAGCCACGCTTGGAGGCTATTATAATGGAAAGGGGGAGAGGAAAGGGAAAGAAAAAGAACGACAGAGAGAAGGAGAGAAGGAAGGGCATAGTAAGGGGGAGAAAAGAAAAGCATAAGCTGGGGGAAAGAATTGGCAGAACGATGTGTGAGGCGCCCCCTCGTCCTGCTGGCGCCGCCCCTACTCCCGATCCTATAAAGTGAATTTTCATGGTAATAATTGATCGGGGAGTAGCCCAGGCGAGGAGCGACCAGCGACGGGGCCCACCTGCGGCCTAACGGCAGGAGCGTCAAACGGGACCTGGTACTGTCGCACCTTCGACACGTGCTCGACGTATATGTCACGGGACCATCTTATCGTGTCAGTGACAATGAGCCGGCGCATCAGCGACGCATAGTGCGGTGACACACCGAGTCGCTTCAACACAGGCTCATTGCCCTGGTCCCACGTACCAAGGGCGCCCACGACGATCGCATCCACATCCACCGAATACCCCGATGCGTGCAATGCAGCTGCAAGCGGAGTATACTTGACGATCTTCGATCGTCGAGCATCCTCCATGGCCTTGCGCTGGTTCTCGAACGCAACGGTGACATCGATGATGTGGATGCGTTTCGCCGCCTCATCCCGGACAACAATGTCCGGCCTGAGGGCAGCTAGATCGCCGTTGACGCCCTCCACCCTTCGATTTAGTTGGATGGCTCCCTTCGCTCTACATGCTTTCGCCACCCGCGCCATAACCGCGTCATGACGAAGCTGCAGAGCGGCCGAGTGCGGCAGGCAGTGGCAGATTACGTGAGGTAACGTCTCACTCGGATAACCGCACTGCCTGCAGCGCTTGTCGCCCGAGCCCCAGCGTCGCGCCCCATTAAGGGGCAGGACATCGAGGCGCGCGCGATGAATGAAGCGCCACTCGGCGAACCGGGCGTACCTGCCGTCGCGGAGGAAGGCATTGCTGACTCCCGACCGCGACGACACCTGGAAAACCTTGCCTTGATCAGGTTTTGCCAGGAGAGAGCACAAGTAACTCTCTTGCACAGCAATTCTCAAGCGACGGATCACCTGAGAATTTGCGCCCGGGGGGATTATGGTCCGCCGACCCTCTGAGCCTCGGCATTCTAAAAGAATCTCCTTGGTCAGGGGATCGTACCGCCATGCCAGGTGTAGGCGTTTGGCCTGGCGACGCGATGCCATTCGTACCCGGGTCCACAGGCCAGGATCGCCCTGGAGGTCGCACGCAAAGGGTCCCTCATGCGAGCCCGATAAAAATGCGGCGACCTGTTCCTGTGTGGGCTGGATGGATGTTCGTCTCCGGACTGCATTCATCAGCGAGGTCCTGGCCCGCTCAGCGACCGCGCCGTCCTTGCAGGATAGCATCCTGAAGGCGTGCGCGATCGTGAGCACGTCGGCCAGGTCCGCCATCGGAATGAGCCCGGCTCCGCCCCGCCAAGTGGGGAGGTAAACCACCTCCGCACTGGCCCGCTGGGGGAGATTCATCCAACCCTTGACCAGACGTTTGACAAATTTGTCAAACGCCTTTAAGGGGGTCTTTTCTACTGCACCGCCCCTCAAGATGTAGTCCAGCCGTGGCAGTATGAACGCCTTAAGGGCGTCCATCTTTTGCCACGGGGCGAGGGGCGATGAGTCGATGGCATTCGCGTCCTCCATCATCCGGATGATGGTGGCGGTAGGGGTTTGGCTTACCCGGGAACCGACCGGAATTCCCAGGTACTCGTAAGCCTCACCCTCTCCCAAGGCTTTCAATCCCTCACCGTCGAGAACGAAGACGGTCGGCTGCGCTTTCTGTGCGCTACCCTTCCCCCGAAGGTGAACGGTAGCGCACTTCTTGGGGTTGAATTTCAACCCCGCCGCAGCAGCCGCCCTCTGGATCTCGTCGAGGAGGGATTGCATCTCCGCTGGTGAAGCCGCCACAAGACCAATGTCGTCCGCGTAGGCAAACGCACGGTGTAAAACCCCCCCCAACCTATAGCCGATCGGTAGCGATTCGACGGATCGAACCGCTCGCTCGATCGCCAGGTTGAAGGTCATCGGACTACACGGACAACCTTGCTTGACTCCAGCCAGCATGGGGATGTTTGTTGTAAAGCCCTCGGAGATACGGACCTTGGTCGTGCATCCAGTGTTCATGGAGAGCATGATCTTCTGGATGTTGAGGGGTATTTTGGCTCCCTCAAAGGCATCGAACAGGACGGCGTGGGGGATCGAACCGAACGCGTTGGTTAGATCCAGCCACGCCACCACGGCTTGTCGACCCTCCCTCCGGCTGTCCTCCAGGATTTCCCGAAGCATGAAGTTGTGCTCATGGCACCCCTCATGCTTCAGGAAGCCCTTCTGAGGATGACTCAGCCGCTTTCCCTTAACCGCGAAATCCATCAACCGGTCCGCAAGCACCGCGGCGAACAGCTTGGCTACTGTGTCACCGAGTGCGAGCGGACGCCAATTAGAAAGGTCGCTTCGGTCCCCTTTCTTGTACGTGAGTACGGTGGTGGAGGACTTCCACGACTCCGGAATGGCCTCCGTGCGAAGGCAGGCGTTGAACATTGAGGCGAGCACAGAGCACCCTGGATCGGCCTTCTTGAGCTCGTCGTAGGTGACCCCGTCCGGACCGGGCGCACTTTTGTGCGTCCGTTTCAGACGGGCTTCCACCTCCGACGCCGTGAAAGGCCTCACCAGTGCGCCCCGTAACTCGCCCTCTTCGTCCGTAGGCCACTCCGGCCACACATAAGGCTCGCCCACAGGGGGAGCCGTCGCCGAGTACATCTTCCGGAAGTACTGAGTGACCTCCTCCACACCGACTTGGCAGTGAGGAGAAGGACCCGTCAGCACCTCCTGCATCGCCCGGCGACGATTCTCCCTGTACAGGCGCTGCAGCCTCGTGGCTTTCTTCACATGGTCCTCCGGGCCCAGCTGTTCGGGGGCCCTAGGACGACCATGCTGGCGGTTGAGGGGCACCCCCCCCTTAGCCGATCGAGACTGGAGGTAGGTGGTCAAATCCTTGGCCACCCCCTCCAGAATCTCGATCGTCTCGACACCCTCGGCGCGTGAAATAAGGGCTCTGCGTAAATCCGCATCGGCCCGTCTCGCATCGCGCCCAGGATGCCGGGGGGGATTGGATGTCGCGGGGGGAGAGAGGGCAGGTTCGTGCCCACGACCAGATTGGGGGTAGGGAGTGATACGGGGGGTTGGACGGCCCCGGGGCTGTCCACGTCGAGAACGCGTCGGAGGGGCAGAAACGCGAGTTCCCGCCGACGCACCGGCAGCAGCCGTCTGCGGGCCCCCTCGGCGATCGCTCGCCGCGGTAATGTGGGGCTCAGGTGGCGGCTGCGACGGTAATCGCGACCTAAAACTAGGGGCTGGGGTGGGGGCGGGGGTGGGTGGGCTTCGTGGGGACGGCAGTGGCGGCGATGGTGACGAAGGCGCCGGTGGCGATGGCGATGGGGATACTCTCCTCCCTCGTCCCGGCGTCCTCCGAAATCCCGCGCCGCTGCCACCCTTTTCCTCGTCGCTCTCCGAGGAACTGCTGCTCGAGGCGATCCGTCGCCTCGTCCTCTTCCTCGTCGGGGCCGCCTCCCATTGCTCCTTCGTCCTCAGAGGGGTGATGGTATTTTGGGGGGCCTCCTGGCCCCCCTCCTCCTCGATGGAAACCAGAGGCCTAAAGACGAGGGGCTGCGCCGTAACGACCCTGACCGTGGGCCCGGTGTATATACATGACGTCATGACGGGGCCACCACGAGACGTCGTCGTGACAGTACTCGTGGTTAAAGTGGCCCCAGTCGCTGACGTCACGATGGCCAAGGGGGTCAGGACGGCGCAGCTCGTCCGTGGAGGGGGAGTCGCCGGCCAATTTGGGGAAGTCGATGCCGCCCTTATCGTGGAGGGCCTCGCCTCCTGGACTTGCCCGATGGTGCTGGCCGATGTTGAGGGTCCAGGAGGGTGGGTCGATACCCCCGAAGTACCTACGGGGACCGGGTTCTTCCTTGGACGCCCCGGTCCCCTCTTGATGGTGGTGGCTGTGGCCCCTTGGACCACCGGGAGCGCCAGCTCCTTCTTTGGGCGCCCCGGCCCCTTCCCGGTGGTGATGGAGGTGGAGGTGGTCTTTGAGGCCACTGTAGGCCTCGGGGGCAGACTGGAGGCCCTCGTCATTCTTCTCGTCACTGGGCTCGGTGGTGTGCCCAGTGACCTCTTCTTCGCGGGCGGCTTCTCCAAACTTCCCCTGGTGGAATTGTGGCCGGACGACGATAGGCTCCCCCTCGAGATGGTGGTGGAGGGCCCCTGGTTTCTTGCCGCAGCCTCCGCGTAGGTGGTAGGGGGAGTCCTGCAGCGGGCGGTGGTGGGGACGGCCCCGGTCGCCTTGGTGGTGGTGGTGAGTGGCGGTGGGCGGGCTGTAGCCCCTGTGGCAGCAGCCCCCTTCGAGTGGCGAGTACTAAGGGTGGCAGTTTTTGGCCCCCTCGTGGTGCTGGTGGTGGATGGGGGTGGCCTTGCCGCGACGGTCGCCCTCTCCGTCGACGGCCTCTTGGCCACTGCCGTCGTGGTCGCGGTCAGGGTGGCTCTACGGGTGGTTGGGGGGGTTGTTTTCCGGGGGGCAGGGGGGGTAATAGTTCGACGCACGGGGAGGGTTGTCGTGCGTGGCACGGGGGGTGTAACCGTGCGTGCCCCCGGAGGGGTGGTTGTGCGCAGAGCAGGGGATACCGTCGCAGCCCCCGATCCTGAAGGGCGGCTCTGCGGGGGGTCGCCTCCGCCGCTGGTGCTGCCGCCGGAGCTGCGCACCCTTTCGGTACAGGGCGCACGCGGAGCAGGCCCAGCACTTGCGGCCGTGGGGTGGAATTTGGCCACGTGGGCGTTAACATCCTTTGTAGGGTATTTACCCTTTCCCACGTGGCCACAGTACCGACAGGTAGGTTTTAGGGTCCACCCCACGTGAGTCCGCTTTACGTGCTGAGCGAACTCCACGTACCCCCTGTACCGGAATGAATTGCTTTTCGAAGCCTTTTTATTGTGGCACTCGGGACACGTTAAACCGTCCGTGGCCGGAAGTTCGACGGCAACTTCCATCGTTGGGGCCGGCGAAGTCATTTAGAATGTAAGTAGAAAAGAAGAAAGCACAGCAAAGAGAGAGAAGGAAGAAAACGGAGTATAAAAATGACTAGAGGTTCAGTATCGCCGGGCCAACGACGGAAGTCTCCCGAGTGCTTGGGTGCGCAGTCGAAGGGGATGAAAATGGACGCGATGAAATGAATATGGAAAACGTGCAAATAAATAAATAAACGGCGCGGATGACGGGATGAACGGTGAAGATGAGTGAGTAACAAAAATAATAAATAGGTACACGGTATAACGAAATAAGTAACGATGACGATGATGAGAATCGCAATGATAAAAATAAATAGACAGGGGAAATATACAAATAAATAAATAGACAAGACACGTGTACCACAAAATAAATAAGTGAAAATGGGGAAATGCAGTGGTGAAACGGTAGCGCGAGAGATGAAGATGATGGCGCAGCAGCACCGCAGCGCGAAATAAAAGCGCGGGACAGTGTTAAATAAAGTAGAATCGTTTAGAAAGTGTAAATCCAGGCAGTCGCCGAGATGTAAAATAGTAAAAAAAAACAGTAAATAAATAGAACCAGTAGAGAATAATTAGAATAAAGCGAAAAAAAAGTATAATAAAATAGTATAGACTAGATAGAATAGATGAATAAATGGCGCTTTGGTATAAACTAAAGCCAGGCCGGATTGGAGCACTGGTGTTGCCTTGTGTCTCTTAACAGCGTGTTAAGTATAGTATAAAAAAAAATTGATAAATAAACAAACATATATGGCACGCAACAGTGTATAACTAAATAAATAAGAGACGTTAAGAAGTATATAAAAAATAGGTAAGTGGTGACTAGATGTTGCTTATTGGATAAAATGATAATAATAATGAGTAAAAAAGCTAGGTCCGGATGTAAAATTGTATAAATAAAAGTAAAAGTATGTATAGGTAAAAGTGTATAAATAAATAGGACGTCCACGGATGCAAATAAATATATAAATAACCGAACAAGCAACAGAAATCACGACTAAAATATCACATGTATTGCAGGCAACACCGACTAAGTCCCCTTCGGCCGCCGTCGACCGAGCTCGTGTAAGAAAGAAGGACAGCAATAGAGTGGGAGACAGAGAGACGTGTCGAAGGAAGCACAGCGAGAGAAAGAGAGAGAGAAAGCGGGCGATAGAGAAGGACGCGGAGTCGAAGAGGAAGGCCTCTCTATCGCGAGAGTCAAAGAATTAAAATAGAATAAAATAGATAGAAGGGCTAGAGTTGATCCCCAGCGGGAATCAACTGCGTAAAGAAGTTCTACCCGCGGTAGAGAAGCAGATGGGAGTCAGAGAAATCTCGGGAAGAGGTGTGTGTCAAGATTTAAAATGACAGGTATAACACCTCTGTCGACAATTCAGTCAATTTTAACACCTCTTCCTTCGAAATCTCTGACTGGTGCACATATGCTGAAAAATGTCCTCCTGGGACCACCGCTACTACTTTTTTTATGAATATTTTACTTTTGTCACTTCTCCTACGACGCCACACGAAGCAGTCGAAAGGCAGCGAGGAGATGGACAGGATGCGTCCATGCACGTCCTGGGAGCTCCGCGAATACTTTTTTAAGAATACTTTACTTTTATTAGTTTTCCTTTCATTCTTACAAGAAATATTGATTCTTACAAAAAATTAATTTTTTCAAAATTTTTTTTTTTCTAAAATACCTACACAACAGTTTCACGCGTAGAAAACCATTTAATACTTACAAAACAAATTCTGAAAAATGTCCTCCTGGGACCACCGCTACTACTTTTTTTATGAATATTTTACTTTTGTTACTTCTCCTACGACGCCACACGAAGCAGTCGAAAGGCAGCGAGGAGATGGACAGGATGCGTCCATGCACGTCCTGGGAGCTCCGCGAATACTTTTTTAAGAATATTTTACTTTTATTAGTATTCCTTTCATTCTTACAAGAAATATTGATTCTTACAAAAAATTAATTTTTTCAAAATTTTTTTTCTTCTAAAATACCTACACAACAGTTTCACGCGTAGAAAACCATTTAATACTTACAAAACAAATTCTGAAAAATGTCCTCCTGGGACCACCGCTACTACTTTTTTTATGAATATTTTACTTTTGTCACTTCTCCTACGACGCCACACGAAGCAGTCGAAAGGCAGCGAGGAGATGGACAGGATGCGTCCATGCACGTCCTGGGAGCTCCGCGAATACTTTTTTAAGAATACTTTACTTTTATTAGTTTTGTTCATAAGTATAACACCATACCCTCACAATTTGAAATGGATCCTCTGCTCAGTTTCCGAAAAAAAACATTCACAAATTTTCATATCAATTTCCGTTCGTCGATTGGAGTTCCGTTATTCCCTAAAATAACTTTAATAGTATTTGCAAACTAGGAGTATAACATTTAAAATTGTTCGAAATGAAAAGTTTTTATGGATAGACCTATACTTTTTTCAACCGCTTCCTTCGATAACTGAACCGTGAACAAGAATTATGTGTGCATAGTTGACATTCGATGCCAAAAATATACAAATCTACCTCTATATAATTTGAAGTGCCCAAGGTGTATTTAACGAACTTTTCGGTACACTAAATATTCTTTTACAACCCGCTATTTGTGTTTCGGATCATTATCCTGGTAGAACTTAAAACTTTATCGAATCCCTATTATCAGCACTTTTAACCAAATTATTTTTCAACATCTCAAAATACATATTTTTTTACTAAAATTTCTTCTATAAACAACTAATTCCATCGACGATGTATAGAATAGACCTATCACCTAATGTAACTTTGGGTGCGTTCCGTTATTCACTGCAAGTACTTCTTATATGACGTCACTATTTTGAAATCGTTGTGTGGTCACGTGATCACTGCGACTGCTGTACCTGGCCGGCTGCAGCAGTTACAACAGGAAGTGACGTCGAAGTTCGTGACGTCATACATCTGTAGCAGTGCTTTCGCAGTGAACTGCTATCCATATCGGAACGCTATTGTCAGCACTGCCAGTACTTGCAGTGAATAACGGAGCGCACCCTTTGTGTCACAAGCCCGAGGACTTACCATTTTCGTGTCACACACAATGTTATCGATTCGGTCTTGACGTTACCGATTTTGGTGGTTCGTTTGGATATGATTCCCAAAACCCCCGCTCCTAAACGCCTTTGCCCAATAAAACCCGAGGCATGACGAAGTATGGTCTGTAGTGACACGAACTCCAATAAGATGATAGATCTATCCTATACTTCGTCGATTGTGACAAGACTCTCATAAGATGATAGGTCTATCACTCTATCCTATCCTATACCTCGTCGATGATGAAGTGATAAACTACATTCGGTAATAAAGGAAGCAATGCGGTCTCATCTTTATCGACTGGCACATCTTTTATGAAATTCGTCATGCCTGCAGTAGAGTAAGCATAGGGTGCCACCTTACGTTATTGTATGTAACGAGGTAGAGACAATAGTGGCACGAAAGCAAAAGGGGGATTGAAAGATTGAAAGCAGCAGAACTAATTTATGCCACCTATTATTCATTATGAGCTCATCTACCAGCTATTAACTTATTGTCGTACAACATGCAGAACTGAACATTTAAAAAACCACTACTTCGTGGATCTAAGTTTATTAATACATTATCGCTTCTTTACGCGAATTCTATTAATCACTTGAGTTCGTGTTTACAGGTCTAAAACACCCTGCACAACTAGAAAAATATTTTTCAAACAATATACACAATGAATTTCGAATACAACTAATAGGGAATAAAGAAACGAGTGATCAGAGAGGAAAATTGTCTGTACACGATGAGCTGACACATGGAGAAAGATTTCTGTGATTAATGTAAACTTGACGTATATTGCTGTGTGACGGCAACTTAAAAAAAAAAAAGAACAGACTCATTACCATACATGAATACGCTATTGGTACATTAATATATTACATGATTAACCGAATTGCTATGAGATCACAAACAAACAGTTTTTTGTGCACGCCGCTCTCGTCCAATAAGCGATTATGCTCTATCGCTCGGATAATATATTTACAATTGCATTTACACAAAATACCTACACTTCTTTCCAGCGTTATTTACATTGAATTCACGATATAAATAAAATACATCGTACAGCGTAGTTTGATCGGTCAATTATATTATTATCGCAGCATTGCGACGCTATTTGCAGCGTACTCGTAATGCTAGACCCATTCTCCCTTGCACCAGCGTGCGCCTAAACAGCGCGCCATCCATTTTATGACACAATTTATCAAATAGATAGAGAATCGTAAAACGCAGAGTTCGCGGGCACCGTGAAAGCCTGCCCCCGCTTGTATTACACGGTATTCTCTGCCGCTATAATTGACAACATTGCGAAATTGGTATTTCGCGCGCAACACCTTCGAATCGGATCTAAATGACACGCGTTACGACACCGCCGTGTCGAATTTTAACGTTAGCGAGTGTGTGAGCATCTGATAAAATTTCTACACGGATACGCAATGGTTACGCGCAAGGCAAACATTGCATATTCACATCAATCGGTTTTAAACTCTGATACCTGCTTCACATAAAGCGTGCGACGTCAAATCATGATACATACGACACTCGGTTAAACTGTGTAACTTTCATATTGAACGTATGCGATGTCTTCTCTGGGAATATAAACTGCGTTCATAGAAAAACTTAACGATGATGCGTTTCAACTTGAATCCACCCCTCCTTCCCTCTTCTTTTCTCTCCCCCTCATATTGTCTTCGATGTATTTACGCTATATCTTATCACGGTAATAAGTTCTAAGAACATATTTTAGAAACCATTAGGACCCGAGGATCCGATTTGATTTTCATTAAACTTTGTAGATACTATCCAACATTTGTCTAACGATATATCACCAAGGTGTTATACTTGTATGAGTTTTTTTGCGGCTATCGTTACGATTTGTTTAATTGCCCCTCGCCTAGGCGCGGCTTCCCTTCTATTTAAATTAATTGAAACGAACGATGCCACGTTAAACCGTATATTCCGCATACGCGATTCCCGACAGTGTCTTCCATAAACGGTATAAACGTACGATTGCAGTGGACCAGCACCGAAAAAAGTATTATTATACGAAACGAGGAAAAATCAATAAAAATACAAATGTTCGAATTTAAAAGAGGCGTTAAAAACATAGTACATTATATAAACCTAAGTATGTGTCTCGTATGGCTTACTTAAAGCTTTAGTAGAAACATAGTAGAAAGTTATTAAATTTACAACGATGCGTTACGATGACGTTTGCTGCGCTCGTCTTAAGAAGAAAACCGAGATATCCTCCGAGCATCAACGTCGTGAGCATTTTGGTATTACTAATTCTATGATAGAAGCTTCGTTATCGCGATATAAGTCTCGTGGCATGCATCAGAAAATATTCTGGTTGTCGAAAACCTTTAATTACAGTCCGCGCTTGTGTTGGAGAAACAGCATACAGTGAAGCCCTAAGTGATTCGCCGTGGTAAAACAAACGTATGCGCATAATATATTGGTGTTCGTATTATTTCCTTATTATAAGCAACAGTGCACAAATCAACGCAGATATTGTGTTACGCGAGAGCAGATGCTGGTAGGGAACTGTGCTTAGGTTTCGTCTTATTCAGAAACACCTTTATGCAGCCGTTGAAGTCGGCGCTCACAAGAACGTGCCCGCCACAGCCTTTGGTGCGCTGTTCAACCACAGGATCAACAGGAGGAACGTCCACGGTTGAACTAGCGAGATTTTTCACATCCTCCTTACCCTCCCACTGCTCCCTTTCCTCGATCTGTTTAATAATACTATCCGGATTCGGTGCGAATACTGCGCACGTCACTACGGCGTTATGAGCTTTTATGCCTTCCCAGAAATCATTGCGGTCTCTGCGCACGCTCGAGAATTTCGAATAATCGTGATGGGTTTTCCAAATATAAATGCACTGATTCTCCGAGCCGCTGACTATGTACTGCCCATCGGGGCTGAAGCTCGCCTTAATCTGGCTGCTCACGTTAACGTAACCCTTGTACTTGCACGACAGATTTAAATCTCGCAAGTCGTACAAGCGGATACGGCTGTCGTTCGAAGTAACCAGGATCTTGTCCTCGCCCGGCATAGGCTCGATACCGCTGATCTTTCTCCCCGTCGAGTTTTTACCTCTCGTCGATCGAACGTGTATCTGCGTGTGATACTTCAACTGGTCGGTGTTGTAGAATATACACCGGCCATCGTACGAGCCAACCACCGCGAACTTCCCATTCTGGCAGAAGTTCGCGGCGGTGATTAATTTCGTATGCCCGTCGACTTCGTTCCACACGGCTACTTTCTTGTCCGGTATATTCCACAGCCGGAGCTTGCCGTCCAGGGACCCCGAGAGAAAGTATCGATCGTCGCGCGGGTGGAACACAATCGCCGTAACGAAGTCTATGTGCTGGAAGCAGCACAGACACTCCTTCCGCGATATGTGCCAAAGTCGCACGGTTTTATCCATCGACGACGACAAGACAAAATAATTTTTAGACCACGAAACATCGAGTAAATCTGAGGTATGGCCGGTATATGTGCAAAACGGCTTTGGCATAAAGGGGCTCTTCGTCCCTTCTATCTCACTGAAGGCACTAGCCACAACATTCGGATCTTCCATGGACTGTTGCGAAACCAGAGATTCTTGCGACGGTGTCGGGCTAACTTTCTCCGCATTGTATTTAGTTCGCATATCCTGGAAATACGTGAAAGCGTCGCGCAACACCCAAATTCGTAAAACACGATCCTGACCCGCCGTGGCGAGCAATCGCCCGCAGGCGGAGAACTTCATGCACCAGACGGGTCCCACGTGCTCGCCACCCAGATCTTGGACATGCTGCAGGCAGCTGAATTCGTACGGCCCCTTGTGACTGTTCGATGCTTTCAATTTAATGTACTGCTGTTCCCCGGGATAAACCTCGTCTACTATATCCATCACGTCTTCCTTGTGCCTTGCATGAGAGACTTCTTGCGCGATAGACTTTGCTTTGTCCATAGTCTTCTTTACAGTCGACCCCAAGAATCGCTTCAGCTTCTGCGTTTTCTTCCGAACCCTGCCAACGGACACGTCCCCGTCCGGCGGTATACTGGACATCTTACTGTCAACGCTTTCCTCGTCACTCTCTTTTTCCTTCTCCAGACTAGAGTTACTTATATATTCCGAAGTGAGTCTCATAATGTGAAGTGACAAAGGGTTAATACACTGCGGTAACTTATCTTCTGCTATACTCAATGGCACTCTTTCCCCAGTGTCTAAATTCAACACGGTCACTTGTTCCAGAATTTCCTAAACAGACACGCGCATATAAATGTTAATCCGCGAACGTTCGAAGCCACCCTATCTGATACCCCGATTAATACCGTACCATGTCCGTCAGACGTTTCCCAGAATCCGTCCTCGTTCTCACGAACATATTCAGCTGCTTCACCATATCTTGATCGCCAGCCGACTTCCGCCTTTCCTTCGAACCTGGAGGGCTCACGCCCGTAAATTTATGAGGGCCCAAAGAATAGCGGCCGATGCTGTTGCTGGACATGGATCCCAACGGGCTGCTGGATTTATCGCTCGATTTCACGCTCATTAATTCGGCCTTCACTCTTTCTATTCTCTCCAGCTCCTCGGCCGATGGTCCCTCCGCTTTTGATTTATCCTCGTCCTACACACAAGTGACAACGCTGAATGTTTAAATTACATACAATGCGCTGAGCCGTGCTTAAAGAAACATTCAAGGAGACGTACTTGCGGCTTAACGACATATTGTCCCTTTGTAGCAGACCGGATATCAAGGGAGTGCTCGAATTCTCTAGTGATCGATTCGATGGTACTCGCTGGGCTTGGTAACGGCGAAGCGGGCAGCACCGATTCCGCCGCGGAAGGCTAGAATCACAAATGCACGTTTACCCGTCACATTCGGACTATCTCCCGAGGATTTCGGAAAGCATTGATACAAAGGATATGGATATCGTACAGCAAGGTCGGTAGGCGTCTGGGCTTTTGATTTCTTTTTACGTCTCGGCGGCGCAACAGGTATACCGACCGCGGCGACGTCTTCGCTTGACTTCCCGTTATTCTTTGTACTAGCGATGACGTCGGGCTCTTGAAGCATAACAGTCTTATCATTCTGCGCGTGAGAGCCGTACTGGGACCTGTTGTTAGCAGAGGACTCCTGCAGGATATCCCCGGACAACGTAAGGATGCTGGACGACTGGGACACCTTACCGGACGCCGTGTCCTCGTCTTTGCTCGCGATACTAGCGATAGAAGACATCTGGCTTTCGCGGGTAAGGGCGCCGGGAGCAGGGCCCGCGGCTACGTTCGCCGCGACCACGGCGGAGGCGCTGTCCCCGACTCCGGCTAATATTCGACCCACTCGCCCCAGGGACGTCATACTCTGCAGGCTGAGGGTATCGTGTTCTATGATCCTGAACGGGTGAGTGGTCTTCGAGGGAGTGGGATAGACACCCTCGATGGACGACGTCTGACTGTCCGGCGGGGAACTGTTGATCGGGATGTCGTCGTCCTCGGTTTGCATGCGCTGGCGAAGCTCGCGAAACCTCCGCCTGCCCACGATTTTATCCGTGCTCGATTCCTTTCCATCGTCCTCCTGAAAGAACGCACGCCTTTCGTTAAAAGTGCGACTAGATATAAAACGCGGACAAGCTTCGCGCCGACGGGTACTCACGGCTTTATCTTTGCTAGGTATACTGTCTACGGCTACATGTTCCTTTGGTTCTACGATTGGTTTAGGTTCGGCGGGCTTCAGAAACACATCGTCGTCTAGTTTCTTGGACGTGTCTGAGGAGTCCTTATTCTGTATCTCGATACTGGCGCAATCGCGCGCTTTACTTTTCCTACAAAACAACCAAGACAACTCGTTCAGAAGGGAGAGCTTTGTTTCCCCGCTATCAGATACCGTTTTGATAAGCGACGGGTAGATTACTGCCGACGTAGTTGTGGAAAATAAAACTATTTACAAATTCCACGGCATTCGAGCGAGGGCGCGGAGAACTAATACATTAAAATCTCTATCGCGAAGTGGCGTCTAAATCAAAATACATAACGATACGGGCTGATTGTAAGTACGTATATTTTACTACCAGGGACTCGTACCGGTACGTAAAATACCGGTATTTTTCGGTTGCATCTTCGTCTCAGGGGCGTCCGTAGACTTTTTTCCAGGGGGGGACAACTTTGGGGTGTCGATAAAGAAGAATATGTAATGAAAAAACAAAATTAAACTCTTTATTATGACAAACTTTATGGCTGGCATCTAGCACTAGTGAAAATATAAAGATTCGTTTTCGAGTGTATATACTTAGGTCTATGTGACGTAATGTCGATCACTTTGTAAAAAGAAGCGATTTTTACTCAAAACCCAGGGGGGGGGGGCCCCTTTGCCCCCCCCCTCCGGACGGCCCTGCTTCGTCTGAGACTTAATACCGGTATTTCGCCAATACAGCTATACCGAAACCGATATCATGCCGAGATAGATAAATACCGAAAACAAAAGGTTACCGGTAACCGAAATAAATACCGGTATTTTTTCGGTATTCTTTTCAGTAACATGGTAGGTTTCGGTGTTCACCGAGAAGAATACCGAAAAAATACCGGTATTTATTTCGGTTACCGGTAATGGAGAAGATGACTGCAACTTTTTCCCACCCGTGACGCCACCAGCACGCAGTCCCATTTATACAATACATAAAATGAAAAATTTCGCGCGCAAACAATTCACACATACGCACTCGGGACACAACCACGGTACATGCGCTAGTGGCGTCATCTGCGCCGAGCTTTGCGTCATCTTCCCCATTCCGAAAACCGATTGTTTTCGGTATTTATCTTTTTCGGCATGATATCGGTTTCGGTATTTATCTGTTTCGGTATGATATCGGTTTCGGTATAGCTGTGTCGGCGAAATACCGGTATGAGCATTATACCGGTATTAAGTCCCTGTTTCATACAGAGCGCGATACATTAAACACCTTGGCGGTCTCCGAACCGTACGATCGTATCTTTACGATACACGATACAGGATAGAATGTTCTTTTTCCAAATTTCCGGAACTACGACGCCGACGACATAGCGCCCTAGGAGACTCGCAAACGCCGGCCCTGAAATGACCGCGTACAATGATAAAAACCGATTGCGTGGAAGCGTCGCGTTCTCGGTCACCTAACCAAAAGGCAATTAGTCGGGGGGACGTGACGCGGGGGAAAGAAAAAAAGGGCAGGCATGGGAGAAACGATCTAGAACGAACTTCCGCCCGTACGAAAGATGCTGAGGGATGGAGGGGGGGGGGGGGGGGGGGGACGTAGCGAGCGGAAGAAAATGAGAATCGCGAAGTTGAAGTTCGTGGTAGCTGCTATCCAATAAATACGCGGGGGCGGGCGTAATCGTGAACGCTACATGCAGGAGTGATTTACATGAAGCGTATAGAGCGAATAAGATATTATCTAAGAATCTCGAATACATCACATGACAAGTGGGGGGTGGGGGGGGGGGCGGGGGTGCCGGAGGGGGAGGTTGATAAAGTTACCGTGAGCTGCGGTGGAAAGTATCGTCCTCCGCGTCAAAGAATTCCTCGGAATCGCTGCTTCCAGACATTGTCGCCCGCACTGAATGATTCGTGATAATACTATCGTCCGCATCGGTGCTGTCAAGGCGCGTCACGCGTCTCGCAAGGTCGCGAATACTAGGGCCAGGCAGAAGCGGCTGCAGGCTCGCGAACGGCACGAAGAGATCATGATTTGACTTCTCGGAGCGGTTACACAAGTGTGCACGGCTCTCCGCTTGTACGCGCTGGCCGCGCACTTCAATTATATCCTAGTTCTTTCGTGCGCGGATCAGCGGCGCGAAAGTGGCAGCACTGCCGCCGCCCGTCCAATAAAGCCGCCGCGTCATGGAAGAGAGCCGCGCGATTGGTGAACGGCGGGTTCGCAGCCACGAACTCGTGCAGCTGCCCGCTCGCCAGCATGCCTGCTGCAAAGGAGGCGAGCCGTCACACAAAAGCAAGATGGAGGATCTCACAGTCGAAGTATGCGGCGAAAACGGAGCATATTATAAGGTTCGTTTTGTGAAAAGTATACGAAAAACAGGGCGGAGGACCGAGGCGGCGGATAGGCCGAGTCACGGCCCGCGGCGGGCCGCTAATCTCGCGAGAGAGGCGCCCGTACTTCCGCGGAAGCGCGGCCCTCAAATGTTCGCGAGGTAACGCGGCTTCCTCCGACGCCATGTCTCGTTTGACAGGGCGTGATTTCCCTCCGTTCCTCGCGGCCGCGCTCCGCCCGGCCGTCCCGCCGACACGCGGAAACGCGCGCCCGCCGTGCCGGACTCGCGGATACACCGTCCGCCCGGCCCGCCCGCGTCCATCGCGATATCGCGCCCGAACGTCTTACGCCACTCGCCTGCGCTCTCTGCTACCTGGACGAGTCACTTTACACATGCTCTGCGTTTCGATTTTTTCAGGCCTTTGTCACCGATGTCTTCGAGGACGAGGTTCTGGTGACGTTCGAAAACGAGTAAGTTCCGCCGTCGCTGTCCAACAGCAGCTTCGCTGCCGGGCCTTCGTGAACCTCCACTATCGTTCCCTGCGCTGGTACAAACAGTGCAGCCCACTCAGCGCGGGAGTCGCGCTATTCTCGCCAGCCATGCGTCGTTTAATGTTTCCGACACGCGATCCAGTAATACCGAAAGCTTCGACACCCTCGTCCGTATTACTCGCAACCGATATTCGCTTGCGTATTACTCGCAACCGATATTCGCTTGCGTATTACTCGCAACCGATATTCGCTTGCGTATTACTCGCGATCCGTCTTACTCTGCTTGCGCATTACTCGCAACCGATATTCGCTTGCGTATTACTCGCAGCCGATATTCGCTTGCGCATTACTCGCAACCGATATTCGCTTGCGTATTACTCGCAACCGATATTCGCTTGCGTATTACTCGCAACCGATATTCGCTTGCGCATTACTCGCAACCGATATTCGCTTGCGTATTACTCGCAACCGATATTCGCTTGCGTATTACTCGCAACCGATATTCGCTTGCGTATTACCCGCGATCCGTCTTACTCGCTTGCGCATTACTCGCAACCGATATTCGCTTGCGCATTACTCGCGATCCGTCTTACTCGCGACCATTATTTCGTAAACATCGGCGATAAAAGCTTTTTATTTATATACGCGTATCTGTCGTTATAAACGTTGAAGGATTTAAGCTTCGAAGTAGATGTTTCTATATGGCTTCGTTTTCCTGGCTCGGAACGAACATTGTTACTTCGATCTTTGAGAATTAACGATAACGACGTTCGACGCACAAAAGCCATTCGAAGCAATAGAGTTTTTATTGAACGAACTCGACGATACGAAAGAAATGCGATAGATGTATGTAAATAATAAACGATTGCTGAATTCGATAAATAGCAACAATAGTGCAAATGATAGTACTCGCGACCCGTGGAACTATAGTGTTGAAACGCGCGAGACGCGCGTTTACGCGAATAATTCGAGGAACTCTGTCGATGCTTAGAGCGCACGCTTTGCACGAGATGCGTCGCGATATGGCGAAACATTTTTATGCTGTTTGCGCGATCTAATGGGAAGTATGTAACATTTTAGCTGGCAACCGGAATCCAAGTTCCCATTCGCTCAAGTACGCCTACCTCCAAAAGATGGCCCGAAGCCTGACTTTCAGGAAGCCCAGGAGATCGAGGTGTTCTCTAGGTCCAATGAACACGAGGCGTGTGGATGGTGGAAAGCAGTCATTAAGGTCAGCAACAATTGGAAGCTTTTTATCGATTCTGCGCGTTAATTTTAGAAAACTATATTATTCATTTGTTGGCACATTTTTGTATTTATTAGAAGCAAGACTGGCGTCGAAGCGAACCGAAGCGTGGAGATAAAATGATTTAACGTAACTGCTACGTTCCGATAATTGAATCGTACGATTTGAATTTCTCGGCCGTGATTTCCACGATGGTGTTAAATGTGTTACTTTCGATATTTATTAGAGATGTACCGACTTTTGTAGTCGGCAAAAAAGGCCGATTGATCGGCCCCCTTTTTGTGATTATTTACCCATTTTTCGTTCTCCTTTTCTAACAAATTTTATAACTTTGCTATTAGAGATGTACCGAATAGTGGCCGACTATCCGGCCACCTTTGTAATCGGCGACTAGTCGGCGACTAGTCGGCTTCTTGGGGGCCGATTAATCAGCTAGTCGGCTAGTCGGTCAAAACCCTAGTCGGTACATCTCTAATATTTATGTTCGCTGCTTCTTCAATTGAATAGTACTCGGTACTGAAATAGTACTCGCATCTTTTGTTCGTTAAAATACAGTTCAATAGGTTGATCGATAATTGCTCGATAGATTTTATCGGCATTGGTCGCCGACGATATTTACGTTGCATTTTAAAATTGCTGTTTCAGATGATTAAAGGTGGTTTTCAAGTAGTCGAATATTCAGGGTGGGAATATGCTTATACCGAAATTGTAGCTAGTGAGCGACTGAGGGCAAAGAATCCTAATCCCCCCATCGATAAAAATACATTTCATAAGACCGAAATCGAAGTACCTGAAGATCTAAGAGAGTTGTACGTATGAGCGTCTAGTTACCGTATTTACCTTCGAATGCCTCGGAAATGCTGTACGAATATCTTCTGTCTGTTCGCAGTGCCAAAATGGAGAATGCACATAAGGAATTTCAGAAGGCGATAGGGGCGGCAGTGTGCCGATACGTGCCTGAACGAGGAGTATTGCTGGCCATCTCCCGTAGGGCAAATTTACAACGTCACGGTTGCATGCTCCAAGAGATGCACTTTAGAAACTTATCGCAAAAGGTGAGTTGCGAAGCTGATTTCGATTAATCGGAACAGTTTCCGAGTATTTCGCGATAAAACCCGTGCGTCGCGGAAAATATTTTGCGACATAAGGGCCACGGATGGCGATACTCGGGAGTCGAACAATAGAACGGTGCGTGGCTTGTTTTTGCATCCGATGTAACGCAAACACTTCTATGTTATAGGTATTACTTTTAAAAAGAACAGAAGAAGCGGCACGCCAGCTTGAGTCGACTAAACTGCAAACGATCGGGGGGTAAGTAAAGAAATTAGTCCTTGGTGTCGCAATTAACATGAAGTCTCGTGACATTCAATACCTGCCCCTATCCATACACTGTCCTGGTTACCATCCTGTCTGTGGTTTGCATTTACTGGCAGCAAAAAAAGATTCACAACAATTTCCAATCATCAACCAATACGTTTGCTTCAACATCATATAATTTTCATGAATGTCATGGTAGTCACTCTACAAATGTTTATTATACATCTCTTTCTCATCTCCACGTATTACATTTGTGATTGTACATAAGATATTTAATAAATCTCACGTAATACATTTTTTAAAATCCATATATCAACCTTTATGTGTCGGTTGTGATTTTATTGTTTCTCATACTTTCTGCCAATCACAAGAGCACGATGTGCGTAATAGCAATAAATCTGCACACGATGTATTTCTCATCTGTCTTTTAGCGAATGTCACTTTCCGCTGACATACTCTTTTGTTTATCTTACGATATTGTTGTATATAGGGTAATGCTATGTTGTTGGTTCTGCGCTGATGATAATCATCAGCAAATACGTGCACTCGTCGAAAGAGATTCGGGGATCGTTTCTACGTACCCGATAAACGGGGGCAAGCTCGAGTGGTCGTAACTCCGGCAAGAATGGCCGTTAGAATATCGATTGGAAGTGTGGAATCTCTACTTCTAGCTGCTGCTTAAGATTTTAACTGTGTTGCTTCTCGGCGAAGTTATAGCGATATAAAGGCACTTAGAAAGTTTTAAAAAAAATTTCTTCAACTTTGTAGTGTTACATGGAGCGGACAGATTTTTTTTCGGCAGGTTACATTTGTACCAGTCGAAAGCGAGTACTTTCCTCTGTGAAGTCAGTTGTTGTTGGTTGTCGTACGATTTCTTTTGGCCGAGTTATTCAGCCTTGAAGCAATAATCGTCCTTTTGAGTTCAATTGCTTCTAGTAAGCGAAGGAATCGTTGTAGAACAAAAAAGCAATAGAAAGACCAGTCTTTCCTCTTTAAGGAGCATCTTCTGCTTTTTCGGTTTGCTTAACATTTCGGTGTAGCGTGTCCATTCGAAAATATGTTTCAAAATGGCACAAATTCCATTTTTTCTTTAACTCGCTGTATCTAGACAAGGGATGACTGTAAAATCGTGATCTTAAGCTCATTTGAAAGCGGAGGATTTGCCGATTCGATTAAGTGCCAGGCGAACCCGCCGCGGCAATTTTTTACCTACGGCCACTAATGTTTATCAGTTACCGATTCGTAAAAACTTCCGCTATGGCTTCAGCGACTGCGTGGCATTGGCATCATCCAAGGTATACCGCGTGGAGGTATGTGTGCGCTTGCACAGTAACATTAGATAGCGTCGGCGTAATTCAGCTCCCGTTGGGGTGTTATCGTCACTTATGGTCTGCGGGAGGGGATACGAACAAGAGAGCTCGCTTCAGCGGAAGTGACACTGTGGCAAATTAACATTGTAGCCTTATTTTTGCGAATCGGTAACTTTAAACACAGTGGCCGTAGGTAAAAAATTGTCTCAGCGGGTTCGGTTGGCACTCAATCGAATCGGCAGACCCTCCGCTTTCAAATGAGCTCAGGATCACGATTTTACAGTCATCCCTCGTCTAGATACAGCGAGTTAAAGGAATAATGGAATTTGTAGCATTTTGAAGCATATTTTCGAATGGACCTGGTACACCGAAATGTTTAGCAAATTGAAAAAGCAGGAGATGCTCCTTCAAGAGGGAAGACTGATCTTTCTATTGCTTTTTTGTTGAACGTTCTACGATGATTGCTTGGTTTTTTTAGAAGCAATTAAAGTCAAAAGGAGGATTTCAGCTTCAAAGTTGAATAACTCGGATAAAGAAAATCGCACAACAATCAAAGACCACTGATTTTGCAGAGCAAAGTACTCGCCATCGACAGGTATAAATGTAACTTGTGTAAAAAAAATTCGTTCACCCCATGCAACACTGTAAAGTTGAAGAAAATTTTTTAAAACGGCCAAAGTGGTATTTCTATCGCTATAACTTTGCCGAGATGCAATACAGCTAAAATCTTAAAAAGGCAGCTGAAAGTAGAGATCCCACGCTTTCAAAAAATATTTTAACGATATCGATACGACCATCTTTGCCGGAGTTATGACCACTTGAACTTGCCCCCATTTTTCTGGTTCGTAGATCCCTTAATTTTTTTTTTGAGAAGTGTAGAATATCACTAGATCAGTTTAATGTATTTCATAATACACTTCGTAATATTAAATGTTTTACATATCTTTTACGCTACCTCTTGCTTTTCTATATTGAATTATTATGTTTATAAGATGACAAAATGTCTTCACTATACCATTATGTAATGGGAAAATGAAAGTGGTAGCACTTTACAATTTATAGTGGATACGATTATAAAATAATAATAAGAAGCATAAATGTAAATAAATTTTTAAAATTGAAAATTTCAAATACGTCATTTTTATCAACATTTCAATTTACAAATTATAAAAAAAAAATGGATAGAATCTGCATGAATTTTCCAATTTATATATACTCGATCGAAATACCTATATTAAATTATTTCTATACGAGAACTTTTAATTATTCTCATCAATCTCAATAAAATTTTCTCGGCGAGTTAATTGTGCAATAACAGACGCAAAAGATCATTAAAAAATTTCGTAGCTTTAGATGCTTCACATGTTCCGGCGATAAACAGTGTTACTATATCTCAGCAATTAATACATACAACCAGTGCCACTGGTGGCACCTAAACTTTGCCTAAAATCGATTCCCCATTATCCGTGAGCTCGTAATCATTTTTAATAAAGTTATATTTTTAGATAGAGATACACAATACTCTTCGAAACGTTCGATTAACGGGTTTGTATGATTTTTATTAATTAGACAGTAATGTTTAATAAATGTTAACGATTCAGTAGAATTTAAATTTTATATCATTAACTCTGGATACCGATTCATTTTTACACAGGTACGTTTCCAAAGAAATATTAAATATTAAAATACAATTAAAACGAAGGGATAAACCGAATATACCATGTTATGGCTTGCTTTTGAATTACTAACATATTAACAAAACGTATATGTAAAAGATGTGTAGCATTCTTCTAGAGATCTTCCGCAATAACACGTGTCATTTAATAACTCTCGGTAACTCTAACTCTAACACCTCCATATGGGTATAAGGATTTTACTAATTATTATATTTTACATAAATATTACGTCAGTATTGAGCTGGACAATTAGAGCAGAATATTGGAAGTGGATTTGGAGTGAAAGTTCATAAATTTATTGGTGAGGAGCAAACAGACAGAATGGCAGGGACACAGGATAGGGCCATCTTACACATGAGTTTCCACCGAGTTACACCAGAGTTTCTTTCTCATTTCAGCAAAATTAGATCTTCAAACTTTATATATCAGCGTGTCTCAGACTTTGAGGCAGGAGTGAAAACAAATTCAAGGTGAGATCACAGCAGCGTGGTTTAGATTTAAGTCTAGCTTATTGTATGACAAATTACACAGCTGCATTCTTCGAAGGGAAAATGAAATTACACTATAAATGTGCATGCCTCGGCGTTATGTAGACCATTCACGGAGACCCAGATGCTTTAAATACACTGATACATAAAATTCGTTATATATTACTTTCAATTTGTTATATGTTCTGTAGTAAAGTTCTGCGTAAGTTGATGAAATAGTGAACAGGCATAAACGTGTAGCTGTGATCAGTTCCATTTCTTCTTTTCTTCTTCTTTCGTTTGTTTTTTTTTCTCTCCATAATATTTGTGTGTTTGAGTAGAGTCTTGATTTCATTGATTTATAAAAAATTATATTCCGGCCTGCCATGTTTGAGAAACACTGATATATTGAGTATCTTGCAAGAAAAAAAAAAATTAAATGACTGGTGGCTCTATCCCATGTGTTTTTAAGCGTAAATTTAAACAATGTGAATTTATTTATAAAATTCTAACGAGGATAATTAAAAAACAATAGTTTGTAATAAATAACAAAACTTAAATGTTAACTTAAATATAACTTCTGTTAGGCCATCATGGTATCTTAAATTTCTCCCGATTATGGTATTGCTTAGTTTTCGATTCGAATTCGTTTGTAAAACATGTAAATAATTAATATTGCATCTTCATAATAATTGGTGTAATGTGGGTGCTTGCAAAGAAATATTTTGCTTATATAAAAATAAATATCTACCTGCATTTATTTAAACAATCATGCTCTACGAAGTGTGTCTAACACAGAAATTCCAAACTTCTACATAGAATTATACAGTTTCTAATTTACGCAAGGAAATATAACGCAAGTTTAAACTAACCATCGTATTATAAACGTCTTTTATTTACATTTCTTTTAACGCTATACTTTTAGATGTCGAATAAAAAAATTGTACATACAACAATACAGTTAGTCGAGGGGACAAATTTTCTTTTGCATCTTTCGAACAATGGGTAACTGAATGTTAAGTTTCAATAGATCGAGAAGGTGTTCTAAAAAAGTTGTAATAATTTTTCTACGCTCACAACAAGAATGCATATGCATGCTTTAAATCCTACCCATCTTTCTCCTCAATACTTGTGTATATCTTCTTTAATATATACATTTATTACTGCATCGAAATATATACTCTGTATGTTTACCTCAATGTTTTGTGTGAACGTGCGCGCATATGTGTGTTGTGTAAAACGATTTAAACATGTACTGCACGCTAAAGTGAATAATCTCGATTGGGACTTAATACGAGTTGCGTAGAAGTGATCGATCGTACGTTTCAGGATTGTTGTTGGTGTTTTTAGCAATGATTTCATACATTCTGCTTGTGTACATATCACCTTTCTTTTATACTCTGCGACATATGCCATGCATATCTAATGTACCTTATCAAACTTTTTCCATTATCACTTTTATCTGCCAGGATGCAAGCCACTGACAGGATCTTAAATTCTATTGAAAATATATTTATCATGATCATACTCTGATGTAATAAGGCGACATTGCATGTTATTAATAACGAACGAAATTTCACGTTACCCGGACATAAGAGATTAATTGTTAAAAGTTGCTGGGATATATTAAAGATACCTGTATTCGCGAACAGTTAAGTTTGGCTACGATACTTCTCTAGTATTCGAAGTGAATATTAGTATAAGAATTAATACTAATATTTAAACGATATTAATTGTACAATATGACTAAACTTATCATTGGTTGTCTAACTGTAAGACTACTATTCGATGCAATTATAAAGCATACATATTTATTATAACTCCTGCATTATTTCAGCAAAAGAAATACACATCGCCACATGTATTCCAAATTTACGTATTAAATAAATCTGCTTTGTTTTCTAGATATACAGATGAATTTAACGTTCGAGAAGATCTAATGGGTTTAGCAATTGGTGCTCACGGCGCGAACATTCAGCAGGCGAGAAAAGTCGACGGAATTACAAATATAGAACTAGAAGAACATTCGTGCACGTTTAAGATATATGGCGAGGTAATTATTGAAATATCACGGTTTCTTTTTGTAAATTAGTCTGCACTTGCGCTTTTCTGATGCGTACAATGCTGATCTGATAAGTGAAAAGCATTTACACAGAGATTATAGGCCAGTGGTTCCCAACCCGCGGGGTCGCGACCCCCAAGGGGGTTGCGAAGTGTTTTCTTGGTGGGGAGGGCGGTTATTTTTAGGCGACGATTTTTAACACTATTTATTTTAATATGGTTGCATATTCTAGTAATGATGTAACACATAAATGAAAGGAAGGAAATATAATATACCTTTAATATCTTTTTAAATTTCCGCCTCGGCGGACCTGCATTCACTCCCTGAGAATATAATAAAATATCTGCAATATTCCGCGCACAATTTGGGATTCGGCTGCAGTGGCAGTCGATTGTTTGTCGACAACGATGGAGAGAAGGACAGCGAGTAAAAAGAGGAATGAAACAGGGTCGAGTTCTTACATTGTTTCGAATATCGCGATATTAGATTGCGACTCGCCAGCTCACGCGTCGATAGCTCCTCGTTCCCTGTGCTGTCGGTCGATTCTCCGCATCGCTATTATCATTTCTTCCACACGAAGACAATTCATTCGGGGAATTATTATTTATTTATATTTTTGTTACTATATTACGAGTATCAATGGGTGTAATATGTTAATTAAACATTGTGTCGAGTGACGGACCATAAATAGTATTAAACATTTACGTGTTTAAAAACGGAGATATTACAGTTGATAAAATTCGTGAGGCGAGAATGAATGCCGAGCGTACAAAAAGAAAATGTATTTTTCTTTAAAGGAATCTCAATTACCACTTAAAGACATTCCACAGAGAACATATTAAAAAAGATTTAGAGTTCTTCCGACACCAAGAATCTCGTCTCAGACGCAAGAAAGCGATCTGCAACAAAGAAGTTGCATTAGAAATTGCTAAACAAAAACAACCTCACAGGATCGGAGAAACGCTTATCAAACCCTGCACGTTGAAGATGGTGAAGTTAGGTTCTGGGGAAGAGAGCGAGATGAAAATGCGACGGATATCTCTGTCCAATGACACTATTCAGAGACCGATTTCAGAAATATCCGGAGCCTTGAAAGAGCGGGTTTCAAATGAAATCAAAGCTTCTCCATTATTTTCTATTCAAGTTGACGAATCCACGGACGTAAGTTCGTGTTCTCAATTTCTTGTCTTCGTGAGGTATGCCCATGCGGGTGACATCAAAGAAGAGTCGCTGTTTTGTGATGCACAAAAACCCCCGAAAGCTATCTTTTTAAAGAACTCTGTAAAGATATGAATTTTGATCACGAGAGGTTCTTTTTTTCGCAGACTGCGGCACGTTGGTTGTCGAACGGAAATATTGTCACTCGTGTCTTCGAGTGGAAATACGAAATCGAGATGTTTCTAATATTGAAAGGTAGAGATGACCTTGCGGCTTTCTTTAGCTATGGCGGTTGGCTAAGAAGACTTGCTTATTTAGTCGGCATTTTAGAGCAGTTGGATAAATTCAGCTCGAGGCTTCGGAGAAAAGAAACGCACGTTCTCAATTCTCAAGATAATCTTGAAGCATTTGTAGCCAAACTGCGAAATTGGCGCTCGAAAGTAAATCTCGGAAACATTGCCATGTTTGAAACATTCCGCAGTACGGTAGAGAATACTTTAAATGATGAACTGGATGAAGCTCGGAAGAACGAATTTATTAAGCACCTTGCATCCCTTGAAAATGAATTCCAGAGTTATTTGCCTGAGCTTATAAAAAGAGATGCTGTATTGATACGAAACCCATTTAAATTCTTGGATCTGCGGAACTTAGTGACTCAGTTTCGGTGTGTTATGTGTGACTTATGTCCAGAAATCGCTAAACTTGCGTTTCGAGTATTCCTTCCATTTACCTCAACTTGTCTTTGCGAAAGTGGATTTTCAACTCTCCTCCATATGAAAACAAAATCAAGAAATAGGTTGAATTTTAAGGGCGACATGAGGCTGGCTTTCACGAACACTCAACTGTGAATTTCGAAGCTGTTTCCCCACTCTAAATAAGATAATAAAATATATTAAATATCTTTAGGTGTATTTGGTATATATATTAAGATAATCAAATATTATTAAGTTAGAATTATATTCTGAAATACCTATTTTTAACGTGTTTTCTTCACCTTGTTAAATTTACCTTACCTTGTATGGGGGCGGGAGTCGCAGGTTTCCGAATATTATTAAAGTGGGTCGCGACTCGAGAAAGGTTGGGAAACACTGGATCATAGAATACGAAATTTCTACGGAAAAGTGTTTGTGTGCATGCGCAAGCATTATGTGTGATACGAAACTATTAAATGGTGTATGGTTGCTTGGTTACAGACACACGAAGCTGTTAAAAAAGCTCGCTCCATTCTCGAATATAGTGAAGAATCTATACAAGTCCCCCGTGTTCTGGTAGGCAAAGTAATTGGCAAAAATGGTCGCATAATACAAGAAATTGTGGACAAGAGTGGTGTAGTAAGTATATTTGTACTGTTATTTAGTACTTTGGTAAGTTGTAGGTATATTATTGCTCCAGTATTCTATATTTTTGCCCTAATTTTTTTTTTTTTTTTGGGAATACTTTCGTAAAGTCTTAACTTTTTGCTTCTACATCGTATTTATATATATATTCGTTTTTTATTATATTTTGTTTTGATATATTTCAAATATAACAGAGATTAGTGCTTAAGCAAAGGTACATGTTATTATAATTAAATATATATATTATATATACGATATTATTTTGAAGAGAATTCTTAATTTTAAAAAATTAGTATTATATTGGAAATAACAATTGTTTGTTGTGGGTTGGGTATATGTTATACATACATTGTTTGTTTTTGGTAGATAACAACTGGTTCGAGTGGGAATATATATACCGATAGAGTAAGTATATCATGTTCACTGTTTTTGATTTCTTTTTCACTTAGCTCGATCAGCTAAATTATACATTGTTAGAAATATTTTTAAATTTTGCGCAACCCACTCGAGCCAGTCCTACCACGTTACGATTAATTTTCTTTTTTATCTACATTGTCAGCAAGAATTATACCTTACGCATAGGTCACCCAGGTCCATGCATTTTTTTTATATCTTTTTTTTTCTCAAATTCAAATCTCAGAGTTATCAATTGTCTTACGAAGAGATTATTGAAAAATAAATCACCATTATTTATGTATTATTTGTTCCGAGGAAAATACATTGAAAGAGCAATATTCCTGAAATGATTGGAAAACGAAATACAGTAGTTAAAGAAATTACGAAACAATATTTACAGAGATTTTACAGATCGCTCCCCAAGTCAATTGATGACACTAATGGACAAGGGTGACTGAAAAACTGATAGTATAGATGTGATGTAGAATCAAATAACTCATACTCGAATTTTGATCATTAATCGCATTTAACAATATGATTTTGATTGTTGTAAATTTCAGGTACGGGTAAAAATAGAAGGGGACAACGAACCACAGCCAACGATTCCGAGGGAAGAGGGTCAGGTGCCCTTCGTGTTTGTTGGTACTGTTGAAAGTATTGCTAGTGCCAAAATGTTATTGGAATATCATTTGGCACACCTGAAGGTACAAACATTTATACGCTATACTTTCTTGTAATTCCTGCTTGAAAGCATCCTTTCGATTAATTACTCGTGATTCTGTTCTGTGTTGCGAAGGAGGTAGAACAATTACGGCAAGAGAAACTAGAAATTGACCAACAGTTAAGAAGCATGCACGGGTCGACCACAGGACCAATGCCCAACTTTCCCCCAACAAGACGAGGAATGATTGCAGGCCCGGAGGAAGGTGGCGGAGGCCGCGGGGGCCGCGGCGGACAATCTCGCGGACGCGGCAGGGGTAGGGCTCCTACCAGACACAATGCCGGTAATACTATTACTGACTATATCAACAATGTAGAGAATACACAAAAACGTAATGGCAGAAGCGGTGGACCAAATATCAGAGACAGTAGGGAACCCAAAGATTTTAAAGAGCGGGGGCGCGTGGTCGCGAAGTAACATATTTCATCAGTCGCTTTTAAAGTACAGTAGAGCGTGAATTATCCGAACTGCTTGGGACCGAGGTGGTTCGGAAATTCGAATTGTTCGGATAATCGAACAGTTAATTTATATTACGCAAAAGTCAATCAATCAATCGGTACCTCTGCACTGGTTCGAAGAAGTGCTGGGGATAGCGATGATCCAGCACTGCTTCGGATAATCGACGGCTCGGTTAATCGAGGTTCGGATAATTGACGCTCTACTGTGAATTCTGCACTGCAATTATTACCATGCAATATTTATGGTGGAAACTCGTTTATTCGGGGTTTAATGGGTAACGCTTAATCTCAGTTATCCGATAGTCTCGATATGATAACATGTCTCGAACACAATAATACGAATATATCTTTTTATTTTCGTGTAACATATCGCAACATGGCATAATAGATCTTCATCGGTAGAAAAATCGTATGTATCTGTTTCTCTACATTTAAAAACTTGATAAAAAAATAAGTGACTCGTGTAATCGTACATCGAAAAATGTTATTTTAGAGCATCAACTTTTTTTCTTCTTTTAATCTAAATCAAATGCATCAGCAACTTGAAGGGTGGGATTCGGATAAACGAGTTTGTACTGTAATTCATATCTTTCAAATGCTCCTTAAATAATATATTCGTTCAAAAAGCAATGCATCGATACAAGCATACAGATCCATATTGATCAGAATAGAATATTTTTCTTGGTGTTAAAAATCGGAATAATTCGATCTATTCAAAATACATTTTCGTTTCATTCTTATCCTTTCATGATCGTTGAAATTTCTACATGATACAAATTTGAAGTTACTCTTATAAAACCGTTTCAGCTATTTAGTTTTTCATCTGTACATCGTTATTCGTACTATTCATTACGTTCCTTCATAATTATTTTATTCTATCCCAATTAATATCTGCACATCACATTAACAATTTCGCATTTATAAATACGTCGTTACATAGAACGTGAAATTATAATCAATAATAACAACTGTGCAGCCGTGTGTATTTGCATGTACGTGTTTAATAGAAATGCATGTAAGTAGCTAAGTAATTCATGGTGTGACACATCTGATTCATTGGTTACTGGAAAAACAAATAAGAATACGTATTTCCGTGTTGCGTGCGAGTTGTGGACTCGCATGAATCGTAAACGTAGCTAATTTCTGCAAAACAATAAATACTTCGCGGTAAATTTATGATGCAATTTAATAACGCATGTACCATAGGATGAAAGATCCAGAACAGATTTAACTTACCAGCACAATTAATATGATTGACATCATTGCCTCTTAAATATTAAAAAATCAGGTGTTAACGCTCCAGACTGTTTGCAAGTTGATAAGTAAGAAATGAAAAAAAAACACAATCATGTTATTGTTTCTCTTAATAATGTACGTCTATATACGTTTCGTAATAAAATTACTCTTGTAAACTACCTGCACGTGAATCTAATTTTTCACTTATAAAATTTTGGGGTGCTGATGATCACATACATTTTCACGAGGATCGTTAATTACTTTAACGTGATCTAACGAAAGTTGTTTCGTGTAATTTAATGTTATACGTTAGTGCGTAATTTCTCTTTGCGAATCACACGAATTTATGTAAATATAAACAGTCCGTGTTAGAGACATTACGTTAGAAATCTCTCCCGAGGGGAACTTTACAAAATGACTGAACTTATGCCCCCCCCAAGATGCCTCTTCACTCCCAATTAATACTCTTTATTGTTACTATAATGAGGAGCATCATTGCTAATGCGTTAGATGCTACATTGACCATCATGAACTACAAGTAAGAATACTAACCTTTCATCGTTACATTTGTTTTGCAACGTCATTAAAAATGTTTTTGCGTTCGTCATCGCGCGCCTATGTCTGAGCTTACCGTTCGCTACAAACGTCGTTTAATTCGCAGGGCTACGCCGGGATACCTTGGACGGTAGCGAAGATCGAGTAAGGGACCTGCCGCCAAGAGGCGGGCACCAAGGCGGAGCGGGCAACTCCGGGTACATGGGCGGTAGACAAGGTCGTCCCCCAACTCAGCGCAGAGATCGCAGAGACGAGCGTCGCCGAACAACCGACGACGAAGACATTGTTCTTGACAGCCAAGACGTCTCGAGCATCGATAGAGGTAATGGCATTCTTCAGATAACGCCCTGCAATAGAACAACCGTGTCGTCCTAAGGAGAACAAGCTACCGAATCCGAATGCTTTGAGAGTGGCATGAATTGTGAAGCAAACACTTGTGACCATCTAACGCTAACAAAAAGTATCAATGATGATCACTAATGCACGCCCACTAACAAACGCGCGGCCCAGCTTCTCCGTGTAATCCAGTTGAGCGCGACCCGACTATTAGTTTCCCCCATAAGCTGACGTGAAAAGATGGTCACAATGGTTTGTCTATGCATAGAGTCTGTGTCAAGTGTGGAGGGAGGACCGAAAGGCATAAGGCGGCGACGAACTCGGCGCTCTAAGCAACGTAGCTCCACACCGACGAGCGATGAGAAAGGTAAAAAAAAACCCCCCGCCCGCGTGCAGAGGCGGCACAAAGTAAAACTCCTTCAGGACGATCGGTTTTTCGTTAGGATTGTGTGTAACGTGTAAAATGTTCATCTACGCCATTGAATATGCATTTCAGAATAAGTGTTAATATTTTAGGCAGCAATGCCGGACCAGGCGACCAGTCGACAGTAACTAGTAAAGAAGGGACACCGGCGAACGACGTTTCTGCTACCAACAACAGCTCTCAGGGGCCGAAGGGCCAGAGAGAATCGCGGTCTCGCCCCCCGCGTTTGCAACAGAGCAATAAGCCTAAGGAAGCTCTGGTTAATGGTACCAGTGGCTAAATAACCAGTACGGTCGACGACTGCTACTTACGTTGTATAACACTACACCTGATGAGAGCTATTAACACCCAGCACATAACATGACGCATACCTACGCAAGGACTACACGATTATGGAACGCGACATGATTAGTCTACGCTCGTTGTTAAGACTGTTTGCTACCGATAAGAATACGACAGTTGTCTAAGAAATTGTCATTCTCCTTAAACACATTTTAAGGACACATATTAATATCCATGCATGGTTTAGTTTAATGATAGTAATTATGCTATCATGTTTGATATATGGATACATTCATTGGGAGGTAGTAGAAGCATCTGGTAAAATGGAATTCCCTGATTGTGAAAACTGTGCCTCATTTTTATACCGAGCTCCCAACTTGTGTGACAGTAATTTCGACGTACTTCGTGGAGTACCTCTTAATCGCTCGAGGAATGATCCAATGATAGGCTGGATATTCGTGGCTCGTACGTCAATTATCAATTTGAACAATTTTCGCCTAGGTGTGTCGCTACGTTCGGCGACGAAACGGCACAGACGCGTAACTGGAAACGCAGGATCCGACCGGTCCCGCGGCGTTATCTCGACTTTCATTGAACGATGAGCCGCGGGAAGATTTTCAATATGTTCAAAAATACACATCATGGGCCGTGGAAGCACGAACGTTACGCGTTATTCTGTGTTCGTTCCTTGGGGGGGGGAAAAAAGAAAACGACAGTCGAGCGTAACGCGCGCAACTGTTTCGCGACATAACTAGGACGAAACTCAATGTGATGCAAGAAAAATGGATTTCCGTTGTTAGACATAACAATGGTGGGCGGCAGCTGCATGATATCTTGATTAAACAAACAAAAAAAAGGTGTTCCCAATGATGTTCCTTCTATTTACTTCACAAGATTGAGTTTTTTTTTTTGGTTTACAATTATTAGTAGAATTATTTAACAACACTAGATTTTTATGTTCCAATGCTGAGTGTTGATTAATAATACCATGATGAATGCTAAAATGACTTATTTGATTGTAAAAGGACACAGATGGGTGTGCACAGGAAGTCGGTCTTTATTCCCGGGTTCACTTTTCACGTAATTTAGTCTTTTTTTTTTTTTTTATTACAGTCTAAGCATACTATATCAAACATTAGGATTTGATATCAAGTTCGTTTCTGCATTGTTTCGCATGATTTAAAAAGAAAGTAAACGTATACTTAGTAATACCAATGTATGATGTGCCAGAGAAGGAATGATACATGTTTTATGATATCTAGCTGAAGTGCAGACTTAGCGCATACCTTTATTACTATAATACTACTTAGTCGAAATGTGGATGTCTGAAAAAAAAAAATAAACTAGCTTTACTATACTAAGCTATAAAATAGATATGGCTAACTGTTTTAAATTGATTTCCGGCGAACATTAAGAATTAAGAGTCAATTTAAAACAGTTGCCCCTTCTTCCGGACATGACAACAACTAATCGGACGTGTCTCATGGATTTTGCAAAAGCGCATGGCGATTGATGCAACACTTGACACCTAACAAAACAGCTGCCATTTTATCTGAATATTCTTATGGCAGCCGGAAAAAAAAACTGAGATATCCCCCAACTTGCTTGTTTCAGATACATTTGTATTGATTGCAGTTTGTGCATAATTTAAGAATAAAACATTTCTGTACATAGAGCGGTCATTAGTACGATGAACCACAATTTTTCCGAAACATTGATAATCATTTTCTAATCTTGACGGACGTTTTAAAATGCAACCTTCATCCCCGATCCCCGAACTCTGACAAATCACCCTGTATTAGCCTGTTAATCGGGTCATTCCTTGACCAGAAAAATGCTCTTTATGTATGTTAAAATATATATTTAAGAAGAATTAAACATGAATTAACTCGTTTGGCCCGAAAGGGTGGTATTTTCGAATGCTCGATTAACTTATTGATTCCCCCGTTAACAGGTTAAGAATTAATTCTATTATATTTAGCTTTAAAGGCTCTGCTGTTGTGAATTACAGTTTGATGCCCGTCTCGAACATCTCATTCGAAATTTTTTTTAGAAAAAAACGTAGATATATTTAAGCAAACTAATTTTTTAATGTTACAAAGTAAGAATTATTCATGTATCTCTGATGATGTTGTGAATATTCTTTTTGGGTCACAACGCCTATTTTCAAATGCAGTAACTTAAAATCGCAAAGTAGAGTGCGAATCGAGTAGTGATAACGTGATGTGCATTATTACAATGATAGAATATAATTAAAATTACTATTCTGGGTACCGGCTAAGTTTAATTTCGGATACCTTAAAATCAAAGCAGCTTCTACTAGGTAAACAAATTGCTATAAGCATAGCTCGAAATCATATATTTCTTAAATTACATGTTTTAATAATTCATTGCGGTACAGCATTTTCTAATATTTCGAATTCGGCACAAGCGCATCGACTTATTTTATCAGCTATGATATCGCGGAGGAGAGATTATCGGGGAAGATTGTAGAAATACAGATCTGGTTAAAATTAATGTAAACGAAAGACAGAAAAGGCAGAATATTGAACAGACTGCCAATATTGGTTGGTCGTTAATTGTGATACAATCGCGCACATGACAATCAACAGACGTGAAATTGAACGAATTATTACGTCATTAATTGTCAGTCGGACGACTAACATAGATGACTAATAATCAATAATTGATCGATAACTTTAAGTGATGACTAAGTTATACTTCGGGGGATGGCATAACTTAGAGAAAAAAATATCTGACCTTTACAAACTATTTGTTCTGTATCAAAAGCGACCAGCGCGAAATATTGAGATTAGATAAAACAACTTTAACTGGATACTTTTAATTTCCGCGCCATGTTGCATTCAATAAATTTATATGAGGAGGCGCTACACATGTATATTTGTAGCGGCTGAAATTAAGTTTGGGGACATAGAAAAGAGGAGACTAGGAACACAATAGATTTCTGTTCTGGTTTGCTAATTGCATTTACAAATAACAGATTGTGTGTTAATCGCTTGAATACTTTAATATGAAAGGATTTCGCTATTGGGAGGAATTATTATGTGGGTTAGCATTGAAGTTATTAGCCCCCTGGCGGTGAACCAAGCAAACAACGCCGTTTCCTTGCATTCGTCCACTGTTTCTCATCTAAAGTATGTCCGTGATTAGTCTCTAGTCGGAAGCCGTCAGCTGTTGAGTGAACATCTCTAACCAACAAACTAAGTGGAACTTATTAATAGTGTGTGACTGCAATAGTACTTCTGTTATTTGTTATTGAAAGTGTTACAAGTTTGAAAACATTCGTTGACAGAAAGAAGGTTCGTTTATACATCCGTTAGATCAACTTTGGTCGATGTTTGCTCCGACACTTCTCACACCTGCATTAATGCTAGTCATCTATATGTAAGGTTTCTCGGTATTCAATTCAAATACACCGTTCTAATTCTTCGCGTAGCTGCATTCGGAAGACAGGTCAGTCCGCGCTGCCAATAGTGACAGTACATCGATTTGGAGTGAAAGAAGTCGTTCTTAATAAAATGTATACATATTGCATGTATACTTTTCGCAATGTACGTGTACACTTGGCTCAAAAATATCTTCCCGACTACCACAGATGTAGATCGGGGAAGTTACCCCTTCCTGGGCGCCGGTTGGCTGGAGGCGATGCGCAGGCTGGATGCGTATGAAATTATTATGTCGTCCGCTGCTCGATGTGACGGATGACCGCAAATTATAACCTACATATATGCTGTATCACAACAAATCTTTCGCTGCTACTTCCTAATTTCCCGCTGAATTTGTAAACTTGTTAGAAATTCGAGCACCGCGATGGGATATTACTACGCCACAGTAAATTTATGAAGTCGAGGAATGCAATTATTCGCGGTGGGAAAATCGAAACTTTTATTCGTAACCTCGTGTTACGAAAGCATTTCATTGGATCGGTAACTTTTGACCTTATTGTTTTTATGCTTGCCAGTACCATGCACCGTCACGTGTTCTATCTCGATGTAACATTCGAGATTATTACTCAATAATGAATGAGTGAAATTTAGCAGATTAAACTGGGCAATATCGTGTGTTATACATTGAAATAAGTAATGTTCCCTGCTTGAACGACTTTATGTTGCTTTCGTAACATAAAGTTACGGAAGGAAATTTTGATTTTCTAATCATACATAAAGTTTCTCGACTTCGTGAGTGTAATAACAACCCATCAAACATTTATTCCGATATAGCGCGTAGGTTATACTTTTCATTCATCCGGCACATCGAGCAGCGGACGACATAATAATTTCATACGCATTCGGCCTGCGCATCGCCTCCAGTCCGACCGGCGCTTAGGAAGGGGCACCTTCCCCGACGTGCATCTGTGGTAGTTGGAAAGATATTTTTGAGCCCGGTGTACCTTTAAGCCCATTACAAATGGCGATTATTTCGTGCCTCTTACTGAATCTACGTATCTAATAATGATAATTAGACGTGGACTTAGTGGAAGCAGTATTTGCAACTTTTATTCCAAGTACACGTCACGTTGATTTAAATTGCGAGTTAAACGTGCATGTGCACGCCGATGCAAAAACTCGGAGCATGTAATATACTGTCATAAGTAATGGCACTTTAACATTTATGACCGACGGTTTTTATTCATAGATTTTGTTCCGCCGTGATCCATATATATATATATATATATATATATCGTTCGCCAGGTTATGCCACGAATCGGGCATAATTCACATGCGTCCGGATTGGGTCACTGGGATAAATAAATAATTGCAACCTCCTGGTGACACGCTACTTGACGCACCGCATTGTCATTGGTCAAATCGGTGTGCTATAAGAAACGCTTTGTGCTACGCACGGAGGGTTTCGAAATACATGCCGATTATTTATGCGTCCCGTGAACGCGGAGAAATCGTAATTGATGACAAGTGTCTCGGCAGACTACATAATTCCCTTTTTAGTGAAAGTAGGAAAGTCAATATGCGCGAGAGATTAAGCACGAAATATATCCGAGACAAAGTATGATCGACGTTTCTATGCAAGCCACGGAACTGATAGAAGTACGCGTGCAATTAAAATCGCGCGCACCCAGGGGAGAAATTAATTCCGGCGATTAGACTCAACCGCAGAATAAGACGAGAGACGTGTCACGTGTTCTAACCTTTACTTAAAATTATTATTATCACTGCCAAGTAGAAAAAACTTAAACGTCGCCGTTGCGCTAACCTGTTCCATGCCGTGCATAAATGCGATCGATGTAATTACGTGTAACACTGCACGTGAATTTCTGACGCGAGATATGATCGCCTGCGAACCGTGTGTTTAATACGTTTCTACATCGATGCAGAGTTTCCTCTCGTATTAGTCGTTATAAGCATCTTATCTCTACCATGACCTACGCCAAGTGTCATTGAAGCCGTGCAGCGCGTCGCTAGAAAAACATTTAATTACGGACGTTTCAGATAAAATTAGTTCGAAAATAGATACTTACCGCAACACGTTTCCATCCGATGTGTGTTATTACCGAAGCAGAAGATTCATTTATAAACGAGTCACGTCCGAGAGTCCGGAGCAGGCATAATTAGTTAATAACAATCGTGCATTTGGAACGGAGTATATTTATAAATAAAACGATCTAGCGTACATCACAGTTTAATATTTACCACAAAAACCACAACTATCGTAAATTTTTCATAACTAAATTGTTATTAAGTATTCTCGCCGTTCGAGCATTGTTTTTTGCAGTTTCCTCGCTCGCGATGTCACGCGATGAATATCCGGCGTCGAAGCGACGCTGTAATGCCTTCGGCCAGTTGTACGCTCGGGGCGTACGTTGAACTATTTCGATCGAACCCTTTCGCGCGATAACTTTCTTCGCACGGTTCGACGCCGTTCGAGTCGCCTCGATTCCGCGAGGCGAAGTACGAGACTATAGTGACCCCGAAATATACCTCTCAGGATGTTCAAAGAGAACGATAGCACTTCAGGAGGCTGCAGCGGCGCAGCTCCCCGAGCGCGAAGACTGCTGCCGCGCTTCTCCCTCCGTCGATTATTATACTCCAGTCCGTTCATCGGTCGGCGAATCGTCAGGACGCCCAGCTCCAGCACCAGGAACGCTAAAAGTAATCGACAATGCGATTGATAAACGATAGGGACGAATCGATGATTGATTTTATTCTCTGAACGCCTTTGTTTATTCCAGCGAAAGATCCGACTGGCGGCAGGAATACGGACGTCGAGAAAGGAGAAGCCAGAGTAAGCAACGGCTCGGGCCATTTACAGTTCCAGAACGTAGATCTGCAGCGCGCTTCCAGCAAAGGCTCCGTACTTTCTTCTGCCGGAAAGGTATTTAAAGGACACGTCCACGCGACGAAGCTTTCAGGATATATCACGTGGAAATCCAACTGCGCCAGTTAACTGAGAATTTTGTAATTATTGTTTCAGAGTAACGAGAACGGTTTGATGGAGTGCCCGCTGTGCTTGTCCGAATTGCCAGTGGAATGCTTTCCCGTGATCGAATCTTGCCACCATCGCAGTTGCTACAACTGTTTCCAGCAGTATCTTAGAGTTGAAATTTCGGAGTCTAGGGTTAATATAGCTTGTCCCGAGTGCTCGGAACCGTTACATCCGAATGGTAAATGTTTGGTAGATAAAGAAGACGCGTATATGTTTTGCTACCGAGAAGTTGCATTTTGTTTTTATTATATTTCTTCTTACACAGATATTCGAATGATTTTAAACGACCAAACGCAGTTGGAGAAGTACGAGGACTTTATGGTACGAAGAGTCCTTGCTGTCGAGCCGGACGCGAGATGGTGTCCGGCGCCGGATTGTAGCTTCGCAGTCATTGCTAGCGGTTGCGCTTCGTGCCCGAAGTTGCGCTGCGGCCGACCGGGGTGCGATTCATATTTCTGTTACCACTGTAAAGCGCAATGGCACCCGAATCAAACGTGCGATGCCGCCAGAGCTCGGCGTACTCAGTACTACGAGCGTAGCTCCTCTCTTAGTTTTAGTCAAAGCGATTCGCAGCATAGTACGTATTCACGATTCTCATTCGGAGGCTTTGATGGGTTTCATTGGAACGCGGGGTTACATCGATTGCTTTTGTAGGGGACGACATCAAGCCGTGTCCCAGTTGCCAAGTTCTCATTGTTAAAATGGATGACGGAAGTTGCAATCACATGATCTGCGCCGTTTGCGGCGCTGAATTCTGTTGGTTGTGCATGAAAGAAATTAGCGATCTTCATTACTTAAGGTATTACAATCGCCTTGCGTTATAAATCTTTGGGGTGCAGAGATGGGCATTGTTTAAACAACGCGGCAAATAAAGAGACTTTATCTTTTTTCGTCGTTCAATAAAAATCGAGCGAGTGATCTTTATTCGAAGCGCCACGGATGAAGCAGTTTATTCGACGGGAACTCATCCGACGGCCAAAGATACTTTGTTTATTCGAAGGCCTTCTCGGGCTTCGAAATAATTTTCCAGCTTTCATTGTATCTTTATTCTGGAATCACTTGAAGCTCGAATAATCGGCGAGAGCCTTGCCCATCTCTGTCAGGGTGTTACATTACTGATAGCCAATACTCTAGGCGGTGATTATATAGGCGAAAATAAGACGAAATTGGGTTAAAGCCTTCGTTTTCGAGGAAATTCAAAGTCAATTTCCTTTGATATTTTTCCATTGCGGGTAGGGCTGCCATCCGTAAAATCACTAATCTAGGACACAGAGCACTTCAACCCCGAAGACAAAAATTTCTGTAAATTATAGACTGTAACTGCAATCAAGACATAAAGAGAAAATATAGTTGTACGAAGTAGGAATTTATTTATGACTTTTGAGCGAGCAGCATCGAAAAACCCGGATCACCACAGAAAATCCCACCGGACGTCCCCGGACGCTCTAAAAAAGAGAACAAATCCGGGGAAGCCCGGACAAATGGCAGCCCCAATTGTGGGGAAATTGACTTTAAATTTCCTCGGAAACGAAGCCGTTACCCCAATTTCGTCACTATTGACTATCAGTAGAGTAGCACCTTGTATGCATATACATTTTTTATTTTATGTTCTCGCGTTTGTTGACAGTCCTTCTGGTTGTACATTCTGGGGGAAAAAGCCATGGTCCAGAAAAAAGAAGATACTCTGGCAGCTGGGAACCTTAGTTGGAGCTCCTGTCGGAATTGGCCTCGCTGCTGGTATAGCTGTACCTGCTATGATTATAGGTCAGTACATAATACACACGAATCGAATGATGTTTATCAAGGAGAATATTCTTTGCGCATGGAAGCTCTTCCTCGGGCATAAATTTACATTTGCAACGTTTCTTTTTGTTACAGGTATACCGGTGTGGGTGGGAAAGGAGTTGTACACGAGATACGAGAAAGCCAACAAACATAAGAGGAATGCCTTCATTGTTGGCGGAGTTACTGCATCCGTAAGTCAGAATATTATTTTCTATACTCATTATACATATTCTTTATATCGAACTGGATTCATGATTAAATTATTATTTCTCTCGATCAAATATATATACATATATATATTGCGGTTAGTTAAAGTAACGAGTATCGTGTGTAGCGCTACCAATAAAAGTATTTCTTTTACAAAACATCGAAAGCAACGGAAGCTGTTGAAATGATTCTAATGAAAGTATAGGGATAATTATTAAGCACGTAGGCACAGACATTTCTACAAGTTCGTGACAACATCAAGGTATATTTTATTTATATAGTTTGTACAAAGAAAGAGAATAATATAATTATTGCATATGTGAATTTGCGATAACAAAACGTCGGTCGCTTACAGCCATTACAATAATTGCGGGGGAGAAATTTCGCCGGAGAAACATTCGGACGAAATGCTTTTAGTTTAAGACGCTTGAGGATCGTTTGGGGGTTGAAATTATCTTGCATTACACGGGCTGTCGGCAATTATTTAACCATTCTATTATTCGTAATTTTATTTCTCAATACAATATCCATCGGTACTCTGTCTGCTTAAGTTATACCAAAAATGTAAGGAAATGCTTGAAGAACAACTCGGTACGGTCTTCAAATGTATATCGAAAAAATGCACTGTTCTACGTATGCATGTTAACATCTCACTTCTCCGCCAAACATTTCCGAACGCAACGAATCTAACACGTACTCTATGTTTTCCATGGCATCGCTGGCATTTCAATGCGACTTCGACTTCCCCAACTACCCGCAATTACACCGTTTATCGACACAAGCTTTATCCTCGGGATGAGATCCTGTTGATCGGAATTTTTAGCATTTCCACGGCCGACAGATCGAGCTCACCACCGATCGGTCTCGTAACCGTTGCTCCTTTGATTCACATCTTGTGTAGTATTAACTCATTGCAGCACTATCATGAGCGGTAATAACGCTGACTAAGAATCGTTCTCGCTGGTGGCGATGGCAGTCTCGTCTGTGAACACGCCCTCGCTGTGGAGATCTTTCAGAACGTCGATCAGCCGTTGCTCGGTATCGGGATCGCCTAAGGCAACGTCTACCGACCCGATACAGAGCAGAAGTGCGAGAAGCTGCGATCGCCTGTAATCTTTGCTGAGATCCTCTCTGGTGTAGCCCAGATCCTTGGGTATATCGACGCCCAGGCGAGAGCACGTGCTGGTTAGCGTGTTCCAATAGATGTCGAGGAAGGTCTCGGTGTGCTTCTGGCGCAGCTCGGTCGGCAACGAGCTCACTATCAGCAGAGCTATGTCGTTAGTCGGTCTGCTGTAAGTGACCATCTGCCAGTCGAGGATACAGCACTCGAGGCCGTCGGGCCCGTCTTTGAACAGCAGATTGTTGCACCAGAAGTCGGTGTGCGTGATGAGCGTCAGCGGACCTTCCGGCGCGAGCAGCGCGGATATTATGTGCTTCGTCCTGGGTCGCAGCACGAGCAGGGCGTCCAGTATCGTCTCCAGCCCGGTGTTCTTCAGGAATTTGGCCAGTTGCGGCAAGCCGCGCTCGACCAGCTGCTGATACGAGTCCGTCGCCTTGGCCGTTTGGAAGAGGAACGGGTAACGCTCCGCAAGCGACTGGCCGTCGATAACTTTCATCGCCAAGGAGTGCGCGTGTATACGGGCGATGGCCTCCAGCGCGACTTTGGTCTGATCGTAGCTCATTCCTTTTCGGAACTTAATGTTGCAAAAGTCGGAGTCGCGCAGGTCCTGCAGCACCAGGATCGAATCCGGCGTTACGAGGTTGTCCTCTGTGTCCTCGGCTGGCGTGTACTGCGCGTGGTAGCACACCGGGACCGACAGGGGGATCTCGTCGTTCGACTTGTCCCCCAGACCCAGCTGTCTCTTTTGGAACTCTTTCAAGTCGGGCATCACCTGACGCGAACGGTCAGATCTGTTATTTAGCGGACGGAGGGGCGGGACGTTCGAGCGGGTGTATGATTTCAGTTGGATTCGCTTACCTCTGTGTAGAACTTGATCTCCCGCAGGTCGAACTGGCCCTCGTTAACGAAGAAACGACTGAACGCATCTTTCGGCAGTTCTTTCACTATCAGGGACAGGTCCTGCGTCGCGTTCGAGTTGGTCAACACGTATTTGACTTTAACGCTGATTATAGTGCTCAGCGCGCTCTCGTTACTCATACAGCCCGGGTTCACGTTGCACTCGGTAATCGTGACCTGTGCAGTTACGGGTTAATGTTTAAAGGGACTTCACGGACATTCGTCGGGAGGGGAACAGGCTACATTCGCATCTCTAACAAGCCACACTCATAGCCGGGCAAATGGCTGTGCGAAACATTCGCGCAGGGCAACTGTTAACTGCAAATCAATCATAGGTCACTGCCGAACTAACCGGTTCTTTGTGAAATTCCTTTAGGATACCATCAAGCCACTCCTTATCAATCTCCGGCTTCTGCTCCTCTTCGCCGCTGGAGGAATCTTCCGTATCCTCCCAATCCCATTCCATGCCTTTCGACTCCCAATTCGCCATGACCCTCTTTCCTCAACCACCACCGGGCTCGGCTCCGCTCCTCCTTCCGGCTCAGTCGATTAACGCGAAGAACGGATCCCCGACGGTGGCTGTCGCGAGTGCCGGCAGGGTGAATAAGGGTGGAGGAGGGAAGGCAGAGAGTAGGCGAGATGAGATATCGCGCGCGTGCCTCCTCGGTGTCTCGGTGTTGCCCGTACGCGGCTGCTCCCACTCTGCCCGACGCTGATCAACCACATGTACGCTCGTGGAACGATAATAGGCAGAGCGCGCCTATTCCCGACTGTTCGCATAGGAGCGCACCTATACGTGGCCTCGCCGGGGCTTCGGAGTCGCCCAACAATGAATGGATTCGTCGCGTGTGTCCGTTCGCCGCTTCCTGTTACGCCGACCGCTCCACAGACGCTCGGCCCGGCGTGGTTCGACGTCCTCGCATCGGGGCACGGTTGTACCGCGGCACGACACACCCTTGGCGCGGAGGCACCGACTCTACCCGATCCCGATCCCTCTGTTTGCCCCGGACCCTTTTGCTCCCAGCGCGGTGTGGATCTTAAAGTACCGACTGACACGATGCACGTTCCGCCGTCACCCACCTAGGTGGATGCAGGCCGCAGGGTGGGACAGAGAGGATCTCCCATGCGCGCACTCCTACCCGACGATCAATATCCTTCCTTCCGCGCCTCCCGCGCCTTCTGCCGCCCGCCGTGCACTTTCTCTGCCTCCTGTTCCGCTGGCCCCGCGACTCCTTTCCGCGCACCATGGAAATCTGGGAAACAGATCCGCCGCCGTTTATCTCGGCGACTCGTCCGTCGCGCGGCCCGTCGCTAGCCGAGGCATGCCTCGTCGGCGCGATCGCTTCGCTTCAATTTTATGCTATGCACGCGACCTCCCGTCGTACAGGGTGTGTCACGCGGCGGGGACGAGGCGTCCTCCCGCCAGCCCCTTTCTGTCGTAGCCGGGGGAAAATGACGGCGGAGGAGAAATTTGGATGCTACAGAAGGGGCTGTTTTTTTCCCCCTATGGTTTCTCGCTTCTTTTTTTTCGCGAGTGCCATGATGCACCTGCGAGGCTACCATTGCGCTTTTTCTTTTTTTTTTAATGGCGTTTTGGGGGTAAATCGATTCTTCGCGGCGCTCTGTGTGCAGAAGTATTAGGGTCAAGTGTTCGATAAATGAATATCTCGGCAGATATTTATAGTTCCTTAACGAGGCATGTGCTCCGCTCAAAGAGATGACTCGAATCTTTCATCGTGGGGTAATGAGAATCTTGTGAAATGTTTCTTTCATGGATGTCGTTGTGTGGAATTGAGTGGATCGTTATTTACATTGAAGTAATTTCCTTTAGTTCGGTTTGCAGGCTTTCGTAGGAACACTTTCTTTTTCAGATATGTATGTCGTCTGTTGTTATAGGGTGGAATGCAGAGGGTCGTCAGCTTCGCTTCCATGTTCGTCTGGCTTGAATCTTCTCGACGATTGTCATCTGAAAAATAAATCGCGTTCGCGTCCATTTCTTCAGTTCTTTCAGTTGGGAAATTAAATAGAATGGATTAGAGCAAATCAGCGAATAACGTAATTCTATAAGGAAAAGCTTAAAGAAATGGGTCGTAAAATTCTCGTCACGCGATGGTGGGACGTTCGAGCATCATGTTGAATAACCAATCACGCGATGTGCACCTGATTACGAAATTTGTAAAATTCTGTTAATACACAGAATAATGAAGGGAATCCATTTATTTAAAAAATGCCAAAATTATCTTTTTGCACTTTATTAAACTTTTCTAACACCCTGTAATCGTGGGTCAGGGGTAGATAAACAGGGTTTAAATTGTTTTATTTAGAAATATATTATATTTCCTGATGAAAAAATTATATACGGATCACTTTTCTCCCCGTCTTTCAATCTCAGACCATGTGTGTTCTATGGGGTTCATATCCTGGGATCATGGGAATGTATGGCGTTGTTTGGGCACGCCAATTTTTCACTTTCCTCGCCAGACACTTCAAGTCGTTATCTCGTTGAACGAACAGCTCTCCAAGATTTCATTTTCTTATGTTACAGTGTAAATTCTCCTGCAAAATAAAATATATAAATATTTTGACGTATAATACTACTCAGCTGCACTATTGTAGCCTTCAACTAGGACGTTGCCACCGCCATGCTTTGCAGCAGCATTAAAATTTGTATTCCATTTATTTATTTCGTTCTCCTGTAGTTTTGTAAAAGTAAATATTATTTAGCAATGGGCGCGCAAATTTAATATTTGTAAGTTTGATAGGAAGAATCCACTGTGAACTCGTTCACTTCCCATCGTTTTGTTTTCAGAGAATTCTCATAGTTTTTTTTCGAGCGCCAGAATATTTTGAGAAAGAAGAGAAGAGATATGTGGGATTCCTCCAAATTTTTTTTTCATTCAACACTTAGTTATTGAATCGCCTATTCTTGGCAGTGTTTAGTTACTTTTGAATCAGCCGATATTTACGGAACTCCCAAACTGAAATCTCTTTCATCAATTTGCAAGTCCTACTTTTTTTTTTAATGTTTCTTTCCTCGCGGTTATAAGGCGACGTATAATTAAGAAATTATTATTCTAGAGACGTGGTAGGTCTTTAGAGTAAAGTCACACGAATACGGGCGCATCTGAAATTGAAATTAAGATACCTTCCCGCATCCTCGATTTGCATGCTTTTACGTCCTTGTATACAAATTAGACGTGACTTACGAAGCGCATCTAAAGCATTCCGTGAATTACTGTACTTTTCTCCCGTTCGGTGGAGAAAAAGCGTGCTTCGCAAAAGAAGACACGTAATTCTGAATTGTGGAGCAGGCATTCAGAAACTTCCGGCGGTATGAAACTACGCGACAATGGTCCCCGGCTACGGTTGAAAGTTTGTCAGTGTAGTATCAGACTTCCTGTCTCCTTTAAATTTTCATAAGTCAATGCAGAGTTGCGGCTGCGTTCCGTTTAAACGAGACAACACGCTGTTTCGTGGCGTTTTCTTATCGCTTCGTTGTTTACCATCGCAATTAATTCTGAAAAAAGCAATTACGACATAATTTCTGTGCAGATTTTAATGGTTTTAGCGTGAGCGAACATTTCAGGCATCCATTCTATTTATTAACCGCCTTGCGATTTGCCAGCTTCGTTGCCAAAGCATATAATTCACCCGAACACAAAGCCGAGAACGTTATGATTTTCATATACAATTACTCTAAACGTACGTTTTTCTTGCGAAGTATGTCTGTATCGTGAAGAAGCGTGTCTCGTGATCCACCGTGCTTAATTGCAAAAATGTGGGATGCACGAAAAGCAACGCAATGAAATACACAACTACGGAAATAAGACGTGTTGACCGTTGTAGAAGATAAAGACGCATTGAAGGTAATTTATTGGATACTGAAATGATTAGAGCATAATGTATGGTACTAATTAGAGATCTTCACTTGCAAAAGATTCTTATGAATTTTGACCACTAAGACAGTGTAAAGAGAAATTCTGTATGCCATTGTAGGATGACTTTTATTCACTGTTAACTTTTTTTCTCAAAATGTGTGATGTTGGTAATTTTGGTTTAATTCCATGAATGGCACTAATCTTTCACAGAAAGGCGAGCAAATGATAGGCCTTTATGTTGGTTCTAACAAACAGTTTTTTCCTGTTTTGTAGTTTCTGTATACTTCACTTTATTAATTTCAAAGTTCATTGTAATTCGAGGTGGTCTTCGCTATAGTTTTTCGCAAATTATACAACTGTGACGCAATTGTGAAACAGTTCTATTTTATATGTCGTGAGTTACATCTTTGAAAATAGTAATTACAAGGGAGTGGATTTAGAAAAGATTGAAATCGTGAAATTTTATTAAAAAAAAAAAAACAACGACGCGTGTCTCGTGATATGCTATTCGAAAAATGTTTACACAGTCCATTTGTTTCTACCAATTATTGCGAAATACATTTTCCGTTTTTTCAATACAGTAGAAACATGGAAAATGTTGTTAAACGATTTCAGCGCACATATTATATTACGCACCGAGTGTTAAATATTTTTTACCAGTTTTGCGTTAAAATACGCTCTCGATATTACGACAATACATATTCAGAGATGTGATGGAATGTATTTTGTGTTCGTATCCAGGGGCGGATTTGATGATTTGGCGCCCCTAGGCTAACAAGCGTCCGCCGCGTTTCCCGCGAAATATCATCAAATATTTTAATTTAAAAGAGTCGAGAAAATTTCGAAATTAATTCAATATGGCAACTCACATATGAGTCCGTGCTAATTCGCTACATGATAATATGTAAATTGTTTTTAAAGTTGTCTCAAGCCTCTGTGTTTACACCATTTCCAATTTGTCTCGCGCAAAATTGGATGCTCCCCAAAATATGCCGCCCCTCCAAATCTATCGCTACCCCAAATTTGTCGCTCCCGAAAATTTGCCGCTCCTTAAAATTGGATGCTCCCGAAAATTTGCCGCTCCTTAAAATTTGATGCTCCCGAAAATTTGCCACTCCAAAATTTATCGCTCCCCCAAATTTGTCGCTCCCCAAAATTTATCGCGAGCCCAAATTTGTCGCTCCCGAAAATTTGCCGCTCCCCAAAATTTGATGCTCCCCAAAATTTATCTCTCCCCAAAATTTGCCGCTCCTTAAAATTTGATGCTCCCGAAAATTTGCCACTCTCCAAAATTTGCCGCTAGGCTGCAGCCTACTCAGCCTATACCCAAATCTGCCCCTGTTTGTTCTTGTATACATACTTTGTACATTGGGATTTTATATTTGAAATGTGTTTGGAAAACGACTATTCTGCTGTTGCAGGTTTTAGTGTCGCCAATACTAGCAGGGTTGGCCGTGGGCATTGGTGTACCCATTTTGTTATTCTACGTTTACGGCGTAGTACCTGTTTCTCTATGCCGAAGCGGTGGCTGCGGTGTCACCACAAATGGCACCGGGGTACGATTCGACTTCGACGATGAAAACGAGTTGATGGGTTCCTTGGGTGCCCGTAACGGCGGAGGTAAATCCACCAATTCATACTTGAATGCTATACAGAACGAGTCACTGCAGCTTAACACCTTAAACATCACGACTTCATCCTCTTCGTGTCAGCTACACGAATTACGAGAACAATTCATAATTCATTTAAGGCAGGATACCACCTTTGACTGCGATTTTGGAGGCGTTTTTCATGAATTTTTTTTGCATACAAAGAATGCGCAGAAACAAAATCGGTTTCAGTCATTCATTAATGTAACTTTAATCTGTAATTACACATTTTTTGAAACTGAAAAAGTGAAAAATAATCTCTTGTAGGTGGCGCCAAAATACACTCCTTTGGAGGAACATCGTTAGACGGCGTGTCAAATTCCGCTTTGTACGTGGCTCTTAGAAAAAAAACCAAAGAATGTTCCTATTGGCAACAATATTTTTTAATGCTGTACGTAGGGATTTTACGAAATTTCGATTTTTAAGAAAATGGCGGCCATTTGAACAAAAAGGTCAATTTTCTTAGGGTAAAAAAGTTTAAAGAAGTTTATAAAATTGCGCACCAAAAGAAAAATAACAACGCTACAGCAAAAGTCCTACGTACATCGTTAGATTACACCACGGGGAAGAATTGTGCAAAGTTTCAAGTCAATCGGATGAAAATTATAGGAGTAATCTGACACGCCGATTTGGAAAACATCGTTTCGAGAAAAACGCGTTTAAAGTTTTATATAGATTTATATATCTGTTCCAATCCGCTTTTTACACAAGAAAAAGGTTCCGGTCACCTTTCTAATGAATGAATTTCGATTCTATACACTTGAAAGAGTACTTTTAGAACAAAAAAAATTTTCAATTTTTTTTAAGTGCGAAGGTGGTATCCTGCCTTAATGACTTCTATATAAATCACCAACGTCGTCCCTAGTCGATATAAATTTTCCTCTGCTGGTTCGCACTAAAACACCTGCGTATAATTGAATTTTAAACAGCAAACATATAGAGCAATTTTTTCAACCCCTAGCTGACACGAGCAGGGAGTAAGAATTCTATTTAATTCCCACCAAGGGATGTGTTCTCTTTTAATTTTTTTTTAATGTCAGTAGTGAGGGTGTTATTTAGAAATGCTACAGTGGCTCCGCCTGTGTTTCAGAATTAAATCCACAATTATTGCATAATTATAATTATTCCCTGCATGTCCACAGATGCGGCATCGATAGACGTTGCGAGCCACCGCGGCGGTAATCCATCGATAGGAGAAGCTTCGCTTTCGTTAGGCAGCGGAAGCCAATTGGAAAAGTTGGGTCGAGAGAATGATCGTGAGAGTGCCAGTAACGTAGCTCTTGCTGGCACCAGCCTCGCCGGAACCAGTCTTGCCGGAAGTATAGCTTCCAGTGTCCTTCCGGGCGGTCAGAGGTAAAGTAAATTTCTCTGGCTTGCGCGGTCCACAGTTTAGATAAATGTCTCCATTACAGCAAATGCGAGGATCGTTTAAACAGATGTATATTTTATTGATAAATATATAATATTTCCGCGAACTACGGATAACGAGAATGTTGAAACTGTAGTTTTTGAGTTAGGTCAGCTTTTAAGTTTAACACGAATGTTTTGATGGGATTGCATTGAAGAGTATGTACGCTCCTTTATCCCAGTTGTTGACCTCCCTGTGCCTGTTAACGGCTACCTAGTGCCCTCGTTACCATCCACTCCTTTAAATAATTACACAAAACGTAATGGAAGAATAAGCCGAAGGACATTGCGCTATATCTTCCGCAAAGTGTTCCTTTGTCATTAATTTTATACGATTATTGTTTTCGTTCCTTTCCTTCTAGGTTTTCTTCTTCCACATTTCAAGGGTAACAGTATTATCCTTTTATTCCTTTCCTTTTTATTTCCCATGGAAATTTCAATTTCTCCCGTTTCCACTTCATTTTGTTTATTTTTCTCTCTTTTCTTTAAATGTATGGTATATTGACGATTTTTAGAAGGTACGATGCATTGCACCATTAATAATAGCAGACGTCGAAGAAACTTATCATTGAAGTTATTGCTTAATTTGGATTTTAATTAGTTTATTTTGAGTCGTTGCATTTAAAATATCTCCTTTATTGGCTGTTAATTGCATCTTTCTGATTAATATTAGTAAATTATATCGCCACCTCGTAGAATTTTCTTATTTAATGCAACGACTCAAAATATATCCGTTCCATCGCTGTTTGTTCCATCGTGATAGAAAGACATTAACGAATCAATTGTTCAATAATATATTTTTAACATTCATGTTTTTATTTACGCGCCACTTTTAATAGAAAAGTGAGACCAATCGGCGAGTAAAGGGGACGAGAGGTCGGTAGTGAGGACATTTCCTTGATTGGGAAATTTCGGGTGGGTCTTACGTGCGCGTTTCATTTCGAAACAGATTGGAGGTTCAAGCGGACGTGACGTCAACGCAACGATTTAGCTTGTACAGTGAGACTGCGTCTGCCACGACCAGTCTGTCCGAGAAATCTGTAAATACATCCATCGCTTTGGACGATGGTGCAGCTTCAACGAGAGCTTTGGCGGGCTCCGTTCTCAACTTCAAGGTATACCCCACATTCCCCTCAAAATATTACTCTGACAATCAAATCGCCGGACCGCTAAACTTATTCCCATTTCTCAATATCCTGCTGAAACGCAGAGGACGCGATGACGCGGGGTAAATAGAAAATATAACGTCAAATAATGTATTTTCAATAACTTCGTAAGCGAGCAGAGAGGTGAATTTAATTGTCAGAGTTTGCAGTTCAATTAAATTATCTCGGCGATTAACGTTTCGATTGTGTGAAACGTTTAGATGGATGGCAGTTCAATCAGCGGCGGTAGAAGTACGGAAGGGGAGCAGGGTGCTGGCTCGGTCGCGGGTGGTCACATGGATTCGGCTGGACAAGCTACGTCTTTGAGCTCGCTCGAAGAGGTGGCGCCTGGTTTAGCGAAACGTGCCAGACGCAAGCCGACGTTGGATCGTCAGTGCAGCGATTCGAGTAATTGGACAGTATGCGGAGAAGACGGCGGTTCTGAACGCGTCAGATTCGATGATCACGTTAGTTTTATCGAGGCGGATCAAGAGGGGATTGTCAGCACGTGCGGGATGAACAGTCGAAATGCTGGGAGACGTAAGCGCAACAAGGACACGGAACAAGAAACAGATGCTCAAAAACCTTCGAAGTACGAACAAGCGGCGTATTAACACTTAGCTGGCACGAGCCTACCATCGCCTGTAACCGTAGTATTAGTCTGACTCGCTGGATAACCCGTTACTGACTCCGGCACGTTCATGTTCTTCTTCCCTCATATATGATTAGTCTTTAATTGTCCTCACTAATCGTGACGAGTTACTACGCAGCTTGACAGGACTTTCGTGTCCCGCCAGCTGAGTGTTAATTAATTGCCAAACGATACAAACGTTATCCTCATTCTTCCGGGCGATTTACGTTTCAGGAATTCCAACGGCGACTCGAAGGCCGACTCGTCTGCGGACGACAACGTGTCGCGGGAACGAGTTAACGTTGCCACTTTGAGGAACGTATTCTTCCATAGCTCTACGGTATCCGCGGATCGCGAGAAGCGACTGTCGGTGATACAGGAGCCGTTCCCCGTAGGGTCGCAGAACAACGGCGTTCGTTTTCTCGCAGCTTCCGACGAAGGATCCGGCAGCAGCCACGTGGAGAATGAGTCTCGCTCTTAAAAACCGACGAATGAAGGAAAAACACAAAGCAAAGACTGAGTATTTCTGTAATAATGTACACGCCTCTTTTAAACACGAGATATGTAAATGCGTATTTACATATGTGTGTATACATGTATTTATATGTACATCGCGCGCGTGTATTAGCGCCGGACTTGCTGTATATTCGTGCACACCGTGTATAAATCTGCCGCGAGTGCGATAGAGGGAACAAGTTGAATCTACATTTGCGAAGCGAAGTGCATACATCGAAGTATAGAACCCGCATATGCATTCTCATACCACAGGGGTGTACGGATGTGTATAGATACTTCATTCGCCGGTGCGTGTATATGCGATATATAACGCTCCGTTTATATATCATATATACGCGCACTTGCAGGCCTCAAGTTTCTTATAAGTAATCGGACTTCAACGTGGCTAGTTTCGTTCCACGCCGATACTTCCGCGAGCGAGAATAAATATTGCTTTCACAACGCGAAGACGGTTACGTTCTCGTATAAAAAGCGCAGTGTTTACGAATCCGAAGTATTGAATTTGTTAGAACTTTTCTATTTATGAACAGGCGACCCCCGCAGAGAAATATTGACATCGCGCAGCGTGACGCGAGGGTAGTTTTATTGAGAAACCAAGCGGAAATCGTGAGCAATCTCACGGGCGCTTTATACCTGTTGCATTTTTCGTCACCCAACAATTATCATTTCCTGTACACGACGCACCCGGCAATCCGCCAATCATGTTTCCGGGTGTACAAGTATCGCCAAGGGTCATTGTATATGAGCAAATTTTCTAAATGTTGTCCTTGATGTATGAAAATATATATAGTAATGACATAAATCTCTGAAGGCAGCGAACACGTCGTTGGCATTGAGCTTTAAAGTGTTTTAGGGAAGAACTTTAACATTTGCTATAAACAATGCACGGTAGTCTACGATCTTTCACTTACATTTATTTATTCCTATTCTCACTATCATTTATATACACACACACATATATATATACTCACTTCAGGTGCTTTATTAATCGCGTCGAAAGGCTTTGGTTTGTTTTTCTTGCCCGTGTATACACCCTCTACATAATCTTATAATGTACGAGTCACTAACAATCACAATAAGAAAGATTTTAGCGGTTTTATGTTCTACGAGTCTTAAGTTCCGACGAACTTAAACACATGTACAGAATTTTTGTAAAATTATCTCTATTGTCATATATATATATATATATACATACATACATATATATCTTTTGTTTATAAGCGACAGCTTCGTTACCTATTTGCATAAGCTAATGTCATACGTCCAACTGAAGAAAAATCTATGAGAAGCTTATTATATACATGCGTATTCTAATGAAGGAATTATGCGGTTCCGACGGAACCGAATTGCGAAATGCGGCCACATGCTGTCGCACCATCATCGTACATATATATTAATATATATAATATACATCGGTAGGTGTTTTTAGTTAAGTAAGGCATCTTTCGACAGTGTGCCTAGAGTAACTAGTAGGTGGTTCGAAGTATAAAGAAATAAAAAAAAAAAGGCAAGCTTAACGTAGACAAATTTTTAAGAGTACGCATTTTTACCGATATTTTTACATATTTTAAATAATGGTTTCAGATATATGAATTACACAAGTACGTTTCGTTATCGTGAACAGGGGGGGTGCAATTTTGATGCGTTAATACGAACAACGTGTGCGAGCCCGCAAGGGGGGAACTTATACTTTTACAAAGTTTACCATTAGTTTCTCCGTACTTCTTCAATCGCTGTACATTTCGTACGATCACGATTTATTGTATTACAAAAGTGTATCATTTGAAATGATATTTCTTTTATGATCAATGTAAATTCGTAAATAAAAACCAGGTTTAATGTATCATCGAACTTAGATTTCCGTCTATACGTGAAACGTTTGGTCAACAAAAGTGCAGAAAAATGGAGTTTTCACAGCGACCACTAGATTGTTATCGGCAGTAACAGAATCTGTAGAACAAAGGCTGTGCAAATAAGGCTGTTTTGGGGAATTTTTTGAAAGAAAAGCATTGAATATTGTAGCTTGAAACTTTGCACATTGATTAGTTATCATTCGAAGAATGTACTTAAAATTTTTTAACCGTTGATAATAATAATATTCTAGGTACAGCGGTAGCAGTCAGGTTTAAAAAAAAAATTGTTGCTGGCAAATCAGCTTGGCCGGTCGCTGAAACAAGAAGCACAAAAAATTTCTCGTAGATTCAGTACAAAGCGCGCCGAGTCCCACAAACCGTTATAAACATACAAATTCATCACATTACAGAGAGTCGTAAAGTTTCCCTATTTTGCAATCTGAGACGTTGTTTTCGTTATATAAGCAAAATTTAGGAATTCAATTTTTGGCGCGCATTATTTGAGAGGCTGAAAAAACAGAAGTGTGTTGACTAATAGAGTGTAGGTACTTCATAACATTTTACTAACTTACTTTATAAATTTTCCAATTCTTCATTGAAGCTCTGAGCCTAAATTCCTACGCTGCAGCAACTCCATTCACACTTTTTGTATTCGAATTTCGCGGCAAGCATTGGTGCCCCCGCTCTCCGCAGTCATGCGCTCAGTGTCAGTGTCGTTTTGACCGCGAACGCGAGAACAGTTTGTACAAGTTTGTATCACGCGTTGCTAGTGTAACACGGTAAACGTGAATATTCGAGTGATGTGAAACTGAAATTCAGTTGTATTAATGCGCTTCTATACGCTAGAGGAAATCGGGGAACCAGCAGGATGAATAAATTATACGAAATTATTATCGCGTCGTGTTCGAGCGTGCAGTTACTTCTTCATTGCATCGCCCCCTAACATCGTAATTTACGAATACGCTGGTGAGTGTTCTTTCAATGAAAAATTACTGTCGACCTCGCTATAACGTGCATATATATTTGTATTTATCAATAAACAAATTGTGTAGGCTCATATACCTATACAGAGTACGAATCTTGGCAATTTAAGTGACTTTTCTCTTTCGGGTATCGTCGACACTATTCGTCCATTTCCGTAATTCCGAAGCGTTCCTCGATAAGCTCGATTCTCAGTGTTCATTTTATTTACATTTATACTTGCAAAAATGCAATCTTGGTACGCGAGACCGTGTCAGAACAATTATAAATGTGACAAACTTCTGTAACGTAATAAAATATTGTTAACGAGACAATATACGCGAACGATTTCTATCTGCTCAGGTTCCTCGCGGTGAATGTTTGTGCGGCCGACTTTTAAACGGAGCGCGCCAAAATTAATTATTTTACTCGCTTAGATCTTGAACATGAAGTCCCAGATTGCAGAATGGTAAGAGACTTTTTCATTGCTTTTAGTACTAGGAATTTGCATATTTCGGATTGTCTCATGATTTTTAAACATCGCACACTGTGATTCCAAATACTGATTAATTAAACTCTGACTATTTGATTCGAATATTATTCACAAGCAGCGAACTTTTTAATGAAAATTTCATTTTTCCTTTTTGTACTATTAATTAGAGATGTGCAAAATTTTCATGTAAATAAAATTTCGAACAGCGAATAAAAGTTAAAAAAATTATTCGTCATGTGTTGAGTAAAGTTAATTCGGGTTAACGATCGAATGACGAATAATTTTTTTAACTTTCATTCGTTATTCGAAATTTTATTTAAATAAAAATTTTGCCCAACTATTAATAATAGAATATATTCTTTATATCATAAGAATATCTCGATAATAGTATTCAAATCAACGTAATCTTCGTGATGAATTATCATTTTCATAATGGACGTTTCGGGGAGTGAAATTGGGAATGCTGCCTAATTTTATAAATCATACTTATATTTAAGTGTACTACATTTCGTATTAGAATTATATTAAGCTATATCGATCTGCTTAAGAACAGGGGAGACTTTTTAAATAATTCATCCACTTTTAGCTTGAAAAGCTCGCTTTGGATAGGTTCGTTTAATTGGCAAAGAGGATTCTTCACAACGTACTCCAAGTACACCTGAAAAAGAAACGAACTATGTAGTAAATCTCGTTTAATTACACAGGATTTATTAATTTCATATTTTTAAAAGTTTCTCGTATATATATCCAAATATTTGTTCAAACATTTGGCAAGACGCTTGTGATTCTAAGGATTTACTAACCTCTCTATATAACTGTTGTAATAATTCCCTAGCATTTTGCGAAACGTTATCAGTATTTAACACGAACTTCAAGCCAGACGGTGTTTCAAAATAGTGTAACGTGTATTTGCTAGTTTTGTAGTACAAAAATCCTTCTTTTGGATCCAACGGTGATATCTTGCTCACGAAGGATTTAAGGGAAAACAGCATTCCGTACATTAGTTTAGCTTCCTAAGTTTCATACAGTTTCTTTAAGGCAACGTAAAGCAATTTAGTAGAAATAAATTACTACCAGATATCGTGGAACATTTCGTTGAATGTTAACGTCGAAGAGGTTATAAACTCTGGTTTTCTCGCTCCGCTACAGTAACAGTTCCTTAAAAATACTCACCTCCTCCTTCGTGATGCCAGATTTATTTAACCTATTCCACTCAGCGTAATACAATAGCGTTCCATTTTTGGAAAATATGTACAAATTGTGGATTGTCATAATCCCGTTGCCACTGTTTTCGTTCTCCCTACACTTGTGACATATTAAAAAACTCGGTCGGTTCTTTACCGACAGACGCGAAGCAATGTCTTTTTATTATTTCCTGAAGATGGCTGCACTATAATATTCGCGCGTAGGGTATTCTAATTACTGGTATGACCGTATCTAATTCGCGATAATTAATGAACACTTCTGATTTAATATAAGCAGGCTCAATATATATTGTGATAAAACATTTGTAAACTATTGATAACAAAATTTAACCGTAGTAGCAAATAAATATTCCTTCACTGACACATAGTAATAATTAAAACAAACACAGGGCCTGATCTAGTTTTTCCGCCGCTCTGGGCAAAAATGATTTTTGCCGCCCTTTATATTTAATTATAAATAGTTATTTTAAAATATCATTTTTCACTTGAGTGGAATTTTTTGTAGGTAGTAGTTCGAATGTCTCGAATAAGAATTTATTCGACTAATGCCCAACTCTGACCTTCAAGACGGTGGTGGCGTCCCAATATTCTCTCTACACGCACGGCGTGGCGCCACTGTCGCGTCCAACTTACAGTGGGTCCAGGGACAGTGTGGCCAATGAGCCGGAAGCCGCCATTTTCAGTTCCAGCCAGGTGAAGCGCGCGCGATATTTGAAAAGCGTGGAATCATGTCTTATATAGTGGCGTGTATGTATAAACTTAATATTTAATTTTATTAATGAAAACTTAAATAAATATTTCATAGTTTATATCAGTTAATAATTATATATAAATTATATATTATATATAAATTACATATAAATATATAATTATATAGATTATAACTATTAAAAGCTCATATAATTATAATTTGATTATACTTCAATAAATACTTAAAAAATAAATGTATGACTTCTAGTTCGAATACTTTATTAATCATAGTATATTACATAGTAATTATATTCAATAATTTATTAAAAAATATGTAGACACGCGTGGCATCTCAATTTTTGACAGCTTACCATATTTGACACTCGTCAGGTTATAACCTGACTGTAAGCTGTCAAAATTTGGAGTAGCCAATTTGAGAATGTGTAAGTATATATGTATTGGGAAACCAAGTGGAGGCGTGGCTTAGATTTCAGCGCTGCGGTGGTAAGTTGGCAAACTATTGACAGTAGGCTGGATCCCACCAAACATTCCGAATAAGTATTTATTAATCGAATAAGTATAAATTTAGTGTTCCAAAAAATTTAAAAACACTCGTTTTTCACAACATGTCTATATAAACACTGATAATCATATGGACTTCGACGGATTTCAGCCTACTCTGAGTAGTTCAATATTTTGTCACTAGTTGGCGTATCGAAATTCTTGGTTTCCCAATACTGTTCAATACATAAGAGCTGCCGGAAGTTGCCTGAAAATGGCGGCACCAATCAGCGGCGAGGAACACATTGGCCACACCTAGGGTGCGTTCCACTTGCGCCCAAATCGCCCGCAACGCCCGCGATTTTCATTAAGGTGGGTTCTCCTATACGCGACTGGACACAACGTCAAGAATTTTAAAGTCGATTTTCTGGAAACTGAAGCGCGATATAAAAAAAAGTTACTCTTTCTTTTCGACTTATAACAAGTAAATAAGTCGAAAAAGAGGAATAAGATTTTTTGATATTGTGCTTCATTTTCAAGAAAATTGACTTTGAAATTCTTGACGTTGTGTCCAGTCGCGTATAGGAGAACCCACCTTAATGAAAATCGCGGGCGTTGCGGGCGATTTGGGCGCAAGTGGAACGCACCCTTAGTGATCCTCTAGGCCCTAGAGGATCACTAGCCACACTGTCCCTGGACCCACTGTAGTCCCACTATTCACCGTACGACGTACGGAGAACGCAATTAAGGGTTTAAATAATTAAAAACAATGAAACTTTCAATATACGTATAGAAAATAAACATTTATTTTTATAAGTCCACAATCATGAATCCTCACTTACGAAGCGATTTATTTGAAAGTAGTTTTGCGCGCCAATTTAAAATCCGGCAGCGAATTCATTTAACATAATCGATAAAGTTACTTCACCAGCAACTGGAGAAAACTGCTCGCAATTTTTTATTCCCAATCTGCCTCCACTCCGGCGTTCTCCTTTAGAATCGACGTCAATCGTCGCAGAACAATGCAGTCCGAACACTGTTTACAAAAATTCAGTCAGCAGTGTCTAGCCACATGGAACTGCAAACACACGCGTGCAAATCAGGGATGCGTAAACATCCCTTTCATTTAACTCCAAAGAGAAGCTCAAATGCATTCAATCTTCCTTCCCATTCTTCGATCAAAAGCGCTGATATACAACAGCTGAATCGCCGGGCATAGTGTTCAGCGAGTCGCGCAGTAATTACGATCGGCCAGTAGACGTGCATCGGAGTCTCTCGACGAGAACACCATCTACGGACGTAGCGTTCGCAGGCTGTGTTGGAGCGAATCCTTCTGAATGGCAGCAGTAAAGATCAGTAACGGCCGGCCACGGCTAACGTGGAAAAAGTAGAAACGGCCGCGGTGCCGTTGAAGCCCTGTGTCTTAATTATTGATCGGGCCGGCGATTTCGTCGGGCGAAGCGGCGATCCCAGGGATCGCGAGGGACTGTTGCAGGCTGGGGAACGTGTTCGGTGGTCGGAGTTGGGCGCGATTATCGTTTCGAGTACTTTTATTAACGCGTAAAAAGGTATCGCGGCAGTCGAGTGCCGAGCTCAGGGCATAAAGCGTCCGATTTTCGATCGGCCCGCTCCTCTCTCCCTTCCCACCGTTCCGTCGAGCGTGCCATTTGGCTTTTCACCGTTCGAGTAAAGTCAAGGGGAAGCTAAAGTCGGCCAAGCCCGAGAGGAGCTTTGCCGCGGAGCCCGTATAATGCTTACGCGAACGACGCTATGCAAATAAATACAGCGGAGACGAGAATGTGGGGGAATAAAGCGAGGAATAAATTGAAACGGCTGGCCCGCTGGCAGAGGGTAGCAAATTATGGATGATACACATTTGCACAATGCCCATGGCGCCCAGGGTCTACGGAGGACGTGGAAATTAAAGATGCCGTCGCTAGCTGTCCGCGAAATGAAACGAGACAAACCCGGTGGGCGTAGCGCCCGGCACCTTGGTCCGAGTTTCGTCATGCAATTTCGTTTATCGTAAGTCATTGTTCGAAGGTATCTTCTGGCATGCTTCGTACGCTTCATTGCGCGTTGAAAGCAGTCGTTGAATATTTTTTCCCGCTCTTTCTGGGACAGCGTGGCGAGTGGTTCGTCTGATGTTACGGCTAGCTTGTTTTCGTTTGTGAAACGGCCCTTTCGAGTGGTTATTCACTGGAAACACGCGTGGACATGTATCATAGTGGCAAGGGATAAGGTTTAGACCAGTGTTTTCCAAAACGTGGGGGCGTTTAAATTATCTAGGTGGGCATTAAGCATTACGGGGCGACATGGGGCGATCAAAAAAAAATTATAAATATAATTAACACTTTTTTTTTAATGTGAGCAAATCTTCAAAATCCACCCCGACGCCTCCAGAGGGGAATCCCTCGGGTGCGCCAGGGTAGGGCGGGATTTTTACCCACTAAAACCCCAAGGCCACCATGAAATATTTAATAATTTACATGTAAATATCTTCATTATTAAGGGGGGAGGCCTACCTAGAAATCGATTTTTCGATTTTTATATTTTCTTGAAGTACAACATCTTGAAAGTATTCCCTGTAAGTGTCAAGTTAATCCAACCAAAACTGACCAAGTTATACGCGTGTAAGTACGTTCCTCGGTCTACCGCTTGGAGCAAGCATGACGGCAGAAACAAGAAAAAAGAAAGGCAGCGTCGTAGACAGAAGCAAGTTGGAGTTTTGGAAGCGGTAACTGATGCAGAAGGATTATATGGACCAGGAATCGATAACTAAGTAAGTTAAAAAGTGAATTCTCTATTTAGGTGTAAACTAGACCCAAAACTTTAAACGCGTTTTTCTCGAAACCATGTTTTCAAACTCGGTGACCAACATAACTAAAAAATTAATGAACCGATTTGCTTGCCCCATTGTGGACTTATCTTAGGGTCCAAAATCTAGGCGCTATCGGAGGGATTTCTTTTTTTTCTGCTTAGTTTTTTTTACACGCCAAGAAAGGAACTACTTTTTTTATGAAATTCGATGGTTCAACTTTGCAGCGCCGCCATTTTGTCTCAAAATAATTTTTCCAAAATCGGGCCCGATAGCGCCTAGATAATTTCATACTCTATCTAAAACTATTCGATTTTTTTTATTTCAGATAATCCTGCTACGAGCTATGATGGTCACCGCAAAACGCTTAAAAAAAAAGGACATCCCGGTCATCAGCTATAACTCTCAAATCTTTTAATATTCTTTAACGCAAAAAAGACTGAACTGTCCTTTAGATGTACTCTTAACGATATACTAAATAGTTATTAATAAAACTGTAACAGTTTTTCTAGAAAAAAATCCCAAAAAAGCGCATTGTTTCGACCGCTCTAGGTAGGCGTCTCCCCTTAAGGCCTATTGGCTCAAACGCTCGGGAACCTTTTTACTTATTTTTTACATAAATCCATCGTGCCAGTGCTCATCAAAATCGATGTCTACCGCACCCTGTCCTCCCCGTGTAAGTAGATAATCTGATATGCTAACTGAATTCCCGCGAATTTTTTATTTGAGACGAGCCAGGTCAAAATTAGAGTGGTCACCGCAAACTACTGAAAAAAAGTCCCTGCCGGGAGGCCGCCGATATTTCCTTCATCTATTTATATTTTCCATCGCAAAAATTACTACAAGTAGTTTAAGATGTACACTTTCGAGTACATAAAGGTTTGTTTAAAAAAGCCTTCAAGTTTTTCCCCCAAAATTCCCGAATATACATGTTTTTTTCAGACCTCGCAACCCCTTAAGTATCTACACAGCGCCTCACATTTCATAAATTCCTCAGTCCCCGCTCTCTCTCGGGGTCCGTGCGTTGAACGCCTATGTGCGTTCATCCAGCACGCTTGTCGAATACAGCCAAACGATTCCCGCACGCGGCCTCCGCTCACCGCTTGAGTCTCGCGAGAGGATCGAATGCCAAGCAACGAAAGCATGGATGTAAAACGCGCGAACGCGCGGTGTCAGCGGCTGGAATGATTCGATAATAATGACCCGGGCTGTAAATCAAACGAAACGGATGCGGCGCGGACTGCATCGAGTGCATGATGCCGCGCGGTGCACGGCGCCAGGGGCACACGGGCGTGCAATATAATCAATCAGGCCGAAATGTTTGAAACTGCGAGCTTAAAACGGTGCACATATAGACCGGTGGATAGCCCGTGGCCGTAGGTACAGGACTATATTGACCCTGACGCAAGCTTACCAAGTTTGCCAATAGCGCCCCTTCCGCCGCGGTCGCTTCTGTTAATTTCATTCGCAGCGATAGTTCGGCCACGACTTCGGCCGGCCCGCTACGTATTCTGCGATTTAACGGTTAATTTATCGATAGCATTGATCGCATCTGCCCGTGGCCGCCCCGCCCGGGATAAACATTTCGCGCTAGCACGCGACCGCTCGCAATAAAACGGGGATACAATAAACCGGCGCGGCGTATTGACAGAGCACGAGATATCGCTTTTGCGCGGACTATTACGCCGTTGCCAGTCGCAATAACTAACCCATTCGCTCTGCTCTTTCTTCCGCTTGCTCGTCTGTCGTTGCGCGACCTCTTCATCCACCGATCGCCTTGAGTCCTTGAGATTCACCGTGCGCCCTGGAAAGCTGCTGAGTCGTAGGGACAGTTTCACCGAACTTCCCTTAAGGGGTTATTCGCAGTCAGCAGATATAATTGTCCAGGACTTCATTCCTGAAGCATGATTTAGGACAAATTTTCGTTGATATCGGGGAAACCAAGAATTTCGATACGCCAACTGGTGACCAAAAATTGAACTACTCAGAGTAGGCTGAAATCCGTGAGAAATTCATATGATTATCAGTGTTTCTATAGACATGTTGGGAAAAACGAGTGTTTTTAAATTTTTTGGAACACTAAATTTTTACTTATTCGATTAATAAATACTTATTCGGAATGTTTGGTGGGATCCAGCCTACTGTCAATAGTTTGCCAACTTACCGCCGCAGCGCTGAAATCTAAGCCACGCCTCCACTTGGTTTCCCAATACCTAATTGCAGGGCCGGCGCGAGGATGGTTGGCGCCCTTATGCAAGATAATTTTTGGCGCCCTTATACACGAAAATTTTTGGCGCCCCCAAATGTTTGCACCTGTTTTTTATTTAATACGTTTTGCCTTTACGAAGTAGAATTAAAAAAAGAATTACATTTACATTTTGTTTATATGGGAGTTGGGTTCCTTTATTATTATGTCTGCGATATAGTTTTTGGCGCCCCCTTCGGCTGGCGCCCTTATGCGGTGCATTACTTGCATAATGGGTTCCGCCGGCCCTGCCTAATTGGTTCCTCGAGAGCCAGGAATGCGGCGCTCTCACGTTTAAGTTCTTCTTCTGGCCGAAGCTTCTCCTCTAGGGTTTGACGGTTTTTATTAATAAATTTGTTAAATTCGAAAACCGATTTTTAGATTCAAAAAACCCTATTCTCCTCCGAAAAATTCAAGAAAATTTCATAAGTTTCCTTCTATTATCTAGAAATATTCCGTTAATAGCAATGGTTCGTACAGATGCGACTAAAGTCGGAAACAAAGGAAGACACGAGAAGCTGAAGAGTTTTGATGAAGATGAACACCTTTGATGAAAATGTCACGTGGACTTGTCATTAAAGCCAGCAGTGCCACAAATACGACGCGTTGCACGTCAGAGCAACGCCTGGAAAATGACATGTCCCCAGAATATTTTCGAAAAACTCGAATTTTCTGATCAACTATAAAACGGCACGCTATCCCAGACAACAAGTGGCTGTAACACCCGAGCAATGGAAATAAAAAAAAAAAAAAAAAAAAAAAAAAAAACCAGATCCATTCACAGATTAAACAAAATTATAAAGCTTCGACATCCGTCGGCGGAAGTTTCGTCGCAACAGTCGGGCTACGTACAACAAGAGGTCGAATTTCACAGCATCATCGAAGTTCTGCGCGTCGCCAAAGCTTTCACGTGCGTGAATAGGGATTAATGAAAGCCCCCCGTGCTCGTTGAATGTGCCAGGTGCCGGTACAAAGTGAAAGAAAAAAAAAAAAAAAAAAAAAAAAAACAAACGGGGGAAAAAAGAGAAGGGCACGAGGGGCGGATGGAGAAGGAAGTGCTGCGGGCGCGCAGAGATCCCGAGGAATATTTCAGGGCGGTGCGCGCATTACACGCCCGGAGCTCTATAATTCGTGGAATTCGCGAGTAACCGTCGGTTCTTTATAAACGATAAGCCGCTTTTGTTTGCCTCGCAATCACCCGGCCGCCCCATATGCGCCGCGGAAAACAAGTTTGCAAATCGTCCCTTTTATCCGTACCTCGCGGAAGCAGATTTGTTCGCCTTCCTCCATTCAAGCCGTCCAACCCTCTCTACGCGGCTCGCTCGCGCACACGCGATCGGCAGATAGCGAGATCATCCCTCGCTTGTTCCCCCGGATATAAAACTTTTTTGCACTCAACAGCCCCGCGATAAAATGGCTCGTCCATTTCTCCTGCCGAGCGTTCTTTCATCTCGGCAAGTCAACTTTCGGAATTTCAAACAGCTGCCGGCCACCAGACGTCTGGGAAATCATCTTGGATTATTCCTGCCTTTCGAGTATCATAGCGTGATCGTCGCCTTCTTCGCCTCCATCCATGTTCTGCACGCTCCAGAGCGAGATAGTTACGCGGGCGTTTTTCGAGCGATAGGCGTTTTAGAAGATTTTATGATTAGGGTAAATCCGGGAGACGCGGTCGGGCCGGAGAGTTGGTCGTGCCGCTATATTTCAGAGTCTATACGTAAAAATGCATTAAAGTGCAGACCAATTACTTCTCTAGAAGCCAAATAGTTGAATGAATAGCGTTATTTTGCTTCCTTCTGTGGTTTTCTGGATTTATAGGCTATAAAAGGTAAACTGGTGTTACATTTAACCTCTTTTGTCAAACAGCGGTTGTACAGAATCGTATTTAAAATATACTTCTAAGTTTATTTTCCTTTAATGTTTGCAGCCAAAGTATTTGGCCATATTAACTCTTCCTCTCAAAGCTAACAAGAAGACCATTTTTTTATTATTTTTGTTTATTTATTTATTTTTTATTATTATTTTATTATTATTTTTGTTTATTTAGTTTATTTATTCACTTTTGTATTCATTTGCCTTGCTAATCGCCAGTAGGTAATTCACTTTTTCATTGATGTGTTCTTTACTTGTTTAGCGTAAACAAATTAAATATCAATGAATCCGTAGTTGTATTCACTCATAAATAATTTTGCTTTATCCTTTGTTAATTTTCCATGAATAATTATGTGAGTGGTCTCTGCCAACGACGAAAACCATTTCTCCCGGCACCTCGGGAGAGGTGGTCAGATGTCATGACTTTAGTTTTCAACCCGATTTACAGTAAATATTGTCTTAAAGCAAATATCGACCAGTTTTTCTGAATCGGCATAAAATTCTGAACATATTAGGTTTGTTCTGATAAAATAAGTAATATCTATATTAGTTTTAATAGCCATTTTATATTAAGTCGACCACGTGTCCCGGATTTACCCTAAATTGGTTTAACGTGCGAAGTTCGTTTCAGTAGTTTTAAAATATTGCTGGTAGGATATTGGAAGTTGTAGATAGATTGAAGTAAATGGGACTCGAAACACTGTCGCGCTAGATCAAACGTACCAGAGTGCCGGAAAATATTTGCGAAAGCTGCTTGAGTCGTTTCCAAGGACTTTTGTTCTACGTTCTTCAGTGCCGTGGAATCTGTCGTTTCAGCGATCGACGAGTCGATTGCGCGACGTATTAGTTCTAATAAAATTCCTTTAGAATTCACTCCTCCTTCTATTCCCGCCTTTCATTAATATCTGGCAACGCGGATTTCTCTTTGACAGGTTAGATACCCTTTATCGCTCGAATAATCAGGATAATAATTTTATCGGAAAGATACACGCGTCGATATTAAAAGCACTCGACTCGGGCGGAAAAACGAATCGAAAGTCTCGGCCCGTTTTTTTTCCGAATTTCGCGCTCCGATATCTCTGAAATCGCGATGCTTGATTCATCGGCGAATATTCCAGGTCGATAAAGCGATTAAAAAAAAAGAGGCAGATTATTGTATCGTTTTTTAATTAGGTACTTTATCAGGAACCAATCGTGGCGAACGATAACGCATGTATGCAAAAACTTTTTTGGAATTGTTTTATCGCGTTTCCTAAGCCGCTTTCTGATAAGTATACATTTTACATTGCTCCAATCGATAAGCAGATCGAAATTCATTCGAGAAGATCTAATACCCAGATCGAACTGGATTTCACAACGAAACAGAAGCACACGAATTCATTCTTGAGCCTGACTCTTCCCGAAAGCTTTCGAGATCTCTCTGGTGGGCGGGCAAACGAGTGTAATTCAGAATTATTAGTTTTGCAGGAAGACACTTGAAATATTTCAAGTGCTATGTAAGATTAGGTGTTAAATTTTGGACGTGAATGTTGATAATATACACGTTAAAAGAGGCTTTTATTTTTAACTTCGATTTACAAAAAAGAAAAACAAGAAACTGTTTAAGCTTGAGGTAAAATTTTACTTACCGTGACTTAATATTTAATCATATTTCACTTCAAATTTAGAATTCTCACGCGTCGAACTCCATTCCTCTACCCTAGTAGCATTTATTTGTTGCGAGTTTGTTGGGCCAATGACGTGTTATCTGTTGGCCAACTGTTGAAGTGTCGCGCTATTTTTAAATGGGCCAACGATTGTAACCAACGTAGGCCCAACGTCACTTAACACGAAGGCCCAACCGAAGGTTTCTTTCCATAGGCCCAACTGGGCACAACTGAAGGCTTCTTTCCAAAAGACGTCTTAAAAACGTCCAGAAGGCGTCTTAAAGAACTTCAAAAGACGTCGTAAATACGTCTTCAGGTCTGGTTTAGAAAAAAAAAAAAAAATTCGCGGTGAGGAGAATCGAACCCAAGCTTACCACTTACAAAGCAATCGCTGTTCGCAGCTGACCAACACACTTCCTTGTAAACACTTATAATTTCTAGTTACATAACTAGTATTAATTGTTTATGAAAACTGTGCAGTGACGCGAAATATTCTACAAAATATCATCATCCGACCTTTAGACTGATTCCTTAAAATTTCACATTTGTCTTAAGACAGACGTCCTCATTACGTATTTATAAATAAGAAAAGAAAAATCACAACAGGTTTTTTGATGTAGCAAATTTTCTGACGTTTGTAAGACGACATTTAATCATCGTTGTAAATTTTTTGTTAATTAACCAACCATAGTAATTGTAGGCCCAACATTGGATATTCGTAGGCAAACTGTCGTAACTTTTTGTTAATTAACCAACCATAATAATTGTAGGCCCAACATTAAATATTCGTTGGCAAACTGTCGTAACTTTTTGTTAATTAACCAACCATAACAATTGTAGGCCCAACATTGAATATTCGTTGGCGAACTGTCGTAACTTTTTGTTAATTAACCAACCATAACAATTGTAGGCCCAACATTGAATATTCGTTGGCAAACTGTCGTAACTTTTTTGCCGTAGGCCCTGTGTTGGGAATTTGTAGGCACAAACACTAACTATATCCCAACTAATTCCCAACTGTTGGCAACCGTTGGCCAACCAAAAATGCTACTAGGGTACTTCCTATGTCACTTGCTGATATTAAAATTAGAGGAATCTTCATCCCCCAACAAAATTACCCACTTCCATCACCTGTCGCGCACAGCGGAATTTTTTTTTTTTTGCTTTCTATTCGTTCAACCTGCAGCGTGATCTTGCACTTGAAATCCGAAAGTAGAAGGATTCCCGACTGAAGCAGGTCAGTGTGCCCCGTTAACACCATTCACGACTACTATCAGACGAGTACGAGGAAATCGGTATTTGTGCCATGCTCTGTCAACGACGGATCAGTTATATCGCCTCGAGTTTGCTCGCGCTTATCCCGCCGAAGCTGTCCAAACAGCGACGTCAGAATTTCATCACAGGCACGATGCTCAGAAAATGCGCATCGACCATGGTCGATGCCCAACACTCACGCGTCCCGCCTATCAATAATCAAATAAACCGCGAGAAAGAACTAGGCCCAAAGAACGTTGCCGGCACGGTTGTGCTACAGGTGTTGTGGTTGAAGCATTTGCACGAGCGGTCAAGAACCACTCTCCCGCTCGATCCGTTATCTCGACGCGCTTTTAATATCGTATTATCATGAATCGCGGCCAAATTGTGGAGACAGAGAGAGAGAGAGAGAGAGAGGGGGGGGCAAATATTTCTTCGCTTCCAACTGCCCTGCAATCGACACAGAGTTCGCGCTACGTTTTACGAGAACCGAGTCGCTTTATGTATGGCCACGACGCTATGAAGTGGATCCCGGAACCCACCTCCCGATAATGGCCCCTGCCGATTATCTCGATATCTGACGTGCTACAGTTGTCTAACCGTCGCGAAGCTGCTCGGACGAACGCAATTGCGATTTCGAAGTCGACGAGCCGCGGCCTACGAGTCCGAGCGCCTACGCCGAGCCCGCGAGACACTGTCCTGATCGCGGACCAGCCGCTGGCTATCTGGCCGGTGCCATGACGAGCGCGAAGGGAAGCGTGCCATCCTCGCCGAAGGTAAGAGTGACACCGTGTCCCGTTTGTCCCCGTGGCCTGACCCAGGCGCGCCCGAACGCAATGCGAACACGCGAAATTCGTTGGTTGGCAGACAATGGAGTGTCAGGTGTCGCGTGTACGGCCGCTTGCCGTCCTCTGGGACGATACGCGCGATACGGATATCGCGCGTCCACTGAAAATTCTGTCCTTCGCTGATCGATGCCCGGACGAGGCCAGTGCCGCTCGTATTTCACGACGGAGAGTCATTAGGACGCGGACATCGGCGCGTACTTTGAGATTTTCGAGGGACTCTGGGCGCTGTTGGCCTGAGCACTTGTATTGGGATTAGTGTTATGAATATTCGAGTATTCTGAGTTGGTGTTCGAGTACTTTAAGTATTCGAATGTTCTAAGTATTCGAATATTCTAAGTATTCGAATATTCCAAGTATTCGAATATTCTAAGGATTCGAATAGTTTAAGTATTCGAATATTATAGGTATTCGAGTATTCTAAGTATTCGAATATTCTAAGTATTCGAATATTCTAAGAATTCGAATAGTTTAAGTATTCGAATATTATAGGTATTCGAGTATTCTAAGTATTCGAATATTCTATGTATTCGAATATTCTAAGTATTCGAATATTCTAAGTATTCGAATATTCTAAGAATTCGAATAGTTTAAGTATTCGAATATTATAGGTATTCGAGTATTCTAAGTATTCGAATATTCTAAGTATTCGAATATTCTAAGTATTCGAATATTCTAAGAATTCGAATAGTTTAAGTATTCGAATATTCTAAGTATTCGAATATTCTAAGTATTCGAATATTCTAAGTATTCGAATATTCTAAGTATTCGAATATTCTAAGTATTCGAATATTTTAAGTATTCGAATATTCTAAGTATTCGAATATTCTAAGTATTCGAATATTCTAAGTATTCGAATATTCTAAGTATTCGGATATTCTAAGTATTCGAATATTCTAAGTATTCGAATATTCTAAGTATTCGAATATTCTAAGTATTCGAATATTCTAAGAATTCGAATAGTTTAAGTATTTGAATATTATAGGTATTCGAATATTTGAATAATTAGAAGTATTCGAATATTCGGAATGATCGAATTTCGGATTGTACCGAATAGGAATCTGAACATGAAATATTTTTTTACAATTTATCCAGAAATTCTTTTCATATTGGCCTTTACAATTATTTGTTTTTCAAACGTTTAGATTCATATTTGTAATCCGAAGTTCAAACGCTTTGAATTATTTGAATACTCTGAATTACGCGAATATTCGAATACGCCATACTATTCGAATATTTACAGATCTAATTGGGACAGTTTAATTGGAAGATGTATTTCACGGGAAGTTTGAATTCTTCAAGAGTTATCATCTGGCTTAAAGGGAACTAGGGTAGATGTCCCAATTACTGCCACCTTAAGATTATAACTGAACTTCATTTAATCATTTCACGTGTTGTTTAACCTAAAAATCGTCTCCGATTGAAACATAATATTATTTAACATCTCTTTAATTAAAAAAAATAGTTTTATGAATTTTTATATTAATATAAAAATATATATTATATTTATTAATAATTAATTAAAATTCGCGAGCGATCCTAGTGTACCTATAACTGTCACCTCAAAAATCGTCTTGTCCGTATGACTGCCACCCAATAACTGTCGGTCCGAATTTACTGTGACCACATAACTGACGGTCCCTATTATTGACAATGAGACCCGATTACAGTCGGTCCTTTTTACTAAGACTCGATTAGGTACTGCCAGTCCTTTTTACTGATTAATAGCCAGTATACGTACCTTATATGTCTTATATCTTATTATAATTTAATATATTTGTACATTTAATATATATCTATAATTTAATATCACAGCATCACACGCTACACGTGATTTTGCGGTTAAGAATTTGAACTTTGAGAGATGACAGTTATGCGTACTTCACGTTTTTTTGTCCCGAATACTGCCAACAGTAATAGGGACAAGCCCAAAAATTTTGTCCCTAATGATGTCACCGTTAATTATTATAACTTAACAATAAATATTATGTATTTTATTCGTTACATCATTAAAGTAATTCTTCTAGACCGGAATAATTCATTTTATGCAATAGATAGAGGTTGAATAGTAAAATTGCGACCCTTTCTTTAGTACGATTTCGCCATCACTTCCTACTAACGTCGTCGCGTTTTTGACGCTCAAATGGCACTTTCATTTTTCAATATTATTTTTTAGCACTAGGTACATATGAGTACATATATTTGTTTTATTTTTATGTAAATCAGAATCTCCATTTCATAATAACATTTTTTTGTACATTTTGTTTCATATGTTACGTTTTTATTACATAAAATAAATAAAGTGGCAGTAATCGGGACACTGGCAGTAATTGGGACATCTACCCTACTTAGCTTTGTTTCGTTTTGTATGTGCAGAAGCATTCAGTTGGAGTGGTGGCGAAATTGATAATCGTGGTAAAGTGGCATTGTACAGTGCGTCATGGAATTATTGGCAGTGTAGATTCTTGGCCTGAAGTCTAGATGCTTTATTTGGTAGCTTTATATAATTCTCTGATGAATAGACATTTGTTCTGCTTTCGTCGTAAAACTTGAAGTTGCGCTACAAGTCACTAGCTTTGGTTTCTACTTCCTGGAAAATTCCAATCGTTCTTTTAAAGACCAATCTAAGAGTGCTTTCTGAACATTCTTTATACTGTTTCGTTGCAAACACTTATTCCAGAAAAAGATTTGAATATCGCTTCCTATTTAGAAGTACCGAAGGAATTCCCATTACGTTTCATAAAGTTCAACGTATCTGCATACATTTGCTGCAGTTCTCCCATTTTAATCCCTCTTCGCGGTGTTTTCTACGTTAGTAACTCTTTTTATCATTGTCCCAGTTTCTTTACACGACTCGCCATCTCTCCAACGGCAACCTACAGTGTCTCTGACTTCTGCATTTCTTTCTTTACCTTTGCCAAACATGGTAATACGCGCAGTTTATACTGCCCTTAACACAGATCCCTTGAAAAAAAAAAAAAAACACGAAAGGTCTCCCGGTTCATTTGCTTTCCCAGAATCTACCGTTTTATACATCAAAAGGCTAGAAATTATTAGTCCCATTTAGTTGGCATTTATCTTCACAGAAAACCTAACTCAAAATTGCACTCCTTTCGTGCCGCTATAAGTAGCTTCTTCGCCAAGTTTCCACGCATCCCAACAATTCCCTTACTTACCTTCTCACACTAGAAAAACGATTATTAGCTAGAACACGAACCAACCTCTTTGCAAGCCACACAATCAAGAGTCGACTCAGTAGCACTAGCAAAATATCATAGCTGAGGGTTTGCCACACACAGCGCCTCGATCCAATCGATCAGAGGCTCCACAGTCGCGACGGAACGTTCGATCCCCGTCTCGGGAAGCAACGATTGCGCCTGATAACCGTGGCGAGACGCGATCGCCGGCGACTTTAATCGCTGTCGCGCGAACGTAACTGTCTGCAAGAGAGCGAAACCGCGACAGCCTTGGCCGTAGAAACGCAGTGGTCGTGATGTCGATGCACCGACGCGGCAACAACAATAACGTTGTCAAGGAAAAGAACAGTATTCGGTGGATCTTATCTGTCCGTGGCTTCCAGCGCTAGTAGATTAAACTACCGATGTTCGCGCCGTTAGAGATAGATTCGTCTGATTCAGGCGCGTTCCCCTAATCTCGTTACGTAAATATCATAGGCAGTCTTCCATTCCACAGTGCGGCACGTAATGGATAAAAATCGAAGTGATCAATGTTCGATTTTGATCTTAGTTATCCTATGTATAACCATTATTCGCTAAGTAAGGAATAGGAATATGAAATATAACACCTAATATTGGTTTGCTGTAACCCAGAAACTGAAAATTAGCGTCCTCGTGCATTATTCGTGTTATAATTTTAAACTCCAATTGCAAGAAAATTATTTCTTTTAAAAAAGCTGTTTAAGAAAAAGCGGTTCGAACCATCCAGTAATCCTTATTTTCTTGTATCAAGAATCTATGTTTTGTCTGCTACAAACTGCTACACTGAATGTTATTTATCTTTTTGCCAGGAAAATCGATTCGTAATCGCGATTAAATTGAAGATAAAATCAATAAAATCATGCATTATTCATTTGTCGTTTATATATATTTATAAAATATGCTTTTTATTGGTTTGTTAATATCAACATTGCCGTTTCTAATTTTATTATAATATATTTTAACACAACATTTTTAAAAAAAAATTTATTCTAAAATTTCAGTTAAGGGGACTAGGCAGTCGTTTTTCGTGAGAAAGAGAATCTGTGCTTTATTTATTTGTAAGAAAATGAAAGCACATCCTGATGTATCATTTTTCCCAATGTTTATTACTACCATACAGATTGAAAAAAAATTGGTAAGAAAGACATATGTGCTTTAAAAATGGCGCTGCAGACGGGTAAACATTTTGACGTTTTCCCGCCGTTTTCCCTTAATATCAGTCTTAAAATCTGACGTAATCCGATTTCAAAGGTGAGATTCTTGTTTGTTGGATTCGTAGTTTCCGCCCAAACCTATAAAAACAATAATTAAATCAAAATTATCCGATTGGTGGCTGAAAAACGGCGATTTTTCCGAGAAATATTCGTTCTTGTTTGTGCGCTACCAAAATCCGGTGACTTTTTAATCTTTTTATGAAAATCTCGAATTTTCACGGATCATATCAGAGGTTTGGGGCGAGATGGCACATGTTTTGCGCATCCTGTATTCTTTTCAAGTCGATCTGAACCTCCATTCGTTCGCAATCAGGAAAAACCAAGAGAAAAAAAAATTCGAGAAAATCGCGTTTAAAGTTTCTGGGCAAAGGCGACGCTGTAAGTTACCGCTTGATCTGTTTAGCTGCCAAATCAACAATCTTGCGAATTTTAATATAATCCAAACGGCATTTTATTCACGAAAGATAGTACTTTCGGAAAATGCAATAAACAAAAATCCATTTTTCGACTGCCTAGTCCCCTTAACTTAGAACAACTTTTACTACGAAAATGTGAATCAGTATTCTGTTATTGTTGCCCCAAATCCCCGTTTAAGTGCGACACTGCGCGCGCTCACGTTCCCGCTGTTCGCATTGCGTTCCGGCCCGCTGGATGCTCCCTTCCTTCCCTCGTTTCTCGTGTTCCGCGGGGCAGAGCGCGCCCGCGGGCCCCGTGTCACATAAGTATGACGTGTGCGGTGTTATTGGCAGGCGAAGAGGGTCTCTCTGGGGGTCGGCGGCGCCTTGGTGGAGCTGTCACAGGATCCGAAGCGGGGTAGCTGGGCCAGCCCCGTCGAGTTTATTCTGTCCTGCATCGGGTATGCCGTCGGCATCGGCAATGTTTGGCGTTTCCCTTACCTTGTGTATCGCAACGGCGGCGGTACGTATGCATCGATGTATGTACGCGCGCATGTACGCCCGCGCGCTGTGTGCCCGCCGCGGGAAAAAACGTCTAGTCCCCATGCTCGCTAAACAGACAGCCACGGAGCCGGCAAACGAACTGGTGGATTACGCGGCATGATTTATCCCCGTGCCCGGGCGTTTTCATGGAAACGGGGGGTAAAAAAAAAAAAAAAAAAAAACAACACAGAGAGCAACGAGAGGGATGCGCCATGCACCAGGCGAGTATGGGCGCGGGTCCGCTGCGTGCACGCGCGCGTGGTCGACGTGACGAAACGGCTAATTCGAATAATTAAGCGTAGTTTGGCAGCTTGTGACCGAGCGTTTGGCAAATTAAATAAATCTTTCCCCGGTTGCGTGTGCGGTTATGCCTGTTGATATGGCCCGCTCGCCCCCGGGTTTATTTGCGAAACGTCGAAAGAGAGAGAGAGGAGAGAGAGAGAGAGAGAGAGGAGAGAGAGAGAGAGAGAGAGAGAGGAGAGAGAAGAGAGAGAGAGAGAGAGAGAGAGAGAGAGAGAGAGAGAGAGAGAGAGAGAGAGAGAGAGAGAGAGTTGGGTGGTGGGGAAAGGGTGGCTAGTATTCTGAACGCTTGGCTTTTAATTATTCTATTTTAGCTTCCCCTTTTCCCTCGTTTTTATACCTTTCTATTTACGCGGCCGCTCTTCATTGTTCCACTGGCCGGCTTTTAATGAAAGATCGGGAACGAAAAGAGCGCGGGCATTTTAGCCGCGTCCCACCGTAACGGTCGTATTTCAACGCGTTAATCAGACACAGGGGTCTGATAAATTTCAATTAATGCCCGGCCGATAGTGCCGGGGAAAGCGGCGCTGATCCATCGTGTACATTCACCCATCGTGGTTCATCGCGGACGATTATTGACGGGCCATTGATCGGGACAGAGAGCATTTCCATTCGCTGCTGATTCCGAAGCATACTCGCCGCCCACGGTTTTCAATATTTGCGATCCCTTTTTCTTCTTAGCGGCGGAGCGATTTGAGCCGCCGGCCATTGGCAGGTGAACGCGTAGTCGGGATACTTATGATAATATCTGATGAACAAGCCTTTGAGAGGCTGATAATGTTTAAGGTAAATAACAGGGAGTACCGTCCGATACCATCAACACTTGGATGATAGAACGAGCGCGAAAGTATTGCTATCAATTGCCATCGTTTGTATAATCCTTTAATTGGGGTTTTATTTTTGATACTGCGTACGCGGAACGATTACCAGGCTTACGCCTGGTTTCGAGGGTTCTCGAGACGCTGCAAAGAGTCACTAGTCATTGTTTACTTTGGATTCTTATTGCCACAGTGTAACAAATAAAAGCTGCGGCGAAAGTCATCATCCGATTTTCTTAGTTTGTATCCTTGGTTTTAAATGGAACAACGTGGCGTTTTTGTTGTGGTAGGGTAGACTGGGGGCGGTAGTAACGCTTTGACTTTGGAATACGATTACGCAAAAACTATTACAGTTACAACAAAAGTTTTCATTACGAAAATGTTACTTATTTATCTGACATTATTTGAGCCCAAGAGTTTCGCTGTATGTCAAGTAATATTCCGGTTATTAATAAAAAATGAGAAGCGGAGAAAGTGTAACAACCGTCCCTGACCCCGGGTCGGTTGTAACACTGTATGGAGTCGATAGTAGCACAAATATAACTTTACAAAATTAAAATATTTATTGATTTAAATTAGAATAACAAATGAAAAAAGTATAACAAACTATAACAAATTATGTGGTATCGCAATTGTGGCAGAAATAAATGGCGTTTTGGCTGGTGCATTCTTCATCTTCTCAATCCTTACATTCAGTATATTGCACTCATTTTTCATTTGGTTTGCTTGTGCTATGCTATATGATTTCATGCAAATAAGACAATATTATTCGCCTTCTTTGTCCCTATTCGGTTCTGTTGCGGTAAAACCGACCCCAACTGCCGATGTTACAATCGCCCCCGACCATGCTTTTGAACTTAAATTATAAATTTTGACTAACGAGACGCTTAAAAGTGCCAAGTAACGATCAATATTTGTTTAAAAAAGGTCGAATTACAGATTAAAAAATCGAACAAGCACATACTTGCAAAGGGAGTGTTTATATTACAATTTTAAGTCAGTAAGGAAAAGTTACTTTAGGGTATCGAAAAGTTGTTTTCTTCACTATCCATGTCTATTGCGTATCTGTACTCTTAGGGCATGGATGTGTATATTCCAAATGTCATTCTTCATCATATATCCAAAATTGGTGTTAATATCTATTATATGTTTTGAGATATTTAGCGTGTTACATTCGCCCCCCTGTTACTAACGCCCCCGGTCTACCCTACAATTTATTGAGGCTTATAAATTTTATGACATCAAGTTCCAAAGATGTTGGGAATATTAAACGAAATTGGTGCAGTATTTGTATCTTTATAAACAGAAGAAACTGAGAATACACATCAATCTGGATTAATTTCAGTAGAATCAGTTTTGGAAATCATGTTCACGTGAACAGTCGCAGAGAGATGTAGGCACATGCATGCATATGTCCAGTGATATTGGTTTGCAGGCTGCGTCTGACCATAGACGATCCCCTTCCCCTTGCTGTCTTATAGTTTACCTCTATCACGCACTCCAGTGGCACGAATCAATGATATCTTCCTGTATTTTGCTACGTGCATTGTTTCCAATATTCCCTTCACTTGTAGTTTCTTGAATTAACGAAAGTTTTACGAAGCCACACTTCATGAGCATTTCAAAATGATGGTTTTCAAGTTATAACTTTCCACTGTAACGCCATAAAAAATTATGCACCGTTGTTTGGAGCTTTTCTTTGTCACTAAAATAACGTGTTTACTAAACCGAAGTTTTTTCCATTTATTAATACGTGCTTTGAGAATACAAGAAAAAATATCTCCATTTTTTTAATGCTTGCTTTCGCCAAGATAGGTGAGTGTAATATTCTGACATTGGGATAATATTGAAACATATTAGATTTATTCTGATGAAATAATATGAGTGTTAGTTTTAATAAAAAAATAACTTTATTCGTCGAATAATTTAAAGTTAAAGTAACTTGTATTCGATCCATTATTTAAATAATTTTTTATTTAGTTAATGCCCAATTCTAACTTATCGTATAGCCACTTAGCCTCCACAGTTGATCTCTTCCATAAATCTTGAAGCAATATCATACAATAAACTGAAACGTAACAATCCCCCGTATGGAAAGGCATAAAAAACACCAGTACCAATTGACATTAACAATCTTCAGATGATTTTATCTCCAGACACAAGCAATTCAAAATTCAGAATCCAACTTGCTGGGCACGCCGCTCGAACGCCGCGTGGCCAAGCGAGTGGCCCTAAATACAGGTCACGTATGCGGGGTTGTATGACATTTTGTCGTTACCTTTGCTCCCAGGCGCCTTCCTACTACCGTTTATCCTAATGTTGATCACGATGGGACTACCAATATTCTTTCTGGAGCTCGTGATCGGACAGTATTCCGGTCTCGGATCGAACGAGGCGTTCGCGCGAATGGCGCCGGCGCTTCAAGGCGTCGGCTATTGCACCCTCGTCGTCATCTTCTTCGTGATGATCTACTACATGGTGATCGTCGCCTGGACTCTCTTCTACATCTGCGTTTCCTTCATGCCGAAGCTTAGCTGGGCATACTGCGACAACGACTTCAACACGAACAGTGAGTACAGAATGAAATAGCAGTTTATCTGGCGTATTTAATAATATTCGTATTTCTTCATTGACAAGGGAACTTCGGTAACTCGAAAATTCCGATTTTTGTTTAATTTTGCAGGTTTGTAGGGAATTTTAATAGGCGCTTATTATTATTTGTTATTTATTAAAAAAGCCCTACTTTAATTCTGCTACTGTTTGCATTCTGTTACTTTTTGGTTCTTCAGGGTGAGAACTTCTCTTAAAGATTAATGTGTGCTCTCCTATTTTCCTGTATAGGTATCTTGAAAACTGTAATATATGTAAAGGAATTGTTGCAATTAAAATTGAACGGTATTTTGTGCTCTAGCTTGTAGTTTAAATAAAAAACGTCCCGCACTACAAATTTTAAACAATTTTGTTACACAGTTTTTTACAGGATAAAATCCATTAAATTTTCGTTCTAACAATTTTTTTATATCTACATAGTTTTCAAGATGCACAGGAAAATAGGGAAGCAAACATTGATCTTCAAAGGGCGTTGTCACCCCGAAGAACCAAAATGTAGCAGAAAAAATTTCCTGATACTTACTTCCATTGAGATTTCCCTACAAATCCGTAATGTCGAAAAATATCAAATCAATCGATATTTTCGGGCTACCGAAGATCCCTTGTGAGTGCGTTTCATGATTTTCTTGCTGGTACGTCCATCTTGTTATCGAAGGCAACGTTTTATCGCACAACATACGTAGTTTATCGTCGCTGTAAAATTGTAAGTGCTAGTAGAGCTGTTTTAAACGATCGAAGGTGGTTCGTTTCTTTAAAATTGAATCGTGTTACTTTGAAGAATATGTAGAAATTACGCTGAGTAATATTTCTGCCTCCTTTCTGTTACAACGCTTTGTTTAGTTGCTTGTAATTGTTATTTATTATAATTGCGACGGAGATGTGTTAGAATAATTATTCTATTATTTTTATTTTTTTTCGAAAAAATAGAATTCGTTAGAATATTCGAAGCTCCAATCAAATTTGACCTGAAGTGTAACAGTTGATATTTTTAAAGAGACTGTTGTGATTTTTCAATAGTCAAGGTGTTGACAAATATATTTTTTATAAGGTTAACAAGCCACCATAAATTCCATAATATGTAGTTTAAGCTCGAGGAGGGTTGACTTTCAATTACACAACAATTCATCAAGTTTTGTAGACGTCATAAAAGTTTGAAGCCACTCGAAAACTTATTGGTCGCCCTAACGGCAGATCGTAACGCGAAGTAATAAAAAACAGTTGTTATCTCAAATTAGGAGCTGTTCTGGAAGTTGTATTCGCTTTCAAGTGCGTAGAACAGACATCGATCGAATCTAAACACAGTGTCATAAGAACGAAAGTAGTTACTAATATAACATGCTTCTCTCATTATTTTCTCATTATTCCTGAGGCCATTAACTGCTGCATTAATTCAACACACGGATAATTAATATAATACAGTTAGTCATCAGTATCGTATAATATTGATTTCTTATTTGATTATTCTTGTTTTCCTCCCCACTAATATTCGTAATAATTTAATTCGCCAAGAACTCAATAAATTTAATGATAAAATGTTAAATTATCGCAGCAATATTACCAGCAAATAGGCGTTGAAAATTAACAATTACGATTTTATGACAGTCCTACTCTGCACACTTCGAGTCGTATTTAATTATTCAATTATCAAATTCGATTACAGTAGCCTTAAATAATGATGAATATAATGTATCTACTTTATGGCTGACGAATACATATATTCGCCCAAAAATATAATCTATTAAACAGTTACGTTAATTCGATTAATATCGTAAATATCGATTACTTCTACGAATTATAAGAAACCCAAATAATTTCTCTCTTGTACATTTTCGGGACAAGTCTTAACAGCGAACACAATGTTTTTAGTAATGCAAAGGAAACACCATTTTCAAACGTCTTTACCAGTCTCATTCACTGAAATTCAGTCGACCTAAAACTCTTAGGACACAGTTTCACAGTATCTGTTCACGCGAACATCCTTCCTAACAAGTTCAGTATCCATATGATACCCCATTTCCCTCCACGCGTCTTCGAGCATTCCAAGCGTGTGTAGCGATACCTCCAATTCCGCCGCAAGATGGCATTCCGACCGATCCCGCTTTCTCGCAAGTGCTCCCTCAGCTACCGATTTCTATATATACCAGTTTCGTCCTGCCTTCTAACATCCCCGCGTCTAAGGCAGGGCCTGATAAAAAAGCCTTAAGCCTCGTTCTCATTAATCAAAGTTACTTGACATTCAAGTCGCTTGAATTCTCAAGTAACAAAGTTTGTGTTAAGTAGTGGCAGTTGCCTTCAAGTTACGTTTAAGATTACTCGAAGCAAGTAGATATCTAAAATGGCGTCAACGTAGGAGGTTTCCTTCGTTATTCCATAAAATATATACCATATTTCTCATACGTTTCTAAGAATTCAGTCATCTTGTCATTACTCCACCTATTCTTAGTCGTTGCGTTATGATCATAACCTCACTTTTCAGAAACAATAGGCAGTCAGCTGACTTCAAGTGACTTCAAGTTTACACTTGTACTTGTTACTCAAGTTCACGCTATTCAAGCTATATATCAAGTCAATTAAACGCTGAAAGACTCTCTACTTCGCTTGAAGCTTGAAAGAAACTTGAAAGGATATTTCCTCAAGTCAAGTGAAATAACAGGTTCACATCGGTGAAGTAGCTTCAAGTAGATTCAAGCGACTTGAACTCAAGCAACTTAACTAATCTGAACGAGGCTTTACCGACGAGTCCACTTGGTCCAGGACCAAGCGCAACCTCCCTCTTCGTTGCTTTTCCACCCTACCTTTCAAACATTCAACAACCCCCCGCCAAATGTGTATTATGCGAGCCACCTCTCTCCACCAATCCTCTTCCACAATCCCCTAAATATCCTCCAAACACCGTTTATTTATCCAAACTCGCAATCCATTTGCTACCAATCCAACAACAAGTCCAATTTCGCTCCTAGCACGTGAAACTCTGATGGTAGCGAGGTCTTTCGCAATATTCCGCAAGCTCGAGTAACCTTTCTTTCGCTGACGAACGAAGTAGCTTCTTCAATGGGTTATTGCCACGTCTCCTAACATATTGCCATTAGAACGGGGCGCGCAGGCGAAGGCACCCCCGGCTGGAAATTGTGTTACGACGAAGTATCTCTAAATTAAACGGGAGGGGCGGAGGCGGAGGAACAAAGCGCCGGCGTAATTAGTCCTGTCTCTCGACGATCGTAACAAAGTACCTGCGTGGCTATAGACGCGCGCACGCTTATCGCGCGTAATGCCGAGCCGTCGATTCTCTACGACGCATCGTATTCTCTAAACGGCGGCTATTTCGTTTCAATCAGCGGCCGCGGGCTTTGATGTTTCGCCCTAATTACCGCGTAGCCAAGGTAACGATATCGGATACACGTCGTAAAGCTATAACGTTCGCGCGGGACAGATTGTTACAGCGGCCTCCAGCAGATCGAGTGTCAAAAGGATGATCCCGCCGCGATATTTTACAACCGGACCTGCTTGCCCGCGGAGCTGGTGTGCAAGAGTTTCGGCTACTACGGCGGCGGGAACGTCACGCACTGCTTCGACGGCGACAGGGCCACGCCACTTCGGCATCTGTACCCCAGGGTGCTGTCCTCGGAGGAGTATTTCAAGTACGTGTGTCCATTGTACGATAGCGTCGAATGCGACGCGACGACGAGCGATGATTTTTCGAAACCCTTCGCGCGTCACATTGCTGAAGTTAAGTGAAGCTTTTATATTTTTAACCGACTTCAAAAAGGAGGAGGTTATGTATTCGACCCGTATGTATGTTTTTTTATGTTTGTCCCCTCATAACTCCTCAGCATATGGTCCGATTTTGATGATCTTTTTTTTATTCGAAAGAGGATGGTGCCCCGTTGGTCCCATTCTACGCGGAATCAATATTGGCCCAATATTTTACCAGTTATAGTTAATAATAATAATTTATATGTTTGCTCTCGCATAAGTCCTCAGCATATGGACCGATTTTGATGATCTTTTTTTTATTCGAAAGAGGGCGATGCCCCGGTGGTCCCATCTGAGACTAAATCAAAATTGGCCCAATATTTTGCCCGTTATGGTTAATAATAAAGACTATTGTCACCTAATTATTATTATTTTATGTACGTACGCGCATATCTCCTCAGCATGTTGGGTCAATATATATAAAACTAAAAAGTTAAAAATAAACAAAATTTAAAAAAAAAAAATTAAAACCGACTTCAAAAAAAAAAAAAATTGCACTAAAAAGTAAAAAATAATTCTTTCCCTTATTTAATCTACGACTCATATTTTTCAAGTCGGGGCCTCATCATTTGCACTGTGTAAATCTGGCGCCGGCTTAAAAAATATGAGTCGTAGATTAAATAAGGGAAAGAATTATTTTTTACTTTTTAGTGCAATTTTTTTTTTTTTTTGAAGTCGGTTTTAATTTTTTTTTTAAATTTTGTTTTGCTATTAATATTTGTGGTCTCCTAATTTATCGATCTATTAATATGCACGTTAGAATTTTTTATATGGAGCTAATAACCTAATATAATGTAAGAGAATTAGTATTATTATTATTATTGTTTATTACGAGGGCAAGCCCAATTTATACAATAATGAATGCAGTAGCATACGTAAGTACAAGAAAAACAAGACATATAATAGTAAAAAAAGATTAAACATTGCAAACAGTAATTTGATAATGTACACGGAAATATTTAAAGATTTTAAGATTTTTAAGTATAGATTCCAATAAAATTTATACTAAAAGTTCAGTTACATATCGCGATGAAATGCATACCTATGTTTTTTAAATTCTTCGGCACGATCGTTTCGTTGTCGTTCGCCTCGACGGTGCACGCTAATCGGATGACGGAAGCTGGCTTTCGTCGCATCCGCGCGCCAGACGATAAGCAAGAAAATCGCGAAGAAAGGTAAAACATGTAATCGTGATCGGATATTATCGTTGATCGAATCCAGCGACTACGTACTGGGTCTGCGCGGAGCCACGTGGGAACATTTCGGAGGCATAAGGTGGGAATTGTTAGGATGCCTCACCCTCGCCTGGATAATCTGCTTCCTGTGCCTGATACGTGGTGTCCAGTCCATCGGGAAGGTCGTCTACTTCACCGCCCTTTTCCCTTACATCATGCTCACGGCGTTGCTGATACGAGGTAAGAGACTGGAGAAACGTTTCTCGTGTAATAGAAAATTCTTGATCGACACGATCGAAACTCCTCTTCTGCCCGCAATTATGCGAGGTATAAGACACGTAACAGGATGGTGAGAAGTAATGGCTACTGTTTAAGTCTGTAAATATATTGGATGGTCTTTTAGAAACGTATTTTAATTGACACAAAATATTTTTAGTAAAATTAAACATCAAATAAATCTGCACAACCTTCAAATTTATAAAATTCAATTAATCTTCAATACATTTTTATAAAATTCAATTGCCCGTTGATTCTGATAGACCTTCGATCCTTCCACCTTCCAATTACCCAATACAACGTTGCCTTTGCTGTTCAAAATATGAAAGAATACCGAGAATGAATTTTGTATCTTTTGAATTTAATATCGATTTCGAAGGATTCTACAGAAAAATTGGGCGTATGTTCAACCAAACTTCATTGCTCAAAATTATGGGATAATCAATGTACTTATGAAAGTTTTGCATTTGGGAAGGGATGGATATCTGTTCCATCCTTTTCCAATTTTTTCATTTTCAAGATATAAGGTTTTAGAATCTAGTAGATCGACTTCTGTATTGAGAACTCCATTGTAATCTATCTTCATGTAGAGAAACGTAAAGAAACGCTATTACAACTATTGTTGAGATTTCCTTCCTCTGAAGTACTTACGTCTGACTAGAAACTACTCATACTACTGCAAGCCCCATATTACTATGCATGTACGAATAAAAGTTACTATTATTGATTATCATCTTAAATATTCTCAAAATTTTGCAATAAACGAATAAGTATTTTATGTATATAGAGTGCCCAAAAATTATAGGACAATTATAAATATATAACAGTACAATAAATCTTAAGCCCCAAAATTCCAAAAGAATAAATGACTTTTTGATTTCTTTTGGCACGAGGAATTTGCACGTATCAACCTGTCCAATAATTTCTGACCTCTTTAAATACATCACTTATTTAAATAGGTTAAAACTCGTAATCTCGACTCATAAAATATTTATTTCTTAATTATCGTATGCATCCGGCAAGACCCCCGAATATAGTCGTCAGTAAATTGGCATCGAAATAACATCCACGAGCGATAAAATAGATCTCTAATTACAGATGAAGGAGGGGTTCTTAAATCGGCGTTAATTAAAAATTGACACATTTCAGTATTTGTCGCGTGAAAATAGCGACTAAATAATGCATGAGAATATAAATCATTCATAATATGCTCCCGGCTAGTATCTATTATGATTCGCGCGGCTGAATTTGTTGCGAAACGTTGCCTCCCATTATTTATGCCGAAACACAATTAATTCGAGTTGCAGACAAGTTTGAAATACGCTGCCGGGTAGTTTTGCTCCGTGGACGTAATATTATACACATACACCCACGGAAATCACTATGTGTCCGCAGTAGATCATTTCCGCGTATTTATGCTGCCTTATATCGCGTATCCCGTCAAGAAAGGCCGAACTGAACCGTATAATTCTATCGAAGGCTTTTGTGACTTAACCATACAGTGGTGCATAGCCAGGCTACGCGTAACGTATGACAGAGAATTTCTGTACCACTTATCGCAGAAGATCCAAAGAGCGTGCACGTGAATAAAAATCGAGCTCAACTTCAAACGAATTTTCTCGGAAAGAAGGCCTTATTCGAAGGAAATCTTTCCTCAATTTTAACTTATTTGTACACGAGTATTCCTTTCATTCACAGTTGGACTATATTAACTCATAAATTCTGCTAATTTCTAGTCAGGTGCACGTGTAAGTACTTAGCGATTTTCCAAACTTGATTTTCTTTCTATAAAAAAAATTCATTCTGCACGTTTAAATTACTTTTGAGGATGAGGAATCACTCCGTATCTGGTTGTACCATAATTTCGGCCGCAGTTTTATAAATTATGAACTGGATTAACTGATTAACAGAAAGGAAACAGCAGAATTAGATTATAACTTAGGAGATTCACTTTAAATTGGTTTTCGAAAGCAGATCTTTTAATAGTTATTTAATTTGTTGAAAATTGCACGCGTGCATAGACCGTACACCCAACCTGTGAGCAACCTGTTTAATATGCAGAATAATTCTGAGATGATCCTGAAACTTTAGGCGACACTGAGTATTATATTTCTCGGCCGTTGGATTGGATGGAATAGTGGTTTCCCACCCCAATCGAGAGTATCGATTCCACGATCTCCAGGTCCCTTTCTGTGGGGTCACTTGAAAAATGAAGTTCATCAATAGGCGGCCAGTGAAGCGAGCGCTCTGAAAATCAGGATTATCCAAGCGTATCGTCCTATTCTCTGCGAAGCCTTTGAGACAGTAGAAAGATCGCTCTCCGATCGAGTGCATTATTGCATCGAATTTAAGGCATGTACCCTCGAATTCATGCATTAGGGCACGAGTCGAGTTGCCAGGATTTCATTCTCGAACGTTTTTAAATTTATCGGGAACAAAAGTCATTTTTTGAGAAGTTCGAATATTTCGTAAATGTTCTTTCATCCTTACCCATTTCTTCCAATTATCAAGTTTTCAAGTTTCCATGAGAAAATTAAACTTCCGAGCTTTATCATTTATAAATAGCACTGTTAACGCGATAGAAAGCAATCGCGAGGCTGTTCTGAACTTATTTATTCAAAAAAGCTTCTCATAATGTAATTAATGTAAGACCCTTTCGTAATCAGTAGCAAGGGTGTCCGCAGACTTATTTTTCAGGCGGTGGCATTTTGCAGCGCCAATGTAATTAAAAATTTTAAAATTGGAATTTAAAAATATTCACTTTTTTAGTATGACCTTAATAAAGAGTGGTTTTAAAAAAATAAGCGATTTTTTTCTCAAGCCAGGAAAGGGCAACCGCCCCCGTTGACACGTAAAAGAACATAATATAATTAATTACGTACACTGTACACGTACAAGTAACTTAACCTGTTTGTATTAACATTATAAAACCACAATTATTCACCGAACTAAACTGTAAGTAACCAAGGTGTAATCAATAATAAAGTCGGGGCTTCCTCGCACAAAATATTAACATAATTTTTATATAAAATTTTTATTCCAAATACTAAGAGGTATTTATTCTAACGCACCGTTTTAAAAGAAGAACTACTGTATCTCACTATTAATCGATTAAATGGTATGTTGTAGGCGTGACGCTGGACGGTGCTGCTGATGGTTCTCTGTGGTTCATCACGCCGACATGGTCAACGTTGGGAAGCGCTACTGTCTGGGCAGACGCTGCTTCCCAAGTCTTTTATTCGCTCGGCATCGGCTGTGGATCTCTAATCACTCTCTCGAGCTACAGCAACTTTAACAACAATTGTCACAGGCGAGTATTCAAGTCTCCCTAAATGTCTGAAGTGGTGGGTTGTTAGAGTAACTTAACACACTGCGCATGAAACGCTCGAGCATGTTGTTAGTTGGGAACACAGAAGTTTGGAGCATACTTCCATAGGTCTCCAAATTGTCTTGCAGTTATTAAACATTTTTACCCACGTTTTGTCAGATCTTACAGATTACAGATTTCCATAATATGACTTTGATGTTTTCGAAACGATCATTTCTGAGCAAGTGTGATTTCCGCTAGCTCGTCTTATAATATCGATTTTCTTTCTTCCTGCTTTTCATCTTTCCATTTTTATTTCCACTGGTGATGCTACGTGGTTGTGCAAATCCTCCGAGGATGGTGGAAAAGTTGTTGCCTCATTAGTTGGCAAGTAAATCTCAAATGTAACATGGGTATTTTATTTTCCTCTTGCAGCGGAATTTCATACAATACGTCAGAGTTTGTTCTACGCTAACGACGTTGAAGTAACGGTTCACCTATTTATTTCACGCGCTCATTATAATTAATAATCACCGTTATTTATTTTTTGAACTTGTGCAAAATAATTTCCACGCACCCTTTCTCTCGGTCTGTGTGTTTACACAACGCTCCAGTTGTTCCGCATTGTAACAATGCGTTCGCATTTCCACGTTAATAATACCATGCGTCGAGATCTGTATACCATCGTTTATTTCCGGCGAATCTTGATTTTTTCGTTGCTTCCAATTAAATAATGTTGTAATGGTTGGCACATCACACCGCGATAATAGCATTGTAATTATTTTTCATCTGCGCGTCATAAATATACCAACCCACGTCAGCATGAAAAATCGAATCTTCCCGTAAAGGGGTGTAATGAAATTACACTCCACATTGACAGAGTAAATTCAAACAAAATTAGAATACCAGAACATTCAACCTTATATTTAACCGACTTCAAAAAGGAGGAGGTTATAGATTCGACCTGTTTGTATGTTTTTTTTCATGTTTGTCCCCTCATAACTCCTCAGCATACCATACAGCACACCTCGTTGCAGCAGTATTGCAGGGACGTTGCTGCAATATTACGTTGTTGCAGGTTGCATTGCAATATTGTAGGAACGTTCCTGCAATATTGTCGTGCATTATTGGAGTGGCAATGATCCTACAATATTGCAATTTCGTTGCCGTGCAATGTTCCGTTCGCGACGATCCTACAATATTTCTGCAATATTGCGCGCACATCGACGTGCAATGTTCCAGTGGCAACGGTCCTACAATATTTCTGCAATATTGCGCGCACATCGTCGTGCAATATTGTAGTGAAAACTTGTGGAAACATTACAATAATATTCTGAAGCAACTATGACTTTGTCAAAAAATTTTCGAAATATGTACATGACGTCGAGTGGATTCTACGGCGTGTTTCATTTAACTGGATACGCACCGCTATATTGCCGAAGAGTTGCAGGATCATTGCCACAATTTTGCCGTTTCGTTGCAGAATCATTGCCGGAACGTTGCAGGACTACATATTCGTAATGTTGCCGCAACTTTGCAAAAATACACACCTGCAATATTGCGAAGGCGGACATAGGACTGAACCTGCAACGTCTCTGTAATGTTATGTTGCAACATTGCCATCTTGCACCGCATCATTGCAGAGACGTTGCTGCAATGTTATGGTGCTGTGTGCGATATGGACCGATTTTGATGAACTTTTTTCCTTATTTTTTTATTCGAAAGAGGGCGATGCCCCGATGGTACAATTCTAAATTAAATCAATATTGGCTCTATATTTTGCCAGTTATGGTTAATAATAATAATAAGTTATATGTTTGCTCTCGCATAAGTCCTCAGCATATGGACCGATTTCGATGAACTTTTTTTCTATATTCGAAAGAGGGCGATGCCCCGGTGGTCCCATCCTACACTGCATCAACATTGGCCTAATATTTTGCCAGTTATGGTTAATAATAAAGACTATTGTCCCCTAATTATTATTATTTTATGTACGTACGCGCATATCTCCTCAGCATGTTGTGTCAATATATATAAAACTAAAAAGTTAAAAATAAAAAAATTTAAAAAAATTTAAAACTGACTTCACACAAATAAAATTGCACTAAAAAGTTAAAAATAATTTTTTCCCTTATTTAATCTACGACTCTCATATTTTTTAAGTCGGTGCCTCATCATTTGCACTGTGTAAATTAGGCGCCGGCTTAAAAAATATGAGAGTCGTAGATTAAATAAGAGAAAAAATTATTTTTAACTTTTTAGTGCAATTTTATTTTTTTGAAGTCGGTTTCAATTTTTAATCCTAAAAGTTCGATCTACTTTTTATCATCCGCCTTAAAATATCCCAACCACTTTCGAAAATCGACTTCTCCGTCACCACGTACGAACACAAAATTCAAATTTGACTAGTCCTCCACCAGAAGCTCCGAACGCACGCAATCAGGGCTGCGCCTACCGCGACGCGCACAGAGTGCAGACGAGTACGAGTGATCCGCCCTGGACCAGTTCCCCCACGAACCCGACTTTCCCAACTGAAATATCCACGGGAGCAGCGATGGTTATTCGCTTAACTCGCGGATCTCGAACACGAGGGTTATTAATACCCGCGCCTTTAACGGCCGCGTGGCAAACGTGGAACACGTCCGAACGACGACATTCCGAGCGACGAATTAACCATGCAGAGTTTCTGATACTATACTGTAATTCCCGGCGTAATGCTCGCAGTACGGCTACCGGCCTCTCTGTAGGTGTTCTCGACGGTGAACGCGCGCACACGATACACATGCTCAAAGCGTCTGTCAGATATTTCATTTCGCGCGATGCCGGTCGTAAGGCGGACCACGGTGCCGTCGCGGGTGGGTCGAAGCGTCGGCTTTAGAGCAACGATACCCCGGGTCAGACCGTTCACGTCCTCGAAATATTGCTCGAAGTCGTAATTAGCATTATTATCCGACGCTGAAGTCCCCTCTCCACGGCGATACAATTCGCTGCACGTTGCAACGCGTATAAATTATATCAGTGCCGGCGCAAGTCGAATGAGCAAGCGCCGGAAGCATAATTCGTCGCGCCGGCTGGGCCAAGTTTTACTAGCGGCTATTAATTGTTCTTCCTCGTCACCCACCTACGTCGCGCTGCCCTTATCGCCAGACATTTGTACGGGATGCCCCGTAACTGCTGGCGCAGGTCGAAATTTACTGATGCCACATGGGAAAATAAGTTAAATAATAATTTACTGGTGGCTTTTGTGTATCCTTCTTTTCGTGGAGTGTTCTTGTCGGGGGTCTAGTAGATCGTCTGATGGGGATTGCTTCAATGAGATTCGTGTGGGATGATTGGGGAAGTGGGTAGGACACTTTGGGGCGATTATTTGTCAAGCAAAAATTGGTAGGGGTTGTTATAATATGTAGATAGAATCTGAAAGAATCCATAACACTGATCCAGCCCCAACCGCTGACCCTGGAAACATGAAATTCGGAGGGTATATTCCTTTTGCGACTAGGTACTTACTTGGTAAGAAGGGGTTTTTTGAAATTCCAACCCGAAGGGGGTAAAAAGGGGTGAAATATGTTTTCTCGGACTTCTTATTATTTCTTAGGCCCGATTGGATATCAACTTGGTTTTTACTTCGAAAGGTTACCCAAATAAATGCTTAAAAACCAATTTCAGGATTTTTCCCTAATCAACCCCTAAGGGGGTGCAAAGGTGTGAAATGTGTTTTCATGGATTCCTCAAAATCTCTTAGGCCCGATTGGATATCAACTTGGTTTTTACTTCGAAAGTTTACCCACGTAAATCCCTAAAAACAAATTTCAGCATTTTGCCCTAATCAACCCCTAAGGGGGTGAAAAGGGGTGAAATGTGTTTTCATGGAGTCCTGAATATCTCCTTAATAGTCCATACTATTTTGCTAGTAATTTGTATACTAGTAGTAGAGAAAATCCACATCTAATTTGTCCAATATGAGAACACTTCCCTTTGATCTACTTATAATTAAGAAACCATGGTGTGTACCTCTTAGATTCATATAACATTTTCTACTTATTTTAGCGCGTAGATCCACCCTTGAGGAATGTATACACACATATGAGTCACTCGTGTGTTCCATCGCGTAATACTATATAATCAACATACCTATATGGATCGTTGTTCCTTTTCTGCTGAGTTTTCCTACTTAGCAAGGGACAAGTACATGTTTACGAACTCTTCACCGTGTCCCTCGCGGCAAGTATATTTCCCAGAAACTTGCATCACGTCGACGCGGAGTTGGAAAGTCGCCGACGACGTGAATATGAAACACACGACGTCCTTCGACGAGTAACTCTGACGAGTGTCACGAATGGTACACTCTGATACTAGCTTGTATCGCCGACGGTCGCCCGCGAAATATTTATACGCACCTACATAATTTAGCAGGCATCTTCTGCCTATAAATAACGAATAGTGCGCTCGTTTTCGTAATAGTTCACGTTTTGAGTACCTTTTTTAACGTTTGAATATGACAATCTGACCATATTAAAATAAATAAGTGCTAAAAATCGTCGACTAAAAAAAAAACAATGCCGACCCCCCAGAAAGCACTTCGGGACCCACAGATTGGGAATCACTGATTTAGAATATAATGAAATCTCAAGAAGTTTATTTAATAATACTGTTGCTACAGTAGGTGAAAAAAGTATTGGCACACCCGCTTTTTTTAAATATCTTATTAATACAAAATATGTCCTTTAATGTCTTCCAGCATACAGAAGTAATATATATTTTTCCAAAACTCTGAATAATATAATTTAAGCAAGTAACAAAAGAAAACCGAGAATTCCATACTCAAAAAAGTACCTATTGGCATACTTGTGATATAATTATTAAATACATTATTATACTAATATAGGGTAAAGGCAGGTAATATGGAACATCTGATTTCAAAAGCTTGTCAAAAGTAGGGGAATTCGTTTTTTTTTTAATAAAACTGACATGAGGGGACGAAAGAATTAATGCGTAATCATATTTACATAGTCAAATGTAAAAAAATCCAATTGTTTTGCAATTATAGTAAAAAAACTAAAAAGAGTGAAAATCGGCAGTTCGAAAAAATGGGTCCTACTATGGAACACCTAGGAAATTTGTAAAGAAAACCCAAAAATCTTTACTTTTTATTTACTAAAAATGAAGATTTATTAAGTAGAAGATACAAATAAATAAATACACATCATTTTTGGAATTTATTCCTGCTTTCTGCGTGTCCTACACGTTGGGCACGTGAATAATACGTCGGAAGCCCCACATTCTTCGTGTGCCCACTGAAAGCAGCGAATACATTGGGTCCTACTTTTCATTGTCATTATTTTTATAATTACCATCGCAAAATAAGCATTCCGCATCATCGTCGTCATCGTCATTACCAACTTCATCTATGTTACTCGGTATGTTCCATATTACGTACACACATGTTCCGACAAGAAATTTAGAATTATAGGGTAAAAGACCCAATTACTGTCACCTACCCAATTACTGTCGTCCTATGATGTTTTACTTAAAATAAGCCTTAAACCATGTGAATTCATACACGAAAAAATGTTGACATACGTTTAAAATTGTAATTTATACGAGGAAAAGCAGGACTTAATTTTTTCTTCATTAATTTTGATAAGATGGTAAAAAGTTTTAAGTTGGTTAGGTAAAAGAATGAAAACCACAACTTCCTTACTAACGACAGAGAAAACAAGGCACTAAAGAAAAGGCGGTAATTGTAATATTTAAGCTATTAACGTAATGACACATAATTGTTTAGATAATATAAGCATCGTAGAACATACTAACAATCAAAATTTAACGATTTACTGCTTCGTTTTATTTAATATTCGGGTGACAGTGATTGGTACAAGCGTTTCAAGACTTTTTAATTACTGTCATGGCAGCAATTGATCAGGCAAATGAAGCCTTACGCTGTTACTGTCACTTGTCATTCCTACCATTTCACGTGCGTGCGCGTATTGACATAACCTTGTCCAATTTCGAAACTTTTGACAACGTAACCGTACACGTTTTGTAAGTACTGTTGTTAATATTTATAACAGAATGTACTTTGACATCTTTTATTAAAATAACAAAATTCCTATATTTATTCCCGTTTACTCCTTGCTGAACTAGAATTTAAAACTGACAATAATTGGGATGTCAGTATTTGGCCAGCTGACAATAATTGGGATGTCAGTAATTCGATTGAACACATATCACAGGTGACAGTATTAGCTCCCGTCATATCTTCTTTAAATCAATAAATTTATTAATAAAAATAGAGATTTTAAGAGTCATACAAATTTGTTTCTTCAACTAAACATATTAAATAATAATAAATAAATAGATAAACTTATGCCTGTGATCAATAAATACAAAAAATATGCGATACTGTCAGAATCAATCCTTAACCTGACAGTAATTTGGTCTTTTACCCTACTAAGAACAAAGTAACTTTATTGGTAAGCTATTGCTGAATAATCAAGAACACACATATTTAATGATAAGTTATATCAAAATAATACTTTGTAACATACCTTCATTACAATATTTAACTGTTTGATGCACTTTTCAGAAACTTGTACACCCCACGAAAACTATAAACGTTTCTCTTTCAATGATAGATGCCCGACTGATGCTCAATCCTCAGTATCATCGTCTATTGTGTCTAGGGATCTAGTATAAACGATTACCCGAAGAGTTCGTTATTTCTTCATCAAAATTTTACGAAGTTCCATATTACCTGCCATTACCCTACCACTGCAATATACAAAGATATTTAAACAAAAGTGTGCGTGCCAATGCTTCTTCGATCCACTGTACACGACGCCACATTCGCAAGCGACTAACAGCACTCTCTTCCTTTCCCCATTCAGAGACGCGATCTTCGTGACAATCGCGAACCTGCTCACCTCGATCTTCGCGGGTTTCGCGATATTCTCCATCATGGGATTCCTGGCTCACGAGATGCAGCTACCGATCGACGAGGTGGTCAAGAGCGAGACGGGGTTGGCTTTCATCGCGTACCCGGAGGCCGTGGTGCGGATGCCCCTGCCGAACCTGTGGGCCGTCCTGTTCTTCCTGATGCTGTTCATCCTGGGCCTCGGCAGCCAAGTGAGTACGCCGCGCAAAGCAGCGGACCTCGCCCTAAAAACAACGCTCGATCTAGATGGGGGGGGTCATTGAACCGAGTCGCCTCGGAGGCTCGTTGAGAAAAAAAAAATAGAGCGCCCTCGAAGTTGAAGAAAAGCACAGCGCGAGTCGGCTCCGCGGGCGTCGGAGCGGAAAAGAAACGAGAGTCTAGGGGGCGGCTGCGGGGAGGACGGGCGAGGGAGCATGGTAAAGCAGAGAGGCGTGGAGACTTTGAAAATGAACGGCCCCGCATTTCCATGTTGTTTAAAGTTTAAAGTAAGGCGGGGGCCTGGTTCGCCGCGCGGAGTTACTGCCAGAAAGAGGAGGGAAAAAAAAACGGCGAAAAATTCCCTCGTCCTTACCGAGCCCAGGCTAAGAAGGCGCCATTCAAGTGGCTCGGGAGAACCGGAACGCCGGTCGCTGTATTCGTCAAAAGAGCTGCGGGCGAGAATGTGCTCGCGAGTGGCCAGACGATCGTTCCGTGTTACTTTTGCATCGCCTCTCGTCTCTCCGCCTCGGGGCTCGTATATCACGGAAAGAGTTATGGTTTGCCATCCCGCTGAAATCCACACCTCTTTCTTTCCACCCGCCCGGCCCTCTCCTCCCTTTTTATCCTTCGAACCGGGGAGACCGCGGCAAGTGTAAACGGGCGGGCGAGACGGAGAGCCGCGGAAACAGAGAGAGAGAGAGAGAGAGACGGGGGACGGTGGATGAAGGGACGGATAGAGCAAGCAAGGGAGCGAAGGACCCTTTGTTTCCTACACGCTTCTCCGTCCTCTCGCTCCGCAGCCTGCTACGCTCAAGGGTAATTAAGACGGACTGCGTCAAAAAAAAAAAAAAAAAAAAAAAGACGCGGCGGGTAAAAACGAGGGAAAGGAAGAAGGGAAAAAAATGCGCGGGAGAGAAGAAAGGGTAACGAGAAACGCCGGCGGGCGAGCATCGAATCCGGAGTAACACGGTCGGTCGTTACTTTTTACGATACACACAGTTCGCAGGCGTGCAGGCGATAAACACCGCCATATTGGACCTGCGACCAGATTTACGGAAGCACGAGAGCTACGTGGTGCTGGGGATATGCGTCACTTGCTGGCTGCTCGCTGTACCGATGGTGTTCGACGGCGGTGTTTACCTGTTCAAGCTGATGGACTGGAACACCGCTTCTTGGGCGATACTATTGATCGGCACCGCCGAGGTCGGCGCGGCGGCCTGGTGTTACGGTTGCAACAAATTCCTGTGTAACATCGCCGAAATGCAAATGCGGTTCGGCTGTTTACTCCGCAACTATTGGTGGCTCAGCTGGGTCGTGCTCGCGCCTATCACCTGTCTGGTAAGCGCATTGCGATCGCAATCCACGCCGTTCGTGTCTTAGCGCGATGCACCCCCGCTTCTGCGTTGGATCTTGGGGCCACTGCCGGTGCCAACTATGCCGAAGTTATTCGCTGATAATTAGCTGGCGCGGTGCTGGGCTTGTTTTACAAACGTCCGCTACCGATGGGGGGTAGGTATCTTCCGTTGCGCGGATGAATGCCGATAGAACGTAATGCCTGGAATGCGTTACGGTATGGTTCGGATACGGTGTTGCGGTGCTAGTACGGGGTTGTGGCTGTACCGTTTCCTTCGGATTACCGAACCTGCTTGTCCGATTACACTAGGGTACAAAATCATTTGTTGTTGAGACTCCACTGTGAAATTCTTATGTAAGGTGGTCTCCTGAAGTAGGGATTGCAAACCGGTAAATCGGTAAATCGGTTTGAAGTTTTTTTTCACTGATAACTTAGTAGATATCGACGGAATTATGCGCTACATATGTGCGTTACATTGCTATACATACGATTTTTACCGGTAATTCGATAAATTATGTATTTCCCGATATTTACCGATAAATCGATTTACCGGTAAATTATGCGCTACATATGTGCGTTACATTGCTATACATACGATTTTTACCGGTAATTCGTGACATTTTTACCGGTAATTCGATAAATTATGTATTTCCCGATATTTACCGATAAATCGATTTACCGGTAAATCGCGAGAAATACATAATTTATTGAATTACCGGTAAAAATGTCACGAATTACCGGTAAAAATTGTATGTAAAGCAATGTAACGCACATATGTAGCGCATAATTCCGTCGATATCTACTAAGTTATCAGTGAAAAAAAAACTTCAAACCGATTTACCGATTTACCGGTTTGCAATCCCTATCCTGAAGTCAAAAATCGACACGAGGCGAAATCCTAAGGATACGTTCTTGAGATATCGCCCGATGAATATTTTGGGAATTTTTTAGGAAGACGGCCCGACGTTTTTGGCCATATCTCGCGTTAGAGTTGACCGATTTGATCGCGACGACTCTCCACGACGGTATCTCAAAAACGTATTCGTAGGATTTCGCCTCATGTCGATTTTTGAGCTTAGGGAACCACTTTACATATGAATTTCATAGAGGAGTCTCCGTCGCCAAATGACTGTAAAATAGTGTTATGCTTTGTTTATGCTTCTTTAGTTGTAACGCTAACTCTATCTTGTTGCTTTTTCTTGGTCTCGATTTAATTCCATATCCTTATTCTGTGTTACTATGCTAGAAGTTTTACAGGTTCTACTATACTACCTGCCACTAGCCACTTGTGAAATTTAATTTTTCACCTTCCGTGGTCACACGTTTAATTACAAATTGGTCACATTTACCACAAGTTACCATTTTCGTATTTTGGATTCTTTTAACTTTTGACTTTTGATGCTCTGTATCACACAACAGTGCCGTCTTATCGTTTTCGGGGGCCCTGAGGCGGGCTGCATACGTGGCCCTCTAAATTATTATAAATTAAATAAAATCAAAAATACCGCGCTAACTCGCGAAGTGAATAAGTATTAAGACAATTAAATAAATAAGATTAAATGCGCGGTCCATTCCACGAAAAAGGCCTTCATTTTAAAATCTAAATTTTGGTGTAGGTATTCGTTATTTTCTTTCCGTCACAGTTGGATAGCCCATTTCAAATTTTTATCTACATTTTAAAAACCCTATTTTTTTTAATTTTCCAAATTATCGGGGGCCCCCTGAGCTCCGGGGCCTGGTGGCGTCTGCCTCTTTCGCCTCCAGGTTAAGACGGCACTGTCACACAATAGTCTTTTTCTAGAAATGTAAACTTTGATATGTTGAAATTTGTATTTGAAAAAATAGTTGTGGATAACAGCGATCTTTCTGTTAAAGTTCGCCAAATTTTCAAATTTTATTATCAAGGCCTAAAAATTCACAGAAATATTGGCAAAGACATATCCTGGGGTGCGATACACCCCGCGTGGCCACGGAGGGTTAACATTTTTAAACTTGCTTTAGGCAGAGGAATTTTGGAATTATAAGGGAATCCAATGCATGGTCTCAGATTAGTTATAAGCATCACCTATCTACCCAGAACTCAGAACTTTAGCACCCTACCTCCCTATATGAACCTCAGTCTGTTGTTGAACTTTGGATAAAGAGGTAGAGAAGTTCACAGTTTCCTAACGATATAATCTCAACCCGAACGTAGTCTCGCATCTACTCGCATGTATCACCTACACTCCGCACATCCCATCAATTTTTCAAACGCGATCGAAGCCCACCCCTCCGATCAATCACCAAACATTCCACCCCCCCAGTGGACGATCAAACGCTATTCCTCTCGCTACCAAATTACTTCGTTCCTACCCAATCAAATGACCCTTTCAGCTACACAAGGACACAAGTCGCCACTCTTTTTGCAACGCGTACCTACTCGTTCGCCCACCCCGAGCTACTCTTTTTGCGACGCGAGCCCGACAGTTAAGATGTTAATCCCTCCTTCTAGCGGGGCGTCCTCGCTGAGGATATTATCGCGGTTTTGCTTCTCGGCCCACAAGTATTTAGCGCGACGCTCTTACTCCATTATTGATTTTCCGTTTGTTTTAGACTCTTTCCCCCCTGGGCTCTCGGTCGCTTTTTTCCAGCCTCCTCTGCATCTCGTTTAGCAAATGACCTCGGCGCGGCCCGCACCGCGTACCCGCGCCCCTACGTACGTACGCGCGTGTGGGTGTTATTGAATAAAAAAGAAAAGAAGCTGGCAGCTTAAATAATTACGCTCCATCGCGCCGCACTTGGGGCTCCTAACAAACGCGAATTCGCGGGGGATCCGGATCGACGAACAGGCGGGGGAGTAAGAGTTGGAGGCACGCGGCTGAGAACCGTGTAATGATTCCCACTCGCGACGCCTCTGCAGGCTTCCATCATTAAGTCGAGCCTCGGCTGGGCGAAGATTTCGGTGCCGTCATTAATTCAGTTCCTATCGTAACACACTCACCGATGCCTCTCGCCCTCAGAATGTCGAGAGCCTCGAGTGCTAGGCTCGGGTCAGCTTGATCGATCGGCTGTCTTATTAAGCGCGACATTTTCGGCGCAGCTTCGTCAGGCGACACGCGCCTTCGATTCCGTTTCCTTCCTCTTTCTTTCTTTAATGAACTTCTCCAATTCGATCCTGCTGCATGGTGGGCCACGGGAATAGGTGGAGGAACTGTGCGGGCTCATCCTACCCGTCTCGGGGATCAGGGAAGTATGAAAGGACCCTCTGCAGGGTCACTTTCTTTCCTGAGTTGTGAACACTTGGCTGTGGCAGAAGATGGGTGAAAATTCTTCTCTGTTGAAATAGTAGTTAACGTTTTAATTATAGGAGACGGAAAAAGGAAAGCCACGGCGCCGGGAATCGAACCCGGGCCGCCCGCGTGCTGATCAGCAGCGTCAGCCACACCGGCTACGCCGACTCTCCACGGTTCCTGTCCTCCGAACTCCTATCTAAATGGACGCCACCTATGTGCTAATGTCACACACTAGGCCGTTGCCTAAATGCCCTGTATGCCTTAGAGCTATTCTTTTGGTCCGGGTATCCGGGTACCCGGTGAGACCCCGGGTAGACAAAAATTACCCGGGTAGTCGGGTATTCTACGGGTACCCGGGTAGCCGGGTAATTTTTGTCTACCCGGGGTCTCACCGGGTACCCGGATACCCGGGCCAAAAGAATAGCTCTAAGGCATACAGGGCATTTAGGCAACGGCCTAGTGTGTGACATTAGCACATAGGTTACCCGTGCGATACCCGGGTAAATGATCATCGATTTGACAGCCGATCGTCTTTCGACTTCCGATCATTTTCGGCCAGGGTTACCAGGCGATCCAGTACACGTACTGGCATATATGACGTCACTTAGCTTGGATTGGCTCGGCGTTGACATGACGTCACGGCGTCACCAATCAAATATAAGTATTCCCCTTCTCCTACACCGTATGACGTCATATAGGCCAGCAAACCGCAATTTTTTCAGTACGCCTGGCAACCCTGTTTTCGGCTAACCTCAGTAATGAACGGAATAAACGTCAAGCAATTGAATGTGTGTGTGCACGTTAAGATTATGAATATTATGATAAAATGTTTAATTGCTTGAAGTTTATTCCGTTCATTACTGATGTTAGCCGAAAATGATCGAAAGTCGAAAGACGATCGGCTGTCAAATCGAAATTCTCAACTATCTCATCACATCTAATTTACTCGGGTATCTCATGGATACCCGGGTAATTTTTGTCTACCCGGGTAGCCGGGTAATTTTTGTTTACCCGGGTAGTCGGGTATCTCACGGGTACCCGGCGGGTACTCGAGTACCCGGCGGGTCGGGTAGTAAGAGCTCTAGTATGCCTACTACATAATTGACGATCAAATTGCTAGGAATTTTTTATATCTTGCGAGGACAATCTTTTTTACCTCTTTCAGTCTGGATTAAAATCAAATGTAGCTGAAGGGAGTGTTACAGAATTAAGTAGTTTGTATTTAAAATAATTCCCCTCTGCAGGCGTGCTGTCGTTCACGGAAACTTCACTTTGTTCGATTTCTGTTTCCCCGTTTGGCTACTGCGTCGCCGATATTTCATCCCGCAAAAATGGAAGATCGCGAGTTCTGTTACTCCCTTGGAAGCAAAACACGTTGCTCAAACCCCTGTCAGGTTCCACTTTAGCGACGGCGAATCGTACGGAAATGCCGGTGGCACTCGATCTTTTCCTTTTCACGCCGATTACGGCCACTGTTTCGGCGCAGCCAATTGAACGGATAACATAATTTCTGTCCCGCGCACGGAACGAGCTGATCGCTGGGAACAAGAGCGGCCGCCTCGCTCGATCACCCCCTGCTTTTTACTGGCCGCTGGAAAAACAACGGAAACTACACGGCCGGGTTTCGTTTCGCGGCCAATCGAGCGCGATCCCCCGCCGAGTTGTGTATCGCCGTTTCCCGATAAGCAAGCCGCGCCTGTTGCGGTCATCAATCATCTAATTTTCATAAACAACCTTTCTCTGACTGCCGGCAATGGTATAGAATTAAAAAGTTGATGGTAGAAAAATTCCAGCGACTAACTCGATGCACAGATTTCTTTAGTTTCTTGATAAAGAATTATTAATTCCACTTTCGATTCGATGAAATTGAAATATGACGTAATCATATTTCACGTAATCACAATTAGGGTTTATACAAAACCCGACTTTTGATAAAACCGGTTTTCGAATTCCACTATTCCCAAAAAACCGGTTAAACCGGTTTTCGAATTTTCACAAAAAAATATATTGTACAAATAAATATTTGCACTTATTTTAAAAATGTTCAGTTTACTTAATATTTATGGAATTACAAAAATATAACAAGATAAAGTATACTGTAGCTATACAAAACCAAATAAATAAATAAAAATTAAATTAACTAAAATCCGTACAATTTTCGAGTTCATTTAATATTGATGGATCTATAAAAATATAATACAATAAAATAGACTGCACACAAAGCGAAATGAAAAAAAAAAAAACTAAAATAACTAATATCCGCACAAAATATAAATCTTTATTCCATGTAGTATTTTTCTACAGAAAATATGAACTCATGAAGATTAGTGTTACAGTAATGAATAAACTGTTACCTACTACAATATGCTTGTGTTCAAGGCGACTTCAAGTCAAAAGGTTAACGTTTTTAATTAATTCATTTCTGCAGATTAATTATAGTGTATAAAACCGATTTTTTAAATTTAAAAATCGGTTTTCGAATTTCACAAATCTATAAATAAAAACCGGTTTTTAAACCCGGTTTTTAAATACCGACAAACCCTAATCACAATCACATTTCAAGTACCCTCAAAACTCACTTCCCACGAATTTCTTGCACCAGCTCGGACATCCCCAAACACTTAACGGACCTCATAAGTCAACCTGCAGTGGCGCTAAAGCATATAATAAAATAACATCCCCGGATTTCACGCTCTTGTTCAACTCATAAAACATTTAACCTCGACGCACGCTCATAACTCGCAAGACATGTGTCCCGTGCTCTTCATAAATCCCTTGCTCCTTCAGCCCCTAATAATTCCCACAGAAAATTCCCACAGATACCACTAATGTTTATTAACAAAAAAAATCATACGAATTAATCCGAAGGAAAACTTATTTAGAGGCAATCGCTCAGCAAACGATGCTACCCATTGCTGCAACCCCTCTTCTCTTCCCAGCAGCGTTTCAATCGATTTCAATTGGCGAAGTTTAAAAATGGCACCCGGTGGAGGCGCTAGTCAATGTTTATTTCGCCCGAAAGCTCGGCCCCGCCGAAGCAGGAAGCACGCTCCAGGGGAAACGACGGTGTTCCTTCCGATTAAAAATATCGAATTCTTAATTTGCCCTGTGTACCGCGCGATCGCTGTTGCCCCGCGGGCTTGGCAGGTGGAATAACGGCGTTTCCTTGTTTTTCTCCGCAGGGGGTGTTCGTGTATCAAATATACACGTACCAGTTGCCTTATTACGGCGGCTACATATTCCCTGACTGGGCGAACGCCATCGGAATACTGATCGGCCTGTCGACCCTCGCCCCGATGCCGTTCTTTCTCATCCGACACCTCTGGAACGGTCCGGTAAGTTTGTCACGAGGCCCATAATGGCCGCCCTTAAATCTCCGGGAAATTTCTATCGTTAGGCGGGGCCGGGCACGTTAATTCGATGGAACGATTACGGGTAATTTCCCGCTATCAAATCATGGGAGTTTATGGGAGACGCGAGCAGACAGAGAACTGTATCCAGATATCAGCTGGAATAATGCCCGACCAACTGGGGATTGTTATGCAAACTGCACTCAATTTTCGCGATGGCTTTTCAGCTGAAACGAGTAGTCCGCGCTGTTCGGAGTTTACAGTGATTCCGACGGTAATGGACTTTTTCTTTTCAAGGGCTCCGCTAAGAGGGGTGCTCTCGGTGACACTCGCGTTTTTCGGGATGCTCTGCTTTTCGGCGGCAAGGAGTTTCTTCTAATGGCACACTTTTGTAACTTAACAACTAACTAACGCCACTGGTATTTTCAATGCATTCGCTTGGTGGAGATAGGGTTTGTTTTGAAGGGAGCGAAAAGGGGTGGCAAGGGTAAGAATGTGTCAGAGATATCAGTCGTTAGCCGCAGAATGTCTCGCAATTAGTTGGAAAGGCATTAACGGGTGCATTATGGATTTATCGTCTCACTGTCTGGTACGTTTGAATTTTTGGAGATGTCTGCTCATGGAAATGATAGTTACGGGATCGTTTTAAATTTCTCCTGTTTCGTTCAATTCTAATAAAGATTTTATGTAAATGAGTTGATGGACGAAGAGCACGAACTAATTTAATATCGTAAATTATGGAGGAAGTTAATTATTCATCAAAGTGAATGTAAAATACTGGAAATATTATACAGGGTGTTGCAAAGAAGGGTTCAAGAGTGGCGAAGTAGGTATGTAGTACAGGGTGTAAAAAAATTATATGTCACGACCACCATAGTGGGTAGGGTTTATACAAAAACCGACTTTTGAAAAAACCGGTTTTCGAATTTTTATAAAAAATATAATTAAAACAGAAAATAAATATTTGTACTTATTTTAAAATTTTTCAGTTTTTTTAATATTTATGGAAATACAAAAATATAAAAAATAAATAATACTCTATCTATACAAAACCAAATAAATAACTAAAATCCGTACAAATCCGTATAATTTTTTAGTTCATTTAATATTTATGGATCTACAAAAATATAACACAATAAAATACCTTGAGTGAAGAATGTACAATAGGACAAAAAATTAATCCTGTTAATGTTAGAAGCAATTTAGTATTTATCGATGAAATATCTAACAATTTCTTCCGTTTCAATTTTGGTCAATTTTTAAATTTACCTTTCAACCTGAAATTTCCCTTTTATATTCACTTTGAAACACAAAGCTGCTATCGCACACAGTATCACATCGTTCGTAAAAAGACATATCGTAAATTAATTTTTATACAAATAATTATCTATATATTTTTATACAAATAAATATTTGCTTAATATTATTATCTTCTTTGTTCCTTCCAATGACGAATCTTGGAATACCGGCTAAAAAATAATAATGGAGTAATGCATTTTTTGCTTGCATAAATAGCCATTGTTATAATGGCCGCGATATTTGTATACCATTAGTTCAGTAAATATTAATTTACGACAGACTGATCGATTAAAAATGAACGATTAACTACGCCCGCGCTATAATACCGAATGCATAACATATTACTTAATTAATTCCAGCTGAATGTTGTAACGGGCAAAGTGATAAATGCATGGCAGTTATTTCAGATTGTCACATTAATTTATCGCTACAAGCTCTGTTAATGCTTAATAACCTTAAACGCCCCATATCCGAAAATCGCTCTGCAAATGAAATTCCAATAAGTGTCCGTCACAATAAAACAGTTTAAAGCGGTCCTTTAACTGCGAAGGACTGAGTCGAAATTCAGGCGAAGCATAAACCTTATTATTAAATTATAATCTGCAGAAATTGCCAACATGCAAATGAATTTTATTACCGTGGTCGCGCGAGATCGCGAGCTACCAAGATTTCGTTTCGTAATTTCCAATCGCACCTACGTCCCCATGCGCTCGCGTGTATTAAACAACGAAACTGGAGCGAGCGGAGAAAATTCTCGTCGCCGAACAAGCAGCGGCAGAGCGTTCCGCCGCGCCAAGGCGATACTTCAGCGGTCGACGTATTGCAAATTTTTTGCAAAAGAGTGTAACGTAGTCGCGTCGGTGGGCGTCGGGTCCCCTGGGGAGGTGTGCACCGTTTTAAAAGTTGCCTCTGTTGCAGTAAAATCTCGCGAACTCCGAGCGTCTTAATACAAGTTTTTCCACGGTACGTAGGTAATCGTACTTCGAAACGAGAAGTTTCGCCCGCGCTCCATCGTTCGGATCGAATCTATTTCCGTCGTACCATCCCCCACGCCGCATCCTCCACCCTCCTCCTTTGACCGCTTCCGCTTTGTGTTACCCGATAAATTTACTATTACTCTTATCTCCTTTCCTCCTGTTTTCGACCACCCTCGCAGTTCGAAACTACTTGCTCGGCTCACGGAGATATGACCCGGCGGAACGAAAAAGAAGAGAGCCACCGCCGCGAAGAAAGGGACGCCGCGCAACCACCCTTGCTGCTCTGGAGCAGCGATCCCTTTGGATCGACGTTAACGTTATCGACGGCGACTACACTTTACTTCGCCACTCGCCTCGATTCAATCTTCCATCACATTCCGCCGTGTATTGCTTTTACAAACCAGTTCTTCTTTTAATTAGTGACAATTCTTTCTGTTGTTGTTGCGCGATAAATTCACAGTGGTCGACGTAAAACACTTTACTAAAAGACCCTCCGTCTTAATCTCACTTCGCCTATCGTGAGTTCATTACACTTCGGCAGTGAGATTTTTGCAGAAACCGCGTCCACAAAGAATCCTAAAAGTATGGTGAATTTTTCACAATAAGATGTCCTTATAGGGTAGAACCCCCAATTACTGACACCTACCCAATTACTGTCACCTTAAGCTATTTTACTGAAAATAACGAATAAATAAACGTTGTAAAGTCATACACAAAAAGAATTATGTAATTCAACCTATAATCTATACGCTAGAAAATGCACCACTTAAGGCAGGATACCACCTTCGCACTTAAAAAAAATTGAAAATTTTTTTTGTTCTCAAAGTACTCTTTCAAGTGTATAGAATCGAAATTCATTCATTAGAAAGGTGACCGGAACCTTTTTCTTGTGTAAAAACCGGATTGGAACAGATATATAAATCTATATAAAACTTTAAACGCGTTTTTCTCGAAACGATGTTTTCCAAATCGGCGTGTCAGATTACTCCTATAATTTTCATCCGATTGACTTGAAACTTTGCACAATTCTTCCCCGTGGTGTAATCTAACGATGTACGTAGGACTTTTGCTGTAGCGTTGTTATTTTTCTTTTGGTGCGCAATTTTATAAACTTCTTTAAACTTTTTTACCCTAAGAAAATTGACCTTTTTGTTCAAATGGCCGCCATTTTCTTAAAAATCGAAATTTCGTAAAATCCCTACGTACAGCATTAAAAAATATTGTTGCCAATAGGAACATTCTTTGGTTTTTTTTCTAAGAGCCACGTACAAAGCGGAATTTGACACGCCGTCTAACGATGTTCCTCCAAAGGAGTGTATTTTGGCGCCACCTACAAGAGATTATTTTTCACTTTTTCAGTTTCAAAAAATGTGTAATTACAGATTAAAGTTACATTAATGAATGACTGAAACCGATTTTGTTTCTGCGCATTCTTTGTATGCAAAAAAAAATCATGAAAAACGCCTCCAAAATCGCAGTCAAAGGTGGTATCCTGCCTTAATATTTTTTTTTCATTAATTTCTATGAGACGATACAAAATTTTAATTTGATGACAACAGTGGAAATGGCGACTTCCTTGCTACTGAACGAGAAAACAGGGCACTAAAGAAAGGGCTATAATTACTATATTTAAATTATTTACATAATAAACAATAATTTTTTAGTACAATATAAGTATCATAGAAAGTCAAAACGATCGTAATATAACGATTAATTAAGCCTTTTTAATTAATATATGGGTGATAGTGATTGGTACAAGCGTTTCAAGCATTTTGGTATTACTGTCATAGCAGTAGTTGCTCATATGTACATGAGGCGACATAACCGTAAAATGAGTAATAAACAGTATTAGGTTAGCTGGCAGTAATTGGGGTGTCAGTAATTCAGTCACACACGTTTTAGAGGTGTCAGTAATAGATCTCGAAATATGTTGTTTAGATTAATGAATTTATATATAAAAATAGAAATTCTAAGACCCACAAAATGTTTTTCATGAAGTAAACATATTAAACCATAATAAATAAAATAAAAAACTTATACTTTTATTCAATAAATACAGATACTATGCAATAATATTAGAGTCAGTCCTTAATGTGTCAGTAATTGGGGCTTCTACCCTATCCATTTAAAATTCCATATTAAGCTACTCTGTTCTCGAATTTCTTTTTACCAACGACAAACTGCATCGTCGCGATTGCTTCTCATCGTCGAAATCAGCGAAGCACCCCAAGAAATTATTCCACGAGCGTACCTTCGCTTAAGAAGCACCCGAATGATTCTGAAGCTTAAGTCCATGCTCGCGACCAGTTTACGCGGAGTATCCTGGACGAAATCCGTGGAATCTTTCGTCCAATCGACGGTCCGCCAGCTCGACTGAAATGTGGACGAAGAGGTCGCTGGAGAGTAGTGCTGTTCGAGTACTCGGAAAAAGCGAGCCGAGCCAGACTCGGCTCGAAAAATCGGACCGAGCCGAGTACTCGAAATATTCGAGTAGCTCGAATAGAACCGAGTAACTCGAATTTTTTCGAGTAACTCGAATTTTTTCGAGCAACTCGAATTTTTTCGAGTAACTCGAATTTTTTCGAGCAACTCGAATTTTTCGAGCAACTCGAATTTTTTCGAGCAACTCGAATAGAACCAAGAACTCGAATTTTTTCGAGCAACTCGAATAAAACCGAGAACTCGAATTTTTTCGAGCAACTCGAAGTAAACCGAGCGGGCCGAAAGAACCGATCGGGCCGAAAGAACCGAGCGGGCTGAAAGTACCTAGTGGGCCGAAAGTACCGAACAATCCGGTGTGTCGAGTAGTTTGAAGTTTGAATGTTTCGAATATTTTAGAATATGTTTATATACTGGATAATGATTCGTAATTATTATTATTATTATTATTATTATTTTGACTTTATTAAGAAAGTAAGATACGAGTAAAGGCGAGGCCGCAGTAATAATGTGAGTAATTAAAATGTAAATTGTAAATTTTGCGCGTATGTATGATTTATTAATATTTCTTCTTGCGTTTTCCTTTATTTTTCTTTCTTTTTTGCCTTCTCCGTGTGGGATATATTTCTGCCGAGTCACTGTCAACAAAGGCTGTTACCCGTTAATGAAAAATGAATAAGTATAAATAAATCAAGAATTCATAGAGTGAAAATTGAGATTATGGGTTTTTCCATGTGTGTCTAGATGAAATTTGAATGTTTGCAAAATATACTATCTGAACGCTGTGTAGTTTAGAATCAAAGCGAGGTGGCAATTCATGATGTGCTAAAGTTTTTGTTGGGCATTGCCCACTACTGAATACGCTGCAGAATTCGACGACCTGGAAGACTTGGAGAATGAAATTAATGAAAATTTAATAACAATTAATCTCCACACCTTTTCGTAGAAAAATAGTTACTATTGGTGTGGAGATTAATTGTTTTTAAATTTTCATTAATTTCATCCTCCAAGTCTTCCAGGTCGTCGAATTCTGCAGCGTATTCAGTAGTGGGCAATACCCAACAAAAACTTTAGCACATCATGAATTGCCACCTCGCTTTGATTCTAAACTACACAGCGTTCAGATGGTATATTTTGCAAACATTCAAATTTCATCTAGACACACATGGAAAAACCCATAATCTCAATTTTCACTCTATGAATTCTTGATTTATTTATACTTATTCATTTTTCATTAACGGGTAACAGCCTTTGTTGACAGTGACTCGGCAGAAATATATCCCACACGGAGAAGGCAAAAAAGAAAGAAAAATAAATGAAAACGCAAGAAGAAATATTAATAAATCATACATACGCGCAAAATTATTTTCAATAGTTAGACATTATTTTCATTTACAATTTACATTTTAATTACTCACATTATTACTGCGGCCTCGCCTTTACTCGTATCTTACTTTCTTAATAAAGTCAAAATAATAATAATAATAATAATAATAATTACGAATCATTATCCAGTATATAAACATATTCTAAAATATTCGAAACATTCAAACTTCAAACTACTCGACACACCGGATTGTTCGGTACTTTCGGCCCACTAGGTACTTTCAGCCCGCTCGGTTCTTTCGGCCCGCTCGGTTTACTTCGAGTTGCTCGAAAAAATTCGAGTTCTCGGTTTTATTCGAGTTGCTCGAAAAAATTCGAGTTCTCGGTTCTATTCGAGTTGCTCGAAAAAATTCGAGTTCTCGGTTCTATTCGAGTTGCTCGAAAAAATTCGAGTTGCTCGAAAAAATTCGAGTTGCTCGAAAAAATTCGAGTTGCTCGAAAAAATTCGAGTTGCTCGAAAAATTCGAGTTGCTCGAAAAAATTCGAGTTACTCGAAAAAATTCGAGTTACTCGAAAAAATTCGAGTACTCGAAAAAATTCGAGTACTCGGCTCGGCTCGAAAACCGAGTCTCGGCTCGGTCCGAATTTCGAGCTACTCGAATATTCGAGTACTCGAACAGCCCTACTGGAGAGGCGGCCGGAATTGTTTGCGGAAGCTCGGCCGGCCGATTGTTCAAAGTATTTGACGCTCGTTTTAATTGTCCGCAGAGGGACCGTAGTTTGTTTCGGCCCACGAAGTCGTGGGGTCCAGCTGCGGGGAGAGGTCCAGGGAACGACACCCCATCCACGGCGTCCATCAAGATGGCGGAGGCGTCCGGGGACCAACTGTACACAGTGGACGCTCTATGAATCAATAAAAGTTATTTCCTTTTTTTATACGACTCCAGTCACCCCCGCGTTTGAACGCTTTTCCTCCGACTACCCCTATTCGCTGCTCCCTTCGTCATATTTCCGCACGCATTCCCCATTCTCCGTTCAATCTGGCTCGAGCAACAATTAAACGCTGCCGCGTGGTAAAAGATAGCCTCGCAGTTCTCAGACCAGGTGTATCGTGTCGGAATAGCCGCGCCGCGTTAACGGCTGGCTTTATTCCATATTTTCCAATACGCTCCGTAAAAACTGCGATCCCCTATTTCGTTCCAACTTTTAAATTAACGCTCGTAAAGAACGCCTGCACGGTTGCAGTCTGTTTCGCGTTCTGGGTAACACTTGGACTTCTCACTTGAACCAATGTGCTGAGCTGTACGGGGGTGGTCTGGGAAAGTGGACGTAACTCTTTTCAGCCGAAGATAGGGGAAATTAGTTGAAAGAAATATTGCGCAGTTCGATGAGCTGGGATCTTTTTTTATAAGGCACGTCGAATCGTTTGCTAAGTGAAGCTGCATATCTTTCATACGATACGGTAAATATAGTTTTCTTGGATTTTTGTGTAAGCAGAGCGTTTGAAAATTGTGTGAAATGAGTTGGCTGGTGTTACGAATTAATCGGGGACAGCAGAATAAATATTTAATGATCGATTTATACATTTTCGTTAGGGGTACCTTTCCATAAAATCACTCAAAAAATTTGATATTTTTAGGATTTATTTTAAAAAAAGGAGGCGTCGTAATGTTAAAAAAAATTTTGGGCTGTATTTGTACATTAGGGTGGCTCTTATTTTTGATTTTTGAATTTTCATCGGGGCACCCTCCAGAATAGTTCCAAATAATTAAAAAAAAAATCTGTGTAAAGTTTCAGCTCGATCGGGTAACAGGAAAGGGTGCCCCTGGGCCGTTAAACATTTAAATCATTATTTAACAGCTCGCGAAGTCGATTTTATATAAGGTCTTCCAAGTTATTGATCAAATCAAAAAATATGTCAAACAAAAGTTGTAGATCCGGACAAGGAGCATCTTTTTGGTGTATTACTATTTTTCGTGCGACAAACGGTTTTCGAACAAAATCCGAAAAACTAAAAAAAAAAACTTTTTTTTTTCAAAATTTGAATGTTTAAATGCTTCTAGAACGCTTTTTATTTATGAAGGTGAACAAAAAAATGGAATTTTTATTTTCGAGGACTATTTTTTAAACATTTAAGGAGGGGGCATATACCGAAATATGCAAACAAGATAAAAAAAAAATTTCTTCTTATTTTCAGTGTTTGATATGTGATGAATGTTTCCTGAAAAGTTGGGGTCGAAATTCGCAAAAATATCGGAGATATAGACATCAGATATGATCATTTTACCCAAAATCATGACGTGTATATCTCCGATATTTTTCCCCAACTTTTCAGGAAACATTCATCACATATCAAACACTGAAAATAAGAAGTAAAATTTTTTTATCTTGTTTGCATATTTCGGTATATGCCCCCTCCTTAAATGTTTAAAAAATAGTCCTCGAAAATAAAAATTCCATTTTTTGTTCACCTTCATTAATAAAAAGCGTTCTAGAAGCATTTAAACATTCAAAATTTGAAAAAAAAAGTTTTTTTTTTAGTTTTTCGGATTTTGTTCGAAAACCGTTTGTCGCACGAAAAATAGTAATACACCAAAAAAGATGCTCCTTGTCCGGATCTACAACTTTTGTTTGACATATTTTTTTATTTAATCAATAACTTGGAAGACCTTATATAAAATCGACATCGCGAGCTGTTAAATAATAATTTAAATGTTTAACGGCCCAGGGGCACCCTTTCCCGTTATTCGATCGAGCTGAAACTTTACACAGATTTTTTTTTAATTATTTGGAACTATTCTGGAGGGTGCCCCGAAGAAAATCTTGAAAAAAAATTTTACCAAGAGTAAATAAGAGCCAGCCTATTGTACATCTTTGGAGATAATACAAAAAATTGTTTGCATATTTTATCTAATATTGCTGTCTATTGGTGGCTGCGACTGTCCTGGTGATACAAAAAAGTTCCGCACTTGCGGAATTTATAAGGCTTTGTAGAATTATCTGAAATCAACAAACCAAGAAAATTCTTAAAGTTTATGAGATTGTGAAGGGAATCATCTACGATCATAACTTTTCGAACAATCTTCTTCTTTTTATAAATATTCTCGAGCGTAAAATTACCGGTTTTCTCGAAGATTACAATATTTTGCTATGAGCATAGATGATTCCATAAACAATCTAATAAAATTCAAGAATTTTCTTGGTAACTTGAGAACTAAAAAGTCTTTTAACACTGTGAGGTTTACCTTTTTTTTCTAAATAAAATCCTAAAAATGGCCTGTTTTTGGAGCGATTTGATGGGAGGGTGCCCTTAATGCAGAGATTCATAGTGAGTTTATTAATTTAAAATGGCATCTGATGGATTTTCGTGTTGTGCAATGTTGAATTGCTAGGTCGACTGTATTACGAAGCTTTGAAAAACTTTTTACTAAACAACTGCATATTTACAGACCGACCAGCTTCCGCGGTTGCGTTTATTAAAACTTGTTAGCCTGTTTTTGCGAGTTCCAGTACTCAATTAAGGTTCTATATACGTACAGTTTTCAAACACTCTGCGAGCATGGAAAAGTAAATATTTTACAGGATACTTTAAAATAAAACGCAATTAAATTCGCAGTTAAAAATCAAGCACCACAAACCTGCGAGCTCGCATATGTTGTCTTTCTATTTTTCTTTATTCTGTTTCTTGCTCTTGTTGCAATAAAACATTCATTTATCGATAACCATTTCTTAAAACATATTTACACGCAGAACAACGAGACAAATTAATCTGTGAAATAAATTACGCATATAATTTCCACATTTGCGCAATTTTTGCAAAAGTATGGTAACAAATAGGTAGACACGTAGAAATGCAAAGCAGCGCGACATTCTCTCTCTCTCCCTTGCAACAGAATTATAGCTCTAGTATCTCGATTTCATTACGCGTATGAAAAGAAGCAGTAGCAATATTTTAATATGAATATTTCCACATGTGTGAATATGAGTTTCGACACGAATTCCGATTTTAATTTTACCTTTCAATGTGTCCGGATTTTTTAATATACACGATGCCCCGCGTAATTAGAACCATATCGATAGTACCGTAAATATCGATTTCGGCGAACGTTCGAGCGAATATTGCACGGTGAAAAGAAGGACGAACCGCGTGTCATATAAATTTGTTTTCGTGGCTTGCAATTTATGAATTCAAGGTTACCAGTAGTTTGTTAAAAGGGATGTCAATGTTTCTGCTTATGACAAAGCTTGTGAACGTTATCAAGAAAATTCAATTAATGGTTGTCTTTGCAGGATCTGCTTTTGATTTCAATTTTATTATTACAATTATCCATTTCGTCAGAAACGTTTTAAGATCTAACTGATTCTAACAGTTTCATTTCTTGAGTGTTTGTTTATTTAAATAAAACGATTCTGTACGTAGCACATACGATAAGCAGAAGTGCCTTGGTCTTTCTGCAATAAATTTAAACGAATTTCATATTTTCGATAATTATTCGGTAGAATATAAGGTCTGAGAATTTCACTCTTCAAAACCATCTTCTACTTTCTTCTGAAGTATTTTCTTTAAACAACTGAGATCTAACTCTAATAATCAGCAGTGAAGGGTTACTGTTTTCTTATAAGTTACACGTTTCTCAGAGGAGCAAATATGCTTCTGCGATTCGGCATTTCGTTCGAAGCTTTCTGTTCGCGGTATCTCGAATAAGGAAAATTGCGTCGGAAGGAATTGTACTGAAATTGCAACGAAGAGCATGGGAAGCATGAAACCGCGGAACGTAATTGAAAAGCAAAAATGGAATCGAAAGTCTGCCTGGTCCAGAGGTAGCTCCGTAAGGTCCAAAGGAAATCATTGGGATGCAAGGTAACTAGCCAAAAAGAGGCCAGACTTGATTAAAGTTAAGTGGTTACATACGCTTAGCAGCGGAGAAAATGAATGATTTTAGAATTTTTTTTAGGGGGTTTATTAAAAAAAATATAACAAAATACTAAATGATTTATTAGTCCATAAAGTGGACGAAAAAATTTATTTACAATAATTTTTGTATTAAAATATTCCTGATTTTTGAGGTTGACGAAAATGAAATTGTTCATGCAAAATTTTGCTATGTATTATAATTTTTACTTTTCTACATAATTATTCATATAATTATTATCAGTTCATTAATTATAATGCTTGAAGATTGGTTATTGATTATTCCAGTGAAGTATAGAAATATAATTATTATCCCTCCAATAATTGAGGTAAAAATTATATATAAACAGATTGAAAAATTTATTATAAAATACATTAATAAATTGATAATTGTGTAAATTACTAATATTAAGATAAGTATTAATGGGTGGATATAATTTATTAATATTGATGAAATAATGATAATTATTATAATAGTAAATTTTTTTATGTTCATATAAAATGTTGATATTGTCATAATTGTCAAAAACAGTTTAATTCAAAACATACATTTTTGGTATTAATAACATTTTTATACAATTGGCGATAAAAATTTGTTTCGTAATAGAAATAGGAAGAGAAATTTTGTTTAGCCCAGTAGACGTGTTAGAAAAGAGAACTAAAAAACATTTCAAACACTTCTACTAATTGTAAGTAGACTATCTGAAATTCCTCTTCCCATTTCTATTACGAACCAAATTTTTATCCCGGTTTCTATTACCATTTAGATTTCTATCCCCATTTCTATCGCCACCCACATTCTTGTTACTCAGCCGCGCGTAAAATCATCTAGCTTCCCCGTCCATGTAATTTCCGCCCCGGAAAGAATTAACGCGGGCTCAGCCGGCGTCCACCGCCGGGCAACTTTAAAGCGATCTAACGCGTGTTAAAAAGTTAAGTCGATTCAACGGCGAAATTGCTGTCGACGATATTGTCAGGGGCAACGTAGATTGCCTTCCCGTATCCTTATTCCGTTCACGGCGGCGTTAGACCGTGTTCAGACTGGCGAGTTGAATTCGCGCGAACGTTTCGCCGTTAAAAGACGCCCGTACCGCCGCAACAAGTGGCGTAGAACACCCTTGGAGCTCGCTCGGAACGCCGCGCTCTAAATGGAACTCGTGGTTCGATCGCGGACAAATGCGCGCGACGCAGGCTTTTTATGGCTCGTCGGACTTCGCGTCAAAGATTATTATACAGGGCGTTTCAACGTTCGAGGCGACGAGTGTAAAATCCTGGCGCCAAATAATTTCAGTTATTCGCCGTTTTGAAGCCTCGCTTTCAGAATATCAGCAATCAGATTTCGAGAATCTCAATTGCAGCGCAGAGTGTCCAACCATTTGCGCTTCGAGATTTCTTGGCGGCCAATGTTTAGTAAATTGAAATATTTTGAAAACATTCACGGTAGCTTTTAGAGAAATTATTTTTTGTTTCATTTGTCGATTTAGTGGGTGATGTCAAGTGGTTTTGATATTTAGTCACTTTCGTCATTGTGGCTCTGAAGATAGGTGCCCCAACTGTATTGGTTTAATATTATTGGGGGAAGAGAAATACAAATGATTGGTTCAAAAATCAGGGTAAATTTATTATGAGAGTAATGTTAATTATGATATCAACTTTTAACATACTTATCATTATCAACCATGTGATAAGAAACATGGTGTCTTCATTATCATATTTAATGAAATTCCATTGTTAGTTTCTGTTGATTCTAAACGCCACGATAACAGGGTCCATTTTTACATCCTACTATCCTACTAATCCTACTAATATAATAAATGCGAAAGTGTGTTTGGATGTTCGTTACTCAATCACGTCACAACTACGCAACGGATCTTTCTGAAATTTCGTATACATGTAGTTTAGGACCGGGAATAACACATAGGATACTTTTTATCCCGATTGATCGCATAATTCCTGTAGGAGAAGGAATATCCTACTAATCCTACTATCCTACTAATCCTACTAATAATAATATCCTACTAATCCTACTAATAATAATAATATCCTACTAATCCTACTATCCTACTAATCCTACTAATAATAATAATATAATATATATCCTACTAATATAATAAATGCGAAAGTGTGTTTGGATGTTTGTTACTCAATCACGTCGCAACTACGCAACGGATCTTTCTGAAATTTTGTACATACGTAGTCTAGGACCAGGAATAACATATAGAATACTTTTTATCCCGATGTTTTTAACCGATCTGGACAAAATTTGTCATAATTAATCTCTGCAACCCTGCGGAAAATATAGGCTACCATGAAATCTGGACATCCTCCCCCTTATTTCACCCTCTTGATAATCGAAGTTTTACCCGGGCAACGCCGGGTACTTTAAGGCAGGATACCACCTTCGCACTTAAAAAAAATTGAAAATTTTTTTTGTTCTCAAAGTACTCTTTCAAGTGTATAGAATCGAAATTCATTCATTAGAAAGGTGACCGGAACCTTTTTCTTGTGTAAAAACCGGATTGGAACAGATATATAAATCTATATAAAACTTTAAACGCGTTTTTCTCGAAACGATGTTTTCCAAATCGGCGTGTCAGATTACTCCTATAATTTTCATCCGATTGACTTGAAACTTTGCACAATTCTTCCCCGTGGTGTAATCTAACGATGTACGTAGGACTTTTGCTGTAGCGTTGTTATTTTTCTTTTGGTGCGCAATTTTATAAACTTCTTTAAACTTTTTTACCCTAAAAAAATTGACCTTTTTGTTCAAATGGTCGCCATTTTCTTAAAAATCGAAATTTCGTAAAATCCCTACGTACAGCATTAAAAAATATTGTTGCCAATAGGAACATTCTTTGGTTTTTTTTTCTAAGAGCCACGTACAAAGCGGAATTTGACACGCCGTCTAACGATGTTCCTCCAAAGGAGTGTATTTTGGCGCCACCTACAAGAGATTATTTTTTACTTTTTCAGTTTCAAAAAATGTGTAATTACAGATTAAAGTTACATTAATGAATGACTGAAACCGATTTTGTTTCTGCGCATTCTTTGTATGCAAAAAAAATTCATGAAAAACGCCTCCAAAAGCGCAGTCAAAGGTGGTATCCTGCCTTAAGGGGACTAGGCAGTCAGATCGCTCGAAAATCAAGTATTTTTTGCGAATTATTTACAAGGAGATGAACACAAATTGTGACTAGTACGTTCGGGTAATGTTTATTAATACTATAAACAGTAAAAAAGAAACGATTTGAATATTATATACATATGTATGACAGCGCTACAGTCGTCTGATGTGTAGGCGTTTTTTTGGAGCCGCTGTAATTTTGCAGTGATTCTGGCCGTAAGAAATTTAATTGTGAAATATCCCCTGAAATTTATAATTTGCCCTGGCCCCTATTCTGCCCTGAACCTATTGAAAAAGGAAAAAATCAAAATTATATAAATGGTGGCTGCAAAACGGCAAATTTTAAAGAAACGTCATTTTTCGCCAGGGAAAAGAGCCATTCTATTTTTTTTTTTGACAAACCAGAAGTTTTTACAGACTTATGCGTAGGTCCAGGTCGTAACTAGACATGTTTCATATATGCTGAATTTTTTTCAAATCGACTGATACCTCCGTTTTTTCCCAATCACTGCAAAACGAAGAGGAAATATGATTCCGAGAAAAACGCGCTTAAAGTTTCGAAAGAGGAATCTAGTCTACCTGCGTGCGTGCAGAAACGGTTTATGGCGCTCGACCTTTTCGGCTGTAAAATCCTCAATTTTGCGAATTTTAACATAAACCAAACGGCATTTTAATCGGGAAGGGTGGTACTTTCGATAAATGCAACAAAAAAAAATCGAGTTTCTGACTGCCTAGTCCCCTTAAGCTAGTTTTTAATAAATCCAGAATACATACAAAATATAGAGTATACAGTAACAAAGACAAAGAAGTAGAGCAGTGGTATGAGAATGAAAACCAATTTTCATGATACATATATATATATTTGTTTCTCTAGTAAATGTATAATTAAGCAGAGAAGTTAATATTAATCATCGCCCTTAAAAAGAAAGCAATAAGAGAAATAGTCGGTACTATTTAGTTATTATGTTTTTCTGATCTCTGTTCGCAATAAATCGTTCGCACTAGAAAGACCCACCTTGGAATCCTACCACTCGCTTCTCCCACTATTCTTAACTACAATATTTACCCTACCGTTTTTGTGCCTACTGGCTTTCGAGGCCGGCCTCTGAGGTCGAACGCGGTTTCAGTATTATTTCGGCAGTGGAAGCGACAAGTACCTACCTGGAGAAATATTTCTCGTGATTTGTTGCTGCTATATCGGGTCAGCGAAAAGCATTAGTGCTATGGTGCAGCGAAGATCTGCAGTTTATGGATACACTAGCAGCAATTCGGCCCTGAACGAGCACGTTCCACACTTAAAGGTGAGTTAGCTCCATTTCTATTCTTTAATCGAGCAATTCTACTTGATTGTACCCATCGCTTCCGTTTATAAAGACCTTCTCACGCGAGGTTCTTTCGTAGCTCACGACTGGTTCTCTTGCATTCTCCCTAATCGAAAATAAGGGAGAATCCACACGCTACTAAATAAACCGATTTGTATGCGCTGGATTTAATTTACCGATATGTTAGCTTAATTGCACATAATTAAGTATACGATGAAATTTCTGGTTTCAAATTAGTTACGCAATAATAATTTGACGTGCAATGTTCAGAAGAGCCCGTTTCTCGTATGCAGGTCGTGAAATGAATCTGTTTTTCGCTTACGAAGATATTATTCATAATTTATTAGCAAAAGATTTCAACGAATAACATCTGCAAACAAATTGCTTCCAAATAATGTACATTATTGAAACAAATGTCTTTATTTGCTAAACGTTATAAACGAGGTAACATTGCGATTTTTAAGAATTCAAGATATTTTAAATGGAGTTATGAATAAGTAAGTATCTTATGCAATGTTCGCACAGGCGAATGGGGAAGATGACTGCAACTTTTTCCCACCTGTGACGCCGCCAGCGCACGTGTCACCAGTTATCGGGTGTTTTATTTGAATTTAAATCTGTTTAAAATATTTTATGCAACGCCATCTTACGAAGCGTGAAGTAATGTAAACTTGAGGTAAATAAAGAATAAATTATCTTATTTTACTTATTAATTTCTATTTCTATAATAAGTGCATGTATCTATAATTGACTAACAAAATAATTGAATTACAATGTTGCGATACAAAACCTTAGTTTCATACTTCATACATTCCACAAATTAAAAATTCACGCGCAAATCTTTCACACATGCGCACTCATGCAAAATCAAAGTACATGCGCTAGTGGCGTCCTCTGCGGCGAGCTTTGCGTCATCTTCCCCATTAAATTTCTATGTCAACGATTATACCACGTAGAAAGTACTGGTTCTCGTCTGATCACCAAAGTTAAACTGCGTAGGGAGTTTGGGAACTCCGTGTGTTGTTGACTTCCTTTTTTAGTTAATTACCATTTTTTTTAATATTAAAAATGAACTCTGTGACTAGGGGTGGTAATCGTATTTAAAATAGCAAATTTAAAAGAAGCAGTCTTGGCGTACGAGATATTTTAGGAGTTTTAAAAATACATATGCTTTGCAACTCTCATAACATTTTATGCATTTATTGTTAGGACCTATTCGCACAAGAAATTTTCTATCACAAGAAGTTTTCTATCAAGTGGATATATCCAAAATGTCGTTTATGAGATATAGTAGTGTCTTGTTTGAAAAACTTGTAAACTGTTACATATATGTATATCTGCTTCAATTTCTCATGTCTAAGTGTGAAGTTTTAAGATTTAAATAACACGCGCAATAAGTCAGATATCAATTTTAATTGCTTAAATTTTGGAAATGAAGAGTCGGCTTGCAAATTGGTGAAAATTTTTCGAATTTATTGTAGCATCAGGAATTTATGCACATTCCTTCACGCACCCAATCGTTTTTTAAATCGAGTTCCCGAGTCTCGTGATTGGAAGCTGTGCTGAGAAATTGCATAAAATATTAATTTTTCAATCATCGAATATTGGGACCAAGAACGCGTGCTGCAATTGCGACTATATCGGGGAAATATGAGAATAATATTGAAAGGTAATGAAACAGCATTCAGAGTTATATAAATTTTTAAAACGCGAAAAATTAATCATTAAAATATATCGAAATGCTAATTGCCGATTTATTGACATTTTATTACGATATAATTGAATATTCAGTCGAGATATTTACGCGTCATTTTGCGAAACGAATTAAAAATCGATATGGAAATTTCATTTTTCGTCATATGGAAATTCAAAATTGCTCGATATGTACGTGTAAGCGACTAAATCAGACGTGGTAATATTAATCATTCGTAATGTGAAATTATGAAAAATGGGAAAGTAAATTTCCTTCTCACTTTGTGTAAGGAATTTGCATGTAAATTTTCCTTCTGTTGCTTATAATCGACACAGCAACACAAATTGGATAGTCTCATTTTTGTCATCTTAATTTAATGATTTGCCACGCAATAAAAATCTTTCAACAATCGATAACGTACCTAACTCTGTTAAACAGTAATCATTAGACGTTATAAGACCTAAAGCTAAAGATATATACTACCATTCTGACTTGAGTAATACAACACAATACAAGCACTTTGGCCATATTAGAGCCTTTTTACTATTTATCTCACTGTCTTGGCCAAAAGAAGTCGTATGTATGTATACGAATCATGGCACTGGCGCACTCAGGATTTAATCTTGGGCGGAGCCGAGTTGAAGGGATAAAACTATTTCCAATGCAAATTCAATAGGTGATTGTAAAAATTTAATTATAGAATAAACTCCAGATTCCTTTTCCTTTTACAAAGCTCTTGAATTACTTCCGTCGGGACTACAGTAATTTCCTTTTTCTTTGGGGGTTGCTAGTGCCCCTTGGCCTCCCCTCTGGGAGCGCAACTGTAAATCGCTACGAAGCTCGCACGTACCAACTACGTAAATTCGAGAGTGACGCAATAAATATTGCCAACGCCGTAAAGTGAATTGTACTTAAGAAATTGCCAAGAACCCTCTCCGCTGCAACCAATACTCGTTACGTCAATCTGAACGAAGCCCTCCTCGTTACCTGGGCGGTCTACCCTTGCACCCGGCAAGCCTGGAAAAATTGCGAATGTCCCGCCGTCCACGCGCCGTGTTCCCACCTAATTAACGCGATGAAACATCCCTTATGAGAGGAATTCCGTGTCTCCGTCGCGGTGGCAATATCGCGCGGCCATCTCGGCCGCTTGTACTGCGTCTTATGGGGAATGTAGAGGAGGCGAGAGTGTGGCTTGCGCTCCACGTTAATGAGAATGTCAGTCGGCCGTTGATCTGTCGGCAATCTGCCGGGGCGCGTGCATGTCGATGGATGACGGAGGACTTTTCGCCCTATCTCCATACAAATTCCCGAAATTCTCGCCCGATCCTGAATTATCCATCCCATGCATTTTTATAAATTCCACTCGCGTCGCTGATATATTGCATGGGGTAACATTTTTTTATTATTTTTCAGCAAACTGTTATTTGCTATGATATATGAAATTATATTTGGTAGCAGTTAATGCATAGGGAATGTAGAATTTCAAAAAAGAAAGTCAAAACTTACAGTTAAAAGTGCACGCCCAAAATTTTACTACATAAATGGATAGGGTGACTGTACCTAATATCGCCAGGCAAAAGTTAAATCGCTGTCAATTGAATAATAATTGATATTTTTGCGTGCAGTTCGTTTCAAAGTAAAGAGAAATTATCCATCTTTCATGTAGCATAAGTTAGAATCGTTGAAACCTACAGATTTTTAATTGGGACTCAAAAAACGTAAGACATGCAAAAATCGGGTCCTGAAAAAAGTGTACCTAATATCGCCTACTCAAGAAATATTGATTAATTCATGTATATATGAGTTTTTAAAGTCATTTTCACATGTGCTTTTATTATTTCTTGCTATATAAATGTTTTTTTTTTATCCATCTTTGATTTTATTTTTAGTAGAATAATATAGAAATTTAAAAATATAGATTCTTAAAATATTTTATTTTTCACGTTCCGATGCACATATTGGACAAATAAAGTTTATTTCGGTTGCTCCGCACATTTCGAGACCTCACCTGTAACAAGCATTATATCGACACCATTGTTCTCCGGTAGGCGGTATTGAGAACACGCATACATACTTACTGCTAAAAGAAAAACGCTATTTTCATTACGAAAAATATTTGACTCGATTTCATTTCTTAAGTACATCAGTAATTAGGTATTTCTAGTAGATATTCTTGCATTCACAGAATTATTAGACTTACATTCTCCGAATGCGATGTAAAATTGTGATAATCCAATAAATTTTTACACTATTAAGATTCTCTAAAATCCTTCCCTTTCTGTAATTGTTGATCACCTGATGCTGCAATTACAGTATGTCTTCCTACATATGTTTAGGTACTAATTCAGTGCATAACCGATAAATTTTAGAGCTTACTTTGCGAGATATAGCGAGTGGCGATATTAGGTGCAGTCACCCTGCTCGTTTCAGCTTTTTTTCACACTAAAAGCCTGAGGCATTTGAATGCGAACACAGCGACTGATGCAGAAATGGTTTTCCTACGAAGCCTTCGCAGACTTTTCAGCGCTTAGATTAAGGCAGGATACCACCTTTGACTGCGATTTTGGAGGCGTTTTTCATGAATTTTTTTGCATACAAAGAATGCGCAGAAACAAAATCGGTTTCAGTCATTCATTAATGTAACTTTAATCTGTAATTACACATTTTTTGAAACTGAAAAAGTAAAAAATAATCTCTTGTAGGTGGCGCCAAAATACACTCCTTTGGAGAAACATCGTTAGGCGGCGTGTCAAATTCCGCTCTGTACGTGGCTCTTAGAAAAGAAACCAAAGACTGTCCCTATTAACAACAATATTGTTCAATGCTGTACGTAGGGATTTTACGAAATTTCGATTTTTAAGAAAATGGCGGCCATTTTAACGAAAAGGTCAATTTTTTAGGGTAAAAAAGTTTAAAAAAATTTATAAAATTGCGCACCAAAAGAAAAATAACAACGCTACAGCAAAAGTCCTACGTACATCGTTAGATTACACCAATCGGAAGAATTGTGCAAAGTTTCAAGTCAATCCGATGAAAATTGTAGGAGTAATCTGACACGCTGATTTGGAAAACATCGTTTCGAGAAAAACGCGTTTAAGGGGGGACTCTACCTTGTTGGGCCGAAAAATCGATGAGTTTGGTGAATTTTTTGTACAAAAACGGTTTGACAAATTAATTTGCGGTTTGACAGGCTGTTTTATTGTATCTTCAGCTCTTGTTATAAATTTTTGTGTGACGGTAAAAAAAAAATGTGGCTGATACAGAGCGCTGACTTGAGGCGTTGAAAAAAAATCGGGTGGTCCTGGCGTTAACGAAATATACTCGAAGGATAATCTGAAACACAAAAACGAAAGAGATTCTTAATCTGTATGAATGTGGCTATCGATGGTAGTAGATTCATTAAGATAAACAAAGAAATGTTAAAATGGCAGGCTTCTGAATATGATTGAATCGAATTTTTCTCAAAAATCGGCAAAACATCATTAAGTAAAATTAGGAACGGTTACAATACGGCGATAAATCTACTACCATAGATAGACAGACGCTTGCTCAACATGCATGTAAAATTTCAAGTTGTTTGCTTCATTGGTTGTCGAGATTTCTTCAACGCCAGGTCGAAAAATGTAGTTTCGAAAAAATCGAGTTTAAAAGTTCATATTATGTACAAGGATAGAAATTGACTACTTACCATTATTTAAGCTATTCCAGGGCCATAAAGGACTTTGCAGAGTGTATACACAAGACTCATATCTTTCCGAAAAAGCAAAAAAAAAAAATACAATTTTTCGGTCCAACAAGGTAGAGTCCCCCCTTAAAGTTTTATATAGATTTATATATCTGCTCCAATCCGGTGTTTACACAAGAAAAAGGTTCCGGCCACCTTTCTAATGAATGAATTTCGATTCTATACACTTGAAAGAGTACTTTGAGAACAAAAAAAAATTTCAATTTTTTTTAAGTGCAAAGGTGGTATCCTGCTATAAAGGAATGTAGAAAGCATCGGTCGCGGTTAAAAAATTTTCATCCCTCTTTCGTGTTCCGAGCACATTCGAGGAATCAATTATTTCGATTGCTCGTTGCATATAGCAGCGCTCCACGTTTGTTTAAACGTTTGATTGCGATCCGCGTTACGCGAAATTAGGTCAAAAATACCAACGAAGAGTGGATTGGAAGCCCCGAAATTGGTTCGAAAGCCGAAGAAAGCTCGGGTATCCCGTAACATCTGAACCGCCGAATCGAAGTTTCGGCATTGCCGGCGTTGTATCGCGCAGATTTCGACGTGCTTGAAATTTTAATCAATATATGTATTCATTTCGTTATCGGTTGATTCGCGACGGATAGAGTGTCGCTTTCATTATCTGCACTTTTCCTCGGAAATGAAGCAGATTGCTGCGAGGCGACTGTCGATAACGTTACCGTTATCGCTCGTAATGCTACGAATCTGTCCGAATCTGAGCGTAAGTCTACACATTATTAGTAGTATTTACAAATCTGCTGGTTTCTTTGTAATTTTCATCGAGTTCTTGGTGATTGCAGCTGATAAAGCTGGTTGTAAAAGAGATTAACAAGTGTAAGAGAAAAAAAGCTGTGTGCTACGTCTTCGACGTTTCAAAAGATTATTGAGCAAGACGGAAATGTTGCGTCTCGTTACTGAGTGTGTCTGTAATGAAACAAATTAATAGATAAAATGAGCGAATGCAATGTAAGTGGAAGGTCTAGAAGGACATTGATGGATCGAGGGTATGCGTTCTGTAGATAAGATACTATTATATTCTTCTTTCTTGAAAATTCTTCTATTTATTTATCTCATAGAGAGATATATTTTCTAAACTGAGAATGTTGCTGGTTTGTCGGTTTTTAGAAACCGGGTTTAAAAACAGTTCTTCGGGATAAATTTGTAAAATTCTAAAAAGGGGGTTTAAATTTAAAAAATCGGTTTTAGATACTAGAATTAATATGGTAAAAATTAATTCATTATTTATTTGGAAACGTTAATATTTTGACTTGGAATCGCCTCGTGTAAAAGCATATTGTTGTTACAGTTTACTGTAAAACTAATTGAATTTAAATAGTTCGTATTTGCTGAAGAAAAATACTAAATGAAATACAGATTTACAATTTAGATTTTTTACGGACTTTAGTTATTTTAGTTTTTATTTATTTGGATTTGTATAGATGGAGTATATTGTTATATTTTTGTAATTCCATAAATACTAAATAAAAATTCAAAAATTTTGAAATAAGTGTGCCTAAATATTCTTTACTGTTTTAATTATGCATATTTCTTTTTGTAAATATTTGAATACTGGTTGAACCGGTGTTTTGGAATACTAGAATTCGAAAATCGAGAAAGTCGGTTTTTGTATAAACTCTATTTGCCATTGCGTATGTATTTTATTGCAGGCACAGTTTTTTAATTTTTGAAATATTTTTACAAGCGTATTACTATTGAGCCTAGTAAATGCTACGTGTTCAAATGTGTGTTGACGTAGTAAATGCAACTCGGCAAGCAATTCCCGTTCGAATACGTAATGGAGTCCAAATACGTACTACGGTCAATAGTCTTTAGAAGTTCGGTATTGGGAACAGTTTTAGTTTTGCGAGTAATTTTGCCGGTCAAGATAAATTATTCAGTATTTCTCCAAGTCTTCCGCGTATAAATATAAGGCAAGTAGAGTAAGAAACAAAAATCAATACCGCATCGATAGTGTAATGTGAAATCGATACTACAATATAATACCTAATATAGTGTCTCAAAATCGCTGGTATAATTTGAAGCTGGTGGTTCCCTCCAAAAAGAGATCGCGAACCTCGACCACAGTTTTCTTCGTGCAAGCTTTCATTTTCAAATTTTTCGATTTTCTCAATACAAGAGGAGTCGTAAAAAGGTTTCCAATCACTTATATTCAATGTAAAAATTTCAATCACTTATATCGAAAGCTAGACGACTCTAAAAAAACCAAGCAATTCAATTTAACTACAGTAAAAAATAAACAAAAAAAATCTGTCCGACCAAAATCAGTGAACGAAATACCTGGTGAATCCTATAAATCAACATTCGCAATTTTTTCTCTCATCTCGTTCCACGCAGTCTTTTAATTACGGTCCGAAGCAACCATAAATCGCAGTTTAAAATATCCCCAGAATATTCCCAGATCGCCTCTCTGCCGCTTTAACTTCCCTATTAATTACAACCACAATACAGAAGCACTGAAATTTGCCAGTATTTACGAATGCAGCCCCGCACGACTGGCTTTAAAAGGGAAAGAAACTTTACGTATCACGCAAGAAGGGGTGCTAGGGAAAAGAAAGAAAAACAAGCAGCTGGGCAAGGAATCAGGGGTTGCTGTTGGAGGGATAGAAAAGAAGTGCCGCGGGGTATAATCTGAGCGCGATAACGAAGTAATAGTGGCTAGTTTATAACGATTTAAAGGGAAATTTATATCGGGCGCAGGGGTTGGGGGCGAAGGAGAGTCGTCGGACGCAGCTGTAACGCGCCGCGAAATTAGGTAGCAACTTCGATAACGCAACAGCTCGCCGCTACCTGTGTACAGGGCGCGCGACTAAGTCGCCTCCGCACGCGTCGTTAATTAATTTCTGTTCGCTGCCAGCGGTTATCTACGGGCCGGCCGGTTTTTAACCGATAACCACGATAACGAATGCTCTTTGTCTGAGGGAAACTTCCGAGGAACCTTAGACCGAAGTACGCTCGCGTCGTACGCGAACGATATCGTCGCGATGAACAGTAGCGGGTGGCGGAGACGGAGGGTGAAATCGGAGAAGAGAAAAGGTGCGCGAGGCGGAGACGGCGCGTGGGGATGGAGAAAGCAAACGCCGGCGTGGGGGGAGCAGGTGAAAATAATTAGAAAACGAGTTATTTAGTCGGAGAATTTCTCGAGCGGGTCAGCACTCGCAATTAGTCTTTAATTCTCGTTAGTTCCTCCGCGCGCTCGTTCGTTCGCTCTTTTGGCACCGCGTCCGCGTGGATAGTAGCTGCGGTTCGCCGTTAATTGAACACGAATACTACTTGCACGGGCGAAGGAAAACCGCCGGCCAGAGAATTACTCCGTCAGAATCGAGCTGCGATTTAATTCCACTCCCGGATCGGTTTCGATGCTGCCCGGGAACTTTCGCGAGCTCTGCTCTAACGCGTGCCGGGTGTACCCTCGATGGGATGTGGATTCAATGTTAGGGTTTTTAAGTATGTTAAGTGGAACTTTTTGGTGGAGCTGCACAAATATGTGGGGGTCCTTACCTCGACCAGTGCAAATAACAACGACCCCCCTTCCAAGGAGAGGCTTTCAAGTGTCCGATTACTTTGGTTTTTGGATATGTTTTAGAGGACCGAAAAAATAACAAATAGCTACGTGTTTTTTTGTTTTGGTCCGTTTGCATTATTTAGGGGAGGAAACCACCCCTCAAAATTCAGAAGGGGTACAAAATAGGGCTGGGACTATTTGTCGAATTTTGCGGTATTCGAACATTCGAATATCCAAGTATCCAAATACTATTCGAATATTTAAGTATTCGAATAGTATGGTGTGAATTATAACTCAAGTTTTTTAGGTTCGTTAGTTTGTCAGGGTGAAATCTTGTAAGCTAATTTTGACCCACAATACACCAGTATTCGAATTGTATTCAAATACTTAAATATTTGAATAGGTACTCAAATATTCGAATACCCAAATATTCGAATACCCAAATATTCGAATACTCAAATATTCGAATACTCAAATATTCGAATACTCAAATATTCGAATACCCAAATATTCGAATACTCAAATATTCGAATACTCAAATATTCGAATACCCAAATATTCGAATACCCAAATATTCGAATACTCAAATATTCGAATACTCAAATATTCGAATACTCAAATATTCGAATACTCAAATATTCGAATACTCAAATATTCGAATACCCAAATATTCGAATACCCAAATATTCGAATACTCAAATATTCGAATACTCAAATATTCGAATACTCAAATATTCGAATACTCAAATATTCGAATACCCATATATTCGAATACTCAAATATTCGAATACTCAAATATTCGAATACTCAAATATTCGAATACTCAAATATTCGAATACTCAAATATTCGAATACCCAAATATTCGAATACTCAAATATTCGAATACTCAAATATTCGAATACTCAAATATTCGAATACTCAAATATTCGGAGTTTATTCGTAGCATTCGAATACTTGTAAAATATACGAATATTAAATTATTCGAATAGTCCCAACCCTAGTACAAAAGTGACTGGCGACAAGAGTATCATCTACATAGCAATTTTACAATATTCTTTAAACTAACAACAGGAACACGTTCCGTTGCACTCATGGAAAGATAGAGAGGGCAAATGAGAAACAGCAGGATTATGAGTATCAAATAGCAGGAAAAATTCCGCAAAAAGCAGGAATAATTTGGCACAGGTGACATAAATCACTGTATTTTTCTATCAAATAATACAATAACAACAAATTAAAATATATTAATCAATCTCATTAGTTTATCGCTGGCAAACTTAATTGCTGCTTTGCTGTAAAAAAAAAAATAATTTTATTTATCGATTCTATTTTCATTGCTCCTAAGCACTTTTCTTTCATTTTGTTTTGAACAAATTCCGCGAACTTCTCAGCTCCGTACAGTGCATAAGAATTGTTTAACGTTTCGATGTCGAGTTCAGCTGACGCCAATTTCTTGCGGATTGATGCACCAATAGTGTTTTTCATAACTTCTAATGTTTTCGTAATTTCAGCAGTTCTCTGTTGAGCCTTCCATATATCTGTCTGCTCGCCGAAGGTCTTTGAGTTTGTTAAAAGATCTTGCGTCGTTATCTCGAACCCTTTTAGTATTTCAGACAGTATCGCGCAATCGCGTGTCGCATTGTGAGCCCCATAGGCAGAAATCCCCAATGCATTTGCCAATTTACTGATTGAGCATGGCTCCCTTCTTTCTCCGCGACCAGTTTTATTTTTAATAACCGACAACGTATCAACAAAACCGTAAACTACCTCGGAGAACTCCTCTTCTAGGGAACATTTTCGGACGTTCTTCATAAGCCGGGGCCCATCAAACGTGAGATTATGTGCAGCGATGCAACACATTTTTCCGATTGATGTTAGCCACTCATGTAACATTGTCAGCGCAACACTTATCGGCTCAGATGGAACATGCTGACCACGGTACATGAGCTCTCCGTTACGTTGCGTTAGACCATTCGCTTCGCTGGCCCGGAATGAAATAGCTTGAACCGGTCTAACGTAAATATCGAACGAACGGTCGTCATATTTCGCGGCAATTTGCAGTATGTCGCAATCCCGTTCGAAGCCGGATGTTTCTATGTCTAATAGAACCATAGCTATGCCGTTATTATCCTCTCTCTTCAGATCGCCATTGCTCTGATCAGATTCCATACTTTCGTTGGTTATGGAATCACTTTCCTCCGGCTCAGACGAAACTTTTCTTCGCTCCAGTCCAGCTTCTCCTTCAGCCAGTCTTTCTGCTGAAATAGCTTTTCTAATTATCTTACCATTCCACCGCTAACTTTTCCTGTTTGGTATTACAATACTATTACTTACGAGATATCGAGCCCAACTAACCTCGCACCTCTCACTAAGTTTCCCGCTGTTTTGGTACTACGTAGTTGGTACCATGGACCATATATACTTACAGACACGGCTGCAGATAACTGCCTTGACGCAAAGGTATAATCACTTACTTACATGACGTCACACGTGGGCGAAGTAATGATGGAAGTTCCGGCGATGCATAAATATTTACGAAAATGTGATTGAATCGTCGCCTTCGCGATTCTTTATACATGTTTGCTCCATTATTAATAATTATTCAAAAATTTTTTGCCCAGATGTGACGTCACTTTTGCTCGCTACCTTTGCTGCACTGTGACTCGTGGCTTCATGGAGAGCAGGACGTGTCTATAGGTGTATATAGTCTAAGTTTTACTGTGCAGTAGGGCGGAGCGACTATACTGGACTCTTTGTTTGAAGAATCGATTATTTCATCGATTATTCTAAGAATCGATTCTCGATAACTGCATTATTTTCTGACTGAGAATCGACAAAAAATCGACTTTAATAAGTATGTTACAGTTTTAGTCTATATTTTCCGCTATATCTGATTCATCGCCTGAATCTGCCAGGCAAGTTGTTAATTAATAATCCTTACTAATATATAAAAGTGAAACGTTGTCTGTTTGTTTGTCCTTCTTTCACGCCTAAACGGCTGAACGGATTTCATTAAAATTCTGAATATACATTACACACGTCCTAGATTAGATTATAGGCTATTTATTTTTTTGGTTTAGGCTTTTTTATTTTTCAAACATCATAAATAAATCCCGGGTGACACCGGGTGACGGGTCAGCTAGTCACGTATGAAGCCGTATTAGTCACACCTTCTCCCGGATTCTCCGGCCAGGCTGCCAACCTACGAGTTCGTGATTGTCGTGCATCAAATCCTACAGTGTTATCGCACTAGAATAAATATACGAATAAGTACAAGACTGAAATATATATGGATATAAATAAGGCAACACTGTAAGTATGGAAAGAATGCGGGAAAAATTACAAGAGAGAGAGAGTGTAGCGGACTGTCGAACTAGAGAAAGATTTATTTTCTCAGGGTTAGACGGTCCCTCACTCAAGTGCGTATCGCGGGCGACCGGGCCGAGGCATAGGCTGTGTTCCGATTCACGCATAATGCAGCATAATGCGCATGAAGTGCATAGGGTACGTGACATATCCTATGCAGTCTATGCGCAGTATGCGTGAATTGGAACACAGCCGTAGGCAATAAACGTGACGATTGCCAGGACGCCTCGGTTCGGTCGCGACAGCCTTGGCAAGGTATCGTGGGAAAAGGACTTTCCCTTAGAAACGGTTTGGGTATTTTCCACCCACTCTCTCTGCTTTCCGGACGACCGTTGAGCGTCCATGGAAATCGGCAGAACCTAACCAACCGTCGAGCGAGACGTTTCGTTTATACGGTGTGTCATCACAGATTGTGTGATCTGGCTATTTCGGCATCATTATTTAATTAACTTAGACATTGTTATTGTTTATAGTGTGTGCTGATATTCACCCTCACGGACCACTCCTATAAGAGGAAATAGATCAAAAAGTCTTATTAAATACATATAATGGAACTCGTAGCATGGCAGAGAATAGATTATCTGTCTACACTGTTATCGCGTTTAACTCTTTTTTTTTTCAGAGAATCGCATAGCAATGTTTATAATAAATAATATTCATATTTATCTTTTTCGACGTTATTGAAGACGCACAATGGCTTATCAGACAGATAAGGGAGACTCTCGTTGAAAATTGAAAGAAAACCCATACAGCATCATAACATTGCAGCAACGTCTTTGCAATGATGCGGTGCAAGATGGCAATGTTGCAACATAACATTGCAGAGACGTTGCAGGTTCAGTCCTATGTCCGCCTTCGCAATATTGCAGGTGTGTATTTTTGCAAAGTTGCGGCAAACTTACGAATATGTAGTCCTGCAACGTTCCGGCAATGATTCTGCAACGAAACAAAATCCAGTTAAATGAAACACGCCGTAGAATCCACTCGACGTCATGTACATATTTCGAAAAATTTTGACAAAGTCATAGTTGCTTCAGAATATTGTTGTAATGTTTCCACAAGTTTTCACTACAGTACATTCACGACTGATGTGCGCGCAATATTGCAGAAATATTGTAGGACCGTTGCCACTGGAACATTGCACGACGATGTGCGCCCAATATTGCAGAAATATTGTAGGACTGTTGCCACTGGAACATTGCACGACGATGTGGGCGCAATATTGCAGCAATATTGCAGGATCGTTGCCAATGGAACATTGCACGGCAACGAAATGGCAATATTGCTGCAATATTGTACCATCGTTGCCAACGGAACATTGAACGGCAACGAAATGGCAATATTGCTGCAATATTGTAGGATCATTGCCACTCCAATAATGCACGTCAATATTGCAGGAACGTTCCTACAATATTGCAATGCAACCTGCAACAACGTAATATTGCAGCAACGTCCCTGCAATACTGCTGCAACGAGGTGTGCTGTATGGGAAGGAGCGATAAGAAAATAACAATTGATTAAACGGATAACATAAGAATTGCCGTAAGGTTAAATGGACGAAAGGAACAGAGATCAATACAAAGTTTTGAACCGAATTTTAAGACCGGGCATTTCACCAGCTGTGGCACGTTTAGTGTTAAACAATATTATTCGCATGCGAGTGAGGTGCGCTCGTGAATCTAACGAGGCACCGTTGCTCGTGCAAAATAATTCATCGACGAGAAAAAGTGTTTATCTGAATTCTTTATGATACCGCATCAGCTCAGCACCGCATCTTCCGCGTTCTTCGTACACGCGTGAACTGCGGGAAATGCGCCCTCTTTGCGCCCCGACCCGTGCTCCTGGAAACGCCGCCAAAAATGGTCTCTTCAACTGACGCCAACCCCCAGCTGCTTTGACACGCGAAATAGGGCGTTTTAGCTCGCTACGCAGCTTCCCATTCTCCCCCTCATTCCCGAATCTCTATGGCTAATTGTAGCTCACGTTGCTGTTCCAAGCCACTCTTCCATTAACCCAGCTGCACGGCAATTAACCGGAATTTCTATGAGATTCCACTCTCCCGCCTCGAAGGACGACTCGAAATTTATTGTTCCGATTTATTATGCAGTCTGCACACTCGTTACCGTTGCTGTTCGCTCCCTGCTGCCCCCTGCGAGCTCGACCTCTTTCGTCGTGCACGCGGGAGCTAGGAAAGATTTAAATTTTCCGCGGGAGCTACGCACACTAGGGTGGAGTGAAAAAAACTTTTTTCCGATGATCAATTTCTAATAGTGCGGAAAAGTTGTCTACTTGGCCCAATAAAACGTGTAAAAAATTTCAGCCCGATCGGATAATTTCTTCTGTGTGCACCAAAGACCTTAACTTTCAAAGTTTTAGTACAAAACTTAAAATTAAAAAAAAAAAAAGAAATATAAAATACAAAATATATAAAAAAACAATTAAATTATTAAAAAAAAAACGAAAAAGATATAAAATACAAAAAACAAGGAGCCCGACGTACAGCTACCTCCGCGTGGTTGGTTCTGGGCCACTTGTTCCGTTAGGAAAGTGAGCGAAGAGCTGCATTTTTTTATAGTTTACAGTGCCATTCCTATCGTTCCGAAACCAGCCACCGGGTGTTTCTTTGCTTCATTTACGCAACAAATATAGTCTTGGGTATAAAAAAAGGTAGAATCCACCAGCTGAAGAAAGTTGCAGTTTCTTAAGTTTTGTACTAAAATTTTGAAAGTTAAGGCCTTTGGTGCACACAGAAGAAATTATCCGATCGAGCTGAAATTTTTTACACGTTTTATTGGGCCAAGTAGACAACTTTTACGCACTATTAGAATTTGATAATTGAAAAAATGTTTTTTTTCACGCACACCCGCCAATATGAATTCGGATTTATTTTATAACCTGGGCGATTAAAGTTGTCGCGGAGCATCCGTCTCCCCGTGCTCTATATTCGCACTGCGTTCTCAAAAAGTTTTAGCTGAAATGGGATCTAATACTTAGCTTTTGGTGAATCATTAAATTTAAATTACGTCGTCGCACCGGTTAAGGTCTCTATAATTCATTAGTTGCCTAATTAGGCTAATAGAAATAGTTTTCAAATGCAGTTTCTCGAGATACCACGACTGGGATTTCACCCAATACGAGGTCCGCGATATTAGATCGATAACAATAGCACTTGAGCTCGCTCAAGGCGAAGCATCCGCGGTTTTCGCGATTCGCCACGAAGTGTTCTCGATTGCGACGTGCTTACTAGCAGATCGATTTTTCCACGCGATGCTGTCTATTTCGTTGGAATATTGAATCTCGAGTATAAATTAATTGCTCGGAATGGCTGAACGGCACACGGTGAAGTTTCCCAAAATCAGATGTCTGAACTATTACGGATGCTGAAACGTTTTTAAGCACCGCTATTTCGCGAACTCGTAATGGGCATTTTAATTGCTTCCTACTCTTGGCAATTGATGTGGCCACTAATGTTTTTAATAATTACCATTTATGTCTCCGATATTTGATACTCGTACATATTAAATTTTTCATTTCAAACGAACGTTAAACCATCGTTGCTGCATTTATGTTTCCAACACTGATATTTTCAGTATAACGAGGTTTTTACAAAGCTCCCTATTATTTCACTGAACGAGGTTTTTACAAAGTTCCCTATTATTTCACTAAACGAGGGTTTTCGTTTCATTGAAATCTGGTATTTAACATTACAGTAGAAAACCTTCCACAGTTGTATTCCCCGCACAATTGCTCCACGTTATTTCTGAAAATATAACCACGAAACATATTCAAATTATTAAGAGCCTTAAGGCAGGATACCACTTTTGCACTTAAAAAAAATTGAAATTTTTTTTGTTCTTAAAGTACTCTTTTAAGTGTATAGAATCGAAATTCATTCATTAGAAAGGTGGCCGAAACCTTTTTCTTGTGTAAAAACCGGTTTGGAGCAGATATATAAATCTATATAAAACTTTAAACGCGTTTTTCTCGAAACGATGTTTTTCAAATCGGCGTGTCAGATTACTCTTACAATTTTCATCGGATTGACTTGAAACTCTGCACAATTCTTCCCCGTGATATAATCTAATAATGTACGTAGGACTTAAACTGTAGCATTGTTATTTTTTTTTTTGGTGCACAATTTTATAAACATTTTTAAACTTTTTTACCCTAAAAAATTGACTTTTTTGTTAAAATGACCGCCATTTTCTTAAAAATCGAAATTTCGTAAAATCCCTATGTACAGCATTAAAAAATATTGTTGTCAATAGGAACATTCTTTGATTTTTTTTTCTAGGAGCCACGTACAGAGCGGAATTTGACACGCCGTCTAACAGTGTTCCTCCAAAGGAATGTATTTCGGCGCCACCTACAAGAGATTATTTTTTACTTTTTCAGTTTCAAAAATGTGTAATTACAGATTAAAGCTACATTAATAAACGACTAAAACCGATTTTGTTTCTGCGCATTCTTTGTATGCAAAAAAAAAATCATGAAAAACGCCTCCAGAATCGCAGTCAAAGGTGGTATCCTGCCTTAATAATATACGCGAATTTACTATCCCACCTGAAATTCTATGATTTGAAACCTTTGGTCACTGCATCCCATAAAAGACCCCATTTCATCCACAGAAACTCGAAAAATAACTTCCATGCATACTCTCCGCTTCTCTATCGCCAGAAAATTCTGTAGAACAATGTTAACAACGCCGTACAGCTCCGCCCATTTAAAAGACATTTCGCCCGCGCAATCGTTTTCGCCGAGAGATAATGTCAGTTCATAGATTGTGCCTGGCCACAGGGGGTTGGTGGTGCGCGACAAACGCATTTCCCCGCAATCCCCTTTCTTGCACCAACGTTAAAGTAGTCCCATGGGACTTCATTCCCGTCTATCCTTCATGCGTAATTCGCTCCTCGTTTCGGCATCCGGCATTAGTTTCACCCCCTCCGAGGGGGTTAGTTTTGAAGATGTTTCAATCAAGATCTCCAGCAGACGGTTGAAGAGCGGAGGCGCCTTCGGAGAATGCCGACCCGCGAACAGTGGCGAGAAGTTATCCCCTTCCTACGAGGGGATGATCCCTAATGCTTCAAAGTGGTCTCTAATAGTGACATCAGCTTAAGTGATTTATTTACGCGGGGGGAAGAGAGCTCGACGTGTGCATTGCTCGCGATAGCTGGGGCTGTGCCTGAACATCGCGTTGAAAGTTTCTCAAGCCTTTTCCGGCATTGCCTATTTTTCAAATTACGCTGTTGAGTATTTAAGCGGGAATTTAGGGAATTTTCTTTGGAATCTCGAGCTCGATAAATTGTAGCATCCTTTTGAAAGGATATCGAGAACTGTAGAATACCTTATTCGGTATAAGCATTGCTACTTAGATGAGAATAATCTACTAGAAGCATAGATTTGTAATAATTTTTTGACGTTCATAGTTGACGAAAAGAGGACCTGTTTTATTATATTTGCATAATTAGTAAATGAGTGGCGTGACGTATTTAATTATGGAAACTAGAATAGTTTACAGTTCTTCTTTAAAATAGGACAAAGTGATATAAATAAATAATACCTTTAACATCTTTATTACGCAGTAAATACCTACAAGAAAAATATATATACACTATAATAAAAATATATGTATGCATACGTAAGGTAAATGTCCCAATACCTGGACATTTAAGGTGCGGCGTACACACATTTGAGAATTTTTCCGTTATACAAATCGATTTATATAAAAACGATTTTGCAATCACATGGGGCATCGTGTGTACTTTATTATTAAAAAGAAAAACACATATTGTAGGAGTGAATAACTTTGTGAAATATTGAAAATTCATAGACCTTACAATGGCCCAATACTTGGGCAGCTTAACTAGTATGTTCCGGCGTCCCGATTTTACTGTCCCATTACATGGACACATAATGAAACATCAGCAATTTGGATGTTTTCTAGCGAAATTAAATAAAAAAAACAACACAATAGTTTTTTCTTTTTGCATATTTCTTCTGTATAAGTAATTTATTCAAATCAGTAAGCAAACTTGAGTAAAAAGAATCTATTATTGAATGACTAATTTTAAAGTTATGTGTATTCGTGTGTAACATCGACTGCTTAGCAAATCAGATAAATCCAATACTAAAATGGTGTAAACCGGACAGTTCAAGAGAATAAATTGTTTTTTTACGAAAGTGTTACAAATATACCAAATATATATATATATATATATGAATATATTTTACTAAATATTTGAATAATTGAATAAAATAGTTCTGTTTTGGATAAAGCGAATATTAAATGGACTAATCAGTATTATTTGCACCAGTGTCCAGCTACTGGGACGTGTCCACGTATTGGGTCTTTTACCTTATACGTGAATGTTTCAAAGGCAAACTACATATTTTTATAGAATGCTACCTTAGACTTATTTCCAGTATATGTAGCATCGTTTAATGAGATCCCTTCTTATCCTCCTTTAACCATACTTTTCCTATTATAGAGGTAACAGTGTATTGTATATATTAGAATTGCAATCTTTTATCTTTTAATGGAATCATATAATTTCTCCTTAGTCCGTTGTTTCCCCTTTCCTTTATTCTCCTGCCCTTTTCCATCGTTTCTTGACTTTTATTCGAAGCTTACCTAAGCACCACACTCCAGTTCCGCGTCACATCTACAATTTCTTAAAATAATGGGACATTTCGCTGCAGACTAAATCGACTCGCATAAAACGAATGAAATATAAGCTCGTTTGAATTTCAGGAGCTAATAACTAGCAAGGAATAACGCTATTGTAGCCCGCTCGGATACGAGTCACCTCCCTCTTTAAAAAGAAAATGTGTTTTTACGCGGAAATCTCCGCGACGCAGACGCTTAATTTCCCAGCGGGCAACTCGCTCTAATCGTGTCAAACATTGGAAGCGCCGTCCGACTCTATGTTTTCCGCTTTAGCGACGGCAAATCCGAATTTGAAAAAGCGTTCCAAGCGTTTTCATCGTATCCCAATTATTCCCGATCGTCAAAAACCTGGCCTTGTTTATTTCCCGCTCCATTCGAATGGTTTTACCAATAACAAATGGCGATGGATAAAAAAGGCTGGCGAGAAACCGTAAAATCACGTCGAATTTTGCGTTCAGCTTGAACGTGTGTCGTTTCAATTAAATGAATCGATCCGTTCGGAATCGCGGGTCCTTTTGAAGGGCCGTGCTTGTATTCTTTCGTCGTTGTCGCGTTGATATTTCCTGCAAATTCTGATCACTTTTAATTCTGCTAGTTTGTAGAATTATAATAAATACTTTCTACGGTACTTGATTATAGTACACGTTTCAAAATGTTATAGAAACTGATCCCATTTAACTCAGTGATATTCAATTCAGCTTCGGTGTCGTGTATCTTCTAAGATAAATGCTTCTAAACAATTGGTGCGTGCTTGTGATTAATAGGAATAATGGGCACGTGCATTTAAATAATATTCTCATTCTAGAATAGTAGAAGCCATACACAATACTGGGAAAAATTCGATTGTATGAAATAGGGTTGGGACTATTTGTCGAATTTTCGGTATTCGAATATTCGAATACTTCAGTTGCTCAATTATTTGGCGAATATAATTCGAATATCCAAGTATTCGAATACTATTCGAATATTTAAGTATTCGAATACTATTTCGAAAAGCATGTTTTTAAAAAAAAATTTCACCATAAAGTATTTCATGCTTTTTAGTGAAAATATTGTATTGTCATCGGAATTACACATGTGTCCAAAGTTTCAAGCCGATCGGATATGTTGAAGTGGGTCAAAATTAGCTTACAATATTTCACCCTGACAAACTAACGAACTCACAACTGAAACTAAATAAAAGCTTGTAAAAAAATGAACCTAAAGAACTTGATTTATAATTCACACCATACTATTCGAATATTTAAGTATTCGAATACTATTCGAATACTGATGTATTCGAATACTGACGTATTCGAATAGTATGGTGTGAATTATAAATCAAGTTCTTTAGGTTCATTTTTTTACAAGCTTTTATTTAGTTTCAGTTGTGAGTTCGTTAGTTTGTCAGGGTGAAATATTGTAAGCTAATTTTGACCCACTTCAACATATCCGATCGGCTTGAAACTTTGGACACATGTGTAATTCCGATGACAATACAATATTTTCACTAAAAAGCATGAAATACTTTATGGTGAAATTTTTTTTTAAAAACATGCTTTTATTAAAATGTACTAAAAAGGAACCAATAATATTAATACCGGCCGATCTGACTGCCTGAGAAGAATTCCCTCATAGGGTGGATGTACCAGTAAATGAACACGTACCAGTGAATGGACATTTTATATTAAAATGAGTAAAATAAGTTATTAAAATAAGCAACTAATTAATTAGAGACTTCTTTTAATTTCTTGCTTCTTATCCAAACAATTTTTGCAGCACGTGGAATCAATCGCGCTGCAAACATAATTTTATAAAAGTGTTCATTCATTAGCCTTAAGTGTTCATTTATTGGTACTTTTTTTTATTTTTATTACTTTATAATTAGTTATAGGGTAAACGCTTTTTAGTGAAAATATTGTATTGTCATCGGAATTACATATGTGTGCAAAGTTTCAAGCCGATCGGATATGTTGAAGTGGGTCAAAATTAGCTTACATGATTTCACCCTGACAAACTAACGAACTCACACCTGAAACTAAATAAATGCTTCTAAAAAAATGAACCTAAAGAACTTGATTTATAATTCACACCATAATATTCGAATACATCAGTATTAATAGTATTCGAATACATCGGTATTCGAATAATAACATTCGAATACTCAAATATTCGAAGTTTATTCGTAGCATTCGAATACTTGTAAAATATTCGAATAGTAGGGGAAAGGTGGGATAGTTGATCAGCGGGGATACATGATCACATCAGTTTTTTACTTAATATATTGGCAATCTATGCCTGCTGCCACGCTAGCGTGGTAATATTTACATTATCGCAACACTTCACGTTGCAGTTTTCGTTTGGGAGCATAGAATAATGTTGTTATAAGCTTCGATCTTATTTGCAGCCAAAAAGTAAATATTTCGGTCTGCTTGTTCTTCCTCCTTTTCGAGTAAATGTTGCATTTTCAACGATTTGAAATATACTAAGTAAAAACGGCAATTTCGAGTTAATTAATGCTATTTATTGATTGATCTAAATATTTAAGGTAAGTTTAATTTTTCATCTTTTTCAAATCGAGTGCATTGAGGGATACATGATCAGTTTGTGAGGTGGGATACTTGAACCGCTGAAAATGTTCCAATAAAGAACCATAGAACGCCTAATGAAACAGAAAAATACGGCAAAGAAAATGTGAAGGAAAATCTTTTCTTTATCATCATCTTAATCAGATGATATCTAAGTGAAATGTCTTTTAAGAATGCATTTATGTTGTTTTATGTCATAGAGTTCTTCGGTTTCATTTTTTCAGTAATTCCTTCAAGTTTCTTATAGTTTACTTTCTTTTTATGATATTCCCTTTATTTCATGTTATTGACGAAGATAATAAATATTTTTTAGAATGTTAATGTGTTATTTACTCTGAAAGTTCGTTGATCAAGTCTCCCTAATCGTTTGATCAAGTCTCCCCTTCAGTGGAGGATACTTGTGCATAACGTCACTGCCAGAAAATGTTGAAATTCTGTCATTAAAATTAGTTTTCAGCTCTAAAATTTGTCAAAGTATATCGAGAATACTCTAAGAATCACAACTTACATAATTAAATACAAACAAAGCAAACCATTATTATTATTTTAATAAAAAAGCAAAACTGTGATCAACTATCCCACCTTTCCCCTAAATTATTCGAATAGTCCCAGCCCTAGTATGAAATAACAAAAACTTTAGACGATCTTTATTAGATTTATTATATATCGAATTTGAGATATTTTCATCACAAGAATTACAGCATTGCTGAAACTTGAACGAAAGGCTTCGCGGAATTCTCGAGAAAAATTGAGAGAGAAAATCGCTGCAATAATCAACAAAAATTTCTCCCTTATCCGCGATTCATTACAACAACTTCGCAGTTCGTGATCCCGCAAGGCTTTAAACCAGAATAATTAGCGCTCGATCTCTGAATATGTTAATGGTATCCTTTTAGCCGAATTTAAATTGCCCCCCCCCCCCCCCCCGCGTGTAACTCCGAAAACACAGCAGAAACGTGGGCGAATTAGCAGCGGCATGCGGGAAGGGCCGGCGATTTTCGAATTACCCGTGTATCCGGCTTTTGAAAATTCAGTGGCCGATGAAATCCGCCGGCCTCGCCTCGATACGGCCTTTTTCCCCGCGTCACGTGGCTGCGCGATCGGCTGTTTACGTTTAATTAAATTTCCCGCATTCATCGATTAATTCCCCGGGGACAATGGACAGGCACAATCCTATTTTCTACTGGACTTGATTAAACGCGGTCCGCGGGACAAAGAAGACCGGACGGCTCATAATTCCGGCGCGCTGGGCCCGTTGTTTAAACGTCACGGGTGTGATTTTAACTCCCCCGTCACTGTAACATTGGCCACTGAATCAATAACTGACTGATTGCCTGGCTGGCGGAGGTGCACGTCTATGGGAGTACGTCGGAAAGGAAAGGCAGGGCGAGGGGACGTCGCTGGAAGACGGGGCACAGGGGTGGGTGGATGCGGTTGCTACGACATGAACGTCCAAGGGAATCATAATAGGTAGACTAGACTGCTCGCGAGTGAGCCGTTCCGTTAAAACAATGCATTCATAAAGTCAACGACACCGAAGCGGCGTTTCACTCTTCAGAAATTAGGTAGTTCCTGCCCGTAGCCTTATCTTATGCTCCCTACTCAGAGATCATTTCAGAAGAGCAGCTTCTTCGCTTCATCTGCACGTTGTTGAGAATGAACTCGCAGTTTACGCGCATGTCGTCTCAAGGATATGCGTTTTACGCGAAGGTGGATGTCGCTATCGACTCATCCGCGTAGCCGCCGAAGTTGCAAAACGGTGGTGGTAATTTAGGGAAAACTATTCAACCAATCGACTTGCCCTTACGCATACAACCAGATAATTCCAAACTATTGCCGATGGACCTATAGTATTATAAAAAAAATTAATTTTGATACTTCAATGCGGCATAAATAGATTAAAAAATTTCCTGCAAGATCGCACTTCTTTTCCTAAGCTCTACAATTTTGTCCATTTTCGACGTTTTTCTGGTTTTTTTAGGTCCATCGACAATAGTTTGGAATTGTCTAGTTGTATGTGCAAGGGCAAGTCGATTGGTTGAATAGTTTTCTCTAAATTACCCCCGCCGTTTTGCACTTCGGCGGCTACGCTGTAGCAAGATGCTTTAATAGCGACATCTACAATGTATATTTTTAACATAAACTTTTTTTCGTATCTTCGAAAATTAAATGTAAAGCCATGAAACAGTTCAAAATGATTTGCTTCATAATTTCTCCAGAAAAAATCCCCAACATCGGCCTGTTTTACTGTTGCCTAAAGTATAGTCCCCCCTTGAGGGTGGCTGATTAGATGGGGATGGTTACTACAACGTACAGACCTATATATTCCCGTATATTCGGTCAAAGGCAGTGATTGTTATCATGTCTACCCTCAGGGCTTGAGGCTTGTCTCCATGGGCGTTTTAACCCCAGGAGCCATGTCCTCAGGACGGGAACTAGCGATCCCGGGGTCCCGAGCCGGCTCTTCCGTGTTGAGGCTGTGCTGGAGGCTCGACTGGGAGCATTTTGTGAATGAGATAACCCTAGTCGAGCTTAACCTTTCCCTGGTGGGTATGTCGTTCAGGCTATTTATGGTAGTTGTTACTTACACTATCACTGCTTGAAAAAGTAAAGGCTTTAGATCATGGTAGGATCGAATCTAATATAAAAGCTTATAGGATGTGTTTGGAGGAAATGATTATATGGGTCAGAATAGACCCTGCATCCACTATACTAACGATTGGCAAGTCATCCGCCATCTAAGGGTTGTTAATAGGAAGATCGAGTGTTTCTCTTTGTCCACCAATCAGGAGATATATATTTAATTGTTTGATATAGTTTACCACTCGGCGTCCCCACATCACCGTGTGCCGTCCAATCAACTTCAAATTGCGGCCCTCGAAGCTCCAATGTTATATAAAATTCACAAGGCGCAACAGGAGAAAAAGATCGAGTTGATTCCAGCGAACTCTTCCCTGGCCCCTCTCTTCCAAGGGCCATCAAGGACAATCGCGCGGGTTCTGCTCAATGTTTCACGAAGAAATAATAGCAGCATCGACAGCGATACCCAGCATCCTTGGAGAAGACAAACATTGCCCGATAAAGAGGGTGCGGACCGTGCGGGGATGGGGCGCGAGATTCGCTCGCCCTCCTGGAGGCCCGAGTAATTGAAAGAAAACTTTGTTAACGGCGGGACATAAAAGTTTATCGAGCGCGTCGTATTATTCCTCGATATTAATAATCGACGACACTGTGATCTTTGGATTCCGCGGACTCTAGACCGTCGTCGTTTCCTGCTCCGTAGTTTTACGAGCAGCGGTCGCCGGCTTTGGGACCCGAGAATCCTTGAAATAGAGTCAGCCGCGGACATTCATAATCGAATGCTCGCCATTACCGTCGCGCAATTGACGAACGTGCAATATTGTGTTGCCTCCGGTAAACCGGCGAAATTAATTATCATCTTTTTGCAACGGCAATGAATGACGAAGTGGGTTCGTTGAATTTGTGTAAAAGTATCAAGCAGGTATCAAATGTAGGAATATATATCTATATAAGTCGAAGTCGCCAGACTTGGAAGAAAATTAAAAACTTTAACCCCGATGCGCGAGGGTCAAATATCGATCGATTTTTGTCTTCCCCAGAGGCAACTTTCCCGCACTAGGTCGTTTCGAGTTTCGAAAAATTTTGGTTTTTCGGCCCACCCTAATACTTATGTAGGATTCGGAAAGGAGCAACTTCGGAGGATCGCGTTGGTGGAGTTGGTTAGGCGGCAGACCAGTGCGCAGAGCAGCGTGGAGAGGAAATAACTTACGGTAGTCTTTCTAGCGGTGGGGGAACGCCACGCATGCGCGCGATGACGCCGTGACGTCGCACAGTGGGGCAAAGTGACAAATTTTGTGTCAAAATCAAAGAACTTTTGATAGAAATGAGATAGAGCGATGATTTTTTTTTTTTGTTAAAGCTGAAACATTGCAGAATAAGGGAAAATTGCCGAGATTATGGTGCGAACGTTTTTTCACTGTGAAAATTTGTGTTAAACTTGAAATTTTTCAACAAAATTGTGATTAATCCAATACCATGCACGGTAGGATTTTTTTCTTGACATGTTGGACCTCATTTCCTGTAGATTTTGTCACGCTGATTTCAAATCCGTTCGCAAAATTTGTCTACTACCTCAGGATTTTGAAAAAAATCGATTTATGTGAAAGATATAATGAAATCATATTTTTTTCGTTGAAATGATTTGATAACCCACTGGTTTGAAGGTATATTGTATGCCCATATATGGAACACAATCAAAATAAGAATAATGAAGTATTTGAATGTTTTTAGTTACTTACAAAACACTTCACATCTCGTGATCACTTGACGTATCGCTGTCCTGGTCACTGGCACTCTCTGTAGGCCAGCGATGCCCCGATGGGCGGCCCGAGGGTACGAGCATCCATCCCATTTTCCAAAGCTCGCGTGCAAGGGGGTCTCGAAACCAATGAAGTTGCAGGCATGTAACGGATGAGGAAAACTCTAGTACTGTGCGTGTAGGCTCGTACCCTGAAATCAGCATGTAACCGTTACATGCTGATTTCATTGCGATTAAATTGATTTGACTTCTGGTTATAGGCTGATTTCAAGTCGTTTGGATTTGTGGTTATGGGTTCTATTTTTTGATGACAGGATAATTCTTTAAACCCTGGGGGGTTTCTTTTTCTTCATAATTTTGTATTGTCATCCAAACTACGTATGCCTGCAAAGTTTCAAGTCTATTGGATAGTTGGAAGTGGGTTAAAATTGAGTTTCTAGATTTGAACTGAACAAACATACATACAAACAACACGCAAACAGAGGATTGAAGCTGAATAAAAATCGTTTAATAAGAAACTTTTTGTTAATCAGAGGTGTAAGTGGGAATGTTCAAGTCTATTTCGTCCAATTACATAATATTATTGTTTAATCATTAGTCAATTCCTGTTTATTTTCCCAATTCCTAAAATGTAGAACACTGGGGCTCCAAGAGTCCCAGTCATATAAGCCTACGGGTACGAGCCTACACGCACGCTACTAGAGTTTTCCTCATCCGTTACATGCCTGCAACTTCATTGGTTTCGAGACCCCCTTCCATGCGAGCTTTGGAAAATGCGATGGATGCTCGTACCCTCGGGCCGCCCATCGGGGCATCGCTGCTGTAGGCTGTGTGTGGCTGCAATGTAATTTAAATTAGATATCTATTTTCCATAATTATATTTTCATTTACACATGAAGTAAGGTAAGTATTTAATCTTTTTAACTTACTTCTCATCAACAACAAAAAAAATATAAAAAAAAAAGACATTAATATAAATGAATATAATGTAAATGAAAATATAATTATGGAAAATAGATATCTAATTTAAATTACATTGCAGCCACACACAGCCTACAGAGAGTGCCAGTGACCAGGACAGCGATACGTCAAGTGATCACGAGATGTGAAGTGTTTTGTAAGTAACTAAAAACATTCAAATACTTCATTACTCTTATTTTGATTGTGTTCCATATATGGGAATACAGTATACCTTCAAACCAGTGGGTTATCAAATCATTTCAACGAAAAAAATATGATTTCATTAGTCTTTCACATAAATCGATTTTTTTCAAAATCCTGAGGTAGTAGACAAATTTTGCGAACGGATTTGAAATCAGCGTGACAAAATCTACAGGAAATGAGGTCCAACGTGTCAAGAAAAAAATCCTACCGTGCATGGTATTGGATTAATCACAATTTTGTTGAAAAATTTCAAGTTTAACACAAATCTTCACAGTGAAAAAACGTTTGTACCATAATCTCGGCAATTTCCCCTTATTCTGCAATGTTTCAGCTTTAACAAAAAAAAAACATCATCGCTCTATCTCATTTCTATCAAAAGTTCTTTGATTTTGACACAAAATTTGTCACTTTGCCCCACTGTGCGTCGGACCAATCAACGCCAAGATGGGAAACGACGCCAGCGCCAAGCCAAGCCAACTAGCCGGACCAAGTGAGGCCGCGGCCAACCAGCGTCGCCGGGGAATCGGTTGTTATTTCCTCTCCGCGCTGACGCAGAGGACCCGCCGATCTGGGGTTCGAGTCCCATCAGCCCGGGGTTCTCCTTTTCGCCTGCACAAACTCACCACAGCTCCCACAACGTGGACATCAGACTCCCACGCCCTCGAACAGCACCACCCCCTTGCCTCATCATCCAACGCTCCGCTCTCCCATTTAGCGAAACAAATTGTCACCTAACCGAGCGATTCGAGCGAAAAAAAACGAGCGATTCGAAGCTCGCGGCCGCGCCGCCCCAGCAGTCCCATCGAAACCCTACACCGCTTCATCCCTCAATTCGCCACACCTGCCCCATTGCGCAGCACATTTCGGTAACCACGAATCAAATAAACCGTGACAATGCCTGCGTGGCGGTGGAATACCTTAAACGCCATTCCGGAATTGCGATCGGCGGAGGCGGCGATGGGGTTCGGAGAAGCAGGCAGCTATATCAAAGAGCGCGCGGAAAATTCGGTTGCCGGGGCGGGCAGCGGAAGTGGAAAATCGCGGTGGCGTTTATACGGATCGTTAAATCCGGGCGCGGCGTCGTCCAGAAACGGCCACGGAAGTTGGGAAATGCCGTCGAAGTTGGGCGCGAGCGGCGACGCAGTTGCCAGGAGTTGCAGCGGATGCCGCGGTGTCCGGCGATAGCGGCGGACTCGACCGCGCGTATCGCTCGTATTAGCGATAATATCTCGCTCGATCCCCGACCGCCGTGGCCGTAGTCACGCGTGCCGCTGCAACCGACACGCACTAATTATGCAAATGAGTTTAGGACTGCTGCGGGCCGCTGTTAACGAGCGATGCACGTGCATTCGCGTTCCATCGAGCGGAGAAACATCGGGCTGCAGCGCCCGGCGACACTCGTGTGCATCGGCCGTCGGCGCGCGCGTTCGCGATACCCCCGAACACGCGGGCACAAATGAATTTTTCAACGGTCACAAGTGGGTTTCAGGCGCTTAGAGCAAAACCGGACTAACCCACATTGAATAAAAGTTAATACTTCTATTTTATATGATTAGTGCAGCCTGATGGAATTATTGCTACTAACCAGAGTTGGGCAAAAGTTTATTTAAATAAAAATCTCAAATAACGAACAAAAGATAAATAATTTTTATTCGTTATTCGAGGCTCGAATAATCGAAGTTATCTTTATTCGAAGAGCACCGAATAAATAATTTTATTCGATGAGAATTTATTCGACGAATAAAGATAATTTTTTATTAGATCAGAATTTATTCAACGAATGAAGATAATTTTTTTATTCCATGAAAATTTATTCGACGAATAACGATAGTTTTTTATTCGAAGGTTTTATTCGAATAAATGCGTCGAATAAATTTTTCGTCCGCAGCATTTATCTTTTCGAAGCCTTCGAATAAAGCCACGAATAACTTTCGTCAGCGTCGAGCGTGTTTATTCGAGCCGCCGGTCCTTTGTGTTCGGCGCTCGCCGCTCGGCGGGGCTCGACCCTCGGCGGCTCGAATAAACACGCTCGACGCTGACGAAAGTTATTCGTGGCTTTATTCGAAGGCGTCGAAAAGATAAATGCTACGGATGAAAAATTTATTCGACGCATTTATTCGAATAAAACCTTCGAATAAAAAACTATCGTTATTCGTCGAATAAATGTTCATCGAATAAAAAAATTATCTTCATTCTTCGAATAAATTCCCATCGAATAGAAAAATTATCTTTATTCGTCGAATAAATTCTCATCCAATAATATTATTTATTCGTTGCTCTTCGAATAAAGATAACTTCGATTATTCGAGCCTCGAATAACGAATAAAGATAAAGTATCATTTATTCGATGGTTATTTAAATAATTTTTTATCTAGATAATGCCCAACTCTGCTACTAACTCAATTCCTTAAAAAATGTGGGCTTTTGCTCTCAATGCCTCGTTTTATACAAGTAGCCCCGCAACGCTTCGCGTGGCCGTTTCTGAGAAGTGCCGCTGACGCTTCGGTGCACGTTCGTTGGAAGTCTTTTGAGGATGTCTGTTGGGTTTTGTGGAAAATAGATTTTTGAGAGCTTCGCTGTTTGATTGTTGCTGGGAGACAAGATCGTTTACTTATTTAGGAGTGACTTTCTTTCTGAACTTTGATTAGGGTGTATTGTTGATGTGCGGGTTCGAAAGGAAGCTAGGAGAGGGATTATTCAAGTGCATGTTGTATACCGTAAATAAGACACTGAATTTATTTTAGAAACAATAATTTTATTTTTAAATGAGGTCTTAAGGATACTTTATGTGGAGGACTCTGGAATGAGAGATTACTTAAGACAGGATACCACCTTTGCACTTAAAAAAAATTGAAATTTTTTTTGTTCTCAAAGTACTCTTTCAAGTGTACAGAATCGAAATTCATTCATTAGAAAGGTGGCCGGAACCTTTTTCTTGTGTAAAAACCGGATTGGAGCAGATATATAAATCTATATAAAACTTTAAACGCATTTTTCTCGAAACGATGTTTTCCAAATCAGCGTGTTAGATTACTCCTACAATTTTCATCGGATTGACTTGAAACTTTGCACAATTCTTCCGATTGGTGTAATCTAACGATGTACGTAGGACTTTTGCTGTAGCGTTGTTATTTTTCTTTTGGTGCGCAATTTTATAAATTTTTTTAAACTTTTTTACCCTAAAAAATTGACCTTTTCGTTAAAATGGCCGCCATTTTCTTAAAAATCGAAATTTCGTAAAATCCCTACGTACAGCTTTGAACAATATTGTTGTTAATAGGGACATTCTTTGGTTTCTTTTCTAAGAGCCACGTACAGAGCGGAATTTGACACGCCGTCTAACGATGTTTCTCCAAAGGAGTGTATTTTAGCGCCACCTACAAGAGATTATTTTTTACTTTTTCAGTTTCAAAAAATGTGTAATTACAGATTAAAGTTACATTAATGAATGACTGAAACCGATTTTGTTTCTGCGCATTCTTTGTATGCAAAAAAAATTCATGAAAAACGCCTCCAAAATCGCAGTCAAAGGTGGTATGCTGCCTTAAAGTGTCTGCTTGAACTGTGCCCCTGACTAGGTAACTGGGTCTGTAGGTCCTCCAGGCAGGCAGCTCTTGCCGATTCTAAAATTTCAAATTGCACACCCCTATAGGTTAATCCTCCGGTCGAGATTCCAGGAGTTATTTCAAGAATCTGGGTCATATTATTGACAATCGAAAATTGTTAAGCACCCTCGACTCTGACGAAAAACTTCTTAGGGACAGGGCAAGGCGTTGGAAGGCGAGCTAATGAAAGCCAGGTGGACCTTCAACGTGCATAAAATCTAGAAATATGTACCTTTATATTTATATGCAGACGATATGACGAAATGACGAGCTTTACGTCCTTTTCTGTGAAGTGTAAATATCTCGTGGGTAAAGTATATTTCAGGAGAAATGTGAATTATAAAGTGAATCGATTATTGTAAATTTGACAAATGACGAGAGGGTAGGAACGAGGAGCACGGGAAAACCATGGCAGTGGAATGGATGCACTTGTTTGATCAGTCGTGTTTTCAAACAGATAACAATTATTTTATAAATGAAAGAACTTCCTTTGTTCGTTGCACCAGATAATTAAACGCGAACGATGCTACAAAAAAATGGACCGTATTATATACTAGCTGACCCGTTACCCGGTTTCACCCGGGAATTATTTATGATGTTTGAAAAATAAAAAAGCCTAAACCAAAAAATAAATAGTCTATAATCTAATCTAGGACGTGTGTAAAGTATATTCAGAATTTTAATGAAATCCGTTCAGCCGTTTAGGCGTGAAAGAAGGACAAACGAACAGACAACGTTTCACTTTTATATATTAGTAAGGATCATATACAATTTCCGGTTTTGGTTGTATAAAGCAGTTTGCGTTCGAAACTTCGATATCCTGAAATTTCAACTCCATAAATATTAAATGGCGTGTCACGTTACTGCGCGTAGTAGCATAAAATGCTTTGCGGTTTTATAAATGTTAGTTACAATTGTGTGTTCGGTATCAGTTACTTTGGAAACAAAGGGGAATATCAAATGTAAATATAAAAATATCTTCGTTGGGTATTTTAGTTTCACTTTTTCCAGGACCTTAAACAATTAAATTATGTCCTGGTTTACAAATTGCTTTAGATTGAACTGAAAGTGTTCAACTGCGAAAAGCAGCCGTGTTTCGAGAAATAGCAGACAATTATCAAATTATGAAATTTAATTATCATTCGGTGAACTGATTTCAAAATGAAACTGTTATTTCAGTACATCCTGTTTGTTTGTGTAATAATAGTGAAATTCAATTCCTACTCCGTAGGTTCCACAGTGATGCTCCAATTTCCAATTATACACCAACTTAATTTAACGTTAATTGAACTGTAATAGCGCATTTAATTAAATTTACAGAATAATAAACCTCAAAAGTAGGTTCCAATTCTAACAGGGTGAATCATTCAATCTACCCCAACTAAGCATCCCCTTTTCGCCGCAGAACCTACTATAAACCCTCTAAATTAAGTATCCTCTTCTGAACGATCCGAATCACAACTATAAACCAACATTTGCTAATTAAATTTCTCATAGTCAATATTTCCTTTCTTCGTCGCCCATCGTCGCAAGAAAAGCCACCAAAAACATTATACACCCAAAAAGTATCAGCAAAATAAATTTGCCATCAAGTTCGCTGACGTTAAGCCGATGGCTAATTATAATTAGCTGTCGCGCAGCAACCAGGTACCACGGCTCGCGGACTCCCCGTTCGCCAGCATTGATCGGTAAAAATTTCAGAAATTACCATAGAGCGCGTGTGACGCGGGTTCCAGGGGCTGGTTTCTAAGGAAAGCTCGGAGATTGGCTCGCTTATAACGACTTTACTTCCGGGGAAACTTCTTTCATCAAGCGACGAGCGTCATCGTTCACGAAGGTACACGCGGCGAATCGATTCGTTAAATAATACCGGCTGATCGCCGCCGCTGTTTTTTCCTACCGCTCCTTTTTGCTCGCTCATTCTCAATTTGTCTGCTTGTCAAGGCTCGTTTCCACCCGATGCCCGGAGATTAGCCGGATTTAACGAGTAACCCCGAAGAATTCCCGTTGCCGTTTTGTGACGCGAGGATGAACGCGCGCGGCCCGTGGCCGGCGATTTTCACGACGAAACGCGCAGCAAAGCTGGCAAGCTGGCTTTCACGTTTCCCTTTAAATTATTCCCCATATTTCCAGCGCCCGTTTAATCCCATCAAAACATGTTCTCCCGCTTTCCTTTTTTTCAACGACGCTTTATCTCGCCGATTCGGGCCATTTTCCGATGTGTTGAGCGCTAAGCTTTCTCGAGGTTCAAACTCTACGTCTGGCTCGAGTTGAATATTAAAAATTCTACACATACGTGGAATCGTGGATCTGTTAGCTGGGAGTGTGGAAGTCGACGGTGGAAGCTGGTGTCTGTTAAAGACACCGGGGATATTGAAAATGAGTAGCTTTATATTTTTCTTCGCGAGCTTTTGGAGCTCTGTGGGAAGTGGATGGTGTTGAAATTTTAATTACCAGTTGAAGTAAAGCTTGTACCTGTCGCTCGTAATAGAAACTCGATTCAATTAGCCGTTTTACTCCTCGTTTAATAACACTTTAGCTTCGGAGCAAAATGGAGAGATGGATGACAGTATTATGACACAGCGATCCGAGATTATTCCATCAAATTAGATGTGGCAATTTGAATTTGGAAAAGTAAAGATGGTTGCAGAAGATCGATCCAGGTTAATTGGGAATTTAAAATAATCACCAGCACTTCTATGGTTGAAGGAATTTATCAGGAAAGATTGTATTAATAAATTAACTACACTTTGCTATTCGGTATTAAAACGGAAGCTTCAATTCTCTATCGAAGCTGATTCTTCCTGTTAAACATTTAATAACAGGGAATGGGAAATCAATTATTTGGGATCGAGTGTCTTTAAAAATCTTCGACGGTATGAAACAGGAATTATTTAAATTGAGGATCTCGCAGCGAGAGGGGTGCAGCTATACCAACTTCGAGGAAATTAGAAAAAACTGTTTATAAAATTACTGCTTTGACTTAACATTAAGGGAGTGTCCTGCTTTACAAAGTCCAAAAAAATGATTTTTTCGCGAATTTTTTCTCATAAAATTATAGAATATGGTTGTAATTCATGTCTGAATGAAAAAATCAAAATGGTTTTTAATGCTCATATATTTTTCTTCTGGGTGAACTAAGAAAAAGCAGAAAAAAGCGCGAAATCATAATTTTTTTTAGTTTGAGAAGAAGCATGTCTATTTTTTAAAGACAACATTTGACTTTAACGTGCTATAAAAATGATTCAAAAATAATTTTTTAACAATCTTTTTAGTTCACATAGAAAAGAATTTAATACTGAAGAGCATAAGCTTTGGTTCAATTCAATAGGCCGCATAGTTTTTTTGCTATCACACCCGCCAATTTTAAAGAATCGTAAAACTGAAAACTGGAGAAATCGCGCTTTAAAGTTTTCGCTCGCGGTCGATCGTTACAATTCTCTGCGTTCAACTTATAAAATTTCTAACTCACTCTGCTCTACGACTATTCTGTACTATTACACTGCACAACTCTGCCGTTTCGATTGTCATTAAAAGTAATGATCGACGAATGGGGACGCGTCAAAGTGTGAAGCACGCGTCCGTGTCCGGCCGAGCGCTCGCACATATGCTCGCCGCTTACCTGCTCTCGGTTCTGTATCTTTAAAAATACTTCGAATTGGCCGCTGTAACTTTGTGAATACATTCTTGGATAGTTTATCTATCGATTTAGGCAATGAAAAAAAAATCTATTTTTTGGACTTTATAAAGCAGGCTCCCCCTTAAGGCAGGATACCACCTTTGACTGCGATTTTGGAGGCGTTTTTCATGAATTTTTTTTGCATACAAAGAATGCGCAGACACAAAATCGGTTTCAGTCATTCATTAATGTAACTTTAATCTGTAATTACACATTTTTTGAAACTGAAAAAGTAAAAAATAATCTCTTGTAGGTGGCGCCAAAATACACTCCTTTGGAGAAACATCGTTAGACGGCGTGTCAAATTCCGCTCTGTACGTGGCTCTTAGAAAAGAAACCAAAGAATGTCCCTATTAACAACAATATTGTTCAATGCTGTACGTAGGGATTTTACGAAATTTCGATTTTCAAGAAAATGGCGGCCATTTAACGAAAAGGTCAATTTTTTAGGGTAAAAAAGTTTAAAAAAATTTATAAAATTGCGCACCAAAAGAAAAATAACAACGCTACAGCAAAAGTCCTACGTACATCGTTAGATTACACCAATCGGAAGAATTGTGCAAAGTTTCAAGTCAATCCGATGAAAATTGTAGGAGTAATCTGACACGCTGATTTGGAAAACATCGTTTCGAGAAAAACGCGTTTAAAGTTTTATATAGATTTATATATCTGCTCCAATCCGGTTTTTACACAAGAAAAAGGTTCCGGCCACCTTTCTAATGAATGAATTTCGAGTCTATACACTTGAAAGAGTACTTTGAGAACAAAAAAAATTTCAATTTTTTTTAAGTGCAAAGGTGGTATCCTGCCTTAAAGAGAGAACACTAATCGAAAAGTATATATTTTTACACAATAAGTAGTAGTTACTGAGTGGATAATATCCTAAAACAAAAATATTAATAGTGCCTAATATTTCTATTTCTATTTTTATTTATTTGCATTCAATTTGCATAAAACTTGCACAATAAACAATGTACAATTTTTTTCCTACCTATATCACACGCCGTAACTCAAAAACTGTCCGAAATGGAGTTGCACCACTCTTGCTGTAAGGTCCTCAATTGTTGTGCCGCATAGGTCTCGCCGAAGTGGCTTCATTTCCCCGAAATTTAATTGATTTATTGTCCAATCGCGAGTTGAAACAAGTTCTGGCGACGAATGCCTGTAAACTTGTAACTACGGCCCTCTTGGAGCAATATCTGCTCCGTTGGCAATCGTTTAATTTATCAGAAGGTACTTTCAGCATTGAGAACTTAACTTCCCCCGCGATACTTTGAGCGCAGTTGACTAATGGCCAGTGTTCCTCGTCGAGCTGAATAGTTTTTGTTCCGCGAACGACCGTCCACCGTATCTTTTCTCCGTAATCGGGAAACGATTGCCCTTTCCTCGGATTTACACTCGTAATTCAATACCGTAAAGCATTCTGTTTCTCTGCCCTCCGTCTTTTATAGAGGAGTGCAGATATCGTTGCAAAATACGGGGCAGTGAGAGCAGATGAGGGAACTACGGCTACGTGTCGTCTCCCACGAAAATCTGTGCGCGTGGGAATAGAAGAGGGGCTCGCTGATGAAATTAAACGATTTTTAAACGAACGGCTGTACGTCAAGTGTATTCGGGTGTTTCGGCGCGTTGAAACGTTAATGAATCGATGAAACGCGATGACGGATCGGACACTTTGGACGTGATGAAATTTTTTTGTCACGTGTCCAGTGAATAGTTTTTCAGGCCTTTCGTTTCTGTCAAAAGCGATGCGCGCAGCTCGAAGGAGAGGCGGAAAAATCGCCAGTAACTTTCAACAGGTTTTCGCGACACGCATACAACGGGCTGGTGAAAAGTCTCGTTTTTATTATTTTCCGAGGGGAAGCGTTCTGATGGCTCGGGTAGAGCCAGATCACTGACTGGTTTTAAGGAAAACGGATCAAGTTAGAAATTAGACGATTGTAATGGCAGAAGTATTGGCGAATGGCCTTCAGAAATTAATGGAATTAATTGGTTTTGTAGTTTGTTTGTGGTATTACAGATATAAAAATTCGCGAGGTGGTCCAAGTTTTAATTTAAAAATTAGTGCATGTAAATACAGCATTGCTTTGGTGGAATGGAAAATGTAATACTCTTTCAATATTCCACACAAATATTGGTTTCAGGCACGTGATCCTTTCAAGGGAACAGTATTCGTGAAATTAAAGGGTAACGCCACGATGATAAAAAATGGTAGGATAACTCAGCAGGTGATTTTAAAGAAATTAAAACCGCGGAATGACTCCAATGGAAAATACGTATCGGCTGCGTGGTTATTGATTTTTTATACATATCATAAGAACCTTATTTTACATTTTTAATAAGGTTCTTTAAAATCACCTCCAAAGTTATCCTTCCATTTTTTGCCTATCATCGTGGCGTTACCCCTTAATTCAATGTGTTTACTACCACGAGAAATTAATATTCGTCAAATTTCGTAAAAATGGGTCCAACAACCATTCTTTCCAAGTTATGACACTTTTTGCCTGTTAGCAGACAATCGAAATACTTCAGATGAGTTAAGACAACAATTTCCGGATTGCTGTGTTTTCGAGTCTGTACTATCTCCGGTGAAGAAACCTCCTGAGTTTTATTTTAAATGAGGGAAACATAAAGGACATTTCCTACGACGAATGAGCACATTGTTATTGTATAATGTAGAAACTGTTCGCTGTTGAACCAGTGTTTACAAACATTTATCTACTTACTTTTCTACCTAGATTTTACAGACGCCTTGTACAAGGCAAGCATATCGTATTATTATAAAGTTAGTTGGTGTACCTTGAATAGTATACTTTGAATCTCGGCGTTCCTTCGATAGGAACTTAATTATAAAGCTAACATTACGAACACCCCCGCGTTCTTGTCGGAAAATTCGAGCTTCAAAGCAACGCGTAAATTAACAACGTTCATTACAGTCGCATGCTCTCGATAAAACGTTAAATGGGGCGTCCGTGTTCAAAACATATAACATGCTTATCTTCCAGGCGACACTGGAATTAATCCAGTGCATTTAGTAACCACAGAGATTGGGGGTGAATTATAAACTTTGATAGAAGCGGTAAAAAATGAATGATCAGTGATAGGGAAATGATGAATGGTGCCCTATCAAACATCCAATTTTGAAAATGATCAGGGTGGTTGATTTAAAAATCCATTGGAAATATTATCTACTACGACAAATGCATCGTAGCTCCCACGATATTTCTTTCGATAGAACCCTTGTTTGCTCCTGATCTCGACCAGTGCAAATAACAACGACCTCCCTCTCAAGGAGAGGCTTTCAAGCGTCCGCCTCCGATTGTTTTGGTTTTCGGATATATTTTAGAACGACCGAAACATAACAAATAAGTACGTGTTGTTTTATTTTGGCTGGTTTGCATATTTAGGGTGTGAAATCACCCCTCAAAGTTCATAAGAAGGGGTAGGAAACTTCCTACTATTAATTTAAGGAACATTATAACATTGCGTTGAAAATTCTTTGAACTTTGAGGGGTGGTTTCACCCCCTAAATACGCAAACAGGCCAAAATAAAAGAACACGTACCGTTAAGGAACTAGTTTTTGATCAGTTTAGAGGGCTTCCCGGTTTAATATTTATTTTTAACCTAATACAACTTTAAACCATAGACTTTTTTATACTAAAAGATGAATTAATGTTTAAAATATAAGGAAAAATTTTAAAAAGTTGAAAATGAGTATAATTTAATTATTTATAAGGTATGGAATAATAAGGTGACTAGGACCTAGTTTATGATCGTGTAAAATACATGGGAACTAATTTTTGATCAGGTCAGGAACTAGTTTTTGATCATCTAAAATACATGGGAACTAATTTTTTGGTCAGGTGAGGATCTAGTTTTTGATCATCTAAAATACATGGGAACTAATTTCTTATTAGGTAAGGAACTATTCAATGTAAATAATCGGATACTAATTAAAAAGAAAGTACCAAATAAACTTATTTTTATTATACCATCTAAATTAAATTTTTTTATAAGTTTAAAATGTCCTAACCAATTTTTTATTCAGGTGATCAAAAATTAGTTCCACAAGAAAAAATTGGAACTAAATAATGATCCCCATACAGCACACCTCGTTGCAGCAGTATTGCAGGGACGTTGCTGCAATATTACGTTGTTGCAGGTTGCATTGCAATATTGTAGGAACGTTCCTGCAATATTGTTGTGCATTATTGGAGTGGCAATGATCGTACAATATTGCAGCAATATTGCAATTTCGTTGCCGTGCAATGTTCCGTTGGCAACGATGGTACAATATTGCTGCAATATTGTACGATCGTTGCCGTGCAATGTTCCATTGGCAACGATCCTGCAATATTGCTGCAATATTGCGCCCACATCGTCGTGCAATGTTCCAGTGGCAACAGTCCTACAATATTGCAAGAACGTTGCCGTGCAATGTTCCATTGGCAACGATCCTACAATATTTTTGCAATATTGCGCGCACATCGACGTGCAATGTTCCAGTGGCAACAGTCCTACAATATTTCTGCAATATTGCGCGCACATCGTCGTGCAATACTGTAGTGAAAACTTATGGAAACATTACAACAATATTCTGAAGCAACTATGACTTTGTCAAAATTTTTCGAAGTCGAGTGGATTCTACGGCGTGTTTCATTTAACTGGATACGCTAGAATATCTCGTTGGCCGTTGAAGATATGAAAATAGTGTTATCGCGGGAGTTGTATGTAGGTACATGAACTTATAGAGGAGATTCGAAGATCAATTTAATTTTTTTAGATAAAGTAGGTACTATATATTTTAATGTCTGAAATTATTATTATTATTATTAAACGCCTTTATTGCACAAATACGTATATACAATCTAGCAAGAGAAAAGAGAGAAGAGAAGACAAATGTAAAGGTTCAGTCTAAAGACTGTTTTCCAACCTAACCTAAAACGACACCGGGTGAAATTTGTAGTACGCACGTATAGTGTTACAAAACCCTAATGGGGTTTGTCAAATGAGCCTTTGTTTTTGAATAATTTGAGTTTAAAGTATTGCACGGTAGGAGTATAAGTTCGAATACGAAAGCAATCTTATCAATCAGCGGTTGTAGCTGCGGCGGTAAAGTGTTCGTCTACGATGCTACAGGTCCTCGGTTCGAATCCCCCTGGGGTAAAAGAATTTTCAATGAGAAAAAGACACACACGGGCGTTATACTACTACGATTCTGCACACATTCACGTCGTCGCGTCCCTCACTGCCCGAAACATTGCGGCGGAAATACACTCCTGCAATATTGTTAAGGCGGACATAGGAGTGAACCTGCAACGTCTCTGCAATGATGCGGTACAATGGAGTTGCAGGGGATCATTGCCACTATTTTGCCGTTTCGTTGCAGGACTACATATTTGCAATGTTCCCAAAACTTTGCAAAAAACACTCCTGCAATATTGCTAAGGCGGACATAGGAGTGAACCTGCAACTTCTCTGCAATGATGCGGTGCAACATTGCAATCTCGCACCGCAATATTGCCGAAGAGTTGCAGGATCATTGCCACAATTTTGCCGTTTCGTTGCAGAATCATTGCCGGAACGTTGCAGGACTACACATTCGTAATGTTGCCGCAACATTGCAAAAATACACACCTGCAATATTGCGAAGGCGGACATAGGACTGAACCTGCAACGTCTCTGCAATGTTATGTTGCAATATTGCCATCTTGCACCGCATCATTGCAGAGACGTTGCTGCAATGTTATGGTGCTGTGTGGGTCAGTGACTTTTAAAGCAAAATGATACATATAATACTAAAATTCTTGCTCTACATTGTAAAGTATTGTAAGCAAAATGTATGAAAATAACCTTTAATACCGCAACAACCAGCAAAGAAATCGGCTGTGGCGTCGATGGTGATCTATTACTTCGAACAGTAAGAGATGGCGTTCAACAGGGCCTTCTGTCAAGTGGGCCACCTTGCACATTTATTTTCTCGAAAACTAACAATACTAACTGCTTTCACGGACAACACATATATTTTTGAATTATCAACTTTTATGTTAGTAATTATTTCAAACAATTATTTATTGACATAAACTTAAAAGAACGATTTATTTCATGAACTGATAAAAAATTAGTGCCTGATCAAGAACTAGTTCCTTAACGGTATTTGTCATTTCTCTGCCCTCTAAAACATATCCGAATACCAAACCAATCGCGACCGGCACCTGAAAACCACCCCTATCAGATCCACACTCGCCCAATAAAAAATTCATTCCTCTTTTAAAACAATCCCCAAGCAGGTGCTCGTTAAGGCTCTCTTATTCCCGTTCGCGAACCACGTGTCAGTTAACTCCGCGCCCCGAGCTTCGATCTACCCCCGTCCGCAAAGCCCCGCTACACAATTACGACGCGTAAAGACGCCGGTTCCCGAAGTTCAGGGTTGAAGCGATGCGTTCCACGGAACGGCCCGAAGACCGTTGATTGCCTCCATTCAAGCGGGGAACGTTCACCGCCACACTTCTCCCCCTCGCGGGGGCTTCGAGATCGGCGATCTCGAAGGCGCCAACCCCCCGCCGTTCCGTGGTTTACGTTTCGGGGAGCGTTATACCGCGGGACGATCGACCCAATTCCCGATCCATCAAACACCGAATCCCATCCGCGGCGGGCCTCGTAAAAACGGCCCCGTGCTCGTTTTTTCCTCCCCCGAGTCTTTCATTTCCATCGCCGCCGCGGACGGAGCACGCGCGGGGGAGGCTTGATTCCGCGGCGACTATATTGACACAACCTACAACGACCAATTCTGATCGGTGAATTTCGCGCGACGCTTCGCTGCGCCCACGGTTAGATACACGTCTGCCGGTGTTCCCACACGCGGGCAAAATTATCAACACACGTACCCGCGGCGCGGTGCCGGCGAGGGGACGCCCGGACAGAGACAACGAACGTGGATCGACGAGGGCGGGGGTGGCTGGGAGCGCGCGAGAGCGAGAGGGCCCGGCAGAGATGGAATATAAATGCTGTGCACGGGATTCGCGCGAATCTATTCGCCAGATTCGCCGGCATTGTCAGAATCCACCTCCCGCGGTTATTCCGCGGTATGGGCTCCGGTGAAATGGGAATCTTTTATACATTCCGTGTACAGCATTTCCGTTACTCGTTTTTCTCCCCATATTTTAATTAATGGTAGGTTGGCCGCGCGCGAATGCGACGCACGAGAAATGAAATCACCGCGGCCCACTCGGCGCCTTCCTCCTCGCGGCGACCCTCTACCCGTTAGCCCCTTGCAGCTTCGCGGCTTTGTAGCCCGCCATCGCCCGCGCGCCCGTACCTTTGCAAGCGAATGCAAACCGCTCCTCTACCTCCGTCGACCTTTTGCCAATCCCCGCGCCCCCCATTTCGCCGTTCCCTTCCGCGCCGCTGTCCCTTTTCCACTCGCCCCGCCGTTTTTGTCTCCTCCGTTCGACGGGCTCGCAATTTCGCCCGGGCTCCTTGCTGAAATTACGCGGGACCTCTTCGTACCTTTTGACGCCGCGTTTCCACCGCCCCGTTAACTCGGCGTATCGGTTGTCGCCTCGCGACGAAATTTCGAATGATCGCCCTCGCACGCTTTCAACCCCCGTCGCGTTTTATTCCGCCCTTCCTTGTCTCTGCGCTTCCACCACGGCGCCACCCTCTTTCACCCCGTCGTCGCAGGCAGCCCGCGTCGAAGCGCTCGTAGCGTTCAATGTTTCTGCGACAATAGATCACAAAGCGCGGTTACACGGGGTTGTCGAGAGGGGCGAGGACGCGCGACACGCTTTGATTTTCTTCCCTCGCCAGGTGGCAAGAGGGATTCTCCGCCTCAGCACGTGTCCCCAACGGTGGATGAAACGTGCAGGCGAACGAACTCTGCGGCCTTAGGCCGCGCTCCCACGGCTGTGGCGCGGTGCACAGAGGCGCGCGCTCGATTCTGCGTGGTGGCCCCGGCCAGAAGTGTTTTACTGTCTTTGAAGTAGATAGATTTAAATGCTCGTGGGGGTGGTAGAAGATATTGGAACTAGTGTTAACACTGCAGTTGAAATAAACTCAATTAGGGGAAATATGGACAAAACCGGGTACCTGGGTGTTTTCTGGGACGTGCTATTATTTTTAAAATAGCCTCAAATTTTCCCGCGTCGTTGCAGTCACATATTGTCACGATGTGCATTGTTGCATCAACAAAAAAGACGATCGTCTTACAATCGTGCATAGTGAGGTTATATCGTCCTGTGTGTTTTGGAAGGCTATGATCTAATTTTCGATAGTTAAAGAACCTACGATACTTTTGACAGTGTTCGGGTAAGTACTTTTTTGTGTGAATTATGTTAATTGTTGCATATTAAAGTGTAACTAACTAAGACAGTTTATTTGTATTTCGCCATGGTATTGTTGATAATCCGTGAATATTTACAAAATTGTATGCTGGGGTAAAATCGTACGGGGTAATATCGGGTACCCGATTTTGGTAAAGGACCACAACTAAAAAAAAGGAAACTACAAAATTAAATAAAAGACTGAAGGATAATGATAGTAGTAGTGATGGAAACAATGATAACAGGAGCAACGAAGACATTTGCAATTATTGCAAAGAATCCTATGTGTAGGAGACGGAAAAAAGGAAAGCCCGCTCACCGGGACTCGAACCCGGGCCTTCCGCGTGCTGGCCAGTGTTCACGGGAAAGGGCCTGATAGCTCTCGGCTACCCTCTGTTGCGCATGCCCGCGACGAGCTGTGACGTCAAACCAATCAACGCCAAGCTGGTAAACGAACCGAATCGACGCCAGTGGCTGGCTTCGTTTCCCAGCTTGGCGTTGATTGGTTTGACGTCACAGCTCGTCGCGGGCATGCGCAACAGAGGGTAGCCGAGAGCTATCAGGCCCTTTCCCGTGAACACTGGTGCTGGCCAGCCGCCTAACCGATTCCCCCACTGCGGCTTCCCCAAGGACTCTGCTTAATGAGTTCCTCTTAACGGGCGCGCGCCACCTATGGACCTGGGCCTCACTTACACCACAGGCCGCCCGTCCGTCTCCTAACCTAAGAATCCTACATATGGTTCATCCAAATTGAATGAAGGGTGGGTGCAGTGTACTTGTTGTAAGTGGGCTCACGAAGGCTGCACAGGTTAAGGAACTGAAGAATTGGACGAATTCCGTTGCTATAGGTGCTAGGGCCAGTTTTTAGTATGGTACCCGATTTTACCCTGGCTATGGGGTAAAACCGTAAAAACGGACCATATTTTAAATCATAATTTTTTTGTATTTCTTATTGTTTTAAATAAAATGGATTTATACTATTAATTAATAAAGAGTTTAGTCTAATGACCCCTACTTTCAATTTCTTTTTTACATTAATAATGTCAAAGTTATGAGCTTTTATCCTTAGCGTCCCGGTTTTACCCATATTTCCCCTACTATATTTCAAACTAGCTGACCCATTACCCGGTTTCACCCGGGAATTATTTATGATATTTGGAAAATAAAAAAGCCTAAACCAAAAAAATTAGAGCTCTTTAAATAAACCCCTCCTTAACAACTATTAATTTGTAAATAGAGTAACTTTGTTAAACAACAATATAGTCTAGGGGAAAAGCTCGAGGAACTATCAACAGTAGCCGCTGCAGAAGTGGAAGCGCGCTTTTACACCCGCTCGGCGAGTCGAGCTTCATCGGGCACTGGTTTAGAAGCTAATTATATCGGGCTGGGGATAAATCAGCGTAAAATATTTGAGCACGTCAATCGTGGCCACGGTCGGCGGCGTGTCCGGTAAACAATTAATCCTGCGGAGCCAGCCGCGAAGGAATTGGGCGGTGGCAGATTTATAGATGATAGATTTATTCAATTCTTGCTGCTTCATTAAGCAGGGATTTTATTCCCGTTTGTCGCGCGTAAAACTTTGTTCCCGACCCGATCGGGCCGGCCCCATGAATAATACGTAGCCACTCGGGCAAAATCTTCTCCAGCGACGTACGCTCGTTAACCGTCGCTGCGCATCGGCCGGTCGATACCGTTTTAATGCATGCACAAACGTTTAATGGCAATCGGCGGTAAAAGGAAGAAAAGGAGTAACCGGGGGAGGGAATTATCCATGCCGGCGGTGGATTAAAATAGTGCATTTATCGGGGCGAAAAAATGCGGCCGACGCGGAACGTGGTTTGGGGAAATCGAGATACGAATAACGACGCAGCGGGGCAATCTCTAATTGCACGATGCTTCCGAGGAACTAAGTAGTAAATCTACGAGGATTGTCATGCGACCAATGTGTTATAATATCGACTCTCGAGCTTCATTTCCCTAGTCGTGATAGCTTCGACGTAACCACTCAACTTTTATTTTCGTGGACGTCGAAAGCTCGCTAAAAGGATATACCGAGAGTATAAAAGATATATTCTCTGCGGGGGCCATAGAAGATTAACGTCCTCCACCGCGTATGATATTTTCAAGAACCTCAAGCAGAATAGATGTCGGAGTCGATCAAGCCCTAACATTAGGGTGGCCCTTATTTATACGTGCCGGAATTTTTTTTTTCGTGTTTCTTTGCTCTCAGCCCCTGATATGGTTCCGTTTCATAAACAAATAGTCCCTGAAAAAGATTATTGCAATCGGACAACAGGAAGGGATGCCGACCAGCCCTTAAAGTTCAGAATTCATCAATGGTTTGGATTTAAAGAATTTTTCAAAAATGGTAAGCCCTATCGAAATATTGTTCAAATAATACTAAAAGAGCATTCAATTTTCTACAATTGCTGTGTATATAATTTTTTCGTGCTTCCAACCATTTTTGAGATACTTGCCTTTGAATATGGAGAGGTCCGCACTTTGCGCTTTGCGGACCTTTGTGTATTCAGACGCTATTATTTAAAAAATGGTTCGCAGCACGAAAAAATTATATATAGAATAATTGTAGAAAATTGAAAGCTCTTCTAGTATTATTTGAACAAAATTTCGATACGGCTTACCATTTTTGAGAAATCTCTACATCCAAACCATTGATGAATCCTAAACTTTAATGCCTGGTCGGCACCCTTTTCTGTTCTCCGATTGCAATAATCTTTTTCAGGGACCACTTTATGAAATGGAACCATATTAGGGGGTGAGAGCGAAAGAAATCGCATGTTGAAAATAAGGCCCACCCTACCCTGACATACGAAACTGATTCCCGTTCAGATCCCATTCTCTGTCTAATCTTCCATAAAAAAAATATGCACCAGCAGCCCGGGGATGAATAATCCAGGAACGCGGAGGGTGGGCCGAGATCCCAGAAGTCCTCGTTGGGTTAAAGCGAAGCGACAACTCGACGTACCACCGAGGAAGTCGAGGATTGTCCCCGACCTGCGAGCGTTGTTACTTATTTACGAACAGCGGGGAATGGTTGACGATCGCTGGCCTCCAACACGGTATTCGTTTTACGTTTTATGGCGAAACCGGGGCGGGATATATGCGGACGTTATGTCCATGGGGGTGGGACGTGGCGAGGGGGAAAAAAAATGGCGCGTCATCGGGGGATGAAATCACGAAAACGTCGGCGGGCAGGGGCGCGGTCATCGGCGTCGGCTTAGACACCCCGCCGCGGAGCTCGCCGGAAACGCCGGGAAATCAGGCGAGCGCGATTTTTCACGGGATCGACCGCAGTTTCGACGGATTGCGGCCTCGGAAGCAAACTACTCCCCAGGAAACGGCTGTTCCAAACTTTCCGAACAGCTCCGGGCTGCTGGCCGCGCTTTGATTTTTGGTAAAACTGTTGGCGGCCTCGTTGCCCGTAATTCACGCCCTTTACACGTACACCAAATTCTATAGGGAAGCTAGACCAGTGGAGCACGGCTGCCGTAAATACGAAACTTGGCGAGTCGTTGTTCAAACCTTTGAGTAGCTTTCCTCTCTTCCCCGGTAAAGAATCGGCTGCAATTTAATGGCGTTTTTGTGGTTAATCGCGAAACCACTGAATTACGGTCGTTTGAGAGCGAAATCGTTCACACTCCTCGCGGGTGTGTTACAATTACACAGGGATGAATGAAAAGTGGTGGGAGTAGCTGTAGTGCTTTCGATTTCCATTCAATCCGGCGGGGGTGTGAATGGTTTGTCGAGTTTTCGATGGAATTCTTTAGCTTTTAGTTATTTAACATTTATTTGTTGGGATTTGATGTCGAACGAAGTTGAAAATATTCTGTTTAAATTTTTTGGATAACATAAGGGTAGCTTAATAAATACCAAAAAGATTTATTTCGATCTATGTTGTATTTACTCAGAAAAAATCTTTAAAAATAGCTTCATTTTTTGATCGATCACAGTAGAATGATCCATTAAACATCAGACAATATGTTAAAAATGTTAATGACCTTTTAGTAGCTTAAAAATATAATAGAAGTTTCAATACTATTATTGCGTGCAACTAGAATTTACGTTGTATTACTATTTTAATAAAAAAAATTAATAAAAACATTTTTCGAGGATACTTTATATTTAAGAATATAATATATCTCTGAAAAAATAATTCTGATTCGGGTTTTAGGGTGGGCCCTCTTTGTCTCCTGGCAACCAATATTTTTTAACCCAGTCCGGCACTGCCTCAATCTTTTACAAACTACCAACATCTTTGTCATCTGAAAGGATCCAAAGCACCAGTCCACAGCCACATAAGTTTTCCACGTGAAATTATTTTTTAGTAGCAGCTTTCGATGTTATCGGCGTGCAAGTTCAGTGTGCGTGCAATTTCACATTTTACACTGAGTTTTTTCCTCACCTGCATTTGCCACGCAACGACACTTTGAACGCACGTAAACACGTAGGGCCATTTATTAATACATAACGCCCGCTAGTGATTTTCGCGCATTCTACACCTCGTGATTAAGAAAACTGTTCCATTGGACGTTAATCTTTCAATTCTTCCTCGACTTACATTGTTGCCTCGCGCCCAACTTTTTAGCAACGTCAGAAAAGAATTGCTCGTACAATGAAGAAAATTCCGGCTGCCCTGCAGCTGCACGAAAAGGCGATTAACGCCGTTCGATCGGCCGCGGTGATAAGACACTTGAAAAAAAAAAAGGGAAATGCGGGCCACGATAAGCAGCAGAAAAATAGAGGAGAGTTTCGATCAGCACCGTCTAACCGTGTCGTGATTTATAATTCACGACGGCCTCGTCATTCTTTGATGCAATTAATCAAGAGATACCGGGCCGAGGAACGTTACAGGATTATTCCCTGGCGAGAAGCGGGAGCAATCGATGCGTCGATATAAACTCCTCGTCACGGACGATCCCCGGATGGCTTTTGGATGCCCAGGAAAAAGATGTTTCGATCGTGACAGAATCGAACCGTCTCTCTCGATTCCAATAAAGGCATCGACATCACTGTGGCGTTCTAATCTCTGTTAGATAAATTAAACGGGTTAGTGAAACCCTTAGTTAAATAGAATTTTACTCTGCATGTGTGAGTTACTCGAGATGCAGCCATTTGCAAATTGAAGTAACAAGTCTGTAATTATTCTTCGATCTCATATTGCTTACAAGGGAAGTTCGGCAACTCCAAAATTCAAAACATCTGAAACTTTTCAGAAATGTAGCTCAAGTGATCTTTTGATTCGGCAATAAAACGGCCTTAAGGGTGAAAAAAAAAACCCCAAAAATTGTGAGTTTTCAGATTATCGCGAATATCTACGAAACTGTAAAAGATATCAAGAAGAAGTTAAATTCAAAGTTATATGATTTCTGATGTCCTATAAAGCGGCGATAAAGAATTTGGGAAAAACTTTATTTTTTTCCAAATTTATCCTCCACCACCCTTTTTTCGACAATTCTTTACCACCATTTTGTAAGATATCGGAAGCCGTGGAACTTTTAATTGAACCTTTTTTCGATATCTTTTACGGTTTCGCAGATATTCCCGATAATATGAAAACTCGCCATTTTTTTTAAGGGAGTGTTTTCACCCCTAGGACCGTTGTATCGCCGAATAAAAAAATAGTTACGTTATTAGGGGAGACCGGGGCTGGTAGGCCAGATTTTCAGTTTTTGATTTTTAATAAATTATGTGGACGAAATATCATTAAACCGGTTAGTATATTTGATAGGGCATACATTTGGCTATCTGATTAAATTATTAAAGTTGACTAAATGTGACAACAATTAAGGCATTTTAATGTTTTTCTAACACCTTACATGCTGGTCAACCAGCCCCGTGGTCGGGGTTGGTAGACTAACAGTATGGGGTAGGTTGACTATAGGTGCAATCACTGAAGAAAATGTTGTTAGCAACTTATCTGAATGGTAATAAAATAGCACAATGTCACGAGAGTTGTTTCATTATAAAATATTTATTACTTTTTAATAATAAATAACAATTTAAACCATCACTGGGGTTGGTTGACCAGCTTAGCCATGTAACCCCGAACGTTATTAGTCAACCAGCCCCGAACGATCATTTTGACTTCAATACTCTATATAACCTTTAATTATTTATGTAAAATCAAAAACGCAGTCTCAGTAGGTCGTTTAATAAACAAACTTTAAAATAGTCCCTTCGCATTAATTCTACTGTAACTATATAGAGCGCGGAAACATAAAATCTTTAAGAAAACATATTTACTTACATAGCCAATTTTTCGATAAACGCTGGCAACTGCCAGACAACGTGTAATGGTGGTGTCGGAAACAAATGAATGACATAGTAGAAGTGACTTGTTTCTACAGAAAATCGCTCCGCAGTAGAGCACACGTTAGTAAAAAGTTATTAACAATTAGTCAACCTACCCCTGGGGCCAACCAGCCCCGGTCTCCCCTACCTCACTCGAGCTACATTTCCGCCAAGTTCCAGATTTTTTGAATTTTCAAACTGCCGAACTTCCCTTGTTAGCCCGTAGAACGGCGATGCCCCGATGGGCGGCCCGAGAGTACGAGCATCCATCGCATTTTCCAAAGCTCGCGTGGAAGGGGGTCTCGAAACCAATGAAGTTGCAGGCATGTAACGGATGAGGAAAACTCTAGTAGCGTGCGTGTAGGCTCGTACCCGTAGGTTTATATGACTGGGACTCTTGGAGCCCCAGTGTTCTACATTTTAGGAATTGGGAAAATAAACAGGAATTGACTAATGATTAAACAATAATATTATGTAATTGGACGAAATAGACTTGAACATTCCCACTTACACCTCTGATTAACAAAAAGTTTCTTATTAAACGATTTTTATTCAGCTTCAATCCTCTGTTTGTGTGTTTGTATGTATGTATGTTTGTTCAGTTCAAATCTAGAAACTCAATTTTAACCCACTTCCAACTATCCAATAGACTTGAAACTTTGCAGGCATACGTAGTTTGGACGACAATACAAAATTATGAAGAAAAAGAAACCCCCCAGGGTTTAAAAAATTATCCTGTCATCAAAAAATAGAACCCATAACCGCAAATCCAAACGACTTGAAATCAGCCTATAACCAGAAGTCAAATCAATTTAATCGCAATGAAATCAGCATGTAACGGTTACATGCTGATTTCAGGGTACGAGCCTACACGCGCACTACTAGAGTTTTCCTCATCCGTTACATGCCTGCAACTTCATTGGTTCCGAGACCCCCTTCCACGCGAGCTTTGGAAAATGCGATGGATGCTCGTACCCTCGGGCCGCCCATCGGGGCATCGCTGCCGTAGAACATTCTAAAAGCTACACTAAAATAGCAAAACAGTCCACATAGCACGGAAACTACAGAAAGACCCGCAAGAAACCATTTGCCACATTACATAAAAAGCGCAAGTTGCATTAACTTCGAGAATATTATATCCAGGGACTTAATACCGGTATAATGCTCATACCGGTATTTCGCCAATACAGCTATACCGAAACCGATATCATACCGAAAAAGATAAATACCGAAACCGATATCATACCGAAAAAGATAAATACCGAAACCGATATCATACCGAAAAAGATAAATACCGAAAACAATCGGTTTTCGGAATTACCGGTAACCGAAATAAATACCGGTATTTTTTCGGTATTCTTCTCGGTGAACACCGAAACCTACCATGTTACTGAAAAGAATACCGAACAAATACCGGTATTTATTTCGGTTACCGGTAACCTTTTGTTTTCGGTATTTATCTATTTCGGTATGATATCGGTTTCGGTATAGCGAAATACCGGTATGAGCGTTATACCGGTATTGAGTCTCAGACGAAGATACAACCGAAAAATACCGGTATAATACCGGTAGGAGTCCCTGATTATATCACGTATCGTGTTCGACCCCTGCTACCTTCACGAGCTCTCCCCATCTTTCCCATCAGCAATTGGACACCGCTACGACGCCCGCGGGTACGCGAGCGGCCACCGTTCTCTGACAATGCCCCCTTTTCTCCGCCTGACTGATCAATTTTATCAAAAGGTGCGTCGCTCTCGGGCTGCCTCGCGACTTCCCGACCTCTTTGAAGAGCCAGACGAACGTGCGACGGTCTGAAGTTCAGCTCGCGACCCGACCCCGGAAGGGTGGAGACAGCGGTGCCGCGGTGCAACAGCGGCGAGTAGGGCGCGAGGGGAAAAAAGCCATCGCTCACCATCGATTTCTCGGGGTAGGTCCGGGTGAGTGACGGGCGGGCGCGAAGTAGACTCACGGCTATAATTGAGTTCGACGCGGGTCGGAAGAATGGTCGTGTCGGGTGGAGCGCCGGTACGTACGCGCGACTGCTACTCCGACTGCAACTGTGCCCGCGCGCGCGCGCGTCCACGTGTATGGCTGGTAGGCGCGCGTGTAAACACCGTAGCTGTTTCGTTTACAGAGCCGCGGACTAAATCCGCGCCGAGCCCGAGGCAGGATTCCCCGGCTATGCGCGCGCCCTTTTTTATCGACGATTTCGCGACTCGTCGGCCGCGGGTATAATTAATTACTTTTAATGAGCGTAGACGCCCTTGATCTCGCGCGCGGGATGACGGGTCGTTGCTTAATTGAACGTTCCCGGGCGCTGCACCGCCGTAGAGGCCTGTGATGTTTACTTCCAGAGATCCCCGGCTAAAATATTTGTTTAGACAGGGCCCGGCGAAGGGCGGACGGGGGCTAATAAAGTCGGTCGAGGCCGCTCGAATCCGGCGGAACCCGTTTGCGAATAACCGGGATTGGATCCGAGGCGAATGATCAATAAGCGGAAGCAATAGTTTGTTTAGCAAAGGAGCGAGCGCTAATGAAGCCGATCGAGCGTGTTGCTGGGATTGGGAGTGGCTCATGATTAATTAGGATTCAATGCGATCGGCATGCCCAGTGATTGTTGATGTTTATTTGCTGATCCGCGCGTGCGGGAAAATAAACGCGCCAGCACCCCTAGTAGCATTTTTGGTTGGCCAACGGTTGCCAACAGTTGGGAATTAGTTGGGATAGGGTGACTGAACCTAATATCGCCAGTGTTCCTAATATCGCCACTCGCTATATCTCTTAAAGTAAGCTCTAAAATTTATCGATTATGCACTGAATTAGTACCTAAACATATGTAGGAAGACATACTATAATTGCAGCATCATGTGATCAACAATTACAGAAAGGGAAGGATTTTAGAGAATCTTAATAGTGTAAAAATTTATTGGACTATCACAATTTTACGTCACATTCGGAGAAGGTAAGTCTAATAAATCTGTGAATGCAAGAATATATACTAGAAATACCTAATTAATGATGTACTTAAGAAATGAAATCGATTCAAATATTTTTCATAATGAAAATAGCGTTTTTCTTTTAGCAGTATGCGTGTTCTCAATACCGCCTACCGGAGAACAATGGTTTCGATGTAATGCTTGTTACAGGTGAGGTCACGAAATGTGTGGAGCAACCGAAATAAAATTTATTTGTCCAGTATGTACATCGGAACGTAAAAAATAAAATATTTTAAAAATCTATATTTTCAAATTTCTATATTATTCTAATAAAAATGAAATCAAAGATGGATAAAAAGACATTTATACAGCAAGAAATAATAAAAGCACATGTGAAAATGACTTTAAAAACTTATATATACATGAATTAATCAATATTTCTTGAGTAGGCGATATTAGGTACACTTTTTTCAGGACCCGATTTTTGCATGTCTTACGTTTTTTGAGTCCTAATTAACAATTTGTAGGTTTCAACCATTCTAACAGATGCTACATGAAAGATGAATAATTTCTCTTTACTTTAAAACGAACTGCATGGAAAAATATCAATTATTATTCAATCGACAGCGATTTAACTTTTGCCTGGCGATATTAGGTACAGTCACCCTATAGTTAGTGTTTGTGCCTACAAATTCCCAACACAGGGCCTACGGCAAAAAAGTTACGACAGTTTGCCAACGACTATTCAATGTTGGGCCTACAATTGTTATGGTTGGTTAATTAACAAAAAGTTACGACAGTTTGCCAACGAATATTTAATGTTGGGCCTACAATTATTATGGTTGGTTAATTAACAAAAAGTTACGACAGTTTGCCTACGAATATCCAATGTTGGGCCTACAATTACTATGGTTGGTTAATTACCAAAAAATTTACAACGATGATTAAATGTCGTCTTACAAACGTCAGAAAATTTGCTACATCAAAAAACCTGTTGTGATTTTTCTTTTCTTATTTATAAATACGTAATGAGGACGTCTGTCTTAAGACAAATGTGAAATTTTAAGGAATCAGTCTAAAGGTTGGATGATGATATTTTGTAGAATATTTCGCGTCACTGCACAGTTTTCATAAACAATTAATACTAGTTATGTAACTAGAAATTATAAGTGTTTACAAGGAAGTGTGTTGGTCAGCTGCGAACAGCGGTTGCTTTGTAAGCGGAAAGTTTCGGTTCGATTCTCCTCACCGCGAATTTTTTTTTTTTCCTAAACCACACCTGAAGAAGACGTATTTACGACGTCTTTTGAAGTTCTTTAAGACGCCTTCTGGACGATTTTAAGACGTCTTTTGGAAAGAAGCCTTCAGTTGGGCCCAGTTGGGCCTATGGAAAGAAACCTTCGGTTGAGCCTTCGTGTTAAGTGACGTTGGGCCTACGTTGGTTACAATCGTTGGCCCATTTAAAAATAGCGCGACACTTCAACAGTTGGCCAACGGATAACACGTCATTGACCCAACAAACTCCCAACAAATAAATGCTACTAGCCCTGGAATGCTACCCATCATTTTATGACGTGAATGGTACCCTGGGGTATATATGTACCCCAATAATAAGTGTGAGAAATAAGCTTCATATGATTTTTATTTTTCAAAACAAACATAAAAAAAGCAATGTTGTAACATATTTTAACTTTGAAAAAATTGAAAAAATTGAGAAAAAAAAGTTAGGAACAATTAGGGCACACTTTCTTTTGGTGTTCTAAACAAATGAACTTTCTACACATAGCGCATTTTATCCTTGATTTTCTGTCCCTCGACCTTTCACAGAATGCACATCTTCCGGCTGATGGTTCGGGTTTACTGGTAGCAAGTGGGGTACAGGTCCACCCCGGGTAGCATTCCAGGGCTAGGGACGCTTTCGGAGCGAGTAGTGGTGGGAAACTAGCAGTTACGTTAGAATTTTACTGTTTATTATGTGGTTGCATTACATTTTGCAACATTACAGGGGATTATTGGTAGACTGTGCGGTAGCGAGGTTTCTAATGCGCATGGGCGAACGGAAGGTGGAAGAGTAGGTGGCGCTGCCGACTTGTTCCATTTCGTAGAAGAATTTTATTCTGTGAAAATGACGACTGCTAGAGTCGAAGATTGGCAGGTGGCGTGTTGCTTTTTTTTTGTCTTTACTTCTACAAACTTCGTTCTTGCTTGGCCTGTACTAGGGTAAATGACCCAATTACTGACACCTAACCAATTACTGTCACCTTAAGCTATTTTACTTAAAATAACGAATAAATAAACGTTGTAAAATGTAAAGTCATACATAAAAAGAATGATGTAATTCAACCTATAATTTTTCCTATTCTATAGATTATATACTATAGTTTATTTATTCGTTATTTTAAGTAAAATAGCTTATGGTGACAGTAATTGGTTAGGTGTCAGTAATTGGGTCCTTTACCCTATAGTAATTATTCGCTAAGAGCTCGGTTTGGTCTACACGTTAAGAGTACCCTCCGGTCGAAACGCTCGAAAAATACGCGATTTTCATGAATTAAAAAAAAAAGAAACCGAACAACATACAGTAAGAGAGCTTTTGGGACTTTATTACTTCATATTTGAAGAATAAACAAAAAATTATTGTTTGAATTTTATCAATTTTTGCCTTAGATATACAGCATTCGTTGTACCACTGTAGAAATTAGAGCTCTTGACGGGCGCCACTGTAAAAAGCTTATTTATGGACCGATTTCAAAAACACTTACGGTATTCTATTCACAATTAGACTCGCTATCGCCTTAGCCACAAAAACTAATTTTGGATCACACATATTTTTTTTATGGACAGATTTATGCTTAGTAAAACTGCTTTTTGCAACATTGTGTTTAAACATGTGCTAAAAATCGCCGGATTGTTTGTCTGCAATGAAGACAGATAAGACGATAACCATTCACATACATATATCTCAAGAATATTTTTAGTTTTCTTATTTCAGACGATCCTGTCAGGTGTTCTGATGGCGCTCGCCAAGAGCTCTAATTTCAACAGTGGTACAATATATCTGTATATCTAATGCAAAAATTGATAAAATTCAAACAATATTTTTTTTCTTTGTTCTTCAAATATGTAGTAATAAAGTCCAAAAAGCTTTTTTGCTGTGTTACGAGCCGAGGCTGAGGGCAATGAGAATCGCGGCTGCGAGGCCGAGGATTGAATTTGTTTAGAGTTTGTTAGTAGCGGACGAACCGGGGTCTGGTATCCCCGGGAGCCGCTATAAGGAGGTTGGATATCGTGGACGAACCGGGGTCTGGTGTCCCCGGGAGCCACTAAGAGGTAGGATATCGTGGACGAACCGGGGTCTGGTATCCCCGGGAGCCACTAGGAATGTTAGGTTAGCCTCGTAACTTTATAATATGATACACCTTGAGCGATAAAGGAGTATCTATGTGGGTTGGTCTCGAAGAGGAAATTCAGATGATGATTGATTCAAATAAAAGAACTCTAAATTAGAAATAACTAATTATATTCTATAAGTTCAGTCTTTTACAATTGTTTCAGTGTTTGTTTGTCGCGGTACCTAAGTCCACCTCTCGGTTTTAACGCACTGAGAAATGCGGGGGTCTCAAAGAGTTTAATGATTACAACACCTATCAGCAACTCTACGTACTGTATGGTTAAAGTTGAAATAATACTTGAAGGAGAATGTTACTCGATCCCGTAAGACTCTTTCGTCTAAACGTACTAAACTTGAAATGAGCCCACGAGTGTGGATTCGTGGCCCTTTTTATACAGTGATATTCGGCTAGCAAGTAGTGGGGATATGAGTGCCTTCATTGAATATTAGGTTTTCGGGGAAAACTCGGTTGCATCACACCACTGCAGGAAACGGTGACCCTGCCGGGTCACGTGCATTCCGGACACCCTAAAGGGTTAAAAAGTCAAAGATAGATCTACGTACGTAACAGCTGTATGTTGTTCAATTATCTTTGTTTCTAATACCCTTAAGAGCTCGGCGCTGTTCCCACCACTTCTGGCTCACTCCTGTCCTGCAAAGGCTCGTTCCATCTCGCTCTCACCTTCGGCAAGAAAGAAGCGAGAAACGATCGCTCGGAGTGCCCACTATACGTTGAATGCTCACCGCCGGCGCCGAGCCGCGAGCTCTTAGCGAATAAATACTGTACACCCAAGTATGTAGCGACGGGCAAAGAGGGATGAATATAATAATCTAGAAGTTCCTAGCGAAATTTAACACAAATTTCATAAACTAATTTACAAGTACACGAATGTTTATTTACAACTTTAAATGCAATGATTTTCGACTCTCACAATATTGGTAAAAATTTGCCGGCTTTGCCGCTGGGAAGTTCACCTTGAATTTCGCCATAGCCACGGCGAAAGCACACAATCAGCCTATTAAAGCACTGGGGCGGGAGAATAGACAGACTGCGTATCAAATACGCGTTGTTGCGTCTCGCCAGTCGCACATAGAACTGATACACCGTGAATTGCCCGCGATCAGCCTATCGGTTTTTCGATCGACTTTGTTCCCTGATACCCGACCAGCGCCGAAGCTGAGCCCGCAATTTTTTGGTTTTTACGCTGTTATTTACGAGCGGCCGCGGCGCGTATTCACTTCGCCAGCTGCAATCAGCAGAACAATCGGCCCTCTGTTGCGTCGAGGAGCGTGAACTTTGTTGCTCCCACCCCCCCCCCCGCCCCCGCATTTATTTATTTATTCTACCCGTTAATTTTTCATATTTTAATACTACCCTTCGCCCCGGACGTTTGGATGCATCGGGTTCCATGTAGGTCGCGGCTGATCCGCGTGTCCCAAGCGTTTCACGCGCGATCGAGCACCACCATGTTTCACATGCCCGCCCTGGTGTCCGACTGTTGCTTGACGACCGTCAGGCGAGCACAAAGGTTTCGTTGTAGCTGACTTTTTGCTGTGGCATCGCTGTGGACAAATGTTTTGGCGGATGCGCGAATGTGTGTAGTTACAGGTGAACTGAACTTTTCGATCGGTTCCCTTATCGCGCTAGCGGAGGTACGCGAGGTGATTGTCGGCGTGAGAATAGTTGCAATGCTGCCCTGGGGTGTTTGTTAGGTCTTGGATTTAGTTAGCAACAATGAAGTAATGGATCGGAGTTGTAAGAGTGTCGTTTGTTAGGCCAGACCTAACTTGAATCTATGTTAGATTTGTACCTAATTCATATTTAGTATCAAAGGTAGGGTAGTTACTAGAATGCGGTAGGGAAAAGACGCGAACTTCTTGTAGGGGTTGTTTGACGAGAGTAATGGCGATGAATATTCGATTGAACTATATTAGTAGATGCCTTGTATGTGCTATTAGATACGGAGAATCTAGTATATTTTGTCGTAATTAAAATGAAATAATGTCCTTGGAAGCGATATATTTGTATATGGGTCGATTGCAGTTGGAGGGATATTAATAACGGTAGGCGAAATTAAATCTATATTAATATGAGTTTGTTATATGTGCCTAAAATTTGTGAAGTAGGTAAACGTGTAGTCAATCGATAGGAATATTTAGCGAATTGATACAAAAAGATAAATTAGCGAATTTCATGTAGCTGCAAGCACAGAGTGCAGTGGTATTTTTAGAAATATGGACTACCTACCTGAAGAATAATAGTTACGTTTTAGGCGAAGTTAATTAAACCATAATATATTTTAAAGGAAGTGAATAAGGTGTATTATATAGGTACCTATATTATACTGTTTCATATTTCTAACGCATCACATTTAACTTTCATATGAAATTTTTTAATAAAATGCTAATCAGAGGAATCTAAATACAGCGTTCATTTCTCTGCCATAAGAACACGAAAAGTGATAAATTTCGTGTACTCAAATTGCTTTCTCTGTCTTACTTACTTCTTACACGATTTTTAAGAAGATTCTACCCACATATAGGATAAAGGCAGGTAATATGGAACATCTGATTTCAAAAGCTTGTCAAAAGTAGGGGAATTCGTTTTTTTAAATAAAACTGACATGAGGCGACGAAGGAATTAATGCATAATCATATTTACATAGTCAAATGTAAAAAAAATCCAATTGTTTTGCAATTATAGTAAAAAAACTGAAAAGTGTGAAAATCCGTAGTTCGAAAAAATGGGTCCTAATATGGAACACCTAGGAACTTTGTCAAGAAAACCCAAAAATCTTTACTTTTTTTACTAAAAATGAAGATTTATTAAGTAGAAGATACAAATAAATAAATACACATCATTTTTAGAATTTATTCCTGCTTTCTGCGTGTCCTACACGTTGAGCACGTGAATAATACGTCGGAAGCCCCACATTCTTTGTGTGCCCACTGAAAGCAGCGAATACATTGGGTCCTACATTTCATTGTCATTATTTTTATAATTACCATCGCAAAATAAGCATTCCGCATCATTGTCGTCATCGTCATTATCAACTTCATCTATGTTACTCGGTATGTTCCATATTACGTACACACATGTTCCGACAAGAAATTAAGAATTATACTAAGAAGAAAGTAACTTTATTGGTAAACTATTGTTGAATAATCAAGAACACACATATTTAATGATAAATTATATCAAAATAATACTTTGTAACATACCTTCACTACAATATTTAACTGTTTGATGCACTTTTCAGAAACTTTTACACCCCATGAAAAATATAAACGTTTCTCTTTCAATGATAGATGCCCGACTGATGCTCAATTCTCAGTATCATCTTAAATAAAGTAGTTGAGCTATCGACCGTATTTTTAGAATATAACAATAAGTGGTTTCGGCGCACTGGTTCGGTCAGTTAAACAATCTAGAAGCTAATTTGCAATTTTAATAATTTTTTTTAGGAAAGATATTTAAAATATAATTTAAAGTATAATTTTTAAATATCTTTCCTTGAAAAAGGTCTAAATCGCAGACCGAAACGTCGGAAATTTATAATTATTAAAATTGCAAATTAGCTTCTAGATTGTTTAACTGACCGAACCAGTGCGCCGAAACCACTTATTGTTATATTCTAAAAATACGGTCGATAGCTCAACTACTTTATTTAAGATGATACTGAGAATTGAGCATCAGTCGGGCATCTATCATTGAAAGAGAAACGTTTATATTTTTCAAGGAAAGATATTTAAAATATAATTTAAAGTATAATTTTTAAATATCTTTCCTTGAAAAAGGTCTAAATCGCAGACCGAAACGTCGGAAATTTATAATTATTAAAATTGCAAATTAGCTTCTAGATTGTTTAACTGACCGAACCAGTGCGCCGAAACCACTTATTGTTATATTCTCAGTATCATCGTCTATTGTGTCTAGGGATCTAGTATAAACGATTACCTGAAGAGTTCGTTATTTCTTTATCGAAATTTTACGAAGTTCCATATTACGTGCTGTTCCATATTACCTGCCTTTACCCTATGTCTTTTCTTGGGCATTTATTTTTCAATTAATTTATACACAATTATATATTCGATTAGTAATGCGCGATATTGGTCCCAACTATCGGTAATGCTTATCGATATATATTTTTTCGTTCAATACCGATATATGTAATATATTATTCAATATAAAAGTATGAAAAATAAATACAGAATTTTACATCCACGTAATAATTACAAAATTATTACCTTGAATTGGCTTGAACGAAAGAAGGTGCAGTAAAAATTATCTCTATTTTGACCAACATTATCGATATCTACCTGTAATTACTAGTATTTGAAATATCGAAAAAGAATATCGATATATCGACAGGCAAATATCGACATATAGGGTAGATGTACCATTTGTGGCCACTTGAAGGATTTCCGTACCACTCACAGATACATAACTTACAAAAGAATACGTACACAAAAGTAAAGAATATATAAGTGTAATCCACAATATACAGATAATTAAAATATTCTACGTTGAACAATGTTTTAAACATAATTATTTAAAAAATCATTATATTATCGTGCCAGACTGTTTTGCACCATTTGTGGCCACTAGAGTACCATTTTTGGCCAGCCGGCTTTCCATTTGTGGCCACTTATAGAATTGGTAATACGAAAGACCCACAGTAAGAATTGTAGTTTTTAATTTATTACAAATGTTCACTACTGAACAAATAATACAATACTTGCTGCACAAAAATAATATTAACTGCCAATAAGTATCCTTTTTACTTTTTCTTTTGGTAGCGACAGGTTTTGCTTTTTCTGTTTTTTTTTCTTATTCCTTTCTTCGAACTTTATGGCTTTAATCTTTTTATTTTCTTCTATTTTTGCTAGTCTTTTTTCTTTATTAATCATTCTCTCCTCTTCATGATCTCCATCCATTTGTCTGATGTTATTACAGCAGGTAAATGTTCAACTGCTTTCCGCTTTCGCTTTATGATTTGCTTTTCGGGCCATAAAAGAATTTCGTTGAAGACATCATGGAATGACTTTTCACGAATCGTAAAAATCTTCGACTTTAGAAGAATTTTTTCGCTAACTATTGTATAATAATTTTACAATAATTAGGTATTGTACGATAAGTTGCTAATGAGAATGCCTACTGACCAAAAATGGTTGTACCGGGGACTGTTTATGGCCATTACGTGGCCACGAATGGTACAATTCCATTTTCGATGTACCATTTTTGGTCAGTGCCTAATTCCACTAGGGTTTAGGTTATATCGTTGAAATTCTTTTTTAAATCTCAAAAATATTTGTTTTTTAATATAAATATGTATAAAACTTCATCCATACTCTTGTTAAATACAGTAACTAATTGTTTTGTTACCAGTCGTATGCTAAGCACCATTTGCAAGGATGTGGAAAGTTATCAAAGATTTGGACATTCACATATGATAATTAAATAAAACGGGACAACAAAACAGTATAAAGTAGTAGAAATGTTGCCAACATAACCCACCCTTAGACAGCTTCATTCACTGTAATGAAAGTAAACTAAGAATACTTAATATATCGGAATTAATAAGACAGTGGCCACAAATGGTACATCTACCCTATATGCATTCACCGATAAATATCGCGCGTCACTAGTATCCAGCAGCATTCCACAACATTTTGGGTCCGCAGAGCCCCGAAGCAACTGTAAAAAAAAAAAAAAAAATCTAACAAGTTGCACCCCTAATAATATCACTTTACGCGTTCTAGTGTGCGCCATATCCGTTCCCCGAGCCATGCATCCCTAAATCTGCTTCGCCAACCGTGAAGCCTCGGTGAACGAAGAACGATGCTCGAGCGCCGCGTCCTGCACGCGTCCCTCCCGACTTCGCGGTCTCTTTTCGCCCTCCCCCGACGATGAACCGCGCTGATTTCCAGTCAACATCGCCCGCCGCGCGCTAGCTCACCACCCCTAATAAATCCCGCGCACGTAGCCGGCTCGCCAGCCTTCTGTCCGCCCGCCGGTAGCCTCCGTTTAATTATTTCATAGCCGGAACGATTACCGAAGACAGCTGAGCAAATAGTAGCCCCGCGCGCCCGGCGAAGCCCGACGACGTGACTGCATTTCGGGGCGGTGCACTCCGCTTTTAAGCGGCGATCATGGAGCGCGGACGAGCGTACCGCCCGTACTTATACGAGCGTTGTAAACGCTCGCTTTAGTGCGGTATCTCGCTTAGCCCGCCTTTCAGGCCCGTTCCACGTTGCGCGGGGGATGGGGATGCAAATAAAAATAGAGACGGGATGCGTGCGCTGGAGGGATGCTGGCCGTCCAGCGGTCTCCAAAGTGCGCCCTCGCACGAGGCAAGAGGTCATCGCCGCAGCCCGCTGCGATCCGCTTCGGCTCCTTTTATTTGGCGACAATGCGCAGCCTTCGGTACTCCGGAACAACAACTTGTGAAAAAGTTGGGGTTAGAAAGGAGATGGATTTCTACGTTGGACGTCACGGAGATGTGAAATAGTGGAGTTAGATATTTTTTAATAGCTGAGGGTTGAGGGTGGAAGTTGTGCTTTTTTTGTTTCAGGTACCGTGCCGCTGTGAGGGACCAGGTTTTACTGAATCTGGAATTTTTTAATTCATTAGCTGTGTAATTAGAAGAGTTAGAAAATACTGTTCTAGACGGGGTGTAAGAGAAACAATAACTCCCTGTTTGAGGTAAATGTAACAATACCCGGATGCTTAGGAGGCTTAAGGAATAGCGGCAAAGTTTTTTTCTAATTTAATTTGTAAGACCATAGTGAAATAAAAAAATGTTGAAATGTGGAAGATAAGACAATATTATACAATCGGAAACTGGAAAAAAATGTTTATGTATTGGAATAGACGTATTTATTAATGAAAAAAGGAAAATATGCAGGCGTCACAGTAGGCGGACAACCTAAAAATGCATGTCACCTACTGGTAGATTAAGGAAATTCTTCTACCAGATAGAGGAGACCGGGGCTGGTAGGCCAGTTTTTCAGTTTTTGATTTTTAATAAATTATGTGGACGAAATATCATTAAACCGGTTAGTATATTTGATAGGGCATACATTTGGCTATCTGATTAAATTATTAAAGTTGACTAAATGTGACAACAATTAAGGCATTTTAATGTTTTTCTAACACCTTACATGCTGGTCAACCAGCCCCGTGGTCGGGGTTGGTAGACTAACAGTATGGGGTAGGTTGACTATAGGTGCAATCAGTGAAGAAAATGTTGTTAGCAACTTATCTGAATGGTAATAAAATAGCACAATGTCACGAGAGTTGTTTCATTATAAAATACTTATTACTTTTTAATAATAAATAACAATTTAAACCATCACTGGGGTTGGTTGACCAGCTTAGTCATGTAACCCCGAACGTTATTAGTCAACCAGCCCCGAACGATCATTTTGACTTCAATACTCTATATAACCTTTAATTATTTATGTAAAATCAAAAACGCAGTCTCAGTAGGTCGTTTAATAAACAAACTTTAAAATAGTCCCTTCGCATTAATTCTACTGTAACTATATAGAGCGCGGAAACATAAAATCTTTAAGAAAACATATTTACTTACATAGCCAATTTTTCGATAAACGCTGGTAACTGCCAAACAACGTGTAGGGTAGATGTCCCAATTACTGCCAGTTACTATTATAATAACTATTATAATAACTATTTTTTGTACATTTATTTTTATACGTTACGCTTTTATTACATATAATAAATCAAGTGGCAGTAATTGGGACACTGGCAGTAATTGGGACATCTACCCTAATGGTGGTGTCGGAAACAAATGAATGACATAGTAGAAGTGACTTGTTTCTACAGAAAATCGCTCCGCAGTAGAGCACACGTTAGTGAAAAGTTATTAACAATTAGTAAACCTACCCCTGGGGCCAACCAGCCCCGGTCTCCCCTAAATAGCGTTATACTTCTCTCAAAAAATTTAATTTTCTTGCAAGTTCAACTATCTTAAAATAAATTTAAATCCATTTACTATTATACTAATGTAGGTATTAAGAAATGCAGTCGATATTTTCTTAACAGAAGCTTAAAAAATTCCTCGAAATCTGCTACGCGTCTGTTACAAAATAATTATTTCTACCTAACGATTTTCAATTCTCTATAATAACGATTTCAATTAAATATTTCTAAATGCTTACGCATGACGATACTAATTTTTCTTTTCAATTGCATTAAAAATTAAGCTTAAAAATAAATAAAATTCGCATTACTGTTCAGCTATCTAGGGAATGACCGGGTCCGTTTCTCTTAATTGTAAGTTACTGCAATGCTCCGTAATCTCCAGAGCTCCCCTACATTTCTCGAGGAAATATCCCTTCACCCTGTCCGTCACCTTGGCTTGCCCAAATAATAAAAAGAATTCCCTCGAAACTTGATGCTCCTCGAATCGGCCTTAAAAGCCTCTTAATTCCCTCTACGCCCCTCTAGCCCCGTCCCGCCATTTTCCCCATGCAACTAATCGCGGTGACCCAGAAGCACGACCCGAAGGATTGCCTGACGTCGTTCAACCCCGAAGCAGCGTCAAGTTTGTACGCACAGTTTCATAAAGTTCCGAAGCCACCGACCCGCTGAATGGACCATGGCTTTCGAGGGAAATACCTACGGCGTGGGTACTTGGACCTCTCGTCTGCGATCCAGCACGAATGGCCGACGTATTTATTTCTGGAATCCTGCAAGCCCGGAGCCCTGGAATCCCGGAATCCGCTTCCGCCGGGATGCCGTCGCTATTTTTCCTGATCCGTGTCTACGTAAGGGACAAGTCTCCACTCGTCTGGAGATATAATTTTCATGGCCCCTTCGGAGACGTTTACGTCCCGCTGTCGATCCCCTGTCGTTGACCCTTTGTTCCTGCCCTCTCCTTTAATCCGGGATACGTGACGGGCGTTCGCCAGACGGCACGGGGACGAGGAGGATGCGCGCGATCTACGGCCCCGGTACGCAGATACGACTGACTGCGCTCGTCCTTCTTTACTTTTCCACGATCCGCGTTCCCTCTAATCCACGAGATCCTAGACGATGGTCGGGGAAAGGACCTCGCCCGTGCCCGTCGAAGCGAGCACACGGGAGCGCACGCGGCGCAGCCTGAACCTCCACGTGAATCTGAGGAAAGCATCGGGCTGACGTCGACTGATAGAATGTTTGCTTTGGATCCGCCGTATTGCTCGCGGCAAGAATGCTGTCGCGAAAAGGCCGATGCGAGGACTCCGAATTAATACGCTACGGCGCACTGGATCATGCACGGTGCTTCATCCTCAGTCCCAAGAGCTTTCGGGCACTTCGCCCGGCGGCTCCCGTCGACTGTTCATTCGGGTAAAAACGATTCTGCCGGTATTAAGGAGGATGATTAACATCGGGCGGAAAGTATCGAGTGGATTGCAGCCTTTTGGCTTGCTTGGCATCCGTGGATTACGTATTCTCGAGGATGCGGGTGTTTGTGGGAAAAAATTGTAGAGGGTGGTATAGGGTAAAGGACCCAATTACTGACACTTTAAGCGTTGACTCTGACGTTATCTTATAGTTTTGCACTTATAGACTAAACATATATGTTGTTCTTGTCATTTATTATTGTTTAATACGTTTACTTGACGAAAAAAATTTGGTGGATCTGAAAACTTTGATTTTTATGTATAAGTTCATCAATTTCAAAAATATATTTCGGGATCTATTACTGACACCCTTAAAATGTATTTGACGGAATTACTGACACTCCAATTACTGCCAGCTAACCTAATACTGTTTATCTCATTTTAAGGTTATGTCGTCTCGTGTACATGAGCAACTACTGCTATACTCGAGCTCATTTTAGAAGGAACTTGCCGACCGACGAGTTTAGATCGGTTCTGCGCATGTTGGCGCTCATTGCCCTAGTAGCATTTATTTGCTGGGAGTTTGTTGGGCCAATGACGTGTTATCCGTTGGCCAACTGTTGAAGTGTCGCGCTATTTTTAAATGGGCCAACGATTTTAACCAACGCAGGCCCAACTGAAGGTTTCTTTCCATAGGCCCAACTGAAGGTTTCTTTCCACAAGCCCAACAGTTTCTTTCCAAAAGACGTCTTGAAAACGTTCAGAAGGCGTCTTGAAGAACTTCAAAAGACGTTGTAAACGTCTTTTTCAGGTCTGATTTAAGAAAAAAAAAAAAATTTGCGGTGAGGAGAATCGAACTCAAACTTCCTAGTTGCGAAGCAACCGTTATTCGCACTTACCCAATACATTTCCTTGTAAATACTTCTAATTTCTCAGTACATAACTAGTATTAATTGTTTATAAAAACTGCACAGTGACGAAAATATTCTACAAAATATCATCATTCGACCTTTAGACTCATTCCTTAAAATTTCACATTCGTCTCAAGACAGACGTCCGCATTACGTATTTACAAATAAGAAAAGAAAAATCACAATTTGGAATATAATAACAGGTTTTTGGATGTTGCAAATTTTCTGACGTTTGTAAGACAACATTTAATCATCGTTGTAAATTTTTTGTTAATTAACCAACCATAGTAATTGTAGGCCCAACCTTGAATATTATTTGGCAAAGTGTCGTAACTTTTTGTTAATTAACCAACCATAATAATTGTAGGCCCAACATTGAATAGTCGTAGGCAAACTGTCGTAATTTTTTGTTAATTAACCAACCATAATAATTATAGGCCCAACATTGAATATTAGTTGGCAAACTGTCGTAACTTTTTGTTAATTAACCAACCATAATAATTGTAGGCCCTATGTTGGGAATTTGTAGGCAAAACTCTAACTATATCATAACTAATTCCCAACTGTTGGCTACCGTTGGCCAACCAGAAATGCTACTAGGGTGGCTATGCCACCACCAATGGTCTTTCGGCTGCGCATGGTAAAGTGGGGGAACAGAGAAATAAGTTCCTTCTAAAATGAGCTCGAGTATATGTAGGTATGACAGTAATACCAAAATGCTTGAAACGCTTGTGCCAATCACTGTCACCCAATTGATAAATAAAAAGACTCAATGAATCGTTGAATTCCGATCGTTATTACTTTCTACGATGCTAATATTATCTAGAACATTATATTTTGTTATGTTAATAGCTTAAATATTACAATTACAGCATTTTCTTTAACGCCTTGTTTTCTCTTTCGCTAGTAAGGAAGTCATCGTTTTCACTCCCCTAATATCCGCTTAAAATTCTTGATCGTTTTATCCAAATTAACGAAGAAAAAATTAAGTGCTGTTTTTTTTGTATCGTATAAATAACAGTTTCAATTGTATGCTAAATTTTTTTTATGTATCATTTCACAAGATTTCTTCGTTATTTTGAGTAAAACAGCTTAGGGTGACAGTAGTTGGGTAGGTGGCAGTAATTGGGTCATTTACCCTACTCAGGGTTTTGAATTTATTTGAAAGGAACGAGATGAATCTTTATTCTTTAAACTGTGAATCGTCAAGAGTTTGACTCCTTTTTGTTTTTATCGAGAAGGGTGGAGTCGCTTTGCGGCATGAAAGTTATAAAAAAAATGAAGACTCCTTGTAGGGAACACTGCAAGGGCTAAAAATCGTATTTTTTTAGGAAAGAGAAAAAATGTCCCCGACTTTAAATTATTTACGAAATTTGATTTGTTTTGATTAATAAATATCAGTAAGTATGTAATAATCCAAATGCATCACAAAAGTTTCTAATTTTGCCACTTACAGTGTTACATCCTCACATTCTTCTTTTCATCTATGTAATTTTGTAAGAATAATTCCGATTTGTAAGATCACTTGCTTCGGAATATTTCTACCGCGCAATGTTAGTTTCAGGGTACATTAAGGAGTCCGCTTTGCCGGTGCATCGTCGCGTCTGTTCGCGATATCCGTTTGCTTGGAACACAACTCGGATGGGTTGATGAATTTATACAATAGCCCGAAGCAGTTTCTGCGAGTATAGATTTCAGGTACATAAAACAGACTGACCCGGCTTTACCAATTTAAACAATTCAGCTGAAAGCACAATACCGATCGATCTACACAACACCGATATTTATTTTAGGAAACTAGAAATATTTATTTTAAGAAATCTTAACCCAGACCTACTGAAAATATTTATTTAATCACTCTTACATAGCACGCGCAATTTTCATAATAATATGACCGATAAAATGCTCCTTGTGCAACTTATTTTTTCTAAGACAGTGACCTACACATTTTTGCAATAATATTTCCCCAACAGTAATACTAAACGATGTATAGGTAAATGACAACGTGTTTAATGCTCCAGTGATGCAATAAATATTTCCAATACTATAGACTCAAATGCGGACCTCTTAATTTTCCTTAAATACAAAATGCTTATATAAAAATCAACATGAATCCTGTTAAAGTATTATATTTTCCATTAACCACACTGGAATGCATTCGTAGACGCCACGCAACCCTATTCTTCGCAAAGTCCGCCGCGAGATATTTTATTATAATTCCATCAAATGCAGAGTAAGCCAATATTTACTCCGCCTTGTGTCTCAATTTTACTTCGCCGGGCGCTCAAGTTACCCGCGGGTTGCGAAATTTTCGATACGTTCCGACGACTGCACCGACAATTTTACCCGCCGTTCCGCTCGGCTCGATGCAAATTAAATTTCAATACCACCCGGGGACCGACGTTTATATCTCGCGCACTGTTACTCCCCCTCGATACGCGGGCTCTATTTAACTTTCCGCGTCTTCCAGCGAGTCTACTTTCTTACTTACTATTTCCACACGCGCCCGGAATATGTGGCAAACATACCTTGTTCCATTCACCGCGTATATAACGCAGTGTTTGATAGAACAGACCGATGGAGTGGCACGGGGTGCGCTAACATTGCCCAGATACATGGGCAACTTTCTTCCCCCGCGATACGGTTTCTTCTCATATTAAACTTTCTCCCCTCGCCTCCTCGGGCAGGATCCTTCGCGACCGCAGCAGTCTATTACGATACGCGATGAAAAATATTCGCGATCTCCGCGTATTCTCGCGCGACAAGGCAAAGTCTCCGACCCGACAATTTAAAAAATTATGAAACATTTGGGATATGTAGAGTAGGGTGGAGCTTAGGATGGAGCTTATTTTTCAACTATGAAAATATGATCTTCTCACGATCTCAATTTGTTCCTTTCTATAAAAAAATAAAATCGAGCAGAATATGAGCGCAATTGATCTATATTTAGGGGTAGCTCAATGATGGTGAAATTTCCAATGTACATGATAATTATATAGAAGGGCATGGAACACTGTAAGTGTTTTCAAATGCATTCATTTGTTCATTAAGAAAAATAGAAATTGAGAAAAGGTATTATTTGAAAAGGATTTCCCCTGATTTGTAATCACCTATGGTATTTGTCACAGGAACTTGTTGCATTAGCTTTCTTCGACAGTCGCGTTAGTTCGTCAACCAAGAGACTTATGGTGAGTGCCTTGCAGAATGAAGAAAATAAAAATCAAAAATATCAAAAGCATTCCAAGCAAATCACTGTTGCTCTTCATTCGTTCAAGAACAAACACTTGGAAGATTTTGTTACTGCTAAGTCAATGACACTCTTCAGAATGTTGGAACTTCCAGATGGATTTCTCACGGTTGATCCAGACTTGTGGGAGGTTAGAGATGATTACAAAAAGGCTATGGAAACAATCAGGTCTCTAAAAGTTGTTAACGACCATGCTGAACGTGGAGTGGCACTTATACAGGAATACAGTGGATTAATAACCCATGATGAAATGCAGCTACAATTCCTAATGCAAGTTGTTGAGGACCATCGTAGATTTTACCCTGTCAGCAGGAAACAGACACTGTCTGATGTCTGAGCCTTTGTGAACAATAAATTTAACAAATTATCAAATACAAATGTCAATGTAATGTAACGTAAATGTATAAATTAAAATATGGCCATTATATGTTGAATTTTCATAATTTCTATAATCTTTGACTCACTTGAGCTACTCCTAAACATAAGAATGTATTGTCTAAAGTTTTTATATAGTGTTTGTGTATCTAAAGGAACAAATCAGTAGTAACTTACTAGTTCCACTTAGTGTTTCAAGCCCTTCCATATAATTATCATGTACATTGGAAATTTTACCATCATTGAGCTACCCCTAAATATAGATCAATTGTGCTCATGTTCTGCTGGATTTCGTTTTTTATAGAAAGGAACAAATTGAGATGGTGAGAAGATCATATTTTCATAGTTGAAAAATAAGCTCCACCCTAATGTAGAGGGTATATAGGTACGTATTCCGCAATTTTTTTTTGCTGCCCCAAATTCACCCCGAGGGGATGGAATTGACCCCTGAAAATCCGGCGATTTTCCGATTCTGTGTTATAACTCGCCTATCACTTTTACCAGATGGCAATTAAATGGTCCCAATTAAAAGAAGTAACTTCTGCCGGAAAACATTTTTTCTAACTCCCACAGTTCGCGAGTTATAACGCAAAATTGAAAAATCGCCGGATTTTCAGGTTTGTGCGTAGCATCGGTGTATTTTAATTTAGAAGATGAAGCTTGGCTACTGCAGGCCTCGTGTAATATTTTCTTCGTATTTGCATGCCCAGGATTTATTTCTCTATTGGCATACAATTACGAGGCACCCATTTTGGAATACAGCGAGTGTGTAGATAGAATTATTAATTGGCTGAATCTATCCTGTGCAACTGCCAATTACCCACCTTTGGACTAACAATTTTGTAGTATTTTCGTGGTGCAATTAAATTGTTTGATTACTCGCGTCGTCTAACAATGAGTTTATTGCACACATATTAGAGGTGTTCAGAAGTGATTGGAGGAAATCGATGCCCGTTTGGATCGAGGCTCGATAAAGTCTCCCATTTCGTAATCACCAGCACACTTTATGACACGTTAATTGCTATTGGGAAGCAAGCCGAGGCTGGTCCTTGAAGTTCTAATTAGAATTTGAAGCTTCTCTGCCCGTATTTTATTAAGTTTAAAAGGAACTTCTGGCTACGAACATAGTGGAAAAGTTCACTCGATTCATACCACCGTTCTTACGGAGTAGCTCGAGTGCTAAACAGGGTTCGCGGTTGAATAAAGTTCGAGTAATTCATGCCTCGAAACTGTTATTCAAAGTTGTTTGGATACATCAAATCTTGTTGGCGAAAAGCACAAACTTCGGCTGGTAGATGAAGTCCTGCAGGTAGAATAAAGTTAAATGGCCACTCGCAGGTACCGAAAAACTATCTCAAGCGAAATGTTATACTTGCACTTGGTTGAAAGTGGATCTCAATGTAGCTAAATATGTGAAGATAGAATTGGTCTGTAATAAATAGGCAAGCTGGGTTTACATTAGTCCAGTCCAGTGATCCAGTCCAGCACTGGATTAGAACTGGATTAATGTAAACAGTGCGATCATTCCAGTCCAGTGCTGTCATTCCAGCAGATTTCGACTGGATCGAAAGTCTACTTTTCTAGACGGCTCAGTCCAGTGCCGCCTGGTGCCGCCTGAAGCGTAGTAGGTACAGCGTACACGTGTTTGCATTTTGAAGAAAATAATGGCAAATAAATTAAATGAAGACCAAACCTTCAAATGCTAATCTATACTCAGAAGGATCCTCTGATTTCAGTTGTTGCAAAAGTAACGCGGAGCCACCTTTTTCACTTCTTTCTCTTATCCAGTTTCGCATCCAAATTCGCTTTTTTCTCTTCATTTCTACATCAACCATGTCAATAATTTCTTTACAAATTAATATTAAAGCAAGTTTCAGATGATTTTTTATCCTTCTTTTGCGTGAATCCATTATTACCGTTAAGGAACTAGTTTTTGATCAGCTTAGAGGGCTTCCCGCTTTAATATTTATTTTTAACCTAATACAACTTTAAACCATAGACTTTTTTATACTCAAAGATGAATTAACGTTTAAAATATAAGGAAAAAATTTAAAAAGTTGAAAATAAGTATAATTTAATTATTTATAAAGTATGGAATAATAAGGTGACTAGGAACTAATTTTTGATCATGTAAAATACATGGGAACTAATTTTTGATCAGGTCAGGAACTAGTTTTTGATCATCTAAAATACATGGGAACTAATTTTTTGGTCAGGTGAGGAACTAGTTTTTGATCATCTAAAATACATGGGAACTAATTTCTTATTAGGTAAGGAACTATTCAATGTAAATAATCGGATACTAATTAAAAAGAAAGTACCAAATAAACTTATTTTTAGTATTATACCATCTAAATTTTTTTTTTTTATTATTTTAAAATGTCCTAACCTATTTTTTATTCAGGTGATCAAAAATTAGTTCCACAAGAAAAAATTGGAACTAAATAATGATCAGTGACTTTTAAAGCAAAATGATACATATAATACTAATATTCTTGCTCTACATTGTAAAGTAAACTATTGTAAGCAAAATGTATGAAAATAACCTTTAATACCGCAACAACCAGCAAAGAAATCGACTGTGGCGTCGATGGTGATCTATTACTTCGAACAATAAGAGATGGCGTTCAACAGGGCCTTCTGTCAAGTGGGCCACCTTACACATTTATTTTCACGAAAACTAACAATACTAACTGCTTTCACCGACAACACATATATTTTTGAATTATCAATTTTTATGTTAGTAATTATTTCAAACAATTATTTATTGACATAAACTTAAAAGAACGATTTATTTCATGAACTGATCAAAAATTAGTGCCTGATCAAGAACTAGTTCCTTAACGGTACCTATCACTTTTAACGGTTCATAAACGACTGGAAGACTGTTTTCCAGTCGATTCACTCGCTGGATCCAGCGACTGGAATAACGTAGACCTCGACCGATTTCCAGTCGAACCACTCGCTGGATCCAGCGACTGGAATAATGTAGACATCGACGCGATTTCCAGTCAAACCACTCACTGGATCCAGCGACTGGACTAATGTAAACCCAGCTTATACTGTCTTCTCGCCAGTTTCTTATCTACTTTCGGCAAATTCAGTTCTGCGTAGACTGGATGATTAATTTGTAATTATGCTACTTGTATTTGTAATATCTGCTCATCTTATTTTATCGCTTTCTGTTGCTCTCTTTGGAACTTGTTATTTTAATCTTAATTTTAATTATAATGTGCCAAAGGGTTGTTATCCCATAATAAATAAATAAATAATAAATCACACTCACATCGAATCGCCAATGGAATCATCAGTTTTTGAACTCTGACTTCTCAAAGGATCAGTCACTTTATCACACGTGTAATTGCATATGCAAATAACAAGGAACAATTGGCGATGAAAACTAATTAGTTTGTAGAGCTATGTATTATTATACTATATTCTTCATATATTCTTTAGAAACACCGAGTGTATGTTTCGCCCTCAGGGCTTGAGGTTTGCTTCCAAGGGCGTTCTTACCTCAGAAGCATATCCTCAAGACGGGAACTGGCGATCCCGGGGTCCCGAGTAGGGATCGCAATACCGGTAACCCGGTTTACCGGTTTCCCGGTAAATCGCGAGAAATGCCCTCAAATTTTGACCGGTAATTCGTCAAATTTTTACCGGTAATTCGATAAATTACGTATATCAATATAGCGCATATATGCGTTCGTTATTTCGGTCTACATCGTTATCAGTGAAAAAAACTTCAATTACTAATAAATACGAAAACCGAAGTATCTCATGAAGAATCAACTCTAAGCCAAAAGAGAACTAAAAATCTAAATCATGTCATCAAAACAATGGACGCATTTTCAAGTAGGGAGAAAATATATAGGTACAAATGGCATATGATTTCTTAATGACTATCCGACCAACAAGTGTAGAATCTGAGAGTGCTTTATCCGTGGCTGGATTATTTTGTACAAAAATTAGATCGCGATCAGGAGACCAAAGTTTAGACAAATTACGTTTTTTTGCCTGCTTATTTGTTAAAAAAAATTGTTAAATAAAAAATATTTAATTATGTACGTAAGATAAGATTCTTTTCATTGTTTTCGTGGTGAAGATCCATATTAATAAGTATTGTCAATAGTTACACAAATATATCTATTTTGTGTTAACTCATTTCATATTTTATATTCAGAATAGTTTTATTTGCATATATTTATTATAATGCTCGATTAGAGTTCAAAAAAAGTTTTTTTTGTAATGTTTACTCTTATATTTTCAATACCTGAAAAAATACCGGTAAATTATCGGTAAACCGGTTTTGATTGAAAATTTTACCGAATTACCGGTAATTGAAAATGTCGGTAAATTTGCAATCCCTAGTCCCGAGGCTAGCTCACCAGTGCCGAGACGCTGAAACAGTGCAAGAGTGTAAACCGAGAGCAATCCTGCGAGTTTGCAACAGTTCCATCTAGGCTTAACAAAGGTCACGAGAGAGATATTTGTCACCCTGTCAGGCCTGACGAGATTGCAAGGGTTGCCAACTCTTTTTGCCCCCCCCCCCCCCCACCCAATTCATAGGGGTGTTTTATTCTCCTTCCATTTCGTCGCCCCCTAATTGGGTTCACTTTCTCAGGAACAGTGGTTGTAGCCTGAAAATACGGTGGCATAGGTTCCGAGGCTTGTTAGGGCTTGCACTTCAATCAGCTCCAAGTCCGCGTTTCAGAAATTCGTAATTCAGTGATCTCCCGTTTACTGAACACTGTAGGGCTACTAATTCAATATGAGGCCTATTGGCTTGGGCCCTCCGAGGTCCTCAAGCGTAAGTGAATTGCTACTCCTGTTAGGAAATTTGCAGGTACATTCTGCGGCTTGAACCAATAAACGCGAGCGCAGGTATTCGCGGGGATGAAAAATGCAGGCTGTGTTTCAGGGAAGCCAATCCTTCCTGATTGAAATGAAAGGAGAACCAGCTTCCTGTGTTCTGTACCTCAGGAGATATAAATGGATTTATAGCCCCTGTTTTCGCAAAAATGGTAATAAATTGCGAACCTTGGGGGTCGGTAATTTTTAAACAAATTCGAAACCAGCAAAGTGATGACTTAAACCCCCCCTAATTTCACATGGACTACATCGTACTCCAGTTTCATAAAAATCCCAAACGTCGATCGCAAGAAATAATCGATTTGCCCTGGGTGACTAAAAGTGGCTGCACCTTCAACGCACATTCTTTTTGGCACCCACCCTTTATTACACCTTTCCTATTTTTTTTTTCTAGCCGCGAGATACGCCCGCGAATTTCCCCGCAACACTGTCGACTCCCCCGCGTTCACGGGTCCTCAGGAATATCGCTTAACGGGGACATTGGAAAAGATCGGCGGTCCGTTGTGGCAGAGGCCAAAATAATATTTACTGCGCCGGCACGGTAAATATTTGCGTTGAGAACGCGCCCGCGGACCCCATGCGTCCCTGCGCGGCCACGCGACGAAAAGGGCGATTCGCCGTTTACATTGTCGGGGCGGCAGCTGAAGTGGTGGCACCGCAAATAACCAACGCGAATTATCGTAACGAAGCAGCACGCCTGCCGTGCGCGATCCTTCGCTCCTCGAGAGCCGAGGGTGCTCGCCCGCGGCTGGGGGTGGCGGGAACGTCGCGGAAGGGTTGGCTGGGCGAACGTCGCCGGTGCACACGGGTTTGGTAAAAATCGGCGGCCTATCGAGCGCGCCTCGATCCCTCCACGATAATCCGCGATATTGTAAACGCGCGTTTACAGCCGTTGCGACAATGCGAGCCGTTAAATCTCGTTATTCGGTAAATGCACTTCGAATTTGGCATTGTTCTACCGGCGTGATTAATGGCCCGACTAATTAGAATCGGTAGTAGAATTGGTAGGAATTGTGCATCGAAGAGTGCGGAATGTAATTACGCGCGGTATCAGTTTATGTGACGGAAGTGGGATTTTTGGGGAGGGCGGCGGGGTGGTTTGTGATTATGAGAGTGGTGGATATGGGGTTGTGTATGTGGTTTGTTGGAATTGCAGGAATTTGGAGAAGGTTTGGTTTGAAAGGGGATATTTTTGTTAGTATTCTTTGAATTATCTGCTGAAGGTTCCACACACTTTTTCATCACTGGTGAAGCTGTTGGAAACACTTTTTGAACCTATTTACTTTTTTGGGATCTACTGTGATATATTTTAATTCATTTAGTATGTGTGTTGGAGTCTTCTCTAATTCCAAAGTGGATTTAATTTTAGAGAACGAAGATGAGTCTGGTTGAGCTAAATCAACTAGGGGTGAACTAGGGGTAATTTAATTTTGGAATTCCTTATTTTGCCAAAAAATGCTTTAGTAGATATTATTACAGAACAAATATCTTCACAAATATAATATTAGATTTCCATTTTTAAAGCCGCTTTGCTTCGCGTGTTAGGTAAAATTTCAAGTCCGATTCAGCGGAATTTTTGAAAGAAAAATTATTATAAATTAATACATCTTCATTAAGTTTCCCTTGCTTTCAATAAGTTTTACTTCAGAAAATGCTCGAAATAGTGCAGATTTAAACCAAACATCGAAACATAGGATGACAGTTACAGGTTACAGCACAGAGGAATGCAAGGGATAGAGGCTCGTGTATGGTCAGACACACTTTGTAAACCAAAGCGACTGGAAGTATCTGTCTTTATAGCTCTTTGTACATGTACCACTTTCAAAATTGTTTCGAGCAGGAGTTATTCAGACTATTTAAACGCAAGAAATATAAGAATATCATAATCTTTGAATCGATTTAAGATTCTCTGTCCATCCCTTACGAAAAAGCACGAAGCTCTGATGCAGCAAATTCTGCCAACGTTGCTGATTATCTTTTGTGGTAAAATCACTAACAATAAACTATTGCGTATTTTTATTGCAATTTTTTGCTCCATTGTACACACGCTAACCCTCCAATTTTCACGACTGTCTATTGTCTGTATTTGAGATACAGGGATGCAGAACAAATATCCATTTTCGAGTTGTTGGTGAAGTTGTTAAGCTCGTTAGGTATTTGTGCCCCGCCAATACTTAATGCTATCGTGTCAATAGTTATAGCGTATCATAAACTATGGCTCGCTTGAAACTATGTAATTCCATCCCCTAACCGAATTAAAGTCAGTTGGCGAACTCTGGGCAGCCAGTAATAAATGTATTACTCGCTATTGTGACGTTTAGAATTTCGTATTTCTCTGGCTAATTGGATAATACTTCTCTATTCTCCAATTTCTACTTTCAAGCCCACAAATTATTCACTATCGCACTGTTCTCGAATTTCCAATAAGTAGGTAGATTGGGCCGCTGCCACATTTGCAGCCTTTAATCGTGGTTATAATTAATACCTCCGGTGAAATTAACTTCCTCAGATATTTAATAAACCACGTTTTACCCTCGTCACATGTATTATTTGATTGCTGGGTTGATTAATAATAAATTGACAGAGTAGGGAAAAGGCAACCCAGATGACGTTTAAGTCCATTTCAGTGTTTCGATTAACGTTATCTGGGTTCTGCGACGTAAAAAAGTATCGTCACTGATCAATGAGGTGTGACTTGAGTATGAATATATTTAAATTGATCTGAATTATTAAACACAACAATATGAAGGGCGAAGGGAAAAAACGAGGAAGCATGGGACTACAGAACTGTCGAATCACAGAGGGTTATAAAATTCAAATACCCCCGTAAGATAACGTTAACCCTCTAGGGACGGGGATGTTTTAAACTTAACGTAGAATTTTTTTGAGCGTTAAAATAGTCTATTTTATACTTCGGATTTGGAAACTACTCGTTAGTTTTTTTTTTTAATTTTTTTTTTAATTTGTTTATAACAATATAACAAAAAAAAGTTTAATTTCGGGTTCTGATGGTACAACAGTTTCTTCTGTGCCTACTAAACGTCACTATACCTATCAAATCTCGATCTTATTGATGGAACGTAAATAAAAATGTGTTAATCTGAATGGGACTCTGGAGTCCCAGTCGTCCCTAGAGGGTTAAACATTTACTACTTGCACTGGTTAAAAACAGGAAATCTCCACTCTGCACTGGAACAAACACGGAATGTCTCCACACTTCTCGTAGAAATAGCTTCAAGCTTCTACCATCGAGGTAAAACAAGAAATTATTTAAGAAGAAGGTTATGTAAGAAAATTAAATTCATTAAACCCTGCTTCTTTACTGGTGGACTAAATTATTAAAACTTAATTTCCTCGATACCTAAACCTATGTTGTGACATTCCTGGTTTTTCCCTTTACCCTTCATTTCATCTTGCAACATTGTAACCCAAGAACTTGAGTCTCGGAACCTTCAAATATCTCAATCACCCAAGAACACTCAATTGAATTAATTTATAATATTTATACCCCGCTCGTGAATGTATTTCGTTGCGAGCATTTGATTACTTCGGCACGCCACTGCACTCCGAATACCAATAGCAGAATCGATAACCTCACCGTGCCACTTCGTAGCGTTGCAGTTCCAACAATCATTAGATAAAAAAAATGGCCCTGATTACTCTCTGTTATCGGCGTGCACATTTCAAGCTCCCGATATAACCAACGATTTCACGCTCATTATGTTCCGCAGCGTTAGCACGTCAACGCGCTGACATAATTATACGCGAGGCGCAAAACGTTTATTACGTTGCTTAATTAGTTGTCTGGCCAATATGCTTTCGTGTGTCAGCGACACGGCCGGCGTAGCGCGGTAAATTATTCATCAGCCATGTAGGAACGCGCGACGAAATGAAAAACCGCCCCTGCTCTTCTAAGTAAACGCGCTAATCTTCGTCGACCTCGCTGGTCGAGCGCACCGAAACTTTTCGCGATCTTTCGCTCGTTAGCGACACGCTACATCTAATTTACAAGATACGCCGTGAATCGCGGGACAGGCTGCTACCTGAAACTTTAGCGCAACGGAGTTGTATATTAAGCGTACCGAAAGACGTATGTACATACTTCTTTCTGCACAGCCGGCGCGCGGATCGCGGACAAAAGCGGCTTTTCAACCTTCAGCGCTCCGGTTCGCGCGATTTTTCCTCGCTCTCCCAATTTACGTGTCGTACGAAGAACTTGTGATAGCAAAGGACTTACACAATAACGGTGTCTAACGACGAGAACATCATCTATGCAGCATGTTATGACGCAAATTAAAGGTATGTCAAGTTTTATTCGACACAATTTTTTACCCCTTATGAACTTTGAGGGGTTCTTATCTTATTTTTCGGTCCTCTAAAACATATCCAAAAACCAAAGCAATCGCAGACGAACACCTGAAAATCTTATAACTTTGAGGGGTGGTTTCACCCCCTAAATATGAAAACAGGTCGCTATAAAAAAACACGCGTATCTTATTTTTCGGTCCTGTAAAACATATCCAAAAACCAAAGCAATCGGAGGCGGACACCTGAAAATCTTATAACTTTGAGAGATGGTTTCACCCCCTAAATATGAAAACTTGCCGCTATAAAAAAAAACACGTGTATCTTATTTTTCGGTCCTCTAAAACATATCCAAAAACCAAAGCAATCGCATACGAACACCTGAAAATCTTATAACTTTGAGGGGTGGTTTCACCCCTTAAATATAAAAACGGGCTGCTATAGAAAAAACACGTGTATCTTATTTTTTGCTCCTCTAAAACATATCCAAAAACCAAAGCAATCGGAGGCGGACACCTGAAAATCTTATAACTTTGAGGGGTGGTTTCATCTCCTAAATATGAAAACGGGCCGCTATAAAAAAACACGTATATCTTATTTTTCGGCCCTCTAAAACATATCCAAAAACCAAAGCAATCGCAGACGAACACTTGAAAATCTTATAATTTTGAGGGGTGGTTTCATCTCCTAAATATGAAAACGGGCCGCTATAAAAAAACACGTATATCTTATTTTTCGGTCCTCTAAAACATATCCAAAAATCAAAGCAATCGGAGACGAACACCTGAAAATCTTATAACTTTGAGGGGTGGTTTCACCCCCTAAATATAAAAACGGGCTGCTATAAAAAAAAGACGTGTATCTTATTTTTCGGTCCTCTAAAACATATCCAAAAACCAAAGCAATCGGAGGCGGACACCTGAAAATCTTATAACTTTGAGGGGTGGTTTCACCCCCTAAATATGAAAACGGGCCGCTATAAAAAAAACAAGTGTATCTTATTTTTCGGTCCTCTAAATTCTAAAACATATCCAAAAACCAAAGCAATCGGAGGCGGACACCTGAAAATCTTATAACTTTGAGGGGTGGTTTCACCCCCTAAATATGAAAACAGGTCGCTATAAAAAAACACGCGTATCTTATTTTTCGGTCCTCTAAAACATATCCAAAAACCAAAGCAATCGCAGACGAACACTTGAAAATCTTATAACTTTGAGGGGTGGTTTCACCCCCTAAATATAAAAACGGGCTGCTATAAAAAAAAGACGTGTATCTTATTTTTCGGTCCTCTAAAACATATCCAAAAACCAAAGCAATCGGAGGCGGACACCTGAAAATCTTATAACTTTGAGGGGTGGTTTCACCCCCTAAATATGAAAACGGGCCGCTATAAAAAAAACAAGTGTATCTTATTTTTCGGTCCTCTAAATTCTAAAACATATCCAAAAACCAAAGCAATCGGAGGCGGACACCTGAAAATCTTATAACTTTGAGGGGTGGTTTCACCCCCTAAATATGAAAACAGGTCGCTATAAAAAAACACGCGTATCTTATTTTTCGGTCCTCTAAAACATATCCAAAAACCAAAGCAATCGCAGACGAACACTTGAAAATCTTATAACTTTGAGGGGTGGTTTCACCCCCTAAATATGAAAACGGGCCGCTATAAAAAAAACAAGTGTATCTTATTTTTCGGTCCTCTAAATTCTAAAACATATCCAAAAACCAAAACAATCGCAGACGAACACCTGAAAATCTTATAACTTTGAGGGGTGGTTTCACTCCCTAAATATAAAAACGGGCTGCTATAAAAAAACACGTGTATCTTATTTTTCGGTCCTCTAAAACATATCCAAAAACCAAAGCAATCGCAGACAAACACCTGAAAATCTTATAACTTTGAGGGGTGGTTTCATCCCCTAAATATAAAAACGGGCTGCTATAAAAAAACACGTGTATCTTATTTTTCGGTCCTCTAAAACATATCCAAAAAGCAAAGCAATCGCAGACAAACACCTGAAAATCTTATAACTTTGAGGGGTGGTTTCACCCCCTAAATATGAAAACGGGCCGCTATAAAAAAAACACGTGTATCTTATTATTCGCTCCTCTAAAACATATCCAAAAACCAAAGCAATCCGAGGCGGACACCTGGGAACCTCTCCCTGTAAAATGGCACCATCGACGACACAGCCGATTTCTTCGACGCTTTTGCACCTGTTAAAGGTTCTTCTCATACATTTTGTTTATTAAATAGTTTACTTACCCCCAACGAGCCACTTACAGAACATTTGCCTGCTGTCTCGATTCCTTCCTCGCCCTCGAAACCCCTCAATGAAAACACCCCACAATTTACCTCCATAACACGATCGTTTACCCGAAGCCCACCTCGCGTTTCGCGTAGCGCAGTTACAAAGTCGAAAACTCGTCGCGCCGTGGATAATGCACGGTATCTGGTTGCGCAATAAATTCCGTTTCGACGGCGTTATAGCACCAAAACGAGCAGACCCCGGAAGTGCTTGGTACTGCGGATGGTCGGTGGATGGGCTCATATAAAATTCCCATTGATTCGTTTGCCTCCGGAATCACTTTCCAGCAGAGCGGCCGATGCGTATCGAATGCGCAGCGTTGCGAGGCGCAGTTACGCGGTTTCGTTCGCGGCCCGCTGAAACTTTTATGGGGTCTCTTCCGGCGGCGGTGGCAGCAGCTCTCTTGAACTCGCCGCGCGCCCCGAGGGCCACGGGAACAGGAGGAAGCGGCGGAAAGTTCGCTCGGGGCCCTCCTCGTTAATTATTTAATCGTATGTGCCGCGATTTTTTTCAGCCACGTAGCGTTTCTTTTTTCGCAGCGATACCAGGAGGACTTGGGACTTTCGGCCTTGGAAATAGTCGGCCGCTCGTTATATTTACCCTGCTCCGTCGCTCGTAATCGCTGCAACGTCGCGCAACGACGTGCTTGCTGCCCCCGTTCTGCCCCGTTGGCGAAAGAGGAGGAAGAAACACCCCGGTGTTCGAGGAAAATCCTTTAAATAGCGGCTACTCCGGTGGCCTGCATTCCTATCGAATGGGAATCTTCACCGCGGCAAGGACCCCTCCGCAGCGGGTTTCGCGTTCTGTCTCTTAATCGAGCGCGCTCTTTTTTCGCTAGTTGCTCGAGTTGCACGGCTTCTGGGAGATTCTTTGATCGGCTTCGCTTCACGCTCGCTACGGGGCACGAGTGAGGGGCGTGAAAGCGATGCGAGAGGTTTGTTCGGGGGAAATATATCAGGTCTTCGAAAGCCCTTGCGTATTTCCGGCTGAACTTTATTACGAGGGAAAATGTGCGAGCAAGGAAGTTTAAGCATTCGTGTGATTTCAATGACTTTTTGCCGTCGTTTAACTAGTCGGAGGCTGGAACAAAAAATTCAATGGGTGTCGAGTTGAATGTACTGGCTGCAGTTTCTATTACTTCTGTGTATATTAGCATTTTTTATTAATAAGTAAACGAATCCGCGACACTGAATAAATACAGTTTGTTAATATTCTTACGAATTGGGGATATGTAGGGAATATATAGATATGTATTGCGTAATTTTTTTTGCCGCACAAATCTACTTTAAGGGTGTGAAATCGACTCCTGAAAATCCGACTATTTTCCGATTTTGTGCTATAACTCGCGAACTGTAAGTTACCAAATGATAGTCCTAATTGGAAAAAGTAACTTCTGTCGGAAAACTTTTTTTCTATCTCTAACAGTTCGCGAGTTATTTTTCGGGGATCAATTTCACCCCCTTAGAGTGAGTTTTGGTAGCAAAAACATCCGTAACACATACCTGTATATCCTCTACATATCCCCAAGTTTTCATAATTTTTTAAATTTCCGGGTTTGGAATTTTCCCCGTGGTAGGAGCTTTGTTGCATTTATAAAGCCTGCCTTAACGAGACTACAATTACTGACTACTCTCTCTAAACTCGGCACACTGTTTGAATGTTGAAACTGAACTGATGCTCGAAAAATAAGGCAAACGTTGGGATGGCTAAAGCAGAAAACAAACGCACAGAACGTTACAAATGCGCCTTACAAAATATGCGAACACTTGAAATGACCTAATAATTATTTTGGTTGTTTTAATGAGTTGCGCAGCTTTTTAGGCTCCTGCTGTATTTCCAAGTATTTCCAAACGAGTGGATTTCGGAGTTTGCGATGATTGAACTGCATTGAACAGTCGACAGGAAAATAACAGTTCTCGTTTAACTTTAGATCTTGTTGAAGCGATAAGAAATTCCGGCGTAATATCAGATGAGGAACTTTAAAGAGTAGTTTTCGAAGGAAACTAATTAGCTTGAGTGGCTGAAAACTTTAATGTAACAGTCTTCCGGGCGTTCTAATTTCTTGGAGGTACAGTGCTGTCCAGAAGAGGCACATCACTTCATATAATATGGAAGAAATAAAGGGCGCAGATAAATATTCAAAATATCGCCACCGGATGCTGTCGTCTAGGGTAAGTCCGGGAGTGTTCGACCACCGGGAGAGTCCGGCCAGTGCTGATATTTTAATACTGACGCAAGATAGGGCACTGTGTGTCATTGACACAAAAGAAATGAAGGCGCTTGTTGTTTATCTCGCATTGACCATTGTCACAAATCGATATTTTAATTATAAGATACAGTTAAGACTTTATGCGAGGCTGAAAGTTTTTAGACCAACTCACAGTGGTGGCAATATTTGAAAAACAGGTAAGTTTATTTACACTCTTCCGATATTGGGGATATAATATTCATATAACTACAGTGTAACACCAACAATACGTATGTATTCGTTTTTAATTTTTTTTGATAAGGTGGTCGATCACTGCCTTGATTACTCGTAGTGGGTGGACGGTCTAACCCCGACATGTGGGTGAGACCGACCAGTTGCAGTGCCAATGTTTTTAATTGAAAATGAAAATAAATATTTGAAATTATCGCACACTATAATTTATATATACCCTAAATTGCTTGGGCTTTGCTTTAATGTGCATAAAACGACAAAAATGTGAAAAGCAACGATGCTACAATTTCTTTTCCAAAAACTGGTCGAACTCTCCCGGACTTACAATATAATATGTCACGCCTTCCTCAATACCGTCCGACTTTGAAACACTTTCTCATATCCAAACCACAGCTGCACCTTGTACCTAAACTAGTGGATCAAAGTGGCCGCTGCCATCTTGTGGGTTGCCCTCGAGGAAAAGACACATTCTTCGGACGACGTGCGGGGAAATTCCGCGTGTTTCTTCTAAATAACACCGCAAGTCGTAAACTCGTAAAGGAAAGTATGCGGCTACAGCTGGGGAACTGATATAATGCGTTTATCAAATACTTTGGCTCTGGTCTTAGGCTGTAATAACTTACAGAGGTGCAGCAATTTTCGCTATATTTATTGTCGGGGATAAACATTTGAATCCACCCCCTTGGGATATTATTCAGCCTTAAATCCGGATTAGGGCGGTAATTAAAAATTATTAAATTACCACAACTTCAATGTGTTTTTCATGTTATGGTTGTTATATACCAAATGTAACTCAAACCCCTTAAGAACATTTCAATTTTTGATTAAATCTGTAATTAGTGAATGCACACGGGATACGATAAGAGATAAGGCCCAAGAATTTTTTTCAAAAGAGTTCACAAGTTACGTTTGAAACAATTAAAAGCCAATCAAGTTACCAATAAAAATCATTTAGCTCAGCACTGAATTTTCAAGAAAATAATAAATTATTACCCATTTCTTGTTACAATTTTCAAGAAATTTGGCAATTTGTGCCTGCTGTCACGCTAGCATGGTAATGTTTACATTATCGCAACACTTCACGTTGCAGTTTTCTTTTGGGAGCATAGAATAATGTTGTTATAAGCTTCGATCTTATTTGCAGGCAAAAAGTAAATATTTCGGTCTGCTTGTTCTTCCTCCTTTTCGAGTAAATGTTGCATTTTCAACGATATAAAATATACTAAGTAAAAACGGCAATTTCGAGTCAATTAATGGTATTTATTGATTTATCTAAATATTTAAGGTAAGTTTAATTTTTCATCTTTTTCAAATCGAGTGCATTGAGGGATACATGATCAGTGTGTGAGGTGGGATACTTGAACAGCTGAAAATGCTCCAATAAAGAACCATAGAACGGCTAATGAAACAGAAAAATACGGCATAGAAAGTGAGAAGGAAAATCTTTTCTTTATCATCATCTTAATCAGATGATATCTAAGTGAAATGTCTTTTAAGAATGCATTTATGTTGTTTTATGTCATAGAGTTTAATTCTTCGGTTTCATTTTTTCAGTAATTCCTTCAAGTTTCTTATAGTTTACTTTCTTTTTATGATATTCCCTTTATTTCATGTTATTGACGAAGATAATAAATATTTTTTAGAAAGTTAATGTGTTATTTACTCTGAAAGTTCACTGATCAAGTCTCCCTAACCGTTTGATCAAGTCTCCCCTTCAGTCGGGGGATACTTGTGCATAACGTCACTGCCAGAAAATGTTGAAATTCTGTCATTAAAATTAGTTTTCAGCTCTCAAGTTTGTCAAAGTATATTGAGAATACTCTAAGAATCACAACTTACATAATTAAATAGAAACAAAGCAAACCATTATTATTATTTCAATAAAAAAGCAAAACTGTGATCAACTATCCCACCTTTCCCCTAATATTTGCAGTTACGTGCTATTTCATTTAACAAGCAGGCATCGATTTCACCTACGTCCAAAATATAAACTATTATATCTTCAGTTTCAATGGAAATATAGCTTTCTTATTTAATATACATAATTATACATCAACTATTTTGGTGCCGTCTGGCAGGGGTCAACTGAATTTAAGCGAGACATGCAGACACGTCTTTTCGAATTCACACAACAGTGCAGTTGTCATTTAAAGTGAGAAAATGGTAAACGCAGACATAGACACGAATAAAATATTCCCGCGAATTACGTTAAATTACCAGGCCAAGCAAATCGTATTCTATTTCGTGTCGATATTACCCGGCACAGTTAAAGATACGAATGCAACGAACTACCCCGACAGATTTACGATTTAATTATTATTGGCTGTATTTGAGCGGGGCCGTTTCTAATATTTCACTCGACATTAATATTACATTCGAGCTTGATTATATTCCCGTTAGCTTGAACGAACGGGCGTGGATTTTAGAACGATGAAATGCAACGTAACATTCACCGCGCGCAGTCAGCTGCAGCGGAATTTATCGCAGCTTGTAATTGGTCGAGTCGCGGCCGCCGCGGCGTCTATAAACACGATATCGCAATTGACATAAAATTCGCGGCAACAATTCGGCTTTCCTTGTCAACGAGTCGAAGTTTGGATGGCGCGGCGATTCAACGATATTCCGCCTGTTTATTCCCGCCCTTGGCGCGTCGACTGCGCTGCGAATAGGGTAAATCCGGGAGACGCGGTCGACCTAATATAAAATGGCTATTAAAACTAATATAGATATTACTTATTTTATCAGAACAAACCTAATATGTTCAGAATTTTATGCCGATTCAGAAAAACTGGTCGATATTTGCTTTAAGACAATATTTACTGTAAATCGGATTGGAAACTGAAGTCATGACATCTGACCACCTCTCCCGAGGTGCCGGGAGAAATGGTTTTCGTCGTTGGCAGAGACCACTCACATAATTATTCATGGAAAATTAACAAAGGATAAAGCAAAATTATTTATGAGTGAATACAACTACGGATTCATTGATATTTAATTTGTTTACGCTAAACAAGTAGGGTAGATGTACCATTTGTGGCCACTTGAAGGATTTCCGTACCACTCACAGATACATAACTTACAAAAGAATACGTACACAAAAGTAAAGAATATATAAGTGTAATCCACAATATACAGATAATTAATATATTCTACGTTGAACAATGTTTTAAACATAATTATTTAAAAAATCATTATATTATCGTGCCAGACTGTTTTGCACCATTTGTGGCCACTAGAGTACCATTTTTGGCCAGCCGGATTTCCATTTGTGGCCACTTATAGAATTGGTAATACGAAAGACCCACAGTAAGAATTGTAGTTTTTAATTTATTACAAATGTTCACTACTGAACAAATAATACAATACTTGCTGCACAAAAATAATATTAACTGCCAATAAGTATCCTTTTTACTTTTTCTTTTGGTAGCGACAGGTTTTGCTTTTTCTGTTTTTTTTTCTTATTCCTTTCTTCGAACTTTATGGCTTTAATCTTTTTATTTTCTTCTATTTTTGCTAGTTTTTTTTCTTTATTAATCATTCTCTCCTCTTCTTTGTTCTCCTTTTCTTTTTTTTTGGCCAACATGATCTCCATCCATTTGTCTGATGTTATTACAGCAGGTAAATGTTCAACTGCTTTCCGCTTTCGCTTTATGATTTGCTTTTCGGGCCATAAAAGAATTTCGTTGAAGACATCATCGAATGACTTTTCACGAATCGTAAAAATCTTCGACTTTAGAAGAATTTTTTCGCTAACTATTGTATAATAATTTTACAATAATTAGGTATTGTACGATAAGTTGCTAATGAGAATGCCTACTGACCAAAAATGGTTGTACCGTGGACTGTTTATGGCCATTACGTGGCCACGAATGGTACAATTCCATTTTCGATGTACCATTTTTGGTCAGTGCCTAATTCCACTAGAGTTTAGGTTATATCGTTGAAATTCTTTTTTAAATCTCAAAAATATTTGTTTTTTAATATAAATATGTATAAAACTTCATCCATACTCTTGTTAAATACAGTAACTAATTGTTTTGTTACCAGTCGTATACTAAGCACCATTTGCAAGGATGTGGAAAGTTATCAAAGATTTGGACATTCACATATGATAATTAAATAAAACGGGACAACAAAACAGTATAAAGTAGTAGAAATGTTGCCAACATAACCCACCCGTAGACAGCTTCATTCATTGTAATGAAAGTAAACTAAGAATACTTAATATATCGGAATTAATAAGACAGTGGCCACAAATGGTGCAGTGGCCACAAATGGTACATCTACCCTAAAGAACACATCAAAGAAAAAGTGAATTACCTACTGGCGATTAGCAAGGCAAATGAATACAAAAGTGAATAAATAAACTAAATAAACAAAAATAATAATAAAATAGTAATAAAAAATAAAAAAATAAACAAAAATAATAAAAAAATCATAACTCGACCATCTCACCTTTCTGCAGCGAGACATGTTCTTCTCGTTAGCTTTGAGAGGAAGAGTTAATATGGCCAAATACTTTGGCTGCATTGTCCCTCAATATCTCTACTATCTTATTATTCCAAACATTAAAGGAAAATAAACTTAGAAGTATATTTTAAATACGATTCTGTACAACCGCTGTTTGACAAAAGAGGTTAAACGTAACATCAATTTACTTTTTATAGCCTATAAATCCAGAAAAACACAGAAGGAAGCGAAATAACGCTATTCATTCAACTATTTGGCTCCCGGATTTACCCTATTCTTTTATCGCGGCAAGAAAGGCCGAAGTCCGCGCTGAGAAAGAGGCAGCTCTGGCGAGAAGCATTTTTTAAATATTAACAATCTACCGTCGAGTTCGAACGCGCATAGCGCTTTTCATGCCGCCGACTCTTATTCCTCGAAATGTCCTCGTTTGATGTGCGAAATTTAATATAATGGCTCGCCCTAGTTCCTGCCACTTCGTGGATCCCGTACGTTTAATATTTTTTCTGAAAGAACTCGCAAGCTTTCCGTAAATGCACGTTCAAGAGGAATATTATCGCTCTCGCTTGAGCATCAGTAGCTAATAGATATATTTACAGGGCGAGTGAATTTCCGGCGATGTAAGCTTGGAAAGTTTAATCGAATCCGATCTAGCTCGTCCGCCGCTCTGGGCAAAAATGATTTTTACCTACATTTATATTTAATTAAGAATAATTATTTTAAAATAGAAGTTTCGACAGTGAGTGATTTTTTTTATAGGTATTTGTTGAATAACAAAACCCTTCTGTTTCATAAAGAAAATTAATATCCGTAAATAAACAGTTAACCAATTTTCTCGCCCCCAAATTTGCCACCCTTGCTTGCGCCCCCGGGGGTGAGTTTATTCCCCGCGATTTTCTCCTTAATTATAAATAGTTTCCTTGGAAATCTTTAGGAGCTTCGAGGAATTTTATAGCTTCTTACTCCACTCGAATTTGTTCTACATTAAGTAGCAACACCCGTGGTAAATAATTAAACTGCCACAGATTGTGCCTTTGGGATCTTTCCACTCAAAACTACTTCTGTGACTCGCGAGTTGTATTTCGGGCGTAGGAGGACCCCTTCCAGTGAATGAACAATGAATGACACGTAAGAAAATCAACAACAACAGGACTTACCTTGAATTTAATAAAGAACTTAGTTGCATAAAGAACTACTGTGTAAATTTCAACGTGAAGAAAGCGTGATAGGTTTTCATTTTTCGTATGGTATGAGCAACATTTATTCACTGGGGGGTGTTCATTCACTCTACTCACTTCAAACCGATGCTGTTTTTACCAGGCACAGTAGCTCGTAAGAAACTGGCAAGTCGAATTCCGTATTGCAGGTCGGCAGGCAGTCGCGTTCCTTTGGAAATTTTCCAAAGTTTCATCAGCATTGCATTTCACTTCTGCAGAGGTCTATGTACGTATGTACTTACCCCTCTCCTCACACGAGATACTTCTGTATACCTCGGGGTACGTTTATGTAGGGGAGGGTTGCCTATATCGTACCACTTAAGACATTCTAAGTTATATTTCATATTTGGTACTAATTTGAACGGAAATGACTATTGGATATTGGAGCTTGGTCTTTTAGGCACCTACTATTATACGCTTAACCTTTTGTTCAGAACAAATTAATTTGTTATTAATCTTTTTGTCACATACTGTAAAAGGTACGATTTAGGCAACCGGTCTCCTAAATCGCACCTGCACTAAAAATAGTGTCAATAACAAATAGAGAAGAAACTATTCAATATGCAGTAATGATTATTATATAGTTACATATACATATGTATATGAATCACACACAGGCCGCAATAAACTATGTATATGATATATGTACATAACCTATATAACACACGAGTTGTCAAATCCTACTGGTACGATTGTAGTGGTACGATTTAGGAAACATGATCAATTTATTTATAAATATAAATTTAAACTTTACAATGAATGTAAAATGTACTTAAAATGAATGTAAAATATTCTACATTAAACCCGCTTTTAGAGAAATACATAAATACAGGAGAAAATTGCATTGTTTGATTATTATCAGCTAAAATAAACTGGTAAAAAGTTACATCAATCATACCTGATTTTTTTAAATACTCGTAGCACGCACAAAATAGGGTGTAAGCTCGAAAGGTTTTGTTTCTATTTCTTATTTCGCATTTACTTGATATTTTTACCATCAGACGTCGTTTGTATTCATTAATTTTTGAGAAATTGATGCGGTACGATTTAGGTGACCGGTACGATATTGGCAACTCTCCCCTAGTAGCCGCGAAAGCTGCTAAAAAATATCTTCTTTCGTTGTGTTTATAATGGAACTGTGATAATAGTAGTCTCAGTCGTTGAAGGTTCTGCAAAGATGGGCAATTTAAACATAAGTGATTACGAAGAAGAATTATTACTATCTTCAATTTCCGTAAAATGGTGCATTGGAAAAACTCTACGCAGAAAACGTGAACATTCTGTTGTACTTAATTCAACGGCCACTTCGTCTCATAATTTATCTAAAACAAATCTGTTATAGTAAAAATCTGTTATGTATCAACGATGAGAACGGCGGTAACAGCGGGGAAAAAGTAATATTTGGTTTTCGACTAGGGGCTGAAGCGGCTCCGTAAATAACTTTCGAACATGTTGTATATCCGTCCTGACTGAAACAGTTATGAAGCACCGATATTCTGAACAACTGTTTTTGAAATTGAATTAACCGAAGTTGAGTTAACTGTTCTGAAATTTCTGATTATCGATTTCGGTTGTAGGGTAAATGTACCAATACCCGGCCGCTGAAGGGGCTTAAGGAATAGCGGCAAAGTTTGTCTCCTAATTCGATTTGTAAAACCATCATGAAATAAAAAAATGTTGTTGAAATGTTGAAGATAACACAATATTATACTATTGGAAACCGGGAAAAAAAGTTTATGTATTATAATAGACGTATTTATTAATGAAAATACGAAAACATGCAGATGTCGCAGTAAGCGGACAACCTAAAACTGCATGTCTCAATACCTGAATTATATCGTCCCAGTTAGCGGACAACCTAAAAATGCATGTCCTGATGTCCCGATATCTGAATTATAACGTCCCAGTAGTCGAACATTTAGACTTGTTTAAAAAAATATTAATTTTCTTGCAAGTTTAACCATCTTAAACTAAATTTAAATCTATTTACTATTATAATAATGTATTATTATAATATATAAATATGAAATGCAGCCAATATTTTCGTAGTAAATGAGTGGCGTTTCTTAACGGAAGCCATAGAAATTTCTCGAAATCTGCTATGCGTACGAAGTGTGTTACAAAATAATTATTTCTATCTAACGATTTTCAATTTTCTATAATAATGATTTTAATTAATATTGCTAAATACTTATGCATTATGGTACTATTTTTTGTTTCTAATTACATTAAAAATTAAGCTTAAAAATAAATAAAATTCGCATTGTTGTTCAGGTACTGGGACATGGCCGGGCACTGGTACATTTACCTTACAGAACCGATATTAAATCGGTTTTATAACAGTAATGTATGTATCGCTTTCGAGAGTTTACTGTATTCTACTACCCTACTAGGGTAAATCCGGGAGACGCGGTCGGGCCGGAGAGTTGGTCGTGTCGCTATATTTCAGAGTCTATACGTAAAAATGCATTAAAGTGCAGACCAATTACTTCTCTAGAAGCCAAATAGTTTAATGAATAGCGTTATTTCGCTTCCTTCTGTGTTTTTCTGGATTTACAGGCTATAAAAGGTAAATTGATATTACATTTAACCTCTTTTGTCAAACAGCGGTTGTACAGATTCGTATTTAAAATATACTTCTAAGTTTATTTTCCTTTAATGTTTGGAATAATAAGATAGTAGAGATATTGAGGGACAATGCAGCCAAAGTATTTGGCCATATTAACTCTTCCTCTTAAAGCTAACGAGAAGACCATGTCTCGCTGCAGAAAGGTGAGATGGCCGAGTTATGATTTTATTATTATTTTTGTTTATTTAGTTTATTTATTCACTTTTGTATTCATTTGCCTCGCTGATCGCCAGTAGGTAATTCACTTTTTCTTTTATGTGTTCTTTACTTGTTTAGCATAAACAAATTAAATATCAATGAATCCGTAGTTGTATTCACTCATAAATAATTTTGCTTTATCCTTTGTTAATTTTCCATGAATAATTATGTGAGTGGTCTCTGCCAACGACGAAAACCATTTCTCCCGGCACCTCGGGAGAGGTGGTCAGATGTCATGACTTCAGTTTCCAATCCGATTTACAGTAAATATTGTCTTAAAGCAATTATCGACCAGTTTTTCTGTATCGGCATAAAATTCTGAACATATTAGGTTTGTTCTGATAAAATAAGTAATATCTATATTAGTTTTAATAGCCATTTTATATTAGGTCGACCGCGTCTCCCGGATTTACCCTAATATAATAAATGCGGAAGTGTCTTTGGATGGTTGTTACTCAATCACAGACCACGCAACGAATCTTCCCGAAATTTTGTATATATGTAGAACCAGGAATAAAATATAGGATAGTTTTTATCCCGATTTCTTTAACCGATCTGAACCAAGTTTAGCATAATTACTCTCTAGAACCTTGCGGAAAATATAGGCTACCATGAAATCTAGACAATCCACCCCTCCTCATTTATTTCACCCCCTTTACACTCCGTGACAATCGAACTTTTCCCCGGCCAACGCCGGGTACTTCAACCCTTATGCCTCGTTCACATTAGTCAAGTTTACTGGCTTCAAGTCGCTTGAATTCAAGTATACTGGCTTCAACTTGGTGTTCAGATAGTGTCAGCTGCCTTCAAGTTACTTTCAAGTGTACTTGAAGCTTGAAGCTGAACAGTGAAGCAAGTAATTAAGATATCTAAAATGGCGTCAAAGGAGGTGGTAATTGCTAGTTTGTGCATAATAAAAAACGAAATTAGGAACGAATTATTGAAAATATTAAAAAAAAATGAAGAAAAGGAAACGGTCAATTTGGATAAGAAAGTGGATCTGCAGAAGGAATTGCCTTGGAGCATCTTCAGCATCCACATTAAACCCTTCATTATTTAGTTCGGCGACAAATTTCACCATATTCCTCTCTCTTGGCTCCTTTCTCTGGGACAATCGTCAATTTCATTATTCCATAATACGTCATACTTTTCATAGATTTCTAAAAATTTAGAAATCTTAGTATTATTCCATTTACTATTCTTTGACATTTTATCGATGATAACCTCAGTTTTTAAAAGTTATTTATAAATTTTATTTCGACCGTAATAATTAATATTAATATTCTTAGAACAAAGCAATATTTTAAACTTTCCTGATGAAGATCTAAACGGAGATCGAAACGTTGAAAGCTTATATATTTATTATTGCTAAATAGTGTGTTTTAGTTTGTTAAATTGACCGAACCTGTGCGCCGAAATCACATATATCTCAGTTTTTAAAAGCAATAGACAGTCGGCTTACCTTGGTGACTCTTGTACACACGTTCACACTATTCAAGTTGTATAGGCAAGAAAAGTTGGAACACTCTCTACTTCGCTTGAAACTTGAAAGGATATTTCAAGTGAAGTGAATAACAGGTTCACATTATCAAATTTACGGATTTCTAGCGACTTGAAGTTAGTACACTGGACTAATGTTAACGAATATTTCGCGTAAAACTTGAAAGAAAGTTAAAGAGATATTTCAAGTCAAGTGAATGACAGGTTCACATTAGTCAAGTTTACTGCTTCCAGTCACTTGAAGCAACTTGAAGCCAGTAAACTTGACTAATGTGAACTAGGCATAAGTATCACGATTTCTTTATTCCACTCCGAGAAATTCCTATCGCTCCATTTCTGTCCACACTTCGTCGTAAAAATAAGAAAAAAATTCCGATAATTTTTACAGAACGGTTTCGCATAAAAAATCAATTCCATCCGTTCCGTCTAGTCACGCGGCAGGGAAGCGGCACGAAACGATCAATCGCGGCCGCGCGTCAATCGCGAGCGATCGTCCAGGTTAACGGGCGCACGTGCCGCGAAATTTTACGCTAATTACGAGCGCGGAATTAGCCGGCGCGCTCGCGCTCGCATCCGAAGCGCGGAGTTTTCGCGTTGCCGCGCGCATGCCATTACAGTCCCTCGACGATACGCTCATTTGTCGTTCGCGATTAACCGGCCGACGAAATCGCTGGCGCACGAGTCTTCGCGGGATTACGTAGGGTGACTGTACCTAATATCGCCAGTGTTCCTAATATCGCCACTCGCTATAGGTATCTCTTAAAGTAAGCTCTAAAATTTATCGGTTATGCACTGAATTAGTACCTAAACATACGTAGGAAGACATACTATAATTGCAGCATCGTGTGATCAACAATTACAGAAAGGGAAGGATTTTAGAGAATCTTAATAGTGTGAAAATTTATTGGACTATCACAATTTTACGTCACATTCGGAGAAGGTAAGTCTAATAAATCTGCGAATGTAAGAATATCTACTAGAAATACCTAATTAATGATGTACTTAAGAAATGAAATCGATTCAAATATTTTTCATTATGAAAATAGCGTTTTTCTTTTAGCAGTAGGGTAGATGTCCCAATTACTGCCAGTGTCCCAATTACTGCCACTTGATTTATTATACGTAATAAAAACGTAACGTATAAAAAGAAATGTACAAAAAATAGTTATTATTAAATGGAGATTCTGATTTACATTAAAATAAAAAAATATATGTACTCATATGTACCTAGGGCAAGATGATTTTTGAGGTGACAGTTATAGGTACACTAGGATCGCTCGCGAATTTTAATTAATTATTAATAAATTCTTCATATTTAATTCATAAAACTATTTCTTTTTTAATGGAGGAGATGTTAAATAATATTATGTTTCAAACTGAAACAATTTTTAGGTTACACAACACGCGAAATAATTAAATGAAGTGCGGTTATAATCTTAAGGTGGCAGTAATTGGGACATCTACCCTATGCGTGTTCTCAATACCGCCTACCGGAGAACAATGGTAAAAATCTATATTTTCAAATTTCTATATTATTCAAATAAAAATGAAACAAAGATGGATAAAAAGACATTTATAGAGCAAGAAATAATAAAAGCACATGTGAAAATGACTTTAAAAACTCATATATATACATGAATTAATCAATATTTCTTGAGTAGGCGATATTAGGTAGGGGAAAGTGGGGCATAACCGGGTACCTAATGTATTTTTCCTGCTAGCATAAAGTCAGACGGCAAAATTGGACACCGCTAGAAATCTTAATTGGACCTTACAGAATCAGAAAATGAGAATTCTTATATGAAAAAACTATTTGGCTCACAGGAAAACAAGTTTTCTCGAAAGTATGCAAATACCCGGTTTTACCCCATAGGTGTGGGTAAAACCGGGTACCTATTAAAATACGCATAAAATATGATATAATTATAAAATCTTTATTGCTATTATTTTAGAAACCATAAAGGAAGGTTTTTTATAAATATTAATTTGTATATCAGTTTATTTTAATTTATTCAGTGTACAGAAATCACAAATAAAGGTCTCGTCCCGTGGCAGACAATTCATTGAATCCACTTTTCCTTGGACTTGGAATGAATGAAAAGTTCGTCACAAAATATGCAAGGTTCCTTTGTAGATAATTGCATTTTTACTTTATCTTTTTCTTCATTTTTTTTGTAGTCTAGAGTTAACTACGCCCCTGGTTTTACAAGACGTTTCTTGTTTTATCTTTTTTGTGGTTTCAGCAATTTCTTGCTCAAGCTGATCTTTATACTCTTCCGAGGTGATTATTGCCGTTTTTCCTCTTTTCCTATTGCTTCTCTTTATTCTTTCCTTTGCTTGGGGTATAGGCCTGATTATTTCGGGGGAAAATGTAACTATTGACGACTCAGCACCCTTAGCCATCGATGGTAAGATTTCCATATCTTTAGACGTCGATGCCAAAATTTCCATGCGTGTTTCACGTTGATGTTGGCAACTTCTAATTTTCGAGACAGCATAGCAATAAACCTACTCTTGTTCTTTCTATTCGCTCTATATATGCTACCTCCATTGATGCTGACGTTCTCATTACTGCTACGAAAAAAACTCATAGCACCTTTTTTGTAGAGAATTTCCTAAGCTATGAATTGTATAATAACTATTTTTGTCGCAAAACTGCTATATAACGAGATATTCGCGAAAAAAAGTTATTTTTTTCAACCATCTGTAAAATTTTTAGCGGCGGTCGGATTGGTGAGGACTTTTGACATATTGTTTAAAACGACCAAATAAAGGCCCGTACCAAAATTTAGCTTGATGGGATTTATAACGAAAGCAGATCCTAATGTCCCCGGACTAATACATAGAACCTACCATAGAACCAGGGTACCCGGTTTTGCCCCATAATCAAATACCCGGTTTTGCCCCAAATGAGGTGATTTACTAAACATTAAATATTTACACTTCAACATGCGATAAAGAATCGGGTAAAACGGCAAAATACTGTGAAAAGTCTACAGAATACAATGCAGTACTTACCGTAATCGATTCTTTAAATCCAAGTGGTATAAAAAAGGCAATTCACCAACGCAACACTGGAACTTTTCAACACGAAATTTTTAAACTTCTCTAAATGAAAAACTACGACGGTCTTTGCTCTACGATTGATCTCATTCCGTCGTGAGGTCTACCCGAATGTAACACCATACGTTGGCTGCATATCGCAGCTCTTGTCTTAGAAAAACAGTGGTACCCGGTCTGACCCGCGTAGGGTGAATTGACCAGTGAATGAACAATGACCAGTGAATGAACAAATGGACTTTTTTCGTGTATAACAAGAATACTATTTCATTGAGAACAATGATCTTATATTTAGAATGAAGGAAAATTTATTCAGATAACGGCGATACTAATATTTTTTGAATTTATGAACGTCTTGGTCGCTTATTAATTTTTTTGTTTTGTGGTGTCGGGTGCTGCATTCACGTCGAGAAACCTAGTAAGAAAACACGTACGATGACAGTTAACCGAAATATTGTGTAAAGTGTAAAATAAATAATTCCCAAGGTATGTAATAGTTTTTTCAACTGTTGATATTATCAATCTTTAATTTCAGTGAAACATATTGAATAAATATTGTTAAATATTTGCAATTTATTAGTATTTATTCACTGGTTCGGGGTTTTAACCTATTTTCCACTGAAAGAACATAGACTTATTCAGCCAACCGAAAATTCATTTTATTTTAGATGATATAAAAAAAAAGCAAAATTGTTCCGTATAAACGGTTCAAATATACAGAGGAGGACATGCAAAATGCATTGGAATCAGTAAGGGGAGGAATGAAACTGTGTAAAGCAGCTGAAAAATATAACGTACCAAAATCAACTCTAAGTGCAAAATTAACTGGTAAAAATCCAGAAAGAAGAAAGATGGGCCCCTCTTCAGTCTTAACAGAAGAGGAAGAAAACCGATTAGAACTAGAGCTATTCTTTTCACCCGGGTACCCGGGTACCCGATGAGACCCACGGGTAGACAAAATTACCCGGGTACCCGTGAGATACCCGGGTAGACAAAAATTACCCGACTACCCGGGTAGACAAATATTACCCGACTACCCGGGTAGACAAAAATTACCCGACTACCCGGATACCCGTGAGACACCCGAGTAAATGAGATAGTTGAGAATTCCGATTTGACAGCCGATCGTCTTTCGACTTTCGATCATTTTCGGCTAACATCAGTAATGAACTTCAAGCAATTGAATGTGGTATTCCGACAAACTCCGATTAACGATGCGAACGAAAACCCAGAACGAGTGCATTTTCCTAGGATTTTCCGAGTTCTGCTTTGCATCGACTGACGGAGTTGGTGGGGATTAGATAAGACTGACTCCTCTACTCATAAGCTAATAGGGGCAGGCACTGTAATAGGGCAAACTACCCTATTGTAAGTGCAAAGACCGTCGACAGTTCGCAATTTTCACATTCTGATCAAAAGACATTTTATGTATCATAGTCATAATTTCATAATCACAACGCGCAGACAATATCACATTTAATTGCTTGAAGTTTATTCCGTTCATTAGTGATGTTAGCCGAAAATGATCGATAGTCGAAAGAGTTTATAGGCTGTCAAATCGGAATTCTCAACTAACTCATTTACTCGAGTATCTCATGCATACCCGGGTAGCCGGGTAATTTCTGTTTACCCGAGTAGCCGGGTAACTTTTGTCTACCCGGGTACCTGGGTACCCGGGTAGCCGGGTATCTCACGGGTAATTTTTGTCTACCCGAGTATTTCACGGGTACCCGGGTATATGTTATATGTACTGGATATGTTATATGTACTTACTGTGTTCTGATATAAATAAATTTGTCAAGTTTTTATTATTATAATACCTATATAATATGAACTTTCTTTCTACTTTTGTAGCGTTTTCAGCGTTTTCCCGTCAGAAAATTAAGTACTATTCTTTGTGTTCATTCACTGGGTACAAGGTATTCATTTATTGGATATTTTGTTCATTCACTAGTATATTGGGCATTGATTACATTTTTATGATTTATTTCAGACGCCGTTCAAGTCAAAAGCCACAAACAATTTTTTTAGACATTTTTGAAGCCTATTCTGTTACAAATTCTTGTTTCCTTAATAAATTAGGACATTATTCAATTTTTATCGTTATTTGAAACTGATAAAACGCTTAGCTGTTCCTTCACTGGTCAATTCACCCTACCCGGTTTTGCCCCACTTTCCCCTACACTTTTTTCAGGACCCGATTTTAGCATGTCTCGCGTTTCTTGAGTCCTAATTAACAATTTGTAGGTTTCAACGATTCTAACATATGACAGATGAATAATTTCTCTTTACTTTGAAACGAACCGCATGGAAAAGTATCAATTATTATTCAATCGACAGCGATTTAACTTTTGCCTGGCGATATTAGGTACAGTCACCCTAACGACCGCGAGTGCCGCCTAGCTCGCCGCACTTTCCAAGCATCCCCTTCGGTTTCCCAGGCCCACCAGCCGGACGGACTTTGACGGGCGAATAATCCCCGCGTAACGGGGGCATCGAACATCCAGCCGCAGGTTTTTTTTTTGCGCGCGTTATTAGCAGAGGCAACGAAAGCCTCCGCAGTTTCGTGCCGTTGGAATCGCCGGGCGCCTCTGTTTCCCGGCTGAATTAATTGACGTCCCGGCCGACCAGCTCGCGTCCCGCTCCTTTCGCGCGATAACAGTGAACGGGGAATCGAGTTAGAAAAGTACACGACCGCTTCTCTTTCTCCATTCCTGGAGAATTCGTTGGAGATGGGAATAAGCGAATATAGTGTTTAAACGCCGCATGCATAATCGCGGCGGGATCGCCGCCGAAATATCCCCGCGCCGCGTAACTTATTTACGTTGGAACGAACGGCGGATGCGGAAGTGGACGCATATCGACCTGAAGTTTATTCTCGTAATGTCTGGGGCCGCGTGCAGGAAGCTGGCTCGACGTGGCGCGGGAAACACTTGTCTCTTTCTGAGAAAATTGCCGCTTTAATCGTGCGTGCATAATTGCCACTGAATTTTGCAAAGACCTTAAGCTCGAGCCGCATGTATATGCATGCCCGGTAGTTGCATGCATAGTGGGGCTTCAATGAAGTGCGCGCGAATGTGTTTATGGGAACAATTGCCGAAAATCCGCGGAAAGTTGCGCAGCGGAGGGCGCACGGTGAGGGATGACTTTCGGTCGTGGCACTGTTTTGGACGGGGTTTATACAGAAACCGGCTTTTGGAAAAATCGGCTTTCGAATTTTGACAGAATAATATAATTAAAATGGTAAAATTAATTTATTCTTATTTAGGTTAAAATATTTAATACTGAAATACTTATATATTAATATACAGGGTGCGCCATCTTTTATGTCGGTATGTGAATATTGAATAACTTTTACAAAAAACAACCGATTACCATAAGGTAAAGGTACCAATAACTGGACACGTCCTAATACCTGGACACCAATGACATTTATATTTTTACTAAGCTTCATAGAAAGTTTACAACAATATTGTTGGGAATATATACTATTTTGCAACTTGATGTCTTATATAAAAAATTAAGATAGCCCCTAGATGCAAAGTTGAATATATAAAACAGTCTTTAAATATCGGAGGTGCGTGCACTTGAATTCTGCGTAGATTTCTTAAGTAATTCTTAAGACAAATACAGTTAGTTGTTAAGGTGATAATAATCGTTACATAACGTTTTTCTGAGAAGAAAACGTATGTACAGAATCTCAAGAAGTTTCTTGTGACATACAAAACAAAACATTGATCGGTTAATGTTGCTTTTAATTAAAAATATACGTGTTTATGTACCGGTACATAATAATCTTGTCCTTTACACGCTGTCCCAATAACTGAGCAGCCGTCCAGGTGGTAGGCCTGTCAGCATTTTGAACGCTTAAGGGAAGTCCCAATACCTGACCGCATTGTCCAACCGGTAAGGTGCCTGGGTTTTCTCAAATTTTTGTATATCAAAAGTGTAAGTACAAGTATATTGTACATAAATTAACAGTTTTTTTATTTCCAAGTCCTATTTTTAGTCAATTTCATGCTACACTTTCAACATAACCTAAAATTGTATTTGCTTTCTCCGCGCGCAAACCATTCACACAAACACTAGTGGCGCCCTCTGCGCCGTGCTTTGCGCCATCTTCCCCATTGACCAGGTATTGGGACACCAAAAATGGGACGCTGGGACAAATCAGACTTCTATTGTCCATGTACTGGTACACATAGCTACTTGTGTTTTTACTCAATTTAATTAAAATAACGCACTGAAAACAAGTTTTTAGTAGCTCATTTGATAGAAAGAAGTAACATTTATCTGAATATTCACACTTTTGTTAAAAAGAACGTTTATTTTTAGTCCATTTTTAAGCTATACTACTTTGATATCCTTAAGTGTCCAGTTATTCGTACTCTTACCTTATACGAGGTATTTTTATTTAATTTGGTCCTTTACAATTTATTTGGACTAGTTTTTAAATACAACATCAATCAAGTGGCCGCCTTTATTGGCTATAGCAAAATGTGCCCTTTTTGCTGCGTTTTCCATCACTTTTTCGAGCATCTCGGGAGGTATATGTCTGCCCACAAATGCGTGAAAAAGGTCTGGACGGTTACTGGTTTCAACAAGACGGTGCGCCATGCCACACTGCAAAGCAAACAATGCAGTTTCTGCAACGAAAATTCCCTGGACGTGTGGTGTCAAAAAAGGGCGACATTGAGTGGCCACCCAGATCTCCTGATTTGACCCCTCCGGACTTCTTTTTGTGGGGTTATTTGAAAAGCTAAGTGTACGCCAGCAAGCCTCAGACCATTGACGAGCTCAAGGCAAACATTCGTTCCGAAATCATCGCTGTACCGCCCGAGATGCTCGAAAAAGTGATGGAAAACGCAGCAAAAACGGCACATTTTGCTATAGCCAATAAAGGCGGCCACTTGATTGATGTTGTATTTAAAAACTAGTCCAAATAAATTGTAAAGGACCAAATTAAATAAAAATATCTCGTATATGGTAATCGGTTGTTTTTTGTAAAAGTTATTCAATATTCACATACCGACATAAAAGATGGCGCACCCTGTAATTTAATTTACATATTTACATATTAATTATCTATTCAATATTTAGATACTTATATATTAATGTAATTTAAATATTTACATATTAAATATATAAACCCTAATTCTGGATCGCATAAACTGTAGGATATCAGAATTATCGTATCGACGTGGCAATTTGTTCTATAAATACCCCACAGCAATGTATTTTAATTCGTTATTCTGCGATTATCAGTTTAATACACAGAGAAAATTGAACAGAAAAGAGACCAGGAAACATTTTTATATTCCCAATATCTGTACGAAGGGATCATTCATCGTACTCTTGCAATACTAATACAGAATTCATTTAAATAGAAATTAAACACGATTATTGTATACGGAACTAAAATTCTGGCGCTGGAATTAACACGAATTTTAAATCCTGAATAATCCTTTTTTTTCACGAAGAACAATACAATGTTTATCGTAACGTTAATCTTCCCTTCCTTGTTTCGTGAGAGATTACCATTACATTTCGCCAACTTAAGGGGTTACACCACCTTGGCGCTCGGAAAAGTAGGTATAAAAATAAACTTTTTTTTTACGCTGCCATTAAGTATATAAAATGATCTTTATTTTACACATATATATAGTAGTTTTATGAACAATTTACAATATTAACGATTAAAAAAAAATAAAAAATGGCTGAGATATAAGCCGATAAGTAGGACCCTCTTTTGAAAATCCTTGCTGATGGTGTACTTGATTTCTCTGTTAGGCATCGTCTAAAACATACAAAATATTTTTTTTCTTATTTAAAAGGGTAATAGCTAAAATGCGACGTAGGATTTTTGTGATTGGGTGCCATGTTCGAAAGTTATAAATTTTTTAAACTCAAAATTTCGATGCAAATTCGAGTTTTTTTTTCAAACAGCTGTCATTTCTACAAAAAATTTTTTAAAAAATTTTCCCTACGTCACATTTTCTAGAAATAGTCCGATTTCTAGAAATATATTCAGCGCTCGCATCGATTCATCCCACCGACGGGTGCAATTAATTAACTTCAATCTTCCGTTGTTTGTTATCGATTGCTCGTGCTCGTCTCGCCGCAACCGCACATTACTCATTCGTAATTCTTACTTACCACTCTAAACCTCCATTTCCTCTCTCCCTCCGCTTCTTCCCATTTTATTTCACCGCGTCCAATTCTGTCGCGAGGGGACGCGCGCCGAATCCCGATTCGAATAATGAATACATTTTTCCGCGCGCTTTGATCGCGCCGCAAAGGATCGTAATTTTATCGCGCGCGTGATTCCGAGGACCTCCCGCCGATCGGTTTTCCTTACCTGTCATTTCGAAATTCAGCGCGGGTCGCGCTCTGTCATCCAGGAAGTGGCCATCGATCGACGGATCCGTTGAGAATGTGTTTCCGAGCCGCGATAAAAATGTGTCCCCTCGAACGACGGGAACATTTGCCAGCCTCCGCGGTGGAGAGCTGCGCGTAAAACCGCTGGGTATTTATTTTTTCTCGCGAATCGCATATTCGTTTGACGCAGGCACAAGCATTGGCGCGATTGCGAGCACGGCGATTTAAACAGCTCGCAGTTAGCGCGTGATAAAACAATATGCGGTGCGAAATATTCTGGCGCTGGTTGTTGAAATGAATGCCACCGAAAATGATTGTTTATTTCGAACAATTTGTCGAACGTTATAAAGACGAGCGCGGGGGAAAATATTGCGTTGTTATGAGTGATAGGGAATTAAAAAAATTTTGTAAATAATTGAGATGAAAAACTGTGATGGACGGAAAGCGATATTTCATGCTGTTTTTGGGTAAACTATGTTCGAGATGCGTTTTGTCTGCGAATGTTTTAATTGAATTGGTGGTAGCTCTATTGGGGTTGTGTGAGTTTTAAACCGAATGATTTGTGATTGGATAGATATCTGAGTGGGTATTTCATTTAATTGTTATTTCACTTGAAATTACGAATGAACGCGGAATATGTTATACCTACCCCGACTTGGTTTTTTTTATTTCTATATACACGTGTGGGTAGTGTTTCTGATTTCTCGTTATAGTTAATTTCTCGACAACAGACATTTTACTCCTTTTATTTCGCGAGAAATTTCTGGACGATAGTAGGTACAAGTAGAAAGAAATGAAAATTGATAAATAAAGAAGCTTCAGAGGTATATTTATTTAGTTTCAAAGTTTTAGTTTTTTTAAAAACAGTGCTTTAAAAGAAATAATGCATCTAATCTTGAGTTGGGGATTCGAGTTCTTTTCTTTGTCATAAAATCATTAGCAACCGAAAAATTGCGTTCATTTTCTGTGGACGTAGATTCAAAATTTGGGGTAAATTTTATAGAATATAATATTGTATACGATATTGCTCGAGAAATGAGAAATAAAAAACTTAGACTTTTTCTCGAGAAATTCTCTAAAAGAAACACTACTTAGCTACGTGTGGTAGGGTGGAGTGAAAAAAACATTTTTTCAATGATCAAATTCTTATAGTGCGTAAAAGTTGTCTACTTGGCCCAATAAAACGTGTAAAAAATTTCAGATCGATCGGATAATTTCTTCTGTGTGCACCAAAGGCCTTAATTTTCAAAATTTTAGTACAAAACTTAAGAAACTGCAACTTTCTTCAGCTGGTGGATTCTACCTTTTTTTTATACCCAAGACTATATTTGTTGCGTAAATGAAGCAAAGAAACACCCGTGGCTGGTTTCGGAACGATAGGAATGGCACTGTAAACTATAAAAAAATGCAGCTCTTCGCTCACTTTCCTAACGGAACAAGTGGCCCAGAACCAACCACGCGGAGGTAGCTGTACGTCGGGCTCCTTGTTTTTTTGTATTTTATATTTGTTTCGTTTTTTTTAATAATTTAATTGTTTTTTTTATGTATTTTGTATTTTATATATTTTTTTTTTAATTTTAAGTTTTGTACTAAAATTTTGAAAGTTAAGGCCTTTGGTGCACACAGAAGAAATTATCCGATCGGGCTGAAATTTTTTACACGTTTTATTGGGCCAAGTAGACAACTTTTCCGCACTATTAGAAATTGATCATAGAAAAAAAGTTTTTTTCACTCCACCCTAACGTGTGGGCAAGCAAAATTGCAATCTCCTTACTTTACCTTTTAGAGTTACCCAAAAGTATGTGACGCAATTTTAAGAACCGCACCTCAGAGTGAATATTCCGTCTATAATTCTAAAGTAGGATTACAGAATATTTGGTTTCTTAAATCGACCCAGCATCTTCGCACCGCGGAAGGCTTTCTTTGCGGAATATTGCGAGTCACGGGAGATCCTCGAATTTTCAATTTCTCCCCAGATACAAGCCGCGACGCGGGTTCAAGCTATCGGGGAGGGTTGAATATCGCATTTCGTTGAACTTCGTACTCTGTGTTCGTTCGGGTGCGCGCCCCGTTTCGAGTAGAAATGACACCGCGGGGAAGACAGAGGAATACATTTTCTTCGTGCAGTTCTTTATGCCGCCCGCCCAGAAAATACTTATTCCCGGTCGGTCCAATGGGAGCTCATTACAAATGCAATTAAACTTTCCGCCGGCGAACGCCGCCCGGTGTCAGTTTATCAAGATGAGCTTCGCTCCGTCGAATTTTAAATAACTTTCACCGAAACGAGCCCGCCCCGTCCCGTTTTCTATTTCGATTCGATCCGGCCTTCAATTTCCGGAAGTACGTAATTTTTGCCCCGCAATCACCGTTGGACTACATTTTCCACCAACCAACTCGCTGGGATATTATTAAATATTTTTAAACTCGTTACCGCCACCCTCGATACGTCTTCGCTTATATTTGCATCCCCGTGCAGAAAGGTGCCACTGATAGTGACGTTTTGGTTTCGAGGGGTCGTCGAACGAAACGCAGACGTAGTTCCTTGTACCAACTACTGAATTTCAGCGAGGTTACTTGGATTTTAATTATAAATGGGGACGCGAATAAGGGCATGCTAAGGGTGCATCAGATATTTATGAAGTTATTAACTAAATTGGGTAGCTCTGGAAATCAGCTCCGAATTAAATGTGTGCCTCGTTTAATTGATGGAATTGAAATTTGTGAAGCTACCAAACAAATTTAAAATTTATGAGTCTGACTTCTGAGCCGCTTTGTTTAAATTTCCAGTGGCCAGACGTGGTGCAGCTTATCGTCTCGAAATTCAGGATACATGAAAGTGTACAGTAAGTTAATTGAAAAATGTGTGAGTGTGTAATAGGGTGGAGCTTAGGGTGGAGCTTATTTTTCAACTATGAAAATATGATCTTCTCACCACCTCAATTTGTTCCTTTCTATAAAAAAATAAAATCGAGCAGAATATGAGCGCAATTGATCTATATTTAGGGGTAGCTCAATGATGGTGAAATTTCCAATGTACATGATAATTATATAGAAGGGCATGGAACACTGTAAGTGTTTTCAAATGCATTCATTTGTTCATTAAGAAAAATAGAAATTGAGAAAAGGTATTATTGGAAAAGGATTTCCCCTGATTTGTAATCACCTATGTTATTTGTCACAGGAACTTGTTGCATTAGCTTTCTTCGACAGTCGCGTTAGTTCGTCAACCAAGAGACTTATGGTGAGTGCCTTGCAGAATGAAGAAAATAAAAATCAAAAATATCAAAAGCATTCCAAGCGAATCACTGTTGCTCTTCATTCGTTCAAGAACAAACACTTGGAAGATTTTGTTACTGCTAAGTCAATGACACTCTTCAGAATGTTGGAACTTCCAGATGGATTTCTCACGGTTGATCCAGACTTGTGGGAGGTTAGAAATGATTACAAAAAGGCTATGGAAACAATCAGGTCTCTAAAAGTTGTTAACGACCATGCTGAACGTGGAGTGGCACTTATACAGGAATACAGTGGATTAATAACCCATGATGAAATGCAGCTACAATTCCTAATGCAAGTTGTTGAGGACCATCGTAGATTGTACCCTGACAGCAGGAAACAGACACTGTCTGATGTCTGAGCCTTTGTGAACAATAAATTTAACAAATTATCAAATACAAATGTCAATGTAATGTAACGTAAATGTATAAATTAAAATATGGCCATTATATGTTGAATTTTCATAATTTCTATAATCTTTGACTCACTTGAGCTACTCCTAAACATAAGAATGTATTGTCTAAAGTTTTTATATAGTGTTTGTGTATCTAAAGGAACAAATCAGTAGGAACTTACTAGTTCCACTTAGTGTTTCAAGCCCTTCCATATAATTATCATGTGCATTGGAAATTTTACCATCATTGAGCTACCCCTAAATATAGATCAATTATGCTCATGTTCTGCTGGATTTCGTTTTTTATAGAAAGGAACAAATTGAGATGGTGAGAAGATCATAGTTTCATAGTTGAAAAATAAGCTCCACCCTAGTGTGTAACTGAATGAAGACTGAATACGTTTGTATTCAATAGAGTATATGAAAATATAATAGTATCACAGATTTATTTTGTGTTACTATTTTTCTAAATTCCATGCGTTCCAACATCGGTCGATACTGCGATTTATTTTTACTTTTACTCTTTTTCTATATAAATAAATAAATCATGTGCATAGGCGATCGTGTTACTCTGCATATACATCTATCACTGACCGACTCTCCCATCTGTCTTACCTGCTTATCTGCGCCAGAGTTTTTGTGTATTCGGAATTTCGGGACAATCCCCGATACCCTTGTCGAGCTTAGCGTCGAGCAATCAGTATTATTCGAGCCGTGATAGCGACAGGAGCTCTCGAAGGACATTCCTCGCGACGCGTTGTTGTCGAGCGATGTGTCAGTGATGTGAAACTCGTTTCCATTAACATTCTTTAATACACGAGCAACATTCGGGTAACTAGTGACTAAATAAATCAAAATAATTGCGTTGCTCACGTGTGAGCGAGGCTACTGCAGGCACCGGAAGTCGAATTTTTAAACCTCAACCGCGTTTATCTTGGAAACGAAATCTCAAATTCCAAAGTAGTAAGTAACTTTTATGATTTCTTATGGCATGAGAAATTTTCTTGTTTAGGCTTGTTTCATATTTTTTCAACACCCAGTACGTAGAATTAAGCTCCACGTAATTAAGATTTCGAGCTGTGCAGTTATTAATTATACAGTTTCGGGAATATTATTAAATTGTTTAGTTGAAATTGATTATATTGAAATATGTAATATTTTGTGACTTTCTTTAAACATTCAATAGGTTTGTTTATAAACGTCATTAAAAACTAGGAAGATACTCAATTTTGAAATTTTAGCTTCTCGGAAATTTTATTTTAACAGATTGCCAGTATTTCGACTTCTCCACTAAATTGTCTATTTTCCTTTCCTTGGAAAACGAAGGTCTTAAGTAACCTCGCATGAAACTTAGACTTTCATTATTGCCTCTGTATTTGCAGCGAAGCAAACACATTATAACGACACTTAAGCTGCCCGGTTGTACGCTGCTGTAAACACAATCACGTAGACACTATTCGTTCGAAACTTTCCGTGGCGAAATTTTTAGTTCGCTCTGCTTTGCCTGTAAATAGCGCTTGGAACTAATTTTCTTAGGAGCGCGGAGTAATGTCCTAAAAGGCAGACTGACTTTACGGTACACATAAAGCTTAGAGTTACCTAGTCCCTTTGAACTCTCTGTGCAAGCTTCCCAAGAACTATAGTGAGGAAATAATTTGTGAGAAAAACGTGCAGCGATCTTTGAATTAGGAACTAGTAAATATTATCATTCAGCCTGCACCCAAGTTTAATTCGTTTTAATTAAATTAAATTAGTAATTCATTCGCACCAATTATTTGAAATAGTGTTTCTTCGTGGAGTTATTTGCTTTTTGCGAGTAAATTACGTGAGCAACGGGGATTTTTGGTATTTAACCCCTTTCTATTCTGAAACCAGCGTCCCATGAAAGATAATAATGAACAATATGTAGTTTAAACAATTCTGCGAAACTTATTATTCATGGAGATCGCAAAATGTTTTCTGAGGGTCGCCGCGGTTATTTCTAGTTGATAATTCTTAGCACTTATTCATTTTAATATGGTTACATTGCCGTATCCTATTAATGATGTAACCCTGATTTCTCGTAAATGAAATAAAAGCAAAAAGCTGCTTATCCACATTAGGGTGGAACGAAATATAGGGGCAAAATATTATTTTTTATTATTCACGACTTCTAAGAGTGGGCAAAAGTTGCCTTTTATAATGTTATTTAAGCTGCCAAAGTTTGGTCTTGATCAACAAATTTTTTTAGGTGCCGCAAGCCATTCAAAAGTCACACAATCAGTGAATATGAATTTTTGGATGGCTCGCGGCACCTCAAAAACTTTGTTGATCAAGATCAAACTTTCACAGCTTAAATAACATTATAAAAGGCAACTTTTGCCCACTATTAGAAGTCATGAATAATAAAAAAATATTTTGCCCCTATATTTCGTTCCACCCTAATCCACATGCAAGTGCAACCGTCATAAATAATACGATAATTAAATATATTAAATATCTTTAAGTATATTTAATATATTTATCAAGATAATTAAATATTATTAACTTAGAATTATATTCTGAAATACCTATTTTTAATGCTTTCCTTTACCTTACTAAACAACCCCGCACTAATTACATGGGAAATTTAATCCCGGTTAATCTCGTTCATTTTCACATATGTTGTAGCTTATGACCTGGTGAACAAAAAATGTAATAGGCAAAAACGTCTGTGATGGATAATTATTGAGATACAGCTAATCAAACGGCAAATAGAAAAGTTACGGTAGGCTTGCGCTACGCCTCACTTTGACTTTGACCAGCGGTCTCTCTCCGCTTTACCACCTCGCTAGTAGTTCCCCCTCCACCGCACCGTCGATCTGTCGGAAGTGGTGAGGGACTACGCTGCATGAGGGATCTCGCGTTTAGCTAGCCAGCCGAAAGCGAAAATATGTTTTAATTGTAGTAGACTAAGGTGGGGCGTGAAATAAAGAAGCTCGTAGGCTAACACTTACTTATTTACAGATATTCAGAATAAAGCGAGCGCTCGTGACCTCTAAGGACTGCCATCCACACAAGACTGCATGTTAGGGGTGTTCGATTCCGATTCGATTCTTCAGAAAATCGATTCTTTTGGTTAAAAGATCGATCTTTTGAATCGATTCTTTGGTATCCGATTTTCCCCAGAATCGATTCTTTGATGTATGAATCGACAACCGATTGTTTGCCCTCTGGCGGAATTAATTGCCACTAGTGAAAGGACCAGATCAAACTGCTTGATGCATAGGTTTTCCTGATCTTATACGTTTCCCGCCATTTACACGCGATTCCCGCCAAATTTATACAGGATTCGCGCCAAATTTATATACGATTCTTATGTTCTGGATATTGGTTACAGTACGAAAGGATTTATCCTACATTAATTGTAAGTATCATTGCAAAAAAATATCTACCAATCATGGCAACATCTGTGCCATCAGAACGTGTATTTTCCAAAGCTGGAAATATTTTAACTGATCACAGAAATAGTTTATCACCTAAACATTTACAGCAATTATTGTTTTTAAATTCCTTATCAATGAAAGAATGGCAATGACATGATGAATAAAATATTTAAAATGAATAGCAAAATATTTCTTCTATTCAATACAATGCCCTTCAACAACTATCCCAAATTGTTCCTTGTAAAAGTAATTTTTATAGCGATTCTTTCAAAATTATTCAAAATCGACTTCTATATGTACTAATTTTGGAAAAAGTTTTATGGCGATTCTTTTCGTCTCGATTCTTCCAGAATCGATCCTTTGGTTCCGATATTTTAGAAGGATCGATTCTTATAATCCGATTTTGAATCGATTCAAGAATCGATTCTTTGAGGTGAATCGAACACCCCTACTGCGTGTCGCCTCGGCTGCTGCCGAGACGTTGCCAAAACAAAGGCGAACGCAGCAATCGGCATCGGCAACGTCGCGCGTTGCCCGATTCCCGGTATTCCTATATATATATAGCTACCATATAATGTTAGGTGAACCTGTAGAAGGACCACTCCCTGATAGTTTTGGATAGAATGTTTTTTAATACCTCTGTATATTTAAAAAAAAAACTATATATAATATCAATATAAATATAAAATATAATATAAAACTGTAGATATATAAAAACAGGAACAATGGCAAAAAGCAGTTGCTTGCGAAAATACTGTATAACGTTATGTCAACATTCTGTACGATTCGTAACGATTGTACTCCACTAGTACGTAATTTTACCCAGGAGAGAATCCTTTTCAATGTATGTATACAGATGAGGCGGTAGCTTTTCTAGAATTGCACCCTATCTTTGCTTACCCGCTTCTAGAAAAAACAAGGAATTAAGCTGGGTTTACATTAGTCCAGTCGCTGGATCCAGTGAGTGGTTTGACTGGAAATCGCGTCGATGTCTACATTATTCCAGTCGCTGGATCCAGCGAGTGGTTCGACTGGAAATCGGTCGAGGTCTACGTTATTCCAGTCGCTGGATCCAGCGAGTGAATCGACTGGAAAACAGTCTTCCAGTCGTTTATGAACCGTTAAAAGTGATAAGTAATAATGGATTCACGCAAAAGAAGGATAAAAAATCATCTGAAACTTGCTTTAATATTAATTTGTAAAGAAATTATTGACATAGTTGGTTGTAGAAATGATGAGAAAAAAGCGAATTTGGATGCGAAACTGGACGAGGGAAAGAATTGAAAAAGGTGGCTCCGCGTTACTTTTGCAACAACTGTAATCAGAGGATCCTTCTGAGTATAGATTAGCATTTGAAGGTTTGGTCTTCATTTAATTTCTTTGCCATTATTTTCTTCAACATGCAAACACGTGTACGCTGTACCTACTACGCTTCAGGCGGCACCAGGCGGCACTGGGCTGAGCCGTCTAGACCAGTCCAGCAACGCTGGAATGTTGTGTTCTCGATGGAGGGAGTAAACACTGGATCGAAAAGTAGACTTTCGATCCAGTCGAAATCTGCTGGAATGACAGCACTGGACTGGAATGATCACACTGTTTACATCATTCCAGTTCTAATCCAGTGCTGGACTGGATCATTGGACTGGACTAATGTAAACCCAGCTTAAGGAGAGTTGCGTCCTGCCGATGCGAGACAGCGCGAGCCTACCGTGACTTTTCTTTTTGCCGTTTGATTAGCTGTATCTCAGTAACTATCCATCACAGACGTTCTTGCCTATTGCATTTTTTGTTCACCAGGTCATAAGCTACAACATATGTGAAAATGAACGAGATTAACCGGGATTAAATTTCCCATGTAATTAGTGCGGGGTTCTTTACCGTACCTTATGCGTGAGGATTTGAGGTTATTCGAATATTACAAAAGGGACTCAAAACAGGTTGGGAAACACTGACTCATCCTAACCAACAAAAGCTACAACCGCGACGTTTCCACACAACCTATCCTTTACCAATTCTCGCACAGTTGCGACTTTCACGCCACATGCTTTCCAATAACCTCACAAACCAATAAAGCCAACTCCCACAGTGCCCACGTTAAGTCCCAAAGTAACTCCCGCCAATCTCCACCCTTAAGGGGGCCCATATTAAAGCCCCCCACATCCTTCAGAAGAACCTCACGTCGAGTTGCTAAGTAAATGTCACCCAGAGACAGGGGAGCGGATCGCGCGGAAGGGGGTGGAATTTATTTAAGATCGGGCGGGGGCGCGGTCATCGCGCGGTGTTCGACGTCGTTGCCCAGTCGGGGCACGTATCACCGAGTATTTTTATAAGAAAACGGGGGCGATAGGTGGCGACGGGTAGGGCAAGAACAACAGAGCGGAAGGAAAGAAAGGAGCCAGTGGGGCGAAGAGTTCGCGGTAAGGGGCGGAAGGGCGGAGTTCGTGGAAAGACAACGGGAAGGTGGATCTTGCAAGGGTCGCGGGGACGAGAAAGAAAGGATCAAGTATATACGTGAAAAATGAAAGCGCGTCGGGCGGATGCTCGTTTCTAGGAGGACGACGTGGAAACAGATAGCGGGGGTAAGAACCCCGGGTACCGTCTTCCCCTACAAATACGAGCCATAAATCGTGGCGCGTTCGCCACTCGTCAGGAATAATTGCTACGCGCGCGATACTCGAGCGAACGACCGCGTTTCGTTTTCTCCATTACCCGGCCGTTGAATTGCTTCTTCGTTCGCGCGCTGTCCCCGGCTGCTTATTCACCGCGCCAGCGGCTTCGCCTCCTTTTTAATCGCTCCGCGGCCGACTTATGACGACTCTTAGCGATCCGCGACGCTCCCCATTCGACGGCCTCGCAGGGCTCGGCCCTCGGACGAATTAAATCCCGGCGACGTCGTCTGCTGACTCTTTCGCGCTCGTCACCGCTCGTCCGCTTTATCAGAGACGGCGAACGCTGGCTTGCAGGCATCGCGGGGGAGTCGTAAAGACGCGGCTTCGCCCTTTTGCTTCGCTCCTCGCCGCTGGGACGGAGAATGCTCGCTTTCAGAATGACGGACCCGCGTGATTACGAAGCGGTTTGCTTTCTGTGTATTCGGCTCTTTGGAGCGCCTCCGAGGATTAATAGGTGCTATTGAATTCGACGGGAATTTCATTAAAATCGTCGTTCACTTTTCGTGCAACGCGTTAATTAATTCGCGAAGCTCCTTGGTTATTGAAAGCCTGCGTGGGCTGAAGCCTCTTCTCAAATATCGCGTCGTTAGGTATATTTGGAGTTGCCATCAATAAAATTGCGTGTATTAAAAATCTGTAACTAGCGAAATACCGTGCTTCGCTACGGTAGAATAATTAAAAGGAATTATTTTTATATCTGTTTTTTAAGTATTTTTTTATGTGATTTCTGTAAAGTAACCTTTGTGTAAGGAACATTTATATGTGTATGTGTTCGTTCACACCTACTGTTCAAAAATTAAGACGCCCCAATTCAATGTACACTTAGTATATAAAAAGATCTGTTACCAGATCCAGACTTGAACGTTTAAGGGGTCTCCCTAGTGTGACGGTTTAAAAAAATCGATTTTTTGTTTTTTTGCGTTTTCTGAATTTACAAGAATTACCGTTAAGGAACTAGTTTCTGATCAGTTTAGAAGGTTTCCCGCTTTAATATTTATTTTTAACCTAATAAAACATTAAATCATAGACTTTTTTTATACTAAAAGTTGAATTAATGTTTAAACTTCAAGGAAAAATTTTAAAAAGTTGAAAACAAATATATAATTTAAATACTTATAAGGTATGGAATAATAAGGTGACTAGGAACTAGTTTTTAATCATCTAAAACTAACAATACTAACTGCTGTCATAGACAACACATATATTTTTGAATTATCAATTTTTATGTTAGTAATTATTTCAAACGATTATTTATTGACATAAACTCAAAAGAACGATTTATTTCATGAACTGATAAAAAATTAGTGCCTGATCAAGAACTAGTTCCTTAACGGTATATGAAGAAGAGGAAGGTGTTCTCTATGGGCCAGGCATTGGAGACTAATTGTAAGTATGATCTATTATTTGATAAATGGTTTTTTGAATATTTAAACGCATTTTCCTCGAAACGACTTTTTTGGCGCGGCGATCATGATATCTCAAAAACTACTTAATCAAACGACTTAAAACTTAACATATATATTCACTGCGTGTTCTGTTAGAACCTGAACTAGAATGAAGTCATTACATGCAAAATTCGAATTTTGCAGCTCAAAAAACTGATCACTGTTTTGCCGCGAAATGAAAGCTTTTCTTTAAAGTGCTGCCATTTTTGTATTTTGTGATTTTCTATTTTCGTTCTAGTTCAAACCCTAGTTACGTTCATATAGATTAAGAAAACAACTGTGTTTTTTGTTTCAGATGACCATGACAGCCGGGATCATGATCGCCATTTATTTGCGAGTTCCTCATTGTAATCCTTCAAATATAAAATATAATTATCACTAATGCTTCAAAAAATTTAAGTACATTGCCCAAATGTAACTGAATAAATACTCCAAAGTTTGAAACTGCAATATCAAGTACATTTCCTTCAAAAAATTCCCAAATGTTGCCCTATTTTCCAGGCGTCACACTAGGGAGACCCCTTAAGGGGACCTTCCGGTCTAGAGCCCAAAAAAATAGGTGATATTTAGGAATTAATTAAAGGAAAACTATTATATATAATTTAATGGGACTTTTTGCATTGTATTAAGCATGTCTTAAGTTATAGAAATATATTTTTTGTTTTATAATTAATTATTGCAGACGGCCCTGGGGAGTCGTTAAAGTCAAGGCGTCAAAAAATTGATCCAAATCGGTGGGACCTGTATCTCCAAAAGTTATTATCCGATTCGACTGAAACTTATTTTATTTTGAAGATTATACTTTTGGCTAGGGGGGAACTAGAAAAACTAAAAAAAATGACATTTTTTTTAGAAAATAACGACACTTGAAGTTTGAAATCACTTTTCCCTGTACTTTTCGTCCTTTCAACGCCTTTGAAAATAAATTTTCAATTTTTTGTAATTTTTCTAGTTCCCCCCCTAGCCAGAAATATATTCTTCAAAATAAAAGAAGGTTCAGTCGAATCGGATAATAATTTTTGGAGATACAGGTCCCACCGTTTTGAGAACACTGTTTCGAGAAAAACGCGTTTAAAGGTTTACGTGACCGCCGAGTGCCCGGTTGTTGCCCATGCATTTGCCGCTACTCAAATGCCTATAACTTCTGGAATTTTACGAATATTAACAAATCCTTTTAAACACGTATTCCTAAAAGGTTGAACATTCGAAAAATGAAATAAAAAAAAATCGACTTTTAGACCGGAAGGTCCCCTTAAAGGTTTACGTGAGCGCCGAGTGCCCGGTTGTTGCTCATGCATTTGCCGCTACTCAAATGCCTATAAATTCTGGAATTTTACGAATTTCAACAAATCCTTTTAAACACGTATTCCTAAAAGGTTGAACATTCGAAAAATGAAATAAAAAAAAATCGACTTTTAGACCGGAAGGTCACCTTAAGGGTTGATTAGAGCAAAGTGCTGAAATTTGTTATTCGGCATTTGTGTGGGTAACGTTTTTAAGTAAAACCAAGTTGATATCTAGGGGAGAGTGGGGTAATCACGACCGCGGGGTAATCGCGAACGCGATGTTTACGGCGTTTTAATAAATAAAAACTGATGTTCCCTCTCCACTAGCTAATAGTTTAGGTTGTATCCAACGCCGGGCAGAAAGTAATAAATACAGAACGCTCATGCTATTCAAGATAAACACAATTTATTATTTTCATCATATTTCAAGTAATATTTTGTCCATTTTCAATTGCATGTAATTACTGTTCAATTAATGATACAATTGGGATTTTTTTAAGTTAAAATAAATCACTTTTTTACCAACATTTTGTGACCAAGGCGTGGCTTGAATCGTGCTTCTAACCCCTGAAATAAATCCCTTTTTATTTTCTGATGTCGTGGGGTAATGACGAACAACTCGGATGGGGTAATCTCGAACCTTCGAGATTAGCAATGTTAACCGATTTTGATGAAATTTTCAGCATGTATAAAACGTACTTAAATCTACAAAAGGGATTTTTGAATTTTCATTACAGGCTCAGATAAAAAGTTTAAAAAACAACCTTTTTACTATTTTTTTTCGATATTCCGACCAATTGCAATTTTTTTCTAACGCATAAGAAGAGGGATTTGAAAAATACATTAGGTATAGGTTGTAGCAACATATTTTATAGGTTGACCATTGAAATCGCGCTTTCTGTGCGACTTCTGTGATATTTAGCACTCCGTTCGTGATTACCCCACGGCAGTCGGGTAATCACCAACACCCACGGGTTTTCCTTTTTCACTATAAAGTTGATTTTTTATTATAATTCTCCAAAACTTCGTCACAGTACTTTATAGATGAATAGTTTAAGTATGTTTGTAAATAATAAACAAATTCATTTCTCACACAGTTTTCGTTTCGTTTGCTTTTTGGCTTAGGTGTACGCAATTACCCCACTCTCCCCCAATAGGATCTAACAGATATTGAGAAATCCGTGAAAATACATTTTACCCCTTTTCACCCCCTGAGGGATGGAATTTTCAAAAATCCTTCCTTACTGGGTGCCTACGTCATAAAAACAATTCGCGTCATAAGAAAAATATTCTTTTATATACACATAGATAGTTTACAGGTCTGTAGATAGATTAATACTGTGAGTGGCACGAGGTTTCGTGAAATTTCTGGCGCTTTTGTCGAGCAAGTTCTTCCCAGGTATTTTCTTTTAGATCGTCGTGAGAGCTTCCACTCATCTGCTTCGATGCTATCCGGAAAATATCGGCGTGAAAACACGCCAAAGCGTTAAATAAAAATCCATCAACGTGAAAACACGCCGACGCCAATTAAACTGTTAATTAATTAATTCTTTAATCCCGCTCGATTCCTCTTATCGAAGCATCACTCCAACATTACGTTCTCGATTCTCACCCGGCCCCGTAAAACTTCCCGTACACTTCTTTAATTTTCCTTCACCCAACCCGTCGAGGCAGAGCGGGACAAACAGCCCGTGCTGTCGAGGCGTCTTCCGTGCGCGGTACACTTGGAATCGTGGTAAGCAGCGATGATCTTTAACCCGGAAATACGGAGGGCGGAGCGCGAGTGAATTACACGGTGGAAACAAGCTTCGGTTTTACCGAGGCTGCTGGTCGACGGCCAGGTATTTTCCAGGGGGGCCGGGCTGTATAATCGCGCGACACCGGCAGGCGAATTTATTATTGCGCTCCGCGACGCGCCAGCTCGCGGCAAGATAGACAGAGCCGGGCTTATCGCCGCATTCTTCGCGAAGCCGTCGCGCCGGCAACTGGTACCACGGTGTACGTAATTTACGAAACCGTTTCACTGTGAATCGATATGCTCCCCTCAGAGATACGCGGACGTGTTGGACGGCATTTGAATCGATGGCGCGCCGTTAATTCGGAATTAACGGCGACGGAACGTGGCCGTTCTTGCCGCTTTGTCTGCTGAGGTTTGAATCTGCCGCGTGAACTTTGGGGAGGCTTCGCGGACACTCGGTATTTTGGGGAAGTTCGGGGCGAGCGGGGCTTCAGCAATGTGGAATTCGGCTTCCAGAGCACTTGGAGTAATAATAATAATGCGGCTTTATTACACCATCAATTTCTGTTAGGGGAGAGTAGCCTATATTGGACCGGCTCGTTAATTGGACCATTCGTGTATCTCGATAAACAAATATATTTGCAGTGGTTCTTTCGGCTACACTGATTTAGGAAGTCGAGATGAAACATGCGAGAGCAGCGAGACGGTTATTCATTTGTTTGTCGTTCAGCGTCGTCGAAATAGAGAAATAGGGTAGAACCCCCAATTACTGACACCTACCCAATTACTGTCACCTTAAGCTATTTTACTGGAAATAACGAATAAATAAACGTTGTAAAGTCATACACAAAAAGTATTATGTAATTCAACCTATAATCTATACGCTAGGAAATGCACCACTTAATATTTTTTTTTTCATTAATTTCTGTAAGACGATACAAAATTTTAATTTGATGACAACAGTGGAAATGACGACTTCCTTACTAGTGAAAGAGAAAACAGGGCACTAAAGAAAGGGCTATAATTACTATATTTAAATTATTTACATAATAAACAATAATTTTTTAGTACAATATAAGTATCATAGAAAGTCACAGCGATCGTAATATAACTATTAATTAAGCCTTTTTAATTAATATATGGGTGATAGTGATTGGTACAAGCGTTTCAAGCATTTTGATATTACTGTCATAGCAGTAGTTGCTCATGAACATGAGATGCCATAACCATAAAATGAGTAATAAACAGTATTAGGTTAGCTGGCAGTAATTGGGGTGTCAGTAATTCAGACACACACGTTTTAGAAGTGTCAGTAATAGATCTCGAAATATGTTTTTTAGATTAATGAATTTATATATAAAAATAGAAATTGTAAGACCCACAAAATGTTTTTCATGAAGTAAACATATTAAACCATAATAAATAAAATAAAAAACTTATACTTTTAGTCAATAAATACAGATACTATGCAATAATATTAGAGTCAGTCCTTAATGTGTCAGTAATTGGGGCTTCTACCCTACGTGGTACGCGATCATTATTTTTCATGCTATTTCAAGTGGATTTCTTTCTACATCTTGTAAGTACCATAATTTTAAACGATACTAGTCTAAAGTGTGCTGTCTTAGCTACAAATTCATGTCCTTACTTTCCCATATTAGTATAAGTATAACAATAAAAACATTTTTTTTTTATATAACCTGCAAGTTGCCTAATATTGGACCACCACTAGTTGTTTAAATTGGACCGGTCCATTCTAGGATACCATCTACGTTATGGTAGTGAATAGTTAAAAGCATACTAAGAAGTATTTTTTTAATTTTTTTTCCCTTTTTTTAGAGATTTAAAATGACGACAAGGCCAAAGTACGGTAAATGGAATGAAGACGAACTACAAAAGGCCATTATAGCTTACGAAAACGGTGACTATGGTTTAAATGAGTGTAGTAGGGTGTATGGAGTGCCAAATGCCACACTGAAGCGACATTCTGCGAAAAAAAGCTCATATGCGAATGGTATAAAGGCTCTGGGTAAGCCACCCACGTTCTCTTTAAATCTGGAGAAGATTTTATCGGACCACTTTCTAACATTAGAAGAATGCTTTTTTGGATTAACAATTAAAGATGTGCGAAAACTCGCATTTGATCTAGCGGAAAAATATGTATAACCTTCCTCATATGCATTCAATACGGAGAAAAAGATGGCAGGGAAAAAATGGTTTTACGCATTTATACGGCGAAGTCCTCGACTATATCTATTCGACAACCAGAGGCTACTTCACTTGCAAGAGTAAAATGATTCAATAAAAAGAATGTGCAACACTTTTTTGATTTATTAGAAAGCAGTATTACAAAATTTAACCTTACACTTCTATTTTTATTCAATGCCCTGACCAGTGTTTTTTAGATTGTATATATAAATTCATTGGTTTTTAGAAGCGGTCCAACGTAGGAAACCGGTGGTCCAACTTACGAAACCGGTTGCCTGAAATGGACCGAAGTCATTAGTTTAGTTTTTTTGATATATTATTTTAATCAATTATTTTATTAATACACTAAATACATGATAAAATCTACATGAAATGTAGATCATTTTCCCGTTTCTGTTTGCTTCCTGCAATGTGTTATGCCCGTGTAGGCGGAGAGAAAAATAAAAAAGTAGTCAAAAATAGGCAACCTTCCCCTACATAGTGTACAGTTAATTCTATTATAAGTAGGTATATTGGTTATTTTTTGTGGTGCAATGGGCGTGGTTCAGCAAGATGCTGTTTTTAAAATCTGCCCCTGAAATAGATTAATTTATTTTATGATTTTTCCACAAAATAAAACGAGGTGCAGGACACACTGCTTGTTTACAAGAATCACAAATAACAGAACAGCATCACTTATTACGGGAAAACTGTGTCAAATTGACGCGAGCGACGGATGAGGGTTAACGTTGTCCTATGTGGACATTTCTACTTTATAACCCTTTTTGATTCGACAGTCCTGTGGCCCCAGTTGCCACCAACAAAATACGTTACACATCGCAAAATTAGTAAAAATGGACATTCCCTGTTTTTTCCCTTACCCTTCGTACGCGAACGAACCTCGAAATGTTGAAGGGTGGAATTCTGGGATAAGTGCCTGGAATTGGGAAACTGTTGAAGTTGAATTTATGGATATTTGGAATTCTGAGGAGGTTGGAGCTAAGGATATGGTGATTTGAGTAATGAAAAGTTTAAATTATAGTCCACTGAGAGTTTTGAGAATGTTTGAATTGAGTTCTGATTTGAATAACCCGTAATCTGATGTCTATAGAATTTTGAATTTCGAGCTAAGTTTGTAGAGTTTAAACAATTTAAAAATTTCGACTTCGTGGATACTTGGAATTTTGAGAAACTTGAGGACAACTTTGTGGGGCTAGAGTAATCTAGAGTTCGAATTCGCGATAACTATAATTACAGTATGGAAACTGATCTGCTAAGGTTAGAGCAATGGTGTACTATTAACAGAATGCGTTTGAACATTAGGAAGTGTGTTGTACTTAGGTCCTCCCGTGCGAGATCCCGTGTTAAACATCCGTATAAATTGTACAACATAGAGCTTAGAGAAGTTTCCGAAGTCATTGATCTTGGGGTTTGCTTTACACCTTGCTTTGACTTTAGACCTCACTTGTGAGGCCTCATGTTGAATATGCCTCATGCATTTGGAGTCCTAGGCACGCGAAATTTATTAAATTGGTTGAAAGGGTGCAACATAAATTCTTGAGGTTCGTCACTCGTACCCTGGGTCATCCTATGGATAGAGCTGACCATGACTATGGCCCGGCACTTGCAACCCTTAGTATGGTCACTCTGGAGGAGCGTAGGCACATTGCAGAGATGACGTTTCTTTATAAAATTATCAACGGCCACATAAACTGTCCTTATTTGCTTTCCTTAGTGACCTTCAATGCTCCGGCTAGGAACATGCGGTCTAGGCCTCTATTTGCTACGAGGCATCCGAAATATCGGCATTATGCGATCGACCCTATTAACAGGGCGATGATAACTGCGAATCAGTACTTTAGAGTCATTGATCCCTTTCTGGGGTCCCTGACTTCGGTAAGAACATTATTATATAGGACTGTAAGTGACTCAAATGGTGGTACTTAGTACCTAGTTAATTTTGTTTTAGTTTAGTTAGTTATCTTGTTTTTCTACTCATTATTGGCTAATTTATTTACTGTTCAGAATCTGTTTACTGCACCTGTATTGTTTATTTGTAAATCATGGGTACTTCCCGTAAACTTATTAATAATAATAATAATAATAATAATTTCCAGCAGATTCGAGTTGAATTCACGGGACTTGAGTAATCTCCAAAGAGATCTAAGAAAAATTATTCCACCATTTCGACTTACTTTGACCAGAGTTGGGCATTATTCGGTTAAATTTTTATTCGAATACGGATACGTATATATCCCAAGATTTATTCGCGAATAACGAATGACGGTTTTATTCGACGAAAAATTATTCGTTATTCGCGAATAAATCTGTACCGTTATTCTAGCCAGATTCATTCGGATAAGAATTTATTCGTTATTCGACCTGAATGAACGACGAATATGTGATACCCGGCATCTATCGATGGAAGTCTGTCTGTACTGTGTCCAACATACGTTTGGACGTGTGTGTCTGGAAGTGTGCGTATACGTCTGAACGAGCCGAGGAAACATGCATATGTGAATATTCGCATGACTATTTGTATGTATTTAAAAACGTTCAATGAACGCTTATAATTGATTTTTTCATTAGTTTAAATGGATTGCCGTGAGCAAATTTTATTTAAAATAAATCAAAACGCGACTCTATATAGTACCGCGGTCTTACATCTTCCTGCAAAGTGCGACCTATGACAAGAGTTACTTAACCTAAAACATTAGTTTTCATGGGTGTTAGTCAGTGGTGTCATGATACATCGCCGAAATCACGTGATCATTTTATTCGTCCGTTGACTCGAATAAATTATTATTCGAATAAGAAATTATTCGAATAAATTTTCAGTCGAATAAAAAATTATTCGTTATTGTCGAATAATGTCATTTTATTCGAATTTTTTATTCGAAGATTATTCGAATAAAAATTTATTCGCACAAATTTATTCGAATCCGTATTCGAATAAAAATTTAGCCGAATAATGCCCAACTCTGACTTTGACGCGCAGTTATTTCTTCCAGGTTACACTGCACCCCGTTCGCCACTCCATGTAACAGATAAATGGGAGATGTACTTAAAATGATGAGAATTATCTACATATATTCCCTTTGTAACTGTCCATACATGCGTTACCTTACAAATTGTTTCAAGCAGGAATTATTTAAATTAACCAGAGCCCAGTAAAAATAGTACGCCATTATTCTCGCTGCATTCATGAATATTCCATTACAATTGTTTACGTATAATTCCGAGGCACCGAATTTCTGAAAACAAAACCTGTAACGATAATAGTAGATCTGTAATTGGATTTGTATGTTTCCTTTCCTGGAATCGCGTAGAATTACGCTCGCGGAGCTTGCGTCCGTCGCTAACGTCGTCGCCCGTTCGCCAAGCAAACATTTTATTCCCCGCGAAGCAAGCGCTGTTTGATCGCGAAAATATGTTTCGCGAAACAATTCGTGTCACCGCGAACGCCTTTGTCCCTTTGTCGAGTCAAAGTTCGCGAAAGTTGGGTTTTCATTCGTTCACCCATCCGATTGTATAAATTCTCTTTATCGGGGCGCGTAAATTCGCGCGTAAATAATTTATGCCGCCGCCGCCGCGCGAATACTTTCGTCCCTTTGCCGATGAAAGTTTGCAGAAGCGATATTTTATTCGGTTAAATAATTGTTGCACGCCGCGCGGAATCTTCAGCGTCGGAGGGGGCGCGCGCAAATTTATGCATAAATTTACACGTAAATAACGAGGCGGCGGGTCGTTAGCAATGGAGATAATACTATTCCTACGACGGGCTGTTGTAATTAAATTGCGCCGAGCCCGGTCGATAAGTGTGCGGGTAATTTTGATACTTCCGCGCGGCCGGGCATTGTTTATTGGGCCGATGAACAGGGAAAGAATGACAATGCGGAGGCTCCGTATGGCCGTTGATTCAGAAAAGCGACAAAGAACGCGCGGCTCGGAACACGGAATAATTAAATCAGCGCCGAGCTAATTTCTACGGGCGCCGAATTAAATTCGACCGACGTAAGGAGAAATTAATTACGAACCGATGGAACAACACGCGTCAAAGAGTCGACAAAAGCAAGGGTATTTTTTTTATAGAATCCTGAAATGCGGTCTCTTGATTCTCAGAATGTATGGAATTTATTTAAATTCTGCTTGTGAAGTGAAATATTTCGTTAAATGAAATTTGGGTTCAGTGACGTTCGAGTTAGTGCAGATAAATTACTTTAGAAAATACGAGGAAATACTGATCTATTAAAAGAATAACAAAGCTGTGTGGAAGATATCATAAATACTCAGGAAGATGTTCCATGTTCTTCTTTCTTAAATTATTAGTTCAGTGCAAGAATTCGTTCGCTCACTGTCAGACGATGTTAGATGTACGGAAATGTCCGTTCTTATTACAGCTACCTGTACTTTTAGCAGAACAGTGGCAGAAGGTCATAGACAGCCCAGGAAAATACTTTGATTGATAAACCATGTAATACCGTGAACTGGGGGAACATTGGCATGTTTTGTAACATTTTGTTATATGATACAAAACTTTAAAACTTTTACATTTGCTTTAGGGGTTCATTCCACTTTGATTGGCCGAAAAATGAAGCTATTTTTTCTAAGATTTTTTTCTCGATAAATACAACATATAACGAAATAAATATTTTTGGATTTTATTAAGCTGCTCTTATATTATACAGAAAAAATTTGAAAAGAATTTTTTCAATTTGTTTTAAGAATCTTTTGGAATTTTTTGTTTCGCAAAAGCCTGAGCCGGGAAATCACCTACGCCGCGAACATACCTACCTCTTTTTTTAGATCCCATATTGAGTTCATATTTTCGGAAGAAAAATACTGAACGAAATAAAGATTTATAATTTATATTTTGTACGGATTTTAGTTATTTTATATTTTCTCCATTTGGTTTTGTATGCAGTGTATTTTATTGTGTGGATCCATAAATATTAAACGAACCAAAAAATTGTAGCGATTTGTCGAATTTTAGTTATTTTAATTTTTTTTAATTATCCGGTTTTGTATAGATACAGTATATTTTATTTTGTTATATTTTTGTAATTTCATAAATATTAAAATACCAGAAAATTTTCAAACTAAGTCCAGATATTCATTTCCTATTTCATTTATATTTTTTTGCAAAAAATTCGAAAACCGGTCTAACCGGCTTTTTGGGCACAGTGTAATTCGAAAACCGGATTTTTCAAAACTCGGTGTTTGTACAAACCCTATCAGAAATGTCATTAGGGAAATTCGTTGCGAGCTGAAACGCATCACACTGCACGCAATTCCCAACCCCCGCACTATCGTCCACAAACACTTGCGTGTACCCGCGAGCAAAATCGCCGCCAGAATAAAACCAGCCGTAAAGAATGCCCTGGGATGTTTCCAAACCTCGAGTCCCCATTACCACCCCCATCCAGACAGCTAATTTAACTCCTGGAGAAGTTTGCGGAGCGAGTGACCGTAAGGATGAAATTAACCGTCGCCTCCGTTTCATAACAGCGCGCTCGCTCGTGCGTCGTTACGTTGCATCCCGGCGATCAATTAGAAACAAGGCACGCCAAGAAAGCGTAAGCGCGGCCGAGCTCCTTAACGACGTTCCCTCGAATCCCGGAATTGCGGAGCGGAGGCGAGTCGCAAGGGGCCATTCAGGTCCGCCCGTGGCCGGCGCCACAGAGAGAAACCATTAGCGAGACACCGCCCGGGTGTACCGTAGACGGAGCGGGCTAGGACCCGGCCTGGCGAGGTCGGCCAAAGGAAAATCAGAGAGCAACATTACCATTGTAGCTGGCCAACGGAGCCGCGGTAGGACAATTCAGCGCGCCTATGCTGCCCGGGGCCATGGAAACGCGGAAACGAATGCGAGAGGCTGGGTACGGTGATAAAGAGCACGCGGCAAGAGGCTAGCTGCGGGCCATCTGGAATCGGGCTAATTTGACGATTGAGCCGATGCCAGGATGCCGCCGGGCTCCGTTTGAAAAAACGCCTAGCTCCGCGAGCGTGCAAACACCGACACGAGGCCCGTGCACACGTACAGGCGCGGATAGGGCGCAGCTGGCGCGGCAGCGGGAGCGCAAACATTTCTTCCGAATTTAAGCGGCGGAGCACTTCTGCCCGCTTCCAATGCCGGCCCGGATTCCGCATTCACGAACACGTGCAGCCGTGAAAGGACCCTCGCACCGACGCCCCGCCGACCATCGCCGGGGCACAAACACGGGCCCGGACGCGTCCCGGGTCGCTTCTCCGCGCTCGTCCCAGATGAACGAACGCCACGTCCTGGTCCAGGGGCTGGTCGGTCCGCGCGAATCCCCGCCGACCCGGGGGCTAATTATGGGGCGGCTTCGGGGTTCGGTGGGTGCGCTCGCTGGGTGGCAACTCCTCTGGGATGATTAGTTTTATGTCGGTCGGCTTCGTCATCGATGAGTAGATAGAGGAGCGGAGATGTGTGCTGTGGGAATACGTTAGGGTGGGAATTGCGGTGTTTGCACGTGGCCGATGTTAAATATTGACTAATTTACATTTGCGGCTGGTGGAGTCGGTGGAATTGGGGATGACGGATGCGCGAGACCTTGGCACGGATTAACCCTTTCGGTACCAGCGCCGGATATATCCAGCATCCATCTGATGACCTGCGTGTACCAGTGCCGGATATATCACGGAACGAGCCGCCGTTCCTAGCGCCGACTTTGGTCGGCATCTCCGATAGTTTAAAAAAAAAAAAAAAAAAAAAAAAAAAATTAGTCAAAAGCACTTTCGCGGAAATGTACGCCGTACTGAAAGGGTTAAAGTGAGGCGAGAACGTTGGTGGGTGGGAAATTAGTTTTGATTTCTGGCGATTGGCTAACTACACTCCTCGAAATAGTTAAGTGATCACCTCTGGCAACCCGAAAAATGGGGGCCAGTTCTAATCAGGGACTCCTACCGGTACGTAAAATACCGATATTATACCGGTATTTTTCGGTTGTATCTTCGTCTGAGACTCAATACCGGTATAACGCTCATACCGGTATTTCGCTATACCGAAACCGATATCATACCGAAATAGATAAATACCGAAAACAAAAGGTTACCGGTAACCGAAATAAATACCGGTATTTTTTCGGTATTCTTTTCAGTAACATGGTAGGTTTCGGTGTTCACCGAGAAGAATACCGAAATAATACCGGTATTTATTTCGGTTACCGGTAATTCCGAAAACCGATTGTTTTCGGTATTTATCTTTTTCGGTATGATATCGGTTTCGGTATTTATCTTTTTCGGTATGATATCGGTTTCGGTATAGCTGTATTGGCGAAATACCGGTATGAGCATTATACCGGTATTAAGTCCCTGGTTCTAATGGCCATAACTCCGGCAAAAATGGTCATATCGATATTTTTAAAATATCTTTTGAAAGGTGCAATCTCTACTTTCAGCTGCTTCTTTCAGATTTTAGCTGCGCTGCTTAGTCAATTTTAAATTTTTTTCTTTAACTTTGTGATGTTGTAATATAAATGTAATTTGTGTAAAAAAATTCATTCGGCTCATGGAACTTCACATTTAGCCGGGGTTATGAGGATTTGAACTTGCCCCCATTTTTCGGGTTCCTGTAAGTGATCCCTTAATTATTTTGAGGAGTGTATTACGTCGGTGCATATGAAATTGCGAAAATATTCTTTGCTTCTTAACTTTTTTATTTATCGTACTCTTTTCAGTCTCTGTGAATTTTCTCGACTCGTAGGCCAGTGTTAGCAATTGTTATTGTATCCCCGCTAGAAACAAAGAGACTTTTACACTACCCGCAATTGGCAATTTTACATAACCAACCGAATACATGTTAGGAAATTCTGTTTCATGGATGGTTGCTTAATGGATTTAGCCTTGCAGATTTGAGAATGTTGTTAGAAGTCACTTTTAATGGGCAAATTTGGGGAGTGGAATTTCTGGTCGCACTACTTGTTTGAGTAGCTGAATAATCTGAAACCGGTTAGTAATACACGAAAGGTCGAGGGATTTAATTTGTGGCACGGTAAATTACATGTTACGTTCGTTTTCTTGCTGTAATACTAGTTACACTCTTTGCCAGTGTCTAATGCCGCAGAATATTTCGGATGTATATTAATTATAAAGAGACTGTAACTCACTAATTTAGATTATGGGTGCAGAATTTTTTACATGCTTTTAAACTTCTTAGTATATTGGACAACTTTTACTCGAAATATTTTTTAAAATAATGCCTATGTGCGAAGTTACGGACGCATATAGCTCCAGTCATATTGGTTTGCAAATCGCGTCTGACCATTGATAGACCTACTCCCCTTACCCTACGAGACACGCGCTCCGATTTACTGATCAGCTGTGTCTCACTTTATCACCGAATGTGTACGTAATTTTCCAAACTCTTTCCAGTAAAAGTTGTTCAAATACACAAGAACTCTGCAAAGATGTGGAAACTTTTCAGCAATTCCATTCGTGAGAGAATATGTTTGTCAAAAAGTGGAGTAAACCACAAAGCTTTGACTTCCCCAGAATCACTTCGTGTAATTACACTATCTCATTCCCTTTTTCCATGCTACTGAATTCGAAGGTTCAAAAGGACGTGGAAATTAAGACACACGCACGTTATTATCACAGAATTTGCTGAAACCAACCGTACCAAACTTCGTCAAGAATGAAACAAAAAGAATATTTCTTTTAACCCTTGGTTGTCACACTGCACAGTGGGGAAATTTTGCGATTTTATGGCCAAAACCCTAAAAATGAAAATTTTGAATTCGACAAAATAAATGCAAATGCCAATTGAAGAACTATATCCATTTTCGTGGTCAAAACCTCGAAACTTATTTTTAATATATAAAATTTGGCACTTTTACGTTCTGATATATGAGAAACTAAATTATCCGAAAAACAACACTTACAAACATTACGAACGATAAAGATTTTTTTATTATTTACATTTATACACTTAAACCTATGGTACATCAGGGCATCGAAGAAGGGTTATCGCTTCTGACGACAAACCTTTTAAATTTTTATCGGGAAGTTTTCTTAAATTACTAATTACTGGATCTGACGATAATAAAAGTCAAAACTTCAGCACTATGTTCGGTTATTATTATTTGTGAACGTGGTGGATACAACGAATTTTGGCTTCCCGAACTGTCTCATAATCTGGATACAGATCACAGTTGGTTTCCTTCATTGAGGCTCTGATCGTATTGTAATGATGCCTAGATAATTTTGCTTCTACTATTACTGAAAGAGCTTAATCAGCAGGTAATCTGGCTGTAGATTTCGTGAATTTATAAAATAATTTTGATAAATTCGAAAATGCGTCGGAGTGAAAGGAAACTTCGCGATTATTATTTGCCTTTATTTTTTTTCCTAACTGTCGCACTTGCTCGCGAATATTCTGTTTCAAATAAATGTGCACTGTTGTAAATAATTCTTTTTTCGTCAGTATTATTTCATTTTGACAAGATGCTAAAATGAAACAAACAAACATACATAATACAAACAATCAGACACAGGATCGAAGCTGAATAAAATCGTTTAAAAAATAATAAAAAGGTTTGTAATGTATAACATATGTAAAACAGTCTCTCGGTCACAGTTATGTCGTATGTTATACAAGACACACAGGATCGTGTTTAAAAAAATGCATATAATTACAAGATTAGCAACTATTAGCAATTAATAATTGCATTTATAGAATCAAAAAAGTTCAACGTAAAATAGGAATGATAAATCATTGCGGGATATAATGGGTTTTATAACAATTTTATGTATTGAAAATTGATTCTTATATGAAAAGGTTATTTCTAAAACACTACTTTAAAAATTGTATAAATTACAAAAAGATATCTTACGCACCACCAGGGATGGAATCCATGCCTTCAAATTATTTTCTGAACTTTAGATAACACAATATAAGTGTTTGAAGCAACCTGAAAATCTGGAATAATTCTTCGCGATCGGACTAACCTCACATGAACATAAACATTTGCGAGTCTATACGAGCTTTGTATTAAAACATTTAGCAGTAAAATTGTAGGTATTTGATGCCCAAATTATTTCTTCAATTGACATTTGCATTTATTTTGTCGAATTCAAAAATTTATTTTTGCGGTTTTGGCCATAAAATCGCAAAATTTCCCCACTGTGGCACTGGGTCGATTCGACCGAAGCCAATTTTCAATCAGCTGCTGAAACAAAATTCAAAATTTCGAGGTGAAGTTTGAACATTGTAGAATAAATGTTCATCGTTGAAAATTAACATTTGAAGTAGCATCACGTTTAAAAAAAATTTGGCAGAAAAAAGTTCCAAATTACTATTATTATTATTATTATTAAATTATGGGCCATTTTGCCAACTGTGACAACCGACTGTTAAAAACCAACCCCTCCACCAAACTCAAGCGTCAAATACTCACCCTGCCGCCGGTGTCCCCGATCCAGAAGAGAAGCCAAAAAAAAAGCAAGAAACAATCGTGGCCCAAAAGTTAAACCTTATAGGTCGACGATAATCTTCCGGAGCTATTAAAGCGATGCAGGACAAGCTCGCCGCGATCCCGTTAACGAGATCTCGACCGCGTGGAGCGTGGAATTTAACCCAGATTTCGGTCCCGAGCGAAATCGATACGCGCCTTCACGCGGCAGCGTGTACTTTCCCGCCGTGGCATAAGTAATCGCCCAGCTCTGTCCTCCGCGCAGTTGTTCGGAGGGGTAGCTGACGCTGAGGCACGGTCCGATCACATCGGCGGCGCAAGGGAGCCACCTGGAGAGCCGGGATCGTCGCCCATTTTTCCTGGACAGGCCGCGGCGCCTCGGCCGCGTCGAATCGACAAATTTTGGGCAGCAGAGCCGGGCGCCAGCCCCCAATTAAGCGGGACGGTTCGTCGGGCAGCGCGAGCGGGCGGGAAGGATTTGTCCCCGGGTTTCTCGGTGTCTTAAATTAGAATTTCAGGTGAGTCGCTCTGAAATCCGATTCGACGGCTCTACATGGCACCGGAGGGTCCGTGATCGATCGAGGCGAGCGCCGGCGGAAGCGAGAGCACCGAAAGCGCCGCGACGGCCCGACGGAGAGAGAAACGGGGACGGAAAAAGGGCAGGGAGAGAGATGGAGAGATGCACGGGGTGTCCCAGAAATGAGTGACGAAATGTTCTGCCCGGTTCAGGGACGAAGGAGAATCCAATGGGTGTACGCTGAGGCACGCGTATTCTTCGAGTCAGAGACGCTTCATTTTAGACAGAGTAGAGTGCAGAGTTGGGCATTATTCGGTTAAATTTTTATTCGAATACGGATACGTATAAATCCCAAGGTTTATTCGCGAATAACGAATGACGGTTTTATTCGACGAAAAATTATTCGTTATTCGCGAATAAATCTGTACCGTTATTCTAGCCAGATTCATTCGGATAAGAATTTATTCGTTACTAGCTGACCCATTACCCGGTTTCACCCGGGAATTATTTATGATGTTTGAAAAATAAAAAAGCCTAAGTCAAAAAAATAAATAGCCTATAATCTAATCTAGGACGTGTGTAATGAATATTCAGAATTTCAATGAAATCCGTTCAGCCGTTTAGGCGTGAAAGAAGGACAAACAAACAGACAACGTTTCACTTTTATATATTAGTAAGGATTCGACCTGAATGAACGACGAATAAAGGTCGTCGCCCACTAGGCCGAACCGCGGCGAAGCGAAGGTAATAAGAAATTATTCGAATAGATTTTCAGTCGAATAAAAAATTATTCGTTATTGTCGAATAATGTCATTTTATTCGAATTTTTTATTCGAAGATTATTCGATTAAAAATTTATTCGCACAAATTTATTCGAATCCGTATTCGAATAAAAATTTAGCCGAATAATGCCCAACTCTGCGCATCGCTCATATGACAGAACAGCAGCGACCACGCATCGCCCATATGACAGAACAGCGGCGACGAGCATTTATGAAATGAGTGTATATTTTTTTCCTAATCCTTCTAATATAATTCACTTATAAGTAACTTGTTTACAATTTAGTAATTAGCCAAAATACATAGCATAAGTTGCTCTATAACTAACTTTGAATATATGCATATGTGAATATTCGCATGACTATTTGTATGTATTTAAAAACGTTCAATGAACGCTTATAATTCGAAGAGATTGATTTTTTCATTAGTTTAAATGGATTGCCGTGAGCAAATTTTATTTAAAATAAATCAAAACGCCACTCTATATAGTACCGCGGTCTTACATCTTCCTGCAAAGTGCGACCTATGACAAGAGTTACTTAACCTAAAACATTAGGTTTCATGGGTGTCAGTCAGTGGTGTCATGAATTCATGATACATCGCCGAAATCACGTGATCATTTCATTCGTCCGTTGACTCGAATAAATTATTATTCGAATAAGAAATTATTCGAATAGATTTTCAGTCGAATAAAAAATTATTCGTTATTGTCGAATAATGTCATTTTATTCGAATTTTTTATTCGAAGATTATTCGAATAAAAATTTATTCGCACAAATTTATTCGAATCCGTATTCGAATAAAAATTTACCCGAATAATGCCCAACTCTGGTAGAGTGACGCGAGGGCTGGCTCGGAGCTTCGCGGAGGTTTGATCTTCCACCGGCGAGGGAGGTCCATCCCTCGTTAGGTATTTGGAGGAGCTGTCGGGCTAGGCAGCAGTTAATACCGGAAGTTTACGTATAGTTAGTAACTAATTGTAAGTTTAGACACGCCAGGTCTTTCTGCCTTGCCTCTATAATTCACGCCACTGTGCCTTGTAAACGCACTCAGAGCCCACTTCCACGGCCCTTCGTCTCTACTACTCTCACTTCTCTGCCTCCATACAGAGACTTTCAAGTACTTTCCGTCATAGAAACCTCGCAAACGCTTGTACACTCCTTCGCTTCCTTCAGCCCCAGAGGTCTCAAACTAAACACCCCCCCAACGGAGCCTCGACCCTGCTACGCGAACTAAAACCACCCTCTGCTAAATTCACGACACTAAAAGACTCTAAAAGACTGACTCCTCCGGTGCTTGCATCTCCAATCGAGTTATTCTTCCCGAACTCCGTCGCGGGGAGAGCTTGGCCGCCGGTTTCCGGGACACCCTGTACCGACAGAATAACGTGGAAAGCAAAGAAGAGATGTAACGCAAGGTGGAAAAGAGAGGGAACACTGGATACCGGTCGCGGTTGGCGTCGCGCTGGCTGCGGTTGCGCCGGTTTAGTTTTCAGGGTGCATTTTCCTCGAGCACATCTGCACCCTCCCTCGCCTCCCGCGCCCCCTCTCCGATGCCCAGAATAATCATTTAACCTTCGGCCGTGCATATGCATGAGCATCGGCTGAAAAGTACTTACAGATACTTAAACGGCGGATCGGAGGCCGCGCTTCAATTCCGAACTTCGTCGGCTGGTAAACCGCGTCAAGAATCTACTTAATGTTAATCTCGAGGGGATTCTTGTAGACGACTCGGGGTGGTCTGGCGCGAACTTTCGGTGCGGGTGAAACGCGCGGGGGGGTTGTGACGTCGGGTGCAGGGTTCCTAACCGCGGCCTAACCCTAACCGTAACCCGGGTTACCAAAGGTTAGTTCCTGTAAGCCGTCGTAACCGGGACGGAGCGGGTTACTACATAGTACACAGAGCAGGTTAACCCGCTCGGAGCGGGTTACAAGTGATACAAGAGTACGTTCACATTGTTTATATTGCTATCAGTTAGACGGGTAGAGCTTGTCCCGTAAATAAATATTATTATTATTATTATTATTATTATTATTAATATTTATTTATTTATTTATTTATTTATTGATTAACGGGAAACCCTTTAGTGTACAGAGATACAAAATTATTACCATTATTACATAGAAAGATTAAGGGGTTACGCCACCATGAGGCGGCCGAAATGACATCAAAGTTTACGAATTTTTTTCTACGAAACTATGAATGTGACAATTACTTCATTATTGTTTATGGTTAGGGCATACATTAAAGGACATATTGTGTAAATTTGACAGAAAAATATTAAAAAATGGCCGAGCTATCCGTTATCCTGCAAAACTCCTCCGCCAGGACGCGCGCAGACGGTGTAACGGATTGTGATGCCCAGGATTATCTGAAACTAAAAAACCCATAGTTTTATTGTTCATTGATAAAATATCTATCATGTAGCATAGGATTTTTTTGATGCCATATCCCAATTGTTTATAGTAATTGTTTGAATTTTGCCTTTTTTGGTAAAAATTTAATGTTCATTTTCACTTTGCTCGCATTTGTACAAAAATGTTTTTTTTCTCTAAATCCCTATGCTACACGATAGATATTTTATCAATGAACAATAAAACTATGGGTTTTTTAGTTTCAGATAATCCTGAGCATCACAATCCGTTACACCGTCTGCGCGCGTCCTGGCGGAGGAGTTTTGCAGGATAACGGATAGATCGGCCATTTTTTAATATTTTTCTGTCAAATTCACACAATATGTCCTTTAATGTATGCCCTAACCATAAATAATAATGAAGTAATTGTCACATTCATAGTTTCGTAGAAAAAAATTCGTAAACTTCGATGTCATTTCGGCCGCCTCAGGGTGGCGTAACCCCTTAATATAAGAGAAAGAAATAAAAATATTTACATAAAATAAAATAATACTAATACAAATACCACATATAACAGTCTGCCTGTTCATGCCTAATCACGGCGCAAGATAATATGTGCATGCAAAATCCGACTACAATATAGTATATCGTAATAATTGTGTGCAGTTTTAGAAATATAAAGTAAGAAATATATTATTTCGGAACACAAGTAATATGCCAAATTTATTCATTTGTAAGAAAGTGGTATGTAAAAATAGAAACTCAGTGTTCAATACATATGAGCATGCAATATATGTATTATGTATTGTAAGGGCAAATACTACTTCTAAATTGACACTTTTATTATTATTTACAGATTCTTATTTAACCCAAAAAAGTAGTAAACTTTTCTATCAAACATTTTTTTTATCGGATTGTACCTTACAATGGTATTAGATAAAACAAAGAAGCTTTTATGAATCAATAACAATTACACTTTTCGTGTGACTTTTTTTACTCAACAAAGAATTATAGATATCGCTTACATGTCTAGAATATCAACAAAATCTGTAAATAAAACCATGTTTCTGCTTAAACATACAAAGTTCCCCCTCAAATAATCTTGAAAACGCTAAACAAATAACAAACTAATTAAATAGCTGTACTTCCCTCTTAGAACCGAGAAGCTTTTATATTTAACATTTTTCTCGAAAAAGTGTTATTTTCGAGGTATTTGGATGTAAACTGTTCAAATGAACACACCGAATAGAACAGTAGAAGTTAAAAACAAAATAAAAAAAATTCTATGCGTATTTAGATTCAAATAATTAGTTAAACGGACAACGCCTGTACCCAGCTCAAAATGAGTTGTTCCTGGTAAGTGTATTCAAAACCCTCCCATAGTAACCCGGTTACGGTTCGGGTTAGGATCCCTGAATTATAACCCATTACAAGAGCGGGTTAACCGGGTTACCAGCCCCACAATCTTCTGGGTAACCCGGTGTTGCGGGTTACTCCACTACATTAGAGAGCCAAACCCGGTTAGAGTTATGGTTAGTAACCCTGGTCGGGTGGCCGTTGAAAGAATTATTTATTGCGGGACCACTTATTGCTTGACGCTCTGCTGGGTTTGCTCAGTATTAAATCGTGTAGATTTCTGGAATTCGGAGGCTGCCAGGAAAATGTAGCGGGGAAATAGTTTCTGTAGGTTTTTAGCTGCCAGTTGTGGCTACTAAGAGCAGGGGTTTAAAGACTTCTGATGGTTGGTTAAGGGGTTGCATATACAAAGGTCACATTTTTGGAATCTTGCTTTAACGGTTTTATTAAAAAAATATAAAACGAAATACTTATTGCACATCATTTGTTATTCCATAAAGTGTACGAAAAAATTTATTTAGAGTAATTTTTTTATTAAATTATTGGTGGTTTCTGAGGTTATTTATTTTAGCATGGTAACTCCTTTAAACATCAATGGATCTGAAAAATAAAATGATATTCTTGTAAAATAATGTCGCCATTATGGGCTAACGAGCCGAATTTTTTTATTTAAAAAAAAAAATTTATCACTCTAAAGTTAAATGAATTTTTTTTAAGCAAAATTTGCTCTGTGATTGTGCATAAATAATTAAACAAAATATCAACAAAATGGCTCGTCAGTCCATAATGGCAACATTACTTTACAAGAAGGTCATTTTATTTTCCAGATCCATCAATGTTTCAAGGGGATATCATGCTGCCCATTTTTATACAATGGTTTGAAGAAACTCGGAAATCATAAGTAGTTTGAAACAAAAATTATTGTAAATAAATGTTTTTTTTTTCGTGCACCATTAAACTGGAAAGTAAAAACTTTATTTATTGATGTAAAATTGACACTTTTCAAGAACCGTCCCAAAATTTAAATACGCAGTGAAAGGGTTAAGGATTGTTGATAGCTTCAGACGGAACGCCATACTGGGTGCCGCATTCTTATTTGGCTGTTTCCTTGGGAATAGTCCGTATTCTCTGAGCAGATTTGTGGATTTTCGTAATTAGTTTTCTGTCAGCTTTTGTACAAAATACATTTGAATTCTGCTGGTACTGCAAAGACGCTTTATTCCTGAGCGTATGGCATTATAAAGAGTTTCATGCAGCTGGTGGTGCAAGCGGTTTGGGGGCGAGTCTACGTGACACGTTTCTGCGGAACATTAAAATGTTTTTCATACGAGGCTTTGTTTGCGAGACAAGTAACTTTAAATGTTTGTTCAGTAAGTGTGTGCTCGATTGTGCCTCGTCGCGACGAATTTCGCTGTAGATTTCACTGTACACAGATTTCGCTCCAATTCTTTGGAAAAACATTGGTACGCTAGCATGTATATTTTTAAACGCTGCCAATATTATGACTTTGTTTGTATAAAAATTGCGGTACATCCATCGAGTCAAGATAAATACGTAGAGTTATTTTTTACAAAAATAAAACATGAGAAGTTTTTATCGTTTATTTTTTATATATTCAATTCACTTGCAAATTTATTTAATGAAGCACCTTCTTTGTACAATGCATTTCTGCTGTTGACTCCCTGCCTCGTGCTTTTTTCTCCTGCGTTTAATCCACAAATTATAATAAAACTCCCTGCATATTTCGTTGTTTATTTCAGAAAATAAATTTACCGTGGCACAGAAAGGGAGATATAGAAAATTATTTTATAAAATTTCACAGCAATATCAACTGAAAAGTTGACAAAGAACATTTCAGACCTTAATTATTAATTTCATCCGAGAAAATCCAATCACAAGCACAAGTGTATCTTCTAAAATCTTTAAATATTGTACCATCTGTCGGAGGAATTACAATATTGGTGCCTGTTTTCTCTGGTCTACAAGGAGTCCAGTAGCGGACGAAAAAGTTACCATTTTCCTGATTTTTTATTTTTATTACTTTTAACATCAACTTAAATTTAATATACATAGGGTAGATGTCCCATTTACTGCCACCTTAAGATTATAACTGAACTTCATTTAATCGTTTCGCGTGTTGTGTAACCTAAAAATTGTTTCAGTTTGAAACATAATATTATTTAACATCTCTTTCATTACAAAAAAATAGTTTTATGAATTAAATATGAAGAATTTATTAATAATTAATTAAAATTCGCGAGCGATCCTTGTGTACCTATAACTGTCACCTCAAAAATCATCTCGTCCTAGGTACATATGGGTACATATATTTTTTTATTTGAATGTAAATCAGAATCTCCATTTAATAATAATTATTTTTTGTACCTTTCTTTTTATACGTTACGCTTTTATTACATATAATAAATCAAGTGGCAGTAATTGGGACACTGGCAGTAATTGGGACATCTACCCTATTCTGATAGAGAATTAAAAGCTGCAAAACCTCTGTTAAATTTGAATTTATTTAACTAACAAACAAAAATTTTATATAAGATTAAACAGTTCCCTTGTTCTTCGACAAGGAGGACCTTTGTTGTAAGAAGATTTTCAGAAAAGAAGCTTTGAAAAATCATGCGAAATTGTTGATGCGATCTTTACGGTTTTCTTTCCTTTTTTTTGTTGTAATTGAAGCGACTTCTACGGTCTGTAATGCATTACGGTCTCACTTTCATCGTATTCTGCTCTCTGACAAAATACGAGTGCTATTCCTTTCTGTAATCATGTCCTATTTTCTTACACACTTTCCCGCTTCACACCTTCCTCCTCTTCCTCCCTTTTCCGTTCATCCCATTCTGCCTAGCAGCTCGTCCTTTTATTCGATCGTTATTTGCCAGGATACTGTTTCACGTCCCGATAACGAACCTTGGCAGCACCATTCGTAGCTACAAATAATGTAGGCGCCGCCTTGTGGAAAGTGGAGGACGGGGCTTAGAAAAACGACACTTCACATTTCATATTCCAGTAATCTCGAGCACTGAGAGTTATTTTCCAAGTTTCAAAGTGATTTCACGTGTCTCTTTGCTCGGTCATCTGCTTTCATCTCGCCTTCCCCAACGCCATAGCGTCCTCCTTGGTTAAGGGGGGTCACTCAAGTGAAAATGAACTACCAGTAATTTTACAGATAAAAATTTGAAAATATTTATATCCATATTATTTTTTACGCTGAAATGAATTATGTAAGAATTAATACAGTGACATTTTTTTTTTCAAAAATTTAAAAAAAAATTTCGAAAAAATTATTCGATTGTAAAATCCATACCCTTATTTCTGTAGAATTGTATACAAATACTGCAACAAAAATTTCAGCTCGAAAACTTCATTTTTGTCGGAGTTATAAAGTTTTTTGTTTTGGCGCAGTAACTAAAACGCTCCTGCTTCGTACGTTGGACCGACCAAAATGAACTACCAGTTATTTTACAGATAAAAATTTGAAAATATGTATTTCCATATTATTTTTTACGCTGAAATGAATTATGTAAGAATTAATACGGTGACATTTTTTTTTCGAAAATTTAAAAAAAAAAATATCGAAAAAATTATTCGATTTTAAAATCCATAGCCTTATCTCTGTAGTATTGTATACAAAGACTGCAGAAAAAATTTCAGCTCGAAAACTTTATTTTTGTCCGAGTTATAAAGTTTTATGTTTTGGCGTAGTACATAACTAAAACGCTCCTGCTCCGTACGTTGTACCTTCCTCTTCTTGCAATGCCTGTTCTCTTCGTGATTGTGCAGTTCGTATCATTTTTCTTGCACGTTTGTATCTTTCTGAGGCTTTCTGTTTATACCTGCGTACTCGTACTTTGTGACGGTTTTGAACAATTTTCAATGATTGTTCGCTCATTTGCATATGGTTGTCCAGTTACTATCCCAAAACATAAAAACTTTATAATTCGGACAAAAATGAAGTTTTCGAGCTGAAATTTTTTTTGCAGGCTTGGCATACAATTCTACAGAAATAAGGGTATGGATTTTACAATCGAATAATTTTTTCGACTTTTTTTTTTTTAAATTTTTGAAAAAAAAATGTCACTGTATTAATTCTTACATAATTCATTTCAGGGTAAAAAATAATATGGATACAAATATTTTCAAATTTTTATCTGTAAAATTACTGGTAGTTCATTTTGGTCGGTCCAACGTACGGAGCAGGAGCGTTTTAGTTACTACGCCAAAACATAAAAACTTTATAACTCGGACAAAAATGAAGTTATCGAGCTGAAATTTTTTCTGCAGTCTTTGTATACAATACTACAGAGATAAGGGTATGGATTTTAAAATCGAATAATTTTTTCGAAATTTTTTTTTTAAATTTTTGAAAAAAAAATGTCACTGTATTAATTCTTACATAATTCATTTCAGGGTAAAAAATAATATGGATACAAATATTTTCAAATTTTTATCTGTAAAATTACTGGTAGTTCATTTTCACTTGAGTGACCCCCCTTAATGGGGTTGTATTTCTACAGGGCTACACTTTCATCAGGAATTTTTAATTGGTCAACTGGTCAATAGATTATTTCCCAACCAGTACCGACTACAAGAACCTTTGAAAGCTTCGAGATCCTCAAGCGTAAGGCGCTGACTCCCCAAATGATCAATTAGGAGCATCCTCCTTTCTACCCTAATCAATTGAGAATCATATGTTCCTTGGCACACACCAACAGATTCCCAGAGGTGGAAGCAGAAATTCCCAGAAGCCATTCGGGACCCTTACCATCTCATTGGCCAGTGAAAGCAGTTTGCTTGGCTGTCCGTTGAAGCCCAAAGGACGGTAAATCGACCTAGCGTCGCCGTTACGCGGGTAATTTCTTAAGTAGAGTTTTCCGAGATCTGTCCGGGACCACGAAGCAATATCTCTAACAACCTGCTGCGCCGGCTGTCTATCCTCCACCCATTTCTCTTTCCGCCCCGGGTCTCCGAGACCCTTCTCATCTTGAAGGCGGGACCCGGGGACGAGGCTCGGCCCTGGTCTTAGCGTTGCATTTTTTTTCATACGACTGAACCGGGCCCGACTTGTCTCGAGGCATCCGCTGCGAGTTGACAGCGGAGTCGGCTCGCGACTATCGGTTTCTCGTGCCGCGCCACTTATCGTCGACAGACGAGGCGCAGAAGGAGTAACGCGGATCCCCATCGGGGAAATAGAGCGGGACGCGTGTACGCGACACTCTACTCGCGTAACGAATATTGAGACGGAGCCCCATCCGATGGGGCTTCGAACGTGTAACCATGGAATGCGGAGCGTGGAATTCGGGACGATACCCTTTTTTCGCTTTGTCAGGCGGTGGTCTCGTGACTAGGCTAACAGAAATCAATAATCCCCCGCGATGTCTTAGGGTTTTGAAAGTGCATTCGCGAGATATTGCGTGAAGATTCGAAGACTCGGCGACGGTGTAAGCGGATGAGTAGAATGGTGGAGTTGGTATTGTCTCCTCAGAGTTTCACTCTCGGCCAGGGTTGCCAATTCGAAATCTTACTATTAAGCCAAATGATATCTACCAAAAAAAAGCCAAATTAGTTTGAAAACTATATTTGTAATTAAATTACAATAAAAGATCGAGATCCAGATTCTCGTCGCTCGAATCATAAACAATTTTTGTGCTTAAATTTTGCAGCATTTGTTGTGTCACACTAAAATTATTGCAACATTCTTGTGAGAGCACTAGTTCTGCTCTAATTCTAATGATGGCATCAAGAAGCTTCAGCTGCATTCTATTCCTCGCCTTTGTCTTAACTGATGATACGAGAGAAAAGATCCTCTCAACTACTGCATTGCTTACAGGAGTTATTAAGCAAGTAAGAATAAATGTAGCAAGCTCCTTAAACCTCTGATGCCGAAATATGCCAATCCAAAACTGCTCTGTATCTGTAGGGATTCCTTCTTTTTTAAATATAGCTTCTTCTTTCCAATCAACAAAAATCATTTTTCTATACTGTTCTTCTACAAGACTAATGTTATTTTCTAAGAGATGTATAAATGGTAACTCGGAAAATAGAGGTCTTGAAACTTGATTTAAAATTATATGAGGGCTTAATTTTGATAGACTTTCCGCTCGAGATTTCCGCCAATCCCTGGTAACCGCTGCCTAGCGGTTGAGTCCGCTGAACGCAGCCATTTTCATTGGCAGGGACCAGAAATCGTAAAGTTTTATTGTTGTATTGGTATAGTATCTTACATCATGCTTTATACTATATCATTATTTATGGAATTATTTAAAAACGGTAAAAAAAGCCAAAAATCCAAATGAATTTTTCAACGCCAACCAAGTTGAAAAAAGGCCAGATTTCTGGAATTTGGCCTCAAAAAAGCCAAATAGGCAACCCTGCTCTCGGCCACTGAGATATTAAAAATCAGACTGGAATTTCGAAGCGTCCTCCGCGAGGCCACGGGCGCTTTGGGTCGGGAAGAGGTCGAAGTGTCTGTGAACGTTGCGTTTAATGGTCGAAAGAAGCACGATAGCAATTCCCCATTGACGGCGATCAATGTCATGGGGACGCGAGGAAAAATGATGGCCCCCGCGTCGCGCAGGGATCCGTAAAGTAAGTATACAGCCGTAGCAGGCACCGTTAACGAGTGGCATCGCTCAGCCGGAGCTTAAACCCTCGTTAGGAGGCTAACAACCGACCATACGTCTTGCAAATCGCTTGGTCCAGGCCGCGCGGAGTAACGTACTCGCGGCGTAGCCGAATCTACGAATTTATGTGGCCATCGAACGCGGCCAATCTGGCCGATCGAGCCCAAGCAACGACCTCCTGGGTGGCGAAAGTTCAGCGCTGATCGCCCGTGCAGCGAGAAACCGTCCGCCATTACGCGCTGCCGCGATGCCTCCGACGCTGGGAGCTCTCCATTCCACTCGAGAACGCTTTTCCCGGACGTGGATGGGGACTGGGGTGGCCCTTATTTATACGTGCCGGATTTTTTTTTTTTCGTGTTTCTTAGCTCTCACACCCTGATATGGTTCCGTTTCAAAAAAAAAAAAAAATAGTCCCTGAGAAAGATTTGCAACAATCTTTCTCAGGGACTATTTTTTTTTCTGAAACGGAACCATATCAGGGGGTGAGAGCTAAGAAACACCAAAAAAAAAAATCCGGCACGTATAAATAAGGGCCACCCCAGTCCGATTGCAATATCGGACAACAGGAAAGGGTGCCGATCAGACCTTAAAGTTTAGAATTCATCAATCCAAAGATTTAAAGAATTTCTAAAAATTGGTAAGCCCTATCGAAATATTGTTCAAATAATACTAAAAGAGCATTCAATTTTCTACAATTGCTGTGTATATAATTTTTTCGTGCGTCCAACCATTTTTCAGATAAGAGCGTTTGAATATAGAGAGATCAGCACTTTGCGTGTACCACCTGTACGGCGTGACGTACTGTCCCCCGCTCCCCGCTCCCCGCTCCCCGCTCCCCGCTCCTCGCTCCCCGCTCTCCGCCCCCCGCTCCCTGGTCACCGCATTTAACGTAATCAATTAAAAAAGAAGTTAATTTCAACCAAATTCACGAAAAATTTATTTTTCTGCGTGCAACTGTTCAATGTATGTACGTACTATTGTGTATATAATTTTGCAGCAATAAGATTATTACTATGTGCAATCATGAGGGCCAGATGCGTACTGTACATTTGTATATATTTATTCATATATCGTGTTCTAGCTTTTATAAATTATATATATATATATATATATATATATATATATATATATATATATCGTTACTTAAAATTTTCTTTTCTTTGTGTCCGAGTTATTTATTTGTGTATAGTATTCACTCTCTAAATATTTTATGTGCCGGCGAAAAGATAAGTATTATTAGCAATAAATGTTTTATTATCAGTAAAATCGAACCGTCAGTCATACGAAATGCCGGCATGTCTTGGAAATTTCAGGGACCTCCCCGAATTACAGTAAATACTCGTTAGGAGCCCGTCGAACGGGGCTGGCGGCGGGCTCTTAACGCGACTGGCCACTATTCCGCGCGGCCACTGGCGCGAGTGAGAAAACCCAATGAGCGAGCGAGAGGAGACGAAAGCCGACCGCAACTTCGTGTCGACTCGTTCGTTTCCTCTCGCTCGCTCATTGGGTTTTCTCACTCTCGTCCGAAGGATTCCAAGAAATGGTGGGGATAGTCGCCGGGCTCCTAACGCGTGGTAAAAACGGTCTCCAAACGAGGATTTACTGTATATTACGGGACCTGCTCTGCACTGGGGCCCCACAAGGAACCTAGCTATATACATGTAGGAAAGTCGGGGTTCCACCGAATTGGCAATCAAACACACCAGTGATTGAGAATAAACAATATAATAAAATCAGTAATATAAAGAATAAAGGAATACAGATACAGAATATTACATCAACGCGATCGTGCTCTACGCGTGCTATTCTACGACCCGCGATCCGCCCGGCCGCAGAGAACCAGGGATCCCAACCGCCTAGTAACCCTAACCCTTCCCGGTTAACCAGGGAAGGTTTCTGTAACCCATACTAACCGCGAGGGAACGGTTCTTAAATTCTAGAAGAAGCCGAAGTAACCGGGTTAACCCGCTACGAGCCGGTTACTAGTGAAATAAGACAGTCACTTAAGGCAAGTCAGTGATATGTGAATCTACAGGCAATATAGGGTGATTCTGAAGCTACGCCCGACAATGGATGCGGCCTGGTACCCCGTACCGAGGACAAGCCCCCGCAGTGCCTCGCCGAATTTTATGGCTTTCGACCCTCGAAGGGGTTGGAGTGCCTATTAAGAAGTGAGAAATCTTCGACTTCCGCATGTCTCATCAGATCTTTGCGAAAACGACGTCAAATGATTCCTTATGTTTCGCCGATTGAAACTGACACCAAGAACGACGTAATTCGGAAAATAATTAAGGAAATTCCATGCAAAATTCATTTCCATAATCTGAAGCTAATCTCATTAACAATAGTCCGATTTACATGACATTTGGTATGATTATCAACGGGAAAACATTTCGAAAAAAATGTGGGTTAGTCCATTGTTGCTCTCACTGCCTCAACTATGGTTTTCACCGTATTACTGTAACCGCATTAACCCGGTTAACCCGGTTACTCGGGTTACAGATGAATTCTGTTACCCGGTTAGGCGGGTTAGTCGCCGATACGGCGTACCGAACCGGGTACGGGTAAAGGTCTGCGCACACATATCCGTTCCGTCTCAGTTCCGTGTCAGTGTTCCAGTGGTAAGAAGAAGAGACCCTCTACGCCCCTCTTCTTCTTACCAATGGCACACTGACACGGAACTGAGGCGGAACGGATATGTGTGTTTAGACCTTAAAGGTCCGCGCACACATATCCGTTCCGGCGCAGTTCCGGCGTGCCAGTGGTAAGAAGAAGAGACCCTCTACGCCCCTCTTCTTCTTACCAATGGCACACTGACACGGAACTGAGGCGGAACGGATATGTGTGTTTAGACCTTAAAGGTCTACGCACACATATCCGTTCCGTGTCAGTTCCGTTCCGGCACAGTTCCGGCGTGCCAGTGGTAAGAAGAAGAGGGGCGTAGAGGGTCTCTTCTTCTTACCACTGGCACGCCGGAACTGCGCCGGAACGGAACTGACACGGAACGGATATGTGTGCGTAGACCTTAAAGGTCTGTGCCCACATATCCGTTCCGTCTCAGTTCCGTGTCAGTCTGCCATTGGTAAGAAGAAGAGGGGCGTAGAGGGTCTCTTCTTCTTACCAGTGGCAGACTGACACGGAACTGAGACGGAACGGATATGTGGGCACAGACCTTAAGGGTTCGGTTCCCTGCCGAGAACCACTTCCCTTCGACCGTCTTCGCCGAACCTCGGTCTCCGCCGATCTCCGTCGTCCGTGCGACATTGTATCGCCATTCGGCCGATACTACCATCCCTACATACATATTGGGAAACCAAGTGGAGGCGTGGCTTAGATTTCAGCGCTGCGGTGGTAAGTTGGCAAACTATTGAAAGTAGGCTGGATCCCACCAAACATTCCGAATAAGTATTTATTAATCGAATAAGTAAAAACTTAGTGTTCCAAAAAGATTAAAAACACTTGTTTTTCACAACATGTCTATATAAACACTGATAATCATATGGACTTCGACGGATTTCAGCCTACTCTGAGTAGTTCAATTTTTTGTCACTAGTCGGCGTATCGAAATTCTTGGTTTCCCAATACTTACGCTACGAGCCTACGAGCAAGCGCCTACACTACTGCAGTTCTCCTCACTGGTTCTACTCTTAGCAACGGGACAGCTCGACGCACGGCCGGTTGCTCGCCGCTAGGCGCTGAAAACAGCTGCTTGTGCAGCCCTGAAATCCCCGAAGCTGCGTCCGACTTCACCCGGTACACTGCCGCGACGCAACGGGACTCGATGGGATTTTCCTCCGGTCGGGAACGCCCCCGTCGCTAGATTTTCAATTATTGCAGCCGGGTTACAAATTTAAACGATCACTCGAACCTCCACGGTGGCTTGTTCGCCGATTCGTCCGGGATCTCGTTGGAAATCGAGTTTGGATTACGTCTCGACGGCGTCCTCTGTTCCCCGCTGGCCCTCGTACCGATGGCATCGTTCCCCGCGTTCCGATAACGCCCCTGGTGAAACGACAAGTCGTAATCTCATTTATCGTGGACCTGCTCGAGAGACGGGGTAAAGAAAAAAAAATTGGGACACAGAGAGAGGAATGGAGCGCCAGAGAGAGAGAGAGAGCGAGAGAGGGGGGAAGTGCACGCGCGCGCACTAGGATCATCCTTTCCGGGTTCAAGTGGCGCGCGTTGCCAGTATAAGAAATCTTACGGACAAGTCGTCTTTATGCGTTCTGCGTGGCGAACTGCTACGCCAACTCGATCGTGACCGGACTCGCGAGATACTCGGTACTCCGGCATCCCGAATACCTTATTTTCGCCTGATCGAGGCGCCTTCGAATTCTCCGACAGAGCCGCGTAGAACTCGTACGAAACAATTTCCCCTCGACGTGGATGTCGTTACTCTCGGGACGACAGTCGAGCGGCCCTTAAAAGTCTCGTTATCTCGCAATCAGGATGCCTCGCGATTCCTTTGCCCCTCTCGGACGGTAATAAGTTGATTTCGACGGATTCGCTGGGGAGCCAGGGGGGGTAGAGTCGTCGCGCCACGAATCACGATAAACGCTGCTGGGCGAGCTCGATACGAGACTCTGCGTAACGACGAACAAAGCGGCGGGGAGTATCGAGATCGCATTTCTTGCGCGGAAACGGCGACACGAGGAACCGCGAGAAATGAGAATCGAACTCGATTTAGGAAAGCGATGAAATGTGACGCGAGTGGGAGGATGTACATCGTACAATATCGATTTGAAGTGTAATTATTTGTGTACTCTTATTGGAGAGGATAAGGTAAATGTCCCAGTCCTTAAACATGGCCCAATAATTAAAAATTGAGAAGAAATTTTATTAATAATTTAACGTTTAAACTGTTCGAAATGTAATTGAGGCATTTGATGGAAAAAGGGCACATACGCCAAAATGCCATTTCGAGTAAATCGGTTTCAAAGCTTTCATTATAGTATAACTTAATGAAAAGTAATGCAATTAAATCCAATTTTTTTTAAGGATGTAGTATCATATCCTTCAAACGTTTCGTAAACAGAAGTCATGATTTGAAAATGATATGTGTCTTTATTTAATAGTTTTATGCAAGTGGTTTATGTGCCCTTTTTCCGTAAATAGGGTAAATTCGTAACAAAATTGCTTCTTTGTTTAGTTATTTACATATAATTTTGTTTACATACTTCGTTGGCCATTTTTTATACATCGCTTAAATAAAAATACAAAATGAAGCGCAAAACTAAACAAAAAATGTTATGTTTTAAGTAAGTATTAATTTCTCCGATTTTTTGCAGCAAGCTGTCTTACAAATCACTTTCATCTTTCCTAAATTCGCTTCTTTCCTTGCGGATTCGATACACGCCTCACTTTCCATAGTTCCTCGTTTACACAAAATCAAACGTATTGCACGACTAGACAGTAGACAGCACGGCAGCGCGACCGGTCAGCGACTATGTAGCTGCATGTCGCTCACGCTACGTAACAAAACAGCGTTTAGCTAATTTAAACGTGGGAGAAGAAATGTCCTTGATATATTATATATATATAACATATACCTGAGTCGATTTAACCGATTTACGGAAAAAGGGCACATAGGCCTATGTGCCCTTTTTCCATCAAATGCCTCAATTGCAAAATGTATTAGCTTTATATAGATACAATTATAAGCTTACATAACGGAATAGTTATATCATACAAAAATATTATTGTACAGTAAAGCTTCGACAGTTTCAATCTCGTGTACGAAAGTACTAAAAATTAAAGGAATTAACTCGCTTTCTAAATTATTCGGTAAATATATATATATTTATTTCAATGCCAAAGAACAGTAGAGTCGAGAAGGTCTTTCTCGAGTCAAGGTTTGGAAAAGACTGCCTTTCCATTCCGTGGAAAGTCCCCTCTTGTCCTTTAGGGAAAACTCCTAAGGACCCCGATGCCAATTTACGATGTTTATGGCGTCGCGCTGGTCGGGCCCATCGTCGCTGTACACGTCACGCTGGCCGCATCTGCTTAGCCTCAACCATGCAGCCCCTTTTACAAGATGGTGCTTCAATATTTTCTAACACTCGCTTCTTACCGAATGGGCTCAAGCAAGCGAGATAATATTTTTGTTAAGGTTGTAATTAATTATTATTTTATAATTTTTGAAATTATACAGTTGTTTTGGATTTATTATACATTGAAGAATTTAAAATTAATTGGATCTTTTAATAATGTTTTGTTTTTAATATTGAAATTGTTGCGTTTATCCACTAGTACACGGTAACATGACACGTACCAATCAATAAACGTGTGTTCAATGGTTGTTTAACCGCGGTGTTACAGACGTCAGTGTTCAGTAGTTATAAAATTATAAATATTTATTGTACCAAAGTAAGTATTTTTTGTATCCTATATAGTTACGTTAATAATAACTAGACAAAAATATAATACTGTTTAAGAATTATTAGGATAATTAATCTTATACTCGTTATAATATTAACATAACCTAAACTTTTATAATATACTTTTAATCATTTTTTAACTTTTTCAGACATAAAGTCATGCCGAAGGTAAAAAAGATAAAGAAGAAGAACTACAGTCAGTTGATTTCTTTTCATTAACTGATAGAAATAGTTAATTTAAATACATATTCAATAATTGGGACACTGTTAATTAATGACTGGGACACGCTATGAATTTTAACAGTTTCATGTTTTAATTAATTTAAAACTTTTGCTTTAACAAATGTAGATTCTTGTTACGTTATGTGAAAGTAGAAATTTTACGCTTTCGAATAATTATATTTAGTTATAATTTTATACTATTTAAATATAAAAAAAATTGCAATCATCTCAACTGCTTCCTTAACTGTTTCGCCATTGGGACATTTACCTTATTGCTTTCTGGTGTATAGCATTGGGTATTTTCTGTCGCCGAATGTAAATAATTGAAATGCTCGTGTATTGTGATTTTCTTGTTACCTACTAGTTTTAGAAAATTGAATTTGACTTTGAGTGCAGCTGGTGCATTGAATTCTGTGAAATTTGGAACTTCTTAAGTTCTCTTTGTTTAATTTGTAAATGATAGGGCACTGTAGTTATCCTTTTTTTGTTATAATATTTTATATCCTCGAACGTAGTAACATGTTTTCTTGAAAAGTTTATCGTATTGGAAAGCCTTTTGTGTTAGAGGAAAATTACAGACGGGGACGCGAACGATGGGGTTTAATCGAAATTGGTGGTAAATTAACACTCATCATTTTTAGCAATTTTAGGAAGGGCAGCGATCTTTCCTAGCAAGGATTCGCAAATATTAGCTACTTCGCGTATCGGAGAGACGATGAAATTGCTGTGTAAAGAAGAGAACTCAGCGTAAGTGATAGTGGTCTGTCTATGGTCAGACGCTCGCTACAATCTTGATGGTTACACTCTTACACCTCTATAATTTTCAACACCTGCATTCTTTTAAAAATTGTTTCAGATGAAAAGTATCCTGCTCAGCACAGGCTTTAAATTCATGCAGAAAATTCTTAATAATTTTAGCACCACTCAAGTAAAGTAGTTTCGTAAAAGTCTTCAAAATACCATTATTCATAACTTTCTATGCTGCCCTCCTTAGTGAAAGTGTTCTATCCAGCATTTATCCATATTTCAAGAAATATTGAAATATTTAAAGTACTTTTTTAGTGAAGTTAGAAAACCCTGCGTGCTTCGTAAAGATCTACAAACAGTCTAATATATTTATTTTCTCACAAGGACGCCAGAAAGAAAATAGTAACACTTCCTCGGATGTTTCGAAATGCTAGATACGACATTTTAACTAAAGAGGGCAGTACAGTCCATCATCTCTCACTTTTAATATAGGCAACGTCTTCAGTTCCGAGCACTCAAAATCAACACAAAATTCACCGCATAATCACCACAAAATTCCACAAAATTTCGAACTTCAAATTATTAAATTTCTCCAAGAAGCACATCGCAAGACCGTGTTATTCTAATCGTACCAGAATGACTGTTTAGAAGCTCTCCGGCGCAAAGGCAACTTTACGAGTAACTTTCAACCTCTGCCGCCAGACACGCGTCCCTTACTTCAGCCCGCCCCGCAAACACGGCGAGTCCCGTGCAACTCGATTACCCCGAAAACGGAGTCGGAATACCGAACGACCCCGGGAACGAAAAACTTTAGCTCTACATTTTTAACTGACTTCCAGACAAGGATATTAATACCCGTTTCCGTTCAGTTCCGCGAGAGGCCCGGGAAGTTCTGCATATTCCATCTAGATCGTAACCGCAGCGAACTTGCGCGAATAGGGCGCCGGAGCTCGGCAACTCGGGCCCGACTTATTATTAGAGACGCACTACACCCGGGTGGCGTAACAGAGTTCCCATCGAGGACGCTTTATCCGGGACTTTCATCGCTGCCGCACGTAACCCGCCGGAGCGCCGCCGAGGTTTTCAACTTTAACGCCGCCTTTTATTTGCTTTGGGCGGCAGGAGTCGATTACGTGACTGCTGAGGAGGATCGATGGTTCGCGTGACAGCCAGCGGGGGAGTAATTAAAAGGACCTTTGGTGCCCGATGGCCGGCCAACCCCCTTGCGCTTGGTTTATGCCGCACGCAATTTTCAAGAGCCGCCTATTTAACCGCGCTCGGGGGCCACCCCGAAACGAGACACCCCTCTCTCGCCGCAACCCCAACGCTCGGCTCCGGCCGGCCAATCGTGCTCGTTTAAAATCACGCCAGCAAATTGTACCGCGACGATCTTCGTGCCGAGGAAATATAAAGCCCGCGCGGCGAGCTTCTGTTTTGTTTGCTCGCGGTGCCCGCCCGTTCATGCGTTCCTTGAAAATTTTTCCAGTAAACAACGCGGGGCCGGCCGGCGATCCGGGCCGATAGAGATTGAAACCGCCCTCGACGGCGATGCTATCGATGCTCCTCCGTCTCCCATTACGAAATTAATGTTTGGAGAACATCCGGAGGGGATCCGAGATACTCGGGGGATGAAACATGCACGAACGTTCTTCCTCCCCGCTCGTTTTTTGTTTGTCCATGGCTGCCCGGCCGGAGCACCGCTATGAATGATGAAAATGAATTTATTGCTTCGGCCCGCCGAGTAACGATAGCGGGAAGTGGCTTATGGAATTGATTTATCACTTGCTTCGTTTTCAGCCTTTTTGCGGCGAAGGTATTTTTATAATATCGCGGTTTTTTAACTGGGAGGTTGGTTTTAGTCCTGTGTTGAAAGTGACGGGTTAGTGGGTAGCTAGTTTTGTGTTGTATTTGCGTGGCGTACGGTTTGTGGGATTGGGGTATTTAGAAAAGCAATGTCACCGCGCTGCTTCGAAATAATTGAGAGGTGATCAGGGGCAGATTTGTATATGGGCTAACGAGGGGAGGTCGCGAATGGGACGAGCGATTTTTTAACGAAACCGGCCAGAAAATGCTGAGGCCGATGTGTATAAACAAAATCCAGAATATTAGCTGTGAATGGCCGGTCATTTTTATAAAAAATTATGAACAGTAAAATTATGACGTCGTCGAATCGATTTTATACTTCATTAAGCGGCAGATCTTGATGAAAGGAATACAAAAGTCTTATGTGTTATTGGCATAGTATCGATAATTTAACCAGAAAATTCCATTTTTGTTTCGACCACTTCATAATTTTACTGTTTAAAGCCATTTTTTGTAAAAATGGCCGGCCATTCACAGCTAATATTCTGGAATTTGTTTATACACATCGGCCTCAACATTTTCTGCCCGGTTTCGTTAAAAAATCGCTCGTCCCATTCGCGGCCTCCCCTCGTAAGAGATCCTGAACCCGGGAATTAAAAAAAACTTCTGAAACTTTGTGAGTGTGTAGGGGATTTCCTCCTAATTACAACGCTCTTTTTGTTTGCTGATAAGATTTTTTAAGAGGGCGAGATTAATCCTTGAAAATTCGCCTATTTTTCGATTTTATTTTGTAACTCGCAATCTGTGAGAGAGAAAAAAGTTTCAAAACAAAAGTTACATAGATTTAATTTATATAGATTTGATAGGTCTATTTAAAAGAAGTAACTTTTGACTTGAAACTTTCGTTCTATCTCTTACAGATTGCGAGTAATAAAATAAAATCGGAAAATAACCGAGGTTTCAGGGGTTAATTTCACCACCTTATAGTGAATTTGGGCAGCAAAAAATTGCATACCTATGTTTCCTCTATATATCCCCAAAGTTGCCTAAGTTTTTGAATTTCCGAGTTGGGCTTTTTCCCTTGTAAGTAGGCTGCGAAAGAAATTGAGAAAGGTAGCAATATGTTTATGCCTGTAACTTTTTATTTCTTCATCGACAATAGTAGCATAAATTTCCGCCCTAAAATAAAATGTCTGTCTATTTATCTTACACCGAAAGTGAAGGGTGAAACACAGAAGTTTGAGACTTAAAAAAAATCACTATTTTTCATGTAGCAAATTAGCAATAACTGATATGTGAGTTGCCATAGAAAATTAATTTTGAAAGTGTCTCGACTCATTTAAATTAAAATATTCATCGATATTTCACAAAAAGGGCGGTATAAAAAATGATGGGCACCACTTTCGGGAGGTGAATCTACACCTCTGCAGCGGTGGACATTTGTAAAAAAAAACTTTACCAATTCTCATTGAGCAGAACACACTGTGGTGTAAAAAAACTTTAACATTAATTTTCAAAATTGTTTACCATGATTAAATGTGAAGATGTTTTTTGTGATTGGACAATGCATGTCCCCCTGAGCCTGAGGCTTGTTTCACGGGTATTTTATCCTCGGAAACATGTCCTCAGGACGGGAACTGGCGCTCCCGGGGTGCTCATTCATCATCATCATTTTACACTAAACGTTTCATCACAGCAACATATCACTTTTGATACTCAGTCCCTCTCAGAATAGACTCTAAATTCTACTTCTCCACCTCCCTTATTTAAATTAGAGCAGGAGAAAAAAAAATGGTAGCTTGTTCATCGACTTCGAAAGAGATAAGGAAAATCCTTGGGAAATAGGACAATGAGAGACGTTAACACGATACGACGTGGTTTCTCGACCTCTTCTTAGTTGTGACCACGGTTCTGTGTCTTCACTGGAGGCTATCCGTGCATTGCATGTATTAATTAACGGGGTTCATCTGCCTTGACAAGCCTGGTCCATTTTGTGGCCACCATTTTGTGGAGTAAGACCTATATAAATAATTGAGTGATGCAAATGATGATTGACATGCCACGGATATAGAACATGAAACTAAAAACGGCGAATAAAAATTCGTACAGATGTGGGAAGTTTTTATAAATTAATAATCGTGAATGGAATTAGATTAATGAAGACGAGACCGCCAAAGTGTTAAAAATTTAAAACTGGAGGTCTTTTAGGGCCACCAAATTTCATAACATCATAACTGGTTGCATAAGCTTAGGATCGATTATTTAAAAAATAAATTGCAGGCCCACTAGACAGGTACCTCAAGGTCTGAGTCTCTTTTGTATACTTTTTTATAATTGTCCTGTATAAGAAGACACAAAGAGTGATCCTCTTTCAAAACTTAATTCCATAGGAAATTGTATAGGAATAAAAGATGTATAGAGATAAATTCCATGTCGTAGCTTCCGAAGTTTATTTTTCCAGAAGCATTATAAATATTTGGAATCTGATAGACTCGACCCGTACCGTTTTATCGGATCTTGTTAAAAACCAATTTGAGCGCTAAGACCCCCTTTATTGCTAGATAAATGTTATCCACTGGCTGTAATTTACTTTTAATTCTTAATAATAGTTTCAACTTCGAGTTAATAATTCTTGGGGGTTAAGCTTTCAGTGCTTCAATTATAACATGTACTTTTAAGCGTACTTTCACGTGGAAGTCTATAAAATTCTATTATAATACGATCACTTTTCGATACGCGCGGTTTGGTGAGAAACACGTAAGACTAAATGGGCCAATTTATGCAGAAACCCTCAATATGACAAAAAATTAGTTAAACACAGTACGGATCGCATAATTTTGTGATCTTTATTTTACAAAAAAATACCAAGCCATAGTTCCATTTCAGGCTTAAAAAACAAAAACTACAGAAAACTTAAAATAATAATATTACATAATTGTGCTACTCACTATTAAATAACCCATGAAAAAGCCATTGTAAACCAATAACACGAAATAAAATATACCAACAGAAATAAAGCATATTTCTTTAGCAATTAAAATTTTATTTATTCAATTTCAGATCATTGAGGGTTGGTAGAGTTCTACATAACTTGGCCGAAATATCTACTGCTTTCTACTCGCAGGAAAATGTTTTACTGTGCATGAAGATGAAACATTTTTGCCATCCCTCGAATATTTTTATTTGGTTATTAATTTCCAATATCGGAGAAAATATCGTTTCTGGCATTGAGAAGTATATTAACTTAAATAACCTGCGTATAACAGAACGCATATTGTAATTCTCATCGCGATAGCTTTTATTGGACAAATATTTCAATACTGGCAGTTCGTAATAATGTTTCCGAAGCTTGATAAGTAGAGCTTCGATTATCTGGTCACTGCCCGTCTGAACGTTTAATTATCCAAACAGTGTCATTCAGTAAACGAAAGCAAACATTTTACGAACGCGTCCATTTCATGCTCACGTATTCGTGTGCATCGCTTTGAATCCGCCGATAAAGTTTATGACATTGACGTGCCAGAATGAAACTTGAAGTGGTTGGATAATAAATTGTATGGAGGTGCACCAAAAATAGCAACTGGGTTAAGAATCGATAAATCGACGGTTTGTGACGCAAGTAATAAAGCTGTACAAACTGTACACAAATAGTCACGTAATTTGTTTCGACGATTGTTGCTCCATTAAATTGTGAGTGTTTAATTTCGAGAGTACTTGGTTCCTATCTTTGGTGTCACTTTGTAAAAAAAATTTGTTAAGTTTGCGTGGACGGGTAACGTTTCATTGCATAAATATTTCTGGTATGAAATCTTGATTTTCTGAGAACCCTTTTCACTTATAGTATCTACACGATTAAAGGAAAGTATAAGACAATAGACATACCCCGATTCACGTCCTCCCCAACTTACGTCGTCTCTATTGGCAAACCGATAATTAAAAATACATGTGCAATAGTTACATATGTTTTTATATTTAATTATATATTTCAATTATGAATATATGCCAAACTTTATCTATAAATCTACCTTTATCATTAACCCTCCGTGGTCACACCTTTTTATAATCACAAATTGGTCACATGGGATTCACTGCACCCCAGCGTCGTCCTTGAGTTACCATTTACGTATTATTGAAGCTTTTAACTTTTCAGTGATAATTCTACATTCGTGTAGGATCACGGAAAAAAGGAAGTCCGCCTCAGCGGGACTCGAACCCGCGATCTTTAGGTTTGCGCGCTGGCCAGCCGCCTTAACCACCTCGGCTACCGCCGACTTCCCCCTTATCGTTCTTCCGTATCCGCCTCTTATCCCAGATAGCACCGCACATCCCAAGGACGTCCTTTTCATGTCCAGTTTATATCTGAACGTCCTACGTCCATTTCTTAAGTCCTACGGACGTTCTTAGGACTTAAATTTCGGATGTTCTAGGAACGTCCGTTTCTTAAGTCCTGCGGACGTTCTTAGGACTTAAATTTCGGATGTTCCAGGAACGTCCTTTCCTTAAGTCCTACGGACGTTCTTAGGATTTAAATTTCGGTTGTCCCAGGAACGTCCGTTTCTTAAGTCCTACGGACGTACTTAGGACTTAAATTTCGGTTGTTCTAGAAACATCAAACAATCTTGTAAGTCACGTGATTGTTTTGCACGACTACATTTCGAATGTTCCGAGAACATTCGTCTCGTAAGTCTTGTGAATCTTTAGAAGACCTAAATTTCAGATGTTCGAAGAACAACCGTCTTGTAGGTTTTGCAGATGATTCAGGTTCGGTTGCAAAACAGTCTTACGACTGAACCTCGCCTTTGCGCTATTTTTTTGTGCAATGAAGACGCTGAAATGCTGAAATGTTCCCAGATAGCTTACAACGTCTTCAAGACGTCTGTCTTAAGGGGTTAGGCCACCTTGGACGGAGCAAAATTGCAGTCATTTTCGGCATTTTTTTTTAGGAAGATAATAAAATAAACAGAAAATTTAATATGAAGCCTGTTATTATACAACTCTCGCCGGAAAAAAATCGTATTTTTTTTCTTACAAAATGGCGGCGGTAGAGCCGTGATACGCAAGATCTTGTGGAGCGACGTTTTCCACGGTGTTCAATCTCACGGCTATACCGTTTGACCTAGAACACAAAACCAAGGAGATTTATTTTCTGCATGCCTAAAACTATGGAAGTACGTAGGGAAATCCAGAAACATTAATTTGTCTCGAAATGGTGACCATGGAGAGAAAAAGTGCATTTTTTTTTTTTGTAAAAGTGTCAATTGCACAGAACATATTCAAGATATCGCAAAACCCCTACGTACTTCCATAGTTTTAGGCATGCAGAAAATAAAGCTTTTTGGTTTTTTGTTCTAAGTCAAACGGTATAGCCGTGAGATTGAACACCGTGGAAAACGTCGCTCCACAAGATCTTGCGTATCACGGCTCTACCGCCGCCATTTTGTAAGAAAAAAAATACGATTTTTTTCCAGCGAGAGTTGTATAATAACAGGCTTCATAATAAATTATCTGTTTATTTTATTATCTTCCTAAAAAAAATGCCGAAAATGACTGCAATTTTGCTCCGTCCAAGGTGGCCTAACCCCTTAAGTCGTCGTTAAAACATCTGTCTTGAGACGAATGTGAAATTTTAAGCAATGAGTCTAGAGATCGAATGATGATATTCTGTAGAATATTTCGTGTCAATGCACATTTTTTATAAATTATTAATACTCGTTATATACCTAGAAATTGGAATTATTTGCAAGGAAGTGTCTTGAGTAGTTGCGAAAAGCAGTTGCTTCGTAATCTGGGAGTCCTGGGTTCGATTCCCGTCACCGCCAAATCTTTTTTCTTAATGTCCTAACCCAGACTTGATGAAGACGTCTTTAAGGCGCTTTTAAACCATCTGCAAAACGTTTTTAAGACGCCTTTTGGACGTATTTAACTTTACTTTCGGACGTTCGGAAAACGTTCTGAGAATGTTGACACAGCACGTCCTCAGGACGTTCCACTTTGTAAATAGGACCTTCCTACGACATTTAAAGAACTTAACGAGAACGTACAGAGGATATATGGACCTTCTCGGGACATTCTCCGAACGTACAGTACGTCCGGAACGGACGTCCTTCGGACGTCCATAAGATGTCTTTGTGCTATTTGGGATGCTATGGGGGTTCCTGATCCCACATTCGTAATACTCTAATAGTCTTTTTCCAGAAATGTAAATTCCGATATGTTGAAATCTGTATTTGAAAAAATAGTTGTGGATGAAAGCGATTTTCTTTTTGTTAAAATTCGCCAAATTTTTAAACTTTATTATCAAGGTCTAAAAATTTACAGAAATATCCAGGTGTGCGAAACACCCCGTGTGACCACGGAGGGTTAAATTACTTCACGTTCACCCTGACTTACGACTTTTTCCACTTACGTCAGGCATTCTGGAACCAATTAGTAGGTGAGTACTACTGTTTCGACTTATTTTTATACATCGTGTTCTGAGATTAATTTACTCTCGTAAAAGCTTCGATGAAAAACATTCTCCTTTCCCAATTATCAATATAATTATTCTATACCCTCCTGGAATATTCGGCCACATATCGCGCCACGTCACCATAGAATTTATCAGGCTGGAATAAATCATTCGTACTAACCCGATTATTGTCATCTGGACGACCATTTTCCACAGGAAACGCCAGTTACGAAACTCTCTTTGCATTTCATAAACAATTTATGCGAAACGTACATTTTGCTGGAATTCATGGCAATGCGGGCCTGATGTACGAATATAATTTCGAAATTATAACGATCACTCGCCTTGGAACTTTTGCACCGCGAGTTTCGTCGCGGCGGACGTTTTTCCTGGTATCGAATGCGTTGGAGCATCGTCGACCCAGAATCACCGAAATGGATGTATTATTGCTAATTAAGCATCGATATTACGTCGTTCCGCGGATTACGTCCGGGTGGAAAACACGGCTCGGCCAGTTTTCCGTAGCGATAATTTATCCCACAGATTTGGACGCTCCGCGCGCTTTTAATGCCGCAGTTCTGTTCGATCCGTGTTTTTCACGGATTCGTGGCCGGGTTAATTCCCCAGTTTTTCAGCTCGCCCCGTGGAACATGACGTACGCCGCGCTTTTGGGATCAAAGGTGCGAATCCTAGCCTGTCGCGGGAATATACATTGTGCATCGTTTCAGCTGGTCCGAATATTTCCGCGATTGTATTAAGGCAGGATACCACCTTTGACTGCGATTTTGGAGGCGTTTTTCATGAATTTTTTTTGCGTACAAAGAATGCGCAGTAACAAAATCGGTTTCAGTCATTCATTAATGTAACTTTAATCTGTAATTACACATTTTTTGAAACTGAAAAAGTGAAAAATAATCTCTTGTAGGTGGCGCCAAAATACACTCCTTTGGAGGAACATCGTTAGACGGCGTGTCAAATTCCGCTTTGTACGTGGCTCTTAGAAAAAAAACCAAAGAATGTTCCTATTGACAACAATATTTTTTAATGCTGTACGTAGGGATTTTACGAAATTTCGATTTTTAAGAAAATGGCGGCCATTTGAACAAAAAGGTCAATTTTTTTAGGGTAAAAAAGTTTAAAGAAGTTTATAAAATTGCGCACCAAAAGAAAAATAACAACGCTACAGCAAAAGTCCTACGTACATCGTTAGATTACACCACGGGGAAGAATTGTGCAAAGTTTCAAGTCAATCGGATGAAAATTATAGGAGTAATCTGACACGCCGATTTGGAAAACATCGTTTCGAGAAAAACGCGTTTAAAGTTTTATATAGATTTATATATCTGTTCCAATCCGGTTTTTACACAAGAAAAAGGTTCTGGTCACCTTTCTAATGAATGAATTTCGATTCTATACACTTGAAAGAGTACTTTGAGAACAAAAAAAAATTTCAATTTTTTTTAAGTGCGAAGGTGGTATCCTGTCTTAACGTAGATGACCCCATTACCGACCACGTCCCCCTTAGTGACCAATTATTCATTTATTACTGTTTATTGCAACATAGAAAGCGAAATATCAACCAGAAAGTTCAGAAATTATAATTAGAGGTGTTTCATTTATTGTTTCATACGTTATTTATGTAGCCGTACATTCATCTTTAAGTAAATTCACATGTAAATTAGGACTTGGTCATTGACATGAAAGTTGACAGATTCTAATAACGTGAGGTTATACTACAGATATCATTAAAGTCGCAAATTTTACAATAAAAATACGTGGATCCGTGCAGTAACTTACTCAAACTAACTAGAAATATATACAGAATTATAAAATAAAAAGAAAATATTCATTTTCTTTCATTATTGTAGTAGAAAATCGAGGTCGGAAATAGGTACCGTCAAAGACCGGTCTGGACCAGTTTTCGGACATTTTACAAGTGGCGTTGTTAGACCTAACTAAAGTACTCAAGTAATTTTTTAATTATTAAATTTTGAGTACATTTCATTTGTACTCACAATTGAGTAGAAAAAGTACTAACATAAATATATTTTCTTTAGAAAATAGTGGTGAAAACAAACAAAAAGGAGCAGAAGCGCGCGAAATACACGGAAACCGAGTTAATTGAAGCAATATGTAAAATAAAATCTGGAGTACCCATATGTAAGGTCAGCCGTGAATTTGGTATTCTTAAAACCACATTGTTATATAAGAAAAGGGAGCCCATAACATCGATAATTGTTTAATTTTCATAAAATGTTAATAAAAATAGTTTGTTATATTCACGAACACAAATTTAATAAAGAAAATGATGCATATAGAATGAGGGAAACTGCTGGTCAATAATGGGGAAGTGAGACGGTCGATAGATGGTACAAGTTGGTCAATAAAGGGAACATCAGGTCCAATACAATATTCACCATAACTTTTGTGTAAATAGTCAAATATCACTCTAAAACTAATTTGATTAAGAAACTATAGAGACTTCAAAAAATACAATGATCCATACTTTACTCAAACATTGTCGTACATTAGTAAAAAAATTACTATTTCGAACCAGTCACACTCTTAAACGGTCGCTAATGGGGACATTTACCTTACTCCAGAAATTGTTTGAAATGGAATTTCAAGAATTCGATGAAGAATATTACTTACAAAGGAATTTTGTTTTATCTGCAATCGTCCATGTGGAGGGGGTGAAAACAGCCCCAAAGTTGGGGGTTGAAAGCAGCTTTTCCAGAATATCTCGAAAACTACCAAGTGCGCGCAAAAAGTTAAAATTACAAAATTCTGCCCTTTCAAACTCCGAATTGAGTTTTTCAAAAGATTCATTTGTTTAAAAAATATATTAAAAACTAACCAGTTTATTAAAAACCCCTGTATTACTCGAAACCTAGTTCCATTTATTATCCGCATATGTTAGCAGAATTCACAGGTTTGCAATATCAAAGCTCATAATTCAATTCCCTTTCAATATTCGATATCCAAACTAATAGCTTCGCGCTAGGCAAACAAGCATGCCTGTCCAACAATACCACATTCACGTTCGAAATCAGACAGCTGACCCGTCCAACGAAAATTGCCACTACCCTGGACAATGAAAAAGACGACTAGTCTTCAACAACCCCCGAAAACAGGCACTCCCGACGCAACCCCTAAACCAATTAAATCCCCCGTTGGTAAACATGTACCCACCGAATCCCGACATTCATCACTCCCTTTTACAAACTTCCCGACAGACAAGTCAATCGCGTATCGATTCCCCTACCGCGGCGGACCAAGCATTTCGATTTTTTCCACCCCCTGTTTCGTGCTATCCGGGCGACATATATTTTTCTTCCATCAGCCGCTCGAATTTCGCCGGGCGTAACGACGAATCCGATAACGCTCGCGCGTTTATGCCAACGGGGGAAAATCGCGCCCCGTCTTGATCCCTTATCAGCCACCTGCCCTCTGCGCCCCACGAGTGACGTATCGATGCACGGTCGCAAGTGCACAGTTAAAGCGTACAGCCGCGAGCGCTCCACCCTCGGCCGGTGCGAATGCTCGGTTTTTTGCGGGGCGCATTTAACCGCCGCTCAGTCGGCTAAGCCGACAAGAAAGGCCGCGTAACGCGCTCCTCCTCCAACGCTAATTAACAAGTGCACGTTGAACGAGGGAGTCGCGTGTTTGCCACCGCCCCGTCCAAGACGGCGCGCATAATGCTCGGAGCGCAAAGAGGTTCTTGCAGAGTGCCGCGAGTCTGGCCCGGCGCGCTGAATGGCCGTTTCACACCCGCGCCCGGCAGCCGTGCGTCCCCGTCTGGCGCGTGTCTCGCGAATTAACGCGAAACCCCCGCGAACGTTTAACGGCATCCGTGGAACCGCCCGCGTCCGTGTGTCGCCGGCTCATTATAAAGTGGCCCTTTTCACCGTTTCGCCGCTTCGTAACGGCGCCGGATTTCAAGCAATCCACCCGGAAGCGCGACTCTTTTAACGCTCGAGGCGGTTCGGGGGGACGCTGCCGGCTTGCCGGGTCGTTTTCATCAGGATTTATTTATGCGTACGTGTTCGTGGTGGCCTCTGCGTGGTAGGCTTTTGGAAGCTTTTTTCTTGGCCAATGTTGCGGCAGAACGTCGTTGGGGGTTGTAAATTTTCACGATGCAAAGTCATCTTCTTGTGGCGTTTTATTATCGCGAAAGTCTATTAAGACAGGATACCACCTTTGACTGCGATTTTGGAGGCGTTTTTCATGATTTTTTTTTGCATACAAAGAATGCGCAGAAACAAAATCGGTTTTAGTCGTTTATTAATGTAACTTTAATCTGTAATTACACATTTTTTGAAACTGAAAAGGTAAAAAATAATCTCTTGTAGGTGGCCCCGAAATTCAATTCCTTTGGAGGAACACTGTTAGACGGCGTGTCAAATTCCGCTCTGTACGTGGCTCCTAGAAAAAAAATCAAAGAATGTTCCTATTGACAACAATATTTTTTAATGCTGCACGTAGGGATTTTACGAAATTTCGATTTTTAAGAAAATGGCGGCCATTTTAACAAAAAGGTCAATTTTTTTAGGGTAAAAAAGTTTAAAGAAGTTTATAAAATTGCGCACCAAAAGAAAAATAACAACGCTACAGCAAAAGTCCTACGTACATCGTTAGATTACACCACGGGGAAGAATTGTGCAAAGTTTCAAGTCAATCGGATGAAAATTATAGGAGTAATCTGACACGCCGATTTGGAAAACATCGTTTCGAGAAAAACGCGTTTAAAGTTTTATATAGATTTATATATCTGCTCCAAACCGGTTTTTACACAAGAAAAAGGTTTCGGCCACCTTTCTAATGAACGAATTTCGATTCTATACACTTAAAAGAGTACTTTAAGAACAAAAAAATTTTCAATTTTTTTTAAGTGCAAAAGTGGTATCCTGCCTTAAGGGGTTATGCCTACCTGCAAGGTCTGAAAACGCAAGTATTTTCGGGATTTTTGGGGGGAAACACTTGAAGAGTTTTTTAAGCAAACCTTTATGTATTAGAAAGTGTACATCTTATATTACTTGTAGTAATTATTCCAAAGGAAAATATAAATAAATAAAAGAAATATCAGTGATCTCCCGGCAGCGATTTTTTTTCCAGTAGTTTGCGGTGATCACTCTAACTTTGACCAGATTCATCTGAAATGAAAAATTCGACGGAATTTAGTTAGTATATTAAATTATCTTGTCCTTAATCGTGGCTTTTTCATTTCCGTTGCGTAGGTTTTGTTTTACAGATGAAAAATGAGCGATTTTTGCGGCGAAAATCGATATTTTAATTTGAACAGCCGCCATTTTGTAGCAAATTAATTTTTCGGGATAATGAACGATTAAGGACAAGATAATTTAATATACTAACTAAATTCCTTCGAATTTTTCATTTCAGACGAATCTGGTCAAAGTTAGAGTGATCACCGCAAACTACTGGAAAAAAAATCGCTGCCGGGAGATCACTGATATTTCTTTTATTTATTTATATTTTCCATTGGAATAATTACTACAAGTAATATAAGATGTACACTTTCTAATACATAAAGGTTTGCTTAAAAAAGTCTTCAAGTTTTTCCCCCCAAAAATCCCGAAAATACTTGCATTTTCAGACCTTGCAGGTAGGCATAACCCCTTAACACGTTGCGTCCGGCACCAAAAATAGTTGACCTTCGCCTAAATACAAGAAACAGCTGCACCATGGTGAAAAACGTTGCAAATTTGTAACGACATGCACACACTGATGAACACGTTCGTACTAAACGCGTATGCAAAAGGACAATTCGGTACCTGAAAAATTCTTCTTTACCTTCCACATTTATTGAGACTGGGCCCAAGAGTTCCATGACGTGACCGTACACGTCACCCGTACGCAACGTGTTAAGGGTCTCCCTGGTTTGATGCTCTGAAAATAAGGCAAAGTTTGGGGAATTTTTTAAACGTAAAGTAGGTAGAGGATATTGAAAAACGTTTAGTATTTCTAATTGTTTCATTTTTTTGGAAAAGAATTTGTTAGTTTTCCGTGTTGCAGTACTCGAGGGAGCTTGTTTAGAAATGGGTGTTTGAAATTTGCAGGAAAGGGAAAGTACAGATTGGTGACCACGTGAACGAGTCAATGCAAAGCCATCTGACAAGGTTTAGGGGAGACCGGGGCAAGTTGATACGTTTTTCAGTTTTCATTGTTTTTCATTATTGTTTGAATCAATTACTTAATAACAAATATGCTAAAATATACTTTGGTCCTTCCTCTTTAATATATAGTAAGCGAAAACTTGAGAAAGTACATACAAAATGAATGAAAAAATGTTATTTGGACGAAGGCAAAGTGTATCAATTTACCTCACTGCGAGGCAAGTTGATACATCTTTAAAATATCTGTTTAATGAGTAACTAATAAATTTGAAAAATATAATTTCAATCTAAATACCTTTCCAACAGTCAAAAGTTCAAAGATCAAACAGATTTTTAAACAAACATACCTAGAAAAACATTTTCATTTTCATTTTTTTTTTATGTCTGGAATATCCCACTTTAACATGAGGTGTCTTCTTCTTTTTGTTACTATATCTTAATAAACTCATTGTGTCATGATTGTATATTTTTGTGCATGGCCTTAATAATATTTAGTCTTTTTCTATTTCGGCACACGCTTTTTCCAAAACATCCTACGATATTTCGCCACGATTTGTCTTTTTGATATAATTTCAAACCATTTTCCAAGAAATATAAAGAAAAAATTCAATTAAAAGTAGTCGGGGAAAATTAAGATACTGTATCAACATGCCCCAGAGAAACCGTATCAACTTACCCCACAGGAAGTCATTATGTATAAACATGTCCATAAAAAAATGTAGAGCATATAAACATAATTACAAAACGTAATTACCTTACCTTCAAAAGACTCAATATGATGCCAAATTACTTCGGGTTATAAAATTCTTTATATCGTCTGAAGACGGATTGGAAAGTGAACACAACTATTTACTTTTTCTTTATATAAACGAAAACAGTTAAAAAACGATTGCTAACGTCAAGGTACACCCACGTACGCTGGATCGTAGGAAAGAATTTATCAACAATTTTCACATATTCCATTGAAATGAAGCTACATATATACGGTGTCGAGATAATTCGTCTGTATCAACCTGCCTCTGTATCAACTAGCCCCGGTCTCCCCTATATAAAGCAGTAGCGCACTGAGAATTTAATCTTGGGAGGAGCCGAGTCGAACGGATAAAAATATTTTTAATGCAAATTCAATAAGATTCATTAGGTGATTGTAAATATTTATTTAAAGAATAAACTCCAGTTTTCTTTTCTTTTTACAAAGCTCTTGAATCACTTCAGTCGTGGTTACATTAATCTCCTTTTACCTTTTTCTTTGGGGGTGTCACTGATATGAGGAGACCTTTTCTCCTCAACACATAAGTGGGCTTGGTAATTATTGATTTGCGGTGTAAAGTTTGTTTGCGTTGGCTAAGGATGCGACGCTTCTGATTTATTTATTAAATATATAAGAACAGGAGCGTGAAATGTAAAATGGCAGGTTTTATATTCAGTCCTTTAAAATGAGTAATATATTTGAAGCTCAAGTTAACAACGAAACCATTTTAGTTTAGATACAGTATAGGACTCTGCTACACCGCTTCCGTAAAGTCTTGATTAAATTTCGAAACTGTATTAAAAGCCTTCGGTGGGACACACTAACGTACTTACTGAATTTTTATAAACTAGTGCCTTAAGTCGATGCAGTCCTCGAGAGAGTGTAACCTAAAGAGAATTCTTCACAATGCCACACTCTTGGGACGCACTGTTTCGACTTTCAATAAAGTGAGATTCTGGCCGAGACTCTTGGAAGTCCAGCGAGGGTCGTAAAACAAAAGTTTCGACTCGCTGGCCTGTGAACTATGCAAAATATTATAAAACTCCCTGACAGTGTCAGTCTCAACGAATAATAAAGCTATAAGCTGTCTACCTGCGTTGCTGTTAACGCTACTGGTTGCGAGTTTCATATCTGCTTTTACTTAGAAATAGGATTTATACACAAACCGACTTTTGAAAAAACCGATTATCGAATTCTACTATTACCCAAAAACCGGTTGGACCGGTTTCGAATTTTCACAAAAAATAAAATTAAAATAGAATGTAAATATCTGTATTTATTTTAAAAAATTTCAGTTTTTTTAATTAAATAATTAATTCATTTCTAACTCAAAAGGGAATTTAACTCAGAGGCGATTTCGAGTCAAATCCTACTTAGGAATCGTTTACTTTTATTCTCTTACATTTCACTGACATTAATCCTGGTTAATGGTATAATGGCAAAGTCGCGTGTACCGTCCACTGTTTCAAAGCACACATATCTACATACGAGAATGTTTCCCTCATACAAAATATTTCAAAGCTTCCACATAATCGGAGAAAAGCAAATTTGAATGTAGAGTTTAAATGAAACCGTCTAATTATTTCGTGTTATTTATTAAAAACTTGTCAGCGAAAAGATTAAAGATTATTTGCAGGTTGTGTCTGAAAATAATGTACCAAAATTATTTAAAATTTATTATATAATATTTCAAACTTACCACAATATTACGATACGTTTCAAACGACATTTTGCTGTTTAGTATTGGGGCGAGTGCCATTTTGGACGCATAAAAATCGTAAGTTTATTTAGAAATTTTTTTCTTTTAAATAATGAACTCAATAGAAAATCTGATTAATGGCATTTATTATACATCTCTTGAAGATTACTAAAAAAAATTCAACGGAGAGCATTCTAGGCGCAGGTGTCACTGTAAGTCTGCTTCATCTTTTTCAGCTGTCAAATCAACAATTTTGCGAATTTGAATATAAACCAAACGCCACTTTATTCAGAAAGGATAGTACAGTAATTCGTCGTTATTGTCCCGTTTTTACCATGCGTAATAGTCCCGCTCACTATCCCCACCATTTCTTGGAATCCTTCAGTCGAGAGTGAGAGAATCCGAGAACGTGCGAGATAGAACAAAAGAGTCGACACGAAGTTGTCGTCGGCTACGAATAGTGTCCGCATCGCGTTGTTGTCCCGCCGCCAGCCGCGTTCGTCGGGACTATTACGACGAATTAATTTCGAAAAATGTAATAAAAAAAAAATCGATCTTTCGACTGTCTAGTCCCCTTAAACAAGGAAAATTGAAATATAATTAACACTCAACTGAAAAATACACATAACAGTAGAAATGTAAGCGAATAATGATACTACAATATAATTTTACCCAAGCTTCAGTAGCAATTTCATAATAAATAATTCAATTATCAACCCATTAGTCAGCGGACCAATCTCTTTAACTTTACAAAATAATTTACTAAAATAATTGTACCCCAAAATGAGATTAAATTCTGATCCATCAGAGAATCTCTTTACCTCCCCCAAAACATAACTTTATTCACTAAAAAATCACTTTCCCATAAACGCACGTATTCGAAGGTGTCTTCGAACCCCCATAACACCCCCTTACGAAATCGATTCTAAAATCGACCGAGTAAAGTCCACTTTCGCAGAAAACAATGACCCACCTCGCAGACTTTCAAAACCACCCGCGCTTTCACTGATCGTTCGTTGCGGGCGAAACACTTCGCCTATGAAGCAGCGTTTGTCAAAACCCATTCCATTGCCTTGGGTGAATGGAGTGCGCGTTTGGAAGCCCCGCGAACGATTCGAAATCGCGTCGCGTAACTCAATTCGCGTATCGACGCGCAAAGATATAGATTTTACTCGCCGGCAACACAGCGGGAGCCCTGTGAGCTGCGAAAAAAAAAAAAAAAAAAAAAAGGAGCAAAAAAAAACCGCGCGCGAGAGAAACCAAAAGTTACAGCATACAGGTGTCGTTTTGTTATTCGGAGCGGCCGACAGCGACGCCATAATACCCAGAGGCGCGACCGGAGAGCCGAATGACGGCAAACAATACGCGGGGAAATAACAACTCCGGTTCTGATTAGAGCTATTGTTTTTGCCCGGGTATCCGGGTACCCGGGTACTCGAGTACCCGGTGAGACCCCGGGTAGAAAAAAATTACTCGGGTACCCGGGTAGACAAAAATTACCCGGCTACCCGGGTAGACAAAAATTACCCGTGTGTCCATGAGATACCCGAGTAACTGAAGTGTGACGAGATAGTTGAGAATTTCGATTTGACAGCCGATCGTTTTTCGACTTTCGATCATTTTCGGCTAACCTCAGTAATGAACGGAATATGCTGTCAAATCGAAATTCTCAACTATCTCATCACACTTCAGTTACTCGGGTATCTCATGGACACACGGGTAATTTTTGTCTACCCGGGTAGCCGGGTAATTTTTGTCTACCCGGGTACCCGGGTAGTCGGGTATCCTACGGGTACCCGGGTACCCGAGTAATTTTTTTCTACCCGGGGTCTCACCGGGTACTCGAGTACCCGGGCGGGCGGGTAGTAAGAGCTCTAGTTCTGATATAATTCCGCGTAGCCGTGATCCGCGGGCGGCTGTTTAAAGCGGTCGAACAAAAACGGGTCGAGGATTGGCGGCGAGCAGCGAGGGACGGATGAACGGGGGTCCTCGTTGCCCCTCATTTATCCGCGTACCGGGGACAAAACGGCCGGGGCGACAGGCAAGAACACGCAATTGTCTCTTAATCGGCGAACACGCGGATCCAAGTTGGCCGCGTTGAATCGTCGCGCACCTAAGAACGCGGAACCGATTGTGATGCGCGCGTGGCCCCTCGTTATTTCCAAACGGACTATTCATCCCGGTCGCTTTTGCTGCCCGCGAGGCCGTGTAAGGGACGCTTTTACCGTTTCATTGGGAGCCGGGGTCGCGTGAAATCAAATCAGAGCGTCTGGCAGTGGAGGCGCTGCGAAGCAAAGACGCTTCGGATTTGACGTGCTGGAAAATCCGCGGGGCTGAACTCGATTAGCAGTTTTACCTGCCGGCTGGGAGTATCGCGCTTCGCTCCGGATCGCTGGATGGCCGTTCGTTAAGGCCGCTCGATGTGATGCTCGACTGCCGCTGTTATTCGATTTGTTACACCCGCATTAAGGGAATGCAGCTTTGTGCGGCCGCGGCCGTGTGTTGTTGTGCAGCGGGAATTACGGGACCGGCGGAGGGAAAGTTTGGAATTGATATGTTTGCACGTGTGTGCGCGCTCATCCGGGGAGCCAGGTCGCCATGCACGGAGCAAGGTGACTGTGAAATTCAGCCACTCCGGCACAGACGCTGCTTAAAGCTGCATGCGTGATTCGGGGATCTCGGGCGGGCTTGGGTAATTTCATTACTTACACGGGCAAAGCGACCCGGCTATCGCTGTAAATAATAATTAGAAGCAAAGGCGGGGTATTTATTAGCGACAAATTGGTAATTGCACCCGCTGCCCAACGGGGAACCTTGAATGGGGGTAGCCTGCATTCGGACGGGGGTGAAACTCTGGCAATCCGTAACGACGCACTTTGCCCGTCGTAGGGTTGGGACCACCTTGGTCAGGTTGAGAAATACCGCATCGTTGGGAGTTTATTTCTAACAAGGGAACACCGTGCATCTGCACTCATCAGTTGGGTGGGTAGGATTCATAGGTTAGGAGACGGACGGGCGGCCTGTGGTGTAAGTGAGGCCCAGGTCCATAGGTGGCGCGCGCCCGTTAAGAGGAGTAGTGATCCTCATAGGGTGCGTTCCACTTGCGCCCAAATCGCCCGCGATTTTCATTAAGGTAGGTTCTCCTATACGCGACTGGACACAACGTCAAGAATTTCAAAGTCGATTTTCTTGAAAACGAAGCACAATATCAAAAAATCTTATTCCTCTTTTTCGACTTATTTACTTGTTATAAATCGAAAAGAAAGAGTAACTTTTTTTTATATCGCGCTTCATTTTCGAGAAAATCGACTTTGAAATTCTTGACGTTGCGTCCAGTCGCGTACAGGGAAACCCACCTTAATGAACAAGTGGAACGCACCCTAGGCAGTGATCGGACAAACGCATATCGTCGCTGATTGGTTGCTGCGATTTGGTCTAAAGCGGAAGTAGACAGAGAAAGAAACTGTAAGAAAGAAAGAGACAGAAATACGAATAGAAAGAGACAGAAATACGAATAGAAAGAGACAGAAATACGAATAGAAAGAGATAGATAAACAAGCAGCTTGGAAGGGAGACGATTTAATGAATGTTTAGGTTATGTTATTTCCGGTTTTGTCCCACAATGGCTGCGGTTTGTCCGATCACTGCCTAGAGGATCACTAAAGAGGAGTACAGTGGGTCCAGGGACAGTGTGGCCAATGTGTTCCTCGCCGCTGATTGGTGCCGCCATTTTCAGGCAACTTCCGGCAGCTCTTATGTATAGAACAGTATACATATATACTTACACATTCCTCAACTTGGCTACTACAAATTTTGACAGCTTACAGTCAGGTTATAACCTGACGAGTGTCAAATATGGTAAGCTGTCAAAAATTGAGATGCCACGCGTGTCTACATATTTTTTAATAAATTATTGAATATAATTACTATGTAATATACTATGATTAATAAAGTATTCGAACTAGAAGTCATACATTTATTTTTTAAGTATTTATTGAAGTATAATCAAATTATAATTATATGAGCTTTTAATAGTTATAAACTATATAATTATATATTTATATGTAATTTATATATAATATATAATTTATATATAATTATTAACTGATATAAACTATGAAATATTTATCTAAGTTTTCATTAATAAAATTAAATATTAAGTTTATACATACACACCACTATATAAGACATGATTCCACGCTTTTCAAATATCGCGCGCGCTTCACCTGGCTGGAACTGAAAATGGCGGCTTCCGGCTCATTGGCCACACTGTCCCTGGACCCACTGTAAAGAGGAGTAGTGATCCTCTAGGCAGTGATCGGACAAACCGCAGCCATTTTGGGGCAAAACCGGAAATAACATAACCTAAACATTCATTAAATCGTCTGCTTTCCAAGCTGCTTGTTTATCTATCTCTTTCTATTCGTATTTCTGTCCCTTTCTTTCTTACAGTTTCTTTCTCTGTCTACTTCCGCTTTAGACACAAATCGCAGCAACCAATCAGCGACGATATGCGTTTGTCCGATCACTGCCTAGAGGATCACTAAAGAGGAGCTCATTAAGGTAGTACTACCGATACGCCTTGAGTCAAGTGCGTGTTAGATCGTCCTTTGACTTCCGTGGTGATTTGATTTGGCAACGTAGCACGATTGATTGTGTAGTTTTCTTCTGCTCGCTTGAAGCTTGAAGTTAGCATTGCATAGAGATATATAATAAACAAATGTTATAAATATATGTTACTTGCAATAAAAGTTAATATTTTTGAATAATTGTTATTTTTATTATTTTGTATAATACTATTTTATTATTTATGTATTAATTCATCTAATTCTTTTAAAATTCTGATAGAAAGAGCGTCGAGTATCGCTTGTACATACTACGCGCATTTCAAACTGCGCGGTCTTACCAACCTCTTTGCGACGTTTCCAAATCGTGCGTGGAATGGCCGAGTGAGCACAGATAATTTTATTCATTTGCTTATATTAGCTATAAAAATTGGTGAATCAACATTTGGATACATGCATTATGTTTATGGAATATTAAATCTATATTTCTCTCAGTTTCATCAAAAACTGAACTGGCTATTAATGTGAATTTTTGTTGAAAACGTCATTTTCCATAAGACTACGTGTTAATAGTGGAAACGTAAAATTGTTAATAACTTTTTACTGGGTTGGTGTAGATTTCCAAAAATTTACACGAGTCAGTGTAAGGTCAAAACAAACTACTGTACAAAGTTTCAGAATTTTCTGAACAGTATTTCAAAACCGGTAGTACTACCTTAAGCAGAGTCCTCGGGGGGAAGCCGCAGTGGGGGTATCGGTTAGGCGGCTGGCCAGCACGGGGAAGGCCCGGGTTCTAGTCCCGGTGAGCGGCTTTCCTTTTTTCCGTCTCCTACAGGTGGCAACTTTGTGGGTTTATGGAGTGACTCAAGACAAGAACAACGGTGTGTTTGATTTGGGCCCAATCGCCCTTTAAGGGGTCATGTTGGCAGGCGGAAAAGAACGTCACTTTCGGGAATGGTGGGAAATTAAGGGTGCGAAAATTAACCTCAAAGCGAATTAGGCACTGCCACTTTTTCGCGTTAAGGGGGTATACCCGTTTGACAGTGTGAAAACACGGATTTTTTATTTTTTACATATTTTCATAGATTGATGTTTTAGGAATATTATAAAACAAGTCCGATGTAAAAATTCGGAAAATCGACGAAGTTACAGGTATTTGAATGGAACAACCCAGGTAGCACGGGGCAGTGCAGCGCGGCGGCTCGACCGATCGCAGCGCAACTACATTTTTCATTACGGTGGCCCTAAAAACTCGCGCTACGTTCAACCAATTCACTTCCAATTTTGCATGCAGAATCATAATAAGATTCCACATCGTCCAACGAAGGCTTTTTTTATTCCGATTGCCCGTTTATTATTTATAAAGAAAAAAGGTGGATTTTTCTCTTAGAAAAATCTAACTTTACCTTTGATCTCTCACCATTTCTTTATTTTTCAAAATTTTCAAAATCCGCTTCGTTGTACGATAGCTATTGACATACTTTATAAGAAACTTTTATTGTTCTTGATTTCAGACACGACATACAGCTGTTTTCAGGGCCACCGTTTAGCCGTCTAAAATCGAAAGACTTTCGGGTGTGTATGCATAACTTCCCAAAAACAATAGTTTTTTAACTGAAACTTTTTTTTTGAGTAGTTCATAATACTATGTAAAGATAGTAAAGAAACGGGAAATCTGCATCAAACCGTTGAATTGTAAAAAAATCCACCAAATGTACACATTTTCCGAGGGTTCAAACGGGTGTACCGCCTTAAACTCCCAAAGTACATGTGACAGAGGGTGCGTTCCGATTTTCGCAGTGAGTGCATGAAATTGGTGGCATCGTATTGGTGGCATCGTACGATTCCCTAGAATTTCTCTCACTTTCCACCAATACGATGCTACTTCCGGTGCAGCGAGCGTGCAGCAAACGCAGAATTTCGGAGGTGAAGCAGTCACTGCGCGCGCGCGCATGCGTATTTGTTTTTCCAATCTTTGATTATTTGAATTTCTCTATTGGAAATAGCTGATACAATTTAATGAAAAGTATTAAAAACAATTAATTCTCTCATGATTACAATGCCACTTTTTTACGTTATTATTTTGAAGAAACTTCATGTGATGTTTTTTTTTAATACAAATGTATAATTACATACTTATTATCGAATATCCCGGAATAACCTCCATAATGTTCTCCATAATCTGTCAATTTTTAGGCAAACATAATCTGTCCGAGTGTTTTGTTTACAATTAATGATATGTATCTTAATTCTGATTCTAAATGGCAAGTTAATATCATCTTCATTTTCGCTTTCATCAGACGAATCACAGCTGCTGATTTCATTATCACTATTATTTAATAGTATCGAGGTTATTGTAAACAACGTTTCTTTTTCCATAGTAGCATTTTTAAATTTCAAGACCGCGTGAACCGCTGCGATTTCTGCACTCACTGCGAAAATCGGAACGCACCCAGAAATAAAACGTTTGGCGGCAAAATAAGCGCTGCAGACTTGAGTTAATAAACTTTGGAAAAAGTTTCTTTCCGGCAGGTATTTCTTTTAAACTCTTCAAAATTTTACGTAGGTATTTTCCCAAGTTTTCCTTTACAATATATTAGAGAGGAAGGACCAAAGTATATTTTAGCATACTGGTTATTAAATTATTCATTCGAACAAAAGTGACAAAAATTAAAAATTGAATAACCGAAGAACGTATCAACTTACACCCCGGTCTCCCCTATTCCATATTTTTCGAGTCATTTCTCAAGTCAACTTCGCCTCGAAACCTGTACTCCGTGTTATAGCAAGTAACATTTACCCGCATACTGTGTTCTCTCTGTCTTCACGTTTATCAGGGAAATTCTAATAAGATTCTAGGCGACGGGATTGAAAGAAGGCACGTGGTCCACGGGAAAATGTTTCCGCCGTGGAAGCTGTTAGCGAAATTTCGCTTTTACCGCAATCACAGAGCAAACTCATAGAGCGGTCTAACTTCGGGGTAATGAAGTTTCCCCCCGGCAATGGCTCGTCGCGTATACACTCGCATAGTTTCGCAGGTAAAGCGGTCGATACCGGAACATTTCCCAACCCCGTATCAGTATGTCAGCCCGCCTCCCGACGAACAATTGGCATATGCACTTCCGAATTGAATTAGACACAGTTACGGCAACGCCGGCCGCATCCCGACTCGATAGATTACCGTGTTTCTATGAAAACACGGGGGAAATTGGAGGTAAGACGATTTAAAACGCGGCTCCAATAATAGCGGATGAAAAGCTCGCTGATCGTGGAGGAAGAATAAGTTTCGTGGAAGACTGGTTAAGAAATACCGTAAAATAGGGGAACATTGGCAGGTTTTTGATACATTTTGTTGTATAATGTAAAAATTAAAATGTTTACAGTTGCTTTAAGTATCCTATCATAACATTGCATGTTTCGTGATTGTACTACAAGTGTTAAAATGCATAAAAATTTTGTCATTTTCTTCTTTAATACATGTTAAATACCAGCCGGTACGGGGTAACATTGGCACATCATATAAATAGCAGTAACAGGTTAAGTTTTATTACTCTGAAGTCAGTAAAGACTGGTTCAGACGCGTCCAGTAGTTTAGTCGATTAGCAAATAATTTAATCATTTTTCGTGTGTGGATATTAAAATTTAGTGGAGTAGCTTAGTAAAACAATCGTAAATTACTTAATTCCTCGCTACTCGACTAAATTACTGGACCTGTCGGTTCCAACCTTTAGATACATTGACACTTAAATTTGTTTATTTTATTTTATTTTTTACATCTTAACAAAAAAATCTAATCGTCATCCAGACAGACCGGACATTCATAAGAAATTGTTTCGGTTCCTCGATTACAAGTTCCGCAGACCCACTGACGACACGTTATGCATTGCACCCAGTCAGGACCTTTATATGTTTCCCATTTACATAAACATATTTTGCAAACATTATCGTCTTCCCAGTAGTCGCTGTATAAGTTCTAGGCATTATTGCGATCTAATGTTATTAATGATATAATGTATAACGTAACAAAGTTATCTATTTGACAGGCGATTATTGGATATCTAACCGCAAACGTTGAAACAATTGAATACCTAAAATCTCGATCTCGAATGCGACTATATATGTTCATGCGTATAGATGCCAATGTAGCCCCGGCATGTGCCAATGTTATCCCCTTCTGCCAATGTTCCCCCATTTTACGGTAGCTTAGGGGAAACCTGTGCAAAACCGTATACCTAAGGTTCTAGGTCCATAACTTTTTAAGTAATAAAACAAACTGGGTAATGAACACGGTATTTATTAAAGGGTTTCATAAACAACACAAAATAACAAAAATATAATTGAAAAGTTTAAATTAGAGCTCTTACTACCCGACCCGCCGGGTACTCGAGTACCCGCCGGGTACCCGTGAGATACCCGACTACCCGGGTAAACAAAAATTACCCGGCTACCCGGGTAGACAAAAATTACCCGGGTATCCATGAGATACCCGAGTAAATTAGATGTGATGAGGTAGTTGAGAATTTCGATTTGACAGCCGATCGTCTTTCGACTTTCGATCATTTTCGGCTAACATCAGTAATGAACGGAATAAACTTCAAGCAATTAAACATTTTATCATAATATTCATAATCGTAACGTGCACACACACATTCAATTGCTTGACGTTTATTCCGTTCATTACTGAGGTTAGCCGAAAATGATCGGAAGTCGAAAGACGATCGGCTGTCAAATCGATGATCATTTACCCGGGTATCGCACGGGTACCCGGGTAGTCGGGTATTCTACGGGTACCCGGGTAGCCGGGTAATTTTTGTCTACCCGGGGTCTCACCGGGTACCCGAGTACCCGGGTACCCGGATACCCGGGCCAAAAGAATAGCTCTAGTTTAAATAGGGTACTTAATTGAACAATAAAACGAAACCGCTTCTTTTTCCGGCGTGGTCCACCCTACGGGACAAAACCGTATATACTATACGGTCTAAATTAACAACGGTAGCATTGAAAATCGTCGAGTTCTTCGGATCCCCAGCCGGTTATCCTTCGTGTGCCCATCCACCACACCTCGTACATTGGACCCAATTTTGATCCAAGCGGCTCAGGCCATAATCTTCGTGACAATATACAGAAAAATTCGTTTCATCTTTATTTTCTCTAGGTTTAAATGCTTTACATTTTATAATTACGAGGCATCTCGCTGACACCTTTAAACAGAAATGGAACACTAGTTTACGAACCGTCGTTCGGTGTACGGTTTTACCCCGTACGGTTTTGCCCCAAGACGTAAGAACCTACACTTTTGGTTACAGCTAAATATAAAAATGACAACAATCGGCCACGGTCATCAAAATATAATAGAAATAGATACTGTTAATAGATATCTTCATGTAACTTACCTTCTAATTATCAGAGCACTATATAGTCCACTTGAAGTACAGTCGAAAATAAGATCACAGCACGTAGAAATATAATAAATTTAATAATTCGCTGGAGCGTATGTATTTCGCCACGAGGGTCTGTTGACTAACAGTTTAATATGGAGGAAAACCATTGCCAAACGCGCGTGGGCTTCGTTAATTTATTTTCAGAAATAAGTATGGTATACGGTTTTGCCCCGGTATACGGTTTTGGACAGGTTTCCCCTACGTGTCGAAAATTGGATTCTTTGTGGCATTGAAAAATTTATCAGGGTATTTTTCAAACGATTCAGTAGATGGTATATAATTGTAAGCGGGGCTCCTGTGTTTCTAGTATCAGAATTGTTGATTATTCTTTAGTAGAGTTTGGGAAATATTCAGGTATTTCAAAATATCGTGGTAAGAAATGTTAGTAAATTGCAGGATGTAGGTTATATAATATTTTTCTAGATACGCGTTTCCATTCAATCGTACTGGACGGTAGAAACGTAGGGAAGTGCGAGCAGTTGCAGTTATTGATAAGGTTTCATCGAAACTTAATTTCTTCTTCAGCCATTTTCCTCGACTTCTTTTATCGCAGTTAAAGATAATTTTAAGGTACATTACAGAAGTTATTAATAGAGGTCGTAATACAAAAAGAAGACATGATAGACTTAAGAAATGATAGAATGAAAATTGAAGTTCTTCGTTATACAGGGTGGCTCGTTTAAATCGATTCACTCGAATATCTTCGAAACTGTTGATGATACTGAAAAGTGTGTCAGACAAAAGTGAAATGGTTTCAGGGGGCACATTATCTGATATAAGTAAGTTTCTCATATGTGGATGAGTAGAGGACATTTGAAGGTCAACTTTGTTTTTTAAATGGTAGGGTATATTTTTTAATGCACTGATCGATGCAGCTCGGTATTCTCTATAAAAAAGTATTAACCCATGTATATCGAAAAGGTGTTAGTTTAAGAGATATTTTAAGAAACCTTCATTCTCTTACTGTATCATCGCTGAATGTAGTAAAATGTCACCCGATACATTACACAATGTAAGAAAATCGTTACTTTATCGATTTCACAAATGTTGTGATGTAGGTACATTGAACCTTCTCTATAAAAAAAAAGCTATCATTTTAGTAAGGAAGGTTTAGCTACATTTAAATTAAAATATCTCCTAAACTAACAACTTTTCGACACACATAGCTTAATACTTTTCTATAGAGAAAATCAAGCTGCATAGAATAATGTATTAAAAAATATACGATTCCATTTAAACACCAAAGTTGACCTACGACCGACCTTGACGCGTCCACCCAAGAAAAGCTCACTCGCATCACGTAGCGCGCTCCCTGAAACCATGCCACTTTTGTCTCACACATCCCTTAGTATCGTCAACAGTTTCGAAGATACTCGAGTGAATCAACATAAATGTTTCCCCGTGTAAAAAAGCAAAATTCAAACGCAATTAACATTCACTCCCACACATAAGTAACCTAAAAAAAGTAAACACAAATAATTTATAAATTCACACGCATAGAAACATAATACTCGTGTTTGATTTGCTCCGCAAAATTGCGCATTTCTGCCTCGCATTCTCCGATAACAGAAATACAATATTGCCGCGCCAATTATAAACACACCTCATTCGCATAGCCTGCAGCGTATTTTACGAAAGCCAATATCTACGCGGGTGTATCGAGGGATCCTCAACTATCAGCGTCTCTAAACGTTCGCAAACATTGAATCGTAACAGCGATCGGAAGGGATCGTGTCGCGAACTCCAGACAAATATTTTGCGCCCCGGTGTAACGAGTAGTCAAACGAAGAGGAAGTTGCGAACGTTGACGTTTTCCCGGTGTTTGCACCGCGTTCGCGTGTCTGCTGCAACGGCGCCGCTTGTCCCGGGGATGCAAATTCTGGATACACCTGCTGGCGAAAGGGAACGACCGGCGTAATGCTCCCGCGGGTTGCGGGAGAACAGTGGTGCCCCCTACTTCTATTTATCTTTCCTGCCCGGAGCGATAGGCACGACACGTTGCTGGATCATGACTGCACTCCGGGGGTGGTTATCTAAAAATTTAAAGGGCCCCCCTGAACGACTCTGCGCCGTGACGCGTGCTTCCTTTACAACGGGCGCCTTTCATTATACGCGGGAAGCGGAGTAAAAGGGTAAATTAGAGGCGCACTTGGCGCAATTCGTTAAACAACGTCCCCTTTATGCGCCGCTTTTATTCAAGGATCGAGGAAAGCGAGGGGGAGCGCGAGGGCGCCTGGGAATGTGTTGCGGATTCGTTCGTAACCGAGGAGGAAACGGTTCTATTCGAATAGGAAGGAAGCCGGAATGCCGGCATAAACTGGAATAAATTGAATTTTATTCTGACGCGTGAACAAGTCTTATGCTCCTGGTTTCGCGATTGAAACTTTAGACAGCTTCACTGTTCGGCGTCTATGGGGCGGCGGAACGCGGGGCAGAGATACGGAGAGGACTCGAAATGGGTTGTCCCGTAGAAATAAGTTTACTTTAGAGTTCAGTTTGGCTCGAAGTGGCCGCGGTTTTGCTCGCGCATGGCTGCATATGTATAGTTTTGTAGGAGTCACTATCGTTTCAGAAGAAGATTAATTTAGATGTGATTCGCGTCTGCCCGGAACTCGGGTATTTTTATATTCCGCATGCTTTGTCTTTCTGTTTCTTATTCTCCATTTTACTGTAAACATATCTTGTTGTAGTAAGTTTATTTAAAAAATTTATAAACGAATATATATTATATAAAAGAATTGCGCATAGGGTAACGCATACAGTTGTTGACCCCTATAGAATGATTGACCCTCTTCCCCAAAAAGTAGGAAATATAATATAATGCTTTTTTTATATAATAAAATATATCTATATTTCACTAGCCCAGATATTTTTGTTCCGAATACAATTATATTTTATTATGATCCACATCTTGTAAATGTATAGATAAATCGGAAATATCACGCGGCTACCATTCTTATGAAATCGATGGAATTTGATCTAAAAATCGTAACGTTGTAGCCAATGATTTTTTCATATTTTCAATTAATAATGACAGTAACTGTATATATAATCATTACATATGTATAAAATATGGTCCAAAGTTTGCGAGAGAAAGTTATTTCACTCAAAAATGTGTATATTTTCAAATATACAAGAGGTGTCAAGAACTGTCACAAAGTCTTCCTACTTTATAGTGATTGACCAGGGGGGGGGGGGGGGGCAATAACTAATTGAAGGTTATGGGAGTACTTTTATAGTGATTGACGTGCAATTTGTTATTAGTTAGTGTTATTGGTAAGTATTACTATAATTACATAATCTGTCATGATAAAATAAATGGATAAATAATTTAAATATAATTATTGCAAATTAAATAATATTTACTCTGAAATAAGTTGGATTTTGTAAAATATTTTCCCAAAATGTATGATTTTTAGGTTACTTGCAATTATCATCCTAGTCAAAGATGCCAAATTAATTACATCTAGCAGCGATAAGATATTATAACCATTTAAGACGACTACCTATTTTATATTCTTAGTGGATTATTAATTATAAGTATGTATTAGAATTGTTTAACATTTAAAAAAATACAGTACAAATACAATTTTGTATGTTTGAAATGATTCATCAGTGTTTTTATGCCTGTCCTAAAACAAGGGTCAATCACTGTTACAGAGCCTGCCAATTACTATGTAAAACCCGGTCAATCATTATAATTTTAGGATCATCTTAATACTTAATGATTTTTTTAAGTTATTTTTGTGTGCAGTTGTATGAGGTAATTTTTTTTATTCTTTCGAAAAACTTTTAATGTGATAACAACAGATTTTACTCTCCGATTTTAGCGATAAACACTTTCTTTCTATGAATAATGTAGCACTCGTTCTTAAACTGTCAATCACTGTATATGTTACCCTACGTTAAAGACGTGTTTAAAAAACGAAAAGTTACCTAATACTTCAATGTGAATCATTAAAGGCAAGTTTCTTTCACAAATAGAAAACAATCGCACAATTTTGATTTTTTCGTTCCACCATACTAAGTTGCATTGGTGGTAACTGGTACTTCCATCTAATTTTAAATGTCTGTAAGTTGTCTTCTACTGCGCGTCTGACCTCACACAGGGTAGTTCTACTTGCTCCTTGCACATATTAAGGGGACATTCTACTCTCTCGGACGAAAAATCGGCCACTTTTCGGTGATGGTTTTTATAATGAAGTAAACACTTAATGTTTTCGAATTTCTGGGGGTATATTTTACCACTCTTGAAATACAAGAAAAAATCATTGTTCTTAGTTTATTTCATTTGTTTACACAAATATTTCGCAGTTAAGTTGGCGGCATCAGAATTGCTGGCGGTTGAAATTTCGGACGACTGGATCATCGGAAATAAAAAAACCAAACATATTTTTGATTCGCAGGAGTATGGTTATCGTGCTTACCACGAAAGAACAACTTTAGACCAAAATTATTAAAATGGCGGTCGATCGAAGTTGAAAGTACCGAAAAGGGCATTTCTTTTCTGTATAATAGATATAAAATGTGAGAAAATATTAAAAAATCTTAAGATATTTGTGCTAAGCGGGAAAGCCACTAATGTGTAGAATAACATATTAAAATTTTGGATTAATTGGTCATGGAGTTTTTTTTTTACCACATCCGCCAACCAAGAAAATGTTGTTTCGAGAAAAACGCGTTTAAAGTTTTGAGAACCAGGCCGCTGACGCTACAAATACCTATAACATTGAAAATACATCGAATTTCGCTCCAAAAATTTAGGAGGATATTGTAGAAGGTGCATTCTTCCGAATTCAGAAAAAAAAAAAAAAATCGAATTTTTTTAGGCCGAGAGAGTAGAATGTCCCCTTAAGGCAGGATACCACCTTTGACTGCGATTTTGGAGGCGTTTTTCATGAATTTTTTTTGCATACAAAGAATGCGCAGAAACAAAATCGGTTTCAGTCATTCATTAATGTAACTTTAATCTGTAATTACACATTTTTTGAAACTGAAAAAGTGAAAAATAATCTCTTGTAGGTGGCGCCAAAATACACTCCTTTGGAGGAACATCGTTAGACGGCGTGTCAAATTCCGCTTTGTACGTGGCTCTTAGAAAAAAAACCAAAGAATGTTCCTATTGGCAACAATATTTTTTAATGCTGTACGTAGGGATTTTACGAAATTTCGATTTTTAAGAAAATGGCGGCCATTTGAACAAAAAGGTCAATTTTTTTTAGGGTAAAAAAGTTTAAAGAAGTTTATAAAATTGCGCACCAAAAGAAAAATAACAACGCTACAGCAAAAGTCCTACGTACATCGTTAGATTACACCACGGGGAAGAATTGTGCAAAGTCTCAAGTCAATCGGATGAAAATTATAGGAGTAATCTGACACGCCGATTTGGAAAACATCGTTTCGAGAAAAACGCGTTTAAAGTTTTATATAGATTTATATATCTGTTCCAATCCGGTTTTTACACAAGAAAAAGGTTTCGGCCACCTTTCTAATGAACGAATTTCGATTCTATACACTTAAAAGAGTACTTTGAGAACAAAAAAAATTTTCAATTGTTTTTAAGTGCGAAGGTGGTATCCTGCCTTAAGGGGACTCTTCGCATACAACTGTGACCCTGTAGAGTCATTTTACCTATCAAGAAAGAGGCTACAGGTGTAGGTACTTAAAACCATACAGTTACTTAAAAAAAACCAAAACGATTTTCACATAATTTACTTGCATCCACCTAAAAAAGATCGACTTCACCCCCATCAACGCAAAACAGCCCCCCGGAAACAAATATTTCGCACCCCCTACAACCTTCTAACACCCCTAACCTCGCACTTGGCACAGTCAACCCACCTACCCCTAACATACCAAGTCACACCCCCTCATCAATTATTATCCTGCTTCAGAGTCTCGAACGACGTCACAGTGGCATCCTCCCAGACGTAGCGCACCGCGGCATGAATTATACCGCGCGGAGGGAGCTATTGCGATAGCCGCGACGAAAGCGAATGAAAATAGACCGCGCCCGACGATCCCTCGCGTACGTACAGGCCCCGCCGTGGACTCGTAACAAGCAGACGGCATCCGCGAAAACTTTGATGCCCGGGGCACGAGGGTGCGACGTATCCGTCTGCGCGCGAAGAATAAACGAGTAACGGCGCATTAGGATCAGGGTAATCCGATTATCTGGACCGGGCCGATTGTATGTTCGGATAACGCTGCGATAGTAGCTGCGACGTGTACACTACTACAGGGATGCTATAATCCAGGCAGCATCTGCATCCACCTTCGGTCGGCCGTTTCGATGCAATATTCTTAACGAGAACAGACGGGGGCGGCGGGGCGGAGGGGTTGGTTGAATCTTCGCGAGCGCTTGCCTGACATCTCGCCGCGTTATCGCCGAGCCAGCGAATAAAAGGGAAGCGATCCCTTTGCCGCGCCGGGACTCGGATGGCGCGCAACGGGAGGCGAGTCTCTCAAACGACCGGCACGAAAGTCGTCCGCGGAAAAATGCTCGAAACAAATGGACGTACGCGCTGTATACGGCTACGAGCCGCCGCTGATGGTTTCCCGCATTATGACTGCGGGCGGCGTCGTTCGGCCGGCGGAGGATGCTTGAAAGTTTCGCGAGTCGTTTGACGTTACGCCGAAACAGGACCGTAAATATTAGAATTTTCTTCGACACGGCGCACCGCTGCGGGCACGGCCAACTCGGTATCCGGGGCCGCGAGTGGAGCGCGAAATCCCGGACACCGTTATGGGGCGGCCGTTTGCGCCCTGTTCCGCTGGCAAGTTTTCGGACTTGTCTGCGAGGAATGCAAGATTGAAAGTTTTAGCGTAACGAGCGAGGCGTCGCGTCGTTCGCAGAGTGTTTAGGGTGCAAGTTTTTGTTAGGGGGATGCTACTGCTTTTGTGATGTATAGCGCGATGTTTTAGAAAATTGTCTCGCAGGGTGGCGAAGTGGGAGTCAAGGGTAGTGGAGTGTATTGGGGGTGTTTAGGGGGATTATTAGTTGGTTGAATAACGTGTAATTGCGGTGCGGGTGACTGTGTAACAGAGTTGAGTGTTAAGTAAATAAACAATTGTTTAAATAATGGATCGAGTTAAAGTTACTTCAACTTTAGTTATTATTCGAGGCTTGAATATTCCGGGTTAACTTTATTCGTCGAGCGTTTCAATTTCAGCGTTGAACGAAGTTTTCAACTTCCACTTCCACTTCCACTTCCACTTCCACTTCCACTTCCACTTCCACTTCCACTTCCACTTCCGCTTCCACTTCCGCTTCCGCTTCCACTTCCACTTCCACTTCAACTTCCACTTCAACTTCAACTTCCACTTCCACTTCCACTTCCACTTCCACTTCCACTTCCACTTCCACTTCCACTTCCACTTCCACTTCCACTTCCACTTCCACTTCCACTTCCACTTCCACTTCCACTTCCACTTCCACTTCCACTTCCACTTCCACTTCCACTTCAACTTTAACTTTAACTTTAACTTTAACTTCAACTTCAACTTCAACTTCAACTTCAACTTCTACTAAGACGAACTGACAATCTACTAGCTACAATACCGCAAGAGGGCATAGAACTTCTCGTCCTTCCGCGATTTCAAGTACCTTCGTTTTCACTTTTCACTTTTCACTATTAAAGTTAAAATAAGTTATCAGACGTAGTACAGCAGAAGTACATTACGCGCGTTCGATCCGTCAAACAAGAATCAATGTGTATCGACACGGGGAATAGGTTCCCTTGCTAAATGGAGGATTCTTCTGGACATCATGTAGCTGTACGAGGCAATACTGCAGGCGAACCGAACCAACGATGCAAATTCCAGGAATAGTTGGGCAATATGGACGGATAAACATTGCGCGTCTAGTCAGCGCCATGCTTGAGCTTGGTATTTATCTAAACCGTTTCAATACGACAGCCACGAGATACTGGCGTATTTCAGTCGTTGGAAATGCTCTCTCGAAGAATTATTCCCGAGTCTTGACATGTCTGCGATTCGATTCTCAGATATGTAATATGGAATTGAGATAATGCGAGGTAATATGATTCTTAAGGGGTCTTCCCACTTTCACTGCCTGAAAAGGAACGCGATATTTGGGATTTTTTTTTAAGAGAAACCCTCAAATTATAGTAATTGAAAACTTTATGCCTATATTTGTACATATTTAGGCAACATTTTAAAACAAATTTAATTAAAAAATGACAGTACCCAAAGCTTTAAACGCGTCTTTCTCAAAACGATGTTTTTCGAATTGGTTAGCATGAGATCTCAAAAACCAATCACCCGATTTACTCGAGTGTCGAATACTTGCAGCAGTCAATTCAACCAATATGGTATCCAAGCAATTGAATATCTAAAAAAAATCAGAAACTGCTTCAGCAAAGTAATTTCACTTCACAAATACTGTGGTGGATTAAAAAAGATACGGGAAGCTACGAATCTTGTTAATATATTCAAAATTCCCCCACAGCACTGCTTTAACTGATTAAAACGCTATACTTCGTCCGACATTAAACTCCATTTGAGGAATTGCGATTTAAAACTGGAATAGGTAACTATAAAATTTGATCCAATAATCTATAAAAGTGCTATTCTCGGTTGAATGCGTCGCAAATAAAGGGCGTATCAGCTTAAGCTTCGCAGATAATGCTGTTCCGTTACGGGAAATGTAATTACTACGAAGCTTTTGAACCGTAAAGAGAACTGCCAATTAGATCTCCATAATGTAGTATTTACTTAACCCGAGAAGTTTGCGCATCGCATCCGCAGAGTTATTAAGACTGACGCGCAATTTCGCATTTGACGGGGCCGCCTGAACTCAAAGAAGATCTCGTCCCATCGCAATTATCGGGCGATAAAATTGCCGGGAAATTCCGCGCGAGGAAGGCCGGGCGGATTTCGAACAAATGCAAATTCTAGGAGAAACGGCACGCCCGGCTTTAGGCAGCGATACGTACGTGACGCCATGTATGTTGCAAGCGATTAAGTTCCCCGCGGTTACACGGGAATTCATAATGCGTGTTGCGAGCCGCGGACAAGCGAAAAATCCGCGATCGTCGACACGCTATTAAAAGAATTAGTTTTTCTGCGGCGATAATCGCCGGGATCAGCGTTGAACCTGTTAGTATTTCCGATCGAAAAATGATGGCGGTAGATTTTGCACGCCGGGTTAAGCCACTGTGCGTCGGTGAGAATAACGGCGACAGAATATTTTTTTAGTGCGGGAACTACACGTTTCACGGCGATTTAACGATTTTCCGCCGCGATTATTAATTAAGCTCCATTAATTCTTCTGGGCTGGCAAACAGTTTCAGGCGTTTCTGTTTCAAATTTTGTAGTTTTGCTGCAGCTAGGGGAGCGTATAGCGAGGCGTGTAAATACTTGGTGCATTTGTGAGTGAAAATATTAGCGAAGTGCTACTTTCAATGATTGCTGCTAGTATTTATCAGATGCAAGATTGTATGCAAAATACAGGTAAAAAATATACAGTGTGTATCAGCAGCAGAAGATGATATCCAATGGAAAGGGAACAAAAATGTATCATGTATCCAAAAATATTACTCTGTCCCCAGAAGACTCTTACTCTATTTTTTAATTTCACAAAAGTCACTTTTGTAAGTTTCAGTAACGTATATGTATTTTTAATCTCCATCTGCAGCGCGCTTCAAAGAGAAATTGCCTAATGCGTGCCTCTTCTTACTTTCCCTTCAACCACTGCAATAAGCAGTGCTGGATTAACCAAGAGGCGAAATAAGCACGTGCTTATCAGGAGAAAGAGTAGGGGAGACCGGGGCTAGTTGACTAATTTTTTACATTTCTAATTTTTATAAATAGACCATTAGTATTTTGTTGACTTACTGCATGCCAAAAGTTTCCAAATTTCATTAGGTATACAGGCATAATTTTGAAAGTCGTTTTAATTGAGTCTAGGTTGTAGTTTTTATTGTATTTAGAGTAGTGAGGCGAATAAGTCAACAGACCCCGGCTACGGGGTTAGTTGACAAATATGATGGGGTCAGTTGACTTTACTTTTCAGTTTTAACCCTTTGCATGCGAAAGGTGTATATATACGCTGTCACAGTACATCAATATAATGTGAAAAACATATATATACGCTGCCAATTCCATCAATATAGTATACGAAACGCGTACATATGTATACTACGACCAATAAATTTTTTTATTTTTTTTTCACTCCTCCACAGTATTATTTTTTTTTATTAATTATCATGGTCTAAGATACTGTAATTATTTTGTACTGGTTTGTTATGGTCTATTTGGAAGGCCTGAGAGTTTGAAGGGAGGATAGGGTGTAAAACTAGTAAGGTTGAGTTTGGAAGGATTTGTGTTGGGGGAAGTGGACTCGAGCAGCTAAACTCTTTGTCTCGACTGCATCTTGAGGATAAAAAATGCAATTATTAGTAGTATTCCTATGCTTAGTCAAGTAACCCCGTCCGACATTGTTAACATGTTAAGGGTCATACGTACAAAACCTCCACGCACCGGATGAAATAAAATACCGTAAATTATAGTCAAGGTATCACGTTTCCACAAAATATTCATGAAATAACATCAAGCAGTACTTAGTGGGCAAAAATTCATAAATAGTCAAAACGAAAATATTTACTTCCAGCCGACCTTTTTAGATTTTTCATTCTCACTGACAGACCACGCAAGTTTTTGTCACGGCGTCACATTAAATGGCAAGCTGGTCATTCATATGCTCCAATATTGCGAATCGCAGCATAATTTATTCCATAATACAAGAATTAAAGGGAATTAGTCAACTAACCTCGTTAGTCAACTAGCCCCGGTCTCCCCTACCATAGAGATTTTCTGAATTTTAAAATCTAACTTTTGTTAGAAATACTTTTTAGTCGAATTATCGAGAATGCCTAAGAAACCGTACTTTGCGTTTGAAGTGATCACCCTGTATAAGGGAGCCTCGAAATCTTTTAAGTGCTTAGGGCCTTTCAGGAACCAGACAATTAATACTATAAAATATACCACCTACACAAACGAGACACAGTTTTCTCAAACCATCTTAATACTACCCCCCTATCTAAAGCGTCGATAGACACAAACTGGCAGTGTCCACTTAAAGATCGACGGAAATTTTCCCAATACGAAATTGAAAGAACAATAATCTGACACCCATATATCCATCGTGCTATCGCCTACAATTTTATTCCACCTTTAATGGTAATTCCCTGTCAAGAGAGAAATTCCGCGGAGCCATTATATTCGTCCGGAGAGACACGCTCATTACACGCGCGCCGTCGAGCGGGTCGTTTCAAAGCGGCCACGATTACCATGGCAGTCGTAAGTGAATAATTTAGGAGCAATTTTTCCGCTTTTTTAGCGGCCTGGAAGACACCCACGGGGAGATTCGTTTAGCCTATCCCCATGAGCAGTCGTTGTCCATGCTCTATCGCCATGCCTATTCTGTATTAGGGCTGGGACTATTCGAATATTTTACAAGTATTCGAATGCTACGAATAAACTTCGAATATTTGAGTATTCGAATGTTATTATTCGAATACTATTCGAATACTGATGTATTCGAATATTATGGTGTGAATTATAAGTCAAGTTCTTTAGGTTCATTTTTTTAGAAGCATTTATTTAGTTTCAGTTGTGAGTTCGTTAGTTTGTCAGGGTGAAATCTTGTAATCTAATTTTGACCCACTTCAACATACCCGATCGGCTTGAAACTTTGCACACATATGTAATTCCGATGACAATACAATATTTTCACTAAAAAGCATGAAATACTTTATGGTGAAATTTTTTTTAAAAAACAAGCTTTTATTAAAATGTACTAAAAAGGAACCAATAATTTTGATACCGGCCGAAATGACGGCCTGAGAAGAATTCCCTCATAGGGTGGATGTACCAGTAAATGAACACGTACCAGTGAATGGACATTTTATATTAAAATGAGTAAAATAAGTTATTAAAATAAGCAACTAATTAATTAGAGACTTCTTTCAATTTCTTGCTTCATATCCAAACAATTTTTGCAGCACGTGGAATCAATCGCGCTGCAAACATAATTTTATGAAAGTGTTCATTCATTAGTCTTAAGTGTTCATTTATTGGTGCGTTTACCCTATAACTAATTATCAAATAATAAAAAAAAAAGTACCAATAAATGAACACTTAAGACTAATGAATGAACACTTTCATAAAATTATGTTTGCAGCGCGATTGATTCCACGTGCTGCAAAAATTATTTGGATATGAAGCAAGAAATTGAAAGAAGTCTCTAATTAATTAGTTGCTTATTTTAATAACTTATTTTACTCATTTTAATATAAAATGTCCATTCACTGGTACGTGTTCATTTACTGGTACATCCATCCTATGAGGGAATTCTTCTCAGGCAGTCAGATCGGCCGGTATCAAAATTATTGATTCCTTTTTAGTTCATTTTAATAGAAGCATGTTTTTAAAAAAAAAATTTCACCATAAAGTATTTCATGCTTTTTAGTGAAAATATTGTATTGTCATCGGAATTACACATGTGTGCAAAGTTTCAAGCCGATCGGATATGTTGAAGTGGGTCAAAATTAGCTTACAATATTTCACCCTGACAAACTAACGAACTCACAACTGAAACTAAATAAAAGCTTGTAAAAAAATGAACCTACAGAACTTGATTTATAATTCACACCATACTATTCGAATACGTCAGTATAATACTTAAATATTCGAATAGTATACGAATACTTAAATATTCGAATAGTATTCGAATACTTGGATATTCGAATTATATTCGCCAAATAATTGAGCAACTGAAGTATTCGAATATTCGAATACCGAAAATTCGACAAATAGTCCCAGCCCTATTCTGTATTACGTGTATAGAGCTTAGGGGAAAGAGTGGATTTCTTTTTTGTCTGTAATCAGAAGAAAATGGTAGAGCAACAAGTTGAATGATTTAAGGGGGTGTACCCGTTTGAACGCTCGGAAATGTGTACACTTTGTGGATTGTTTACAAGTCAACGGCTTGATGAAGATTTTCCGATTTTATACTATCCTTACATAGTATTATGAACTACTTAAAAAAAAAAGTTTCACTTAAAAAGCATTTGTTTTTCGAAAGTTATGGTTACATATCCGCAACTCTCTCGATTTTAGACGGCTACGGTGGCCTTGAAAAAAGCTGTATGCGTGTGTGAAATCAAAAACGGTAAAATTTTTTATAAAATATGTTAATAACCCTAGGATGCACGTGGGTATTTTACATCCATTTGAAAATGTATTTTTATATTTCTTCTTTGCATAATGAAATAATTTCATGTGGCTTGGTGTACTCCTTTCTTCCAAATTCGTGTATGTAACGACATTTTAAGCTTATTGACAGATTAATTAAGAGAAAGAAAGTGGAAATTCAAATTTCATCGCAATTTTCAAAAGCTGGGGTTTTATATCTATCCATTACACATAGCCCTGTACAGATTTGGTTCACACATCCACCGGACTCTAGTGTTTAATGCACCATTGCACTTGCGTTAAAAGTGTAGCCATACAGAAATGTATCTCCTTATAGCATTCAACTTTTCCCTCCACCACTTGCTTTTAATTACAGCCGAAACAAGAGCTCTGCGACGCCCCAGTTGCGCGGCCCGCACTGCATATGTACGTACATCGGCAGTCATGATTATTAATTACAGTACAACTCGCCGGGCGAATTTAGAGCGAACCGCGCGTATAATGCGCGTACGTTCGTACATTTGCATATTCAAACGTTGTGTACGACGTGGCGATTATGCGACGAATCGCGCTCACGTGCCGATGACGATGTACGCCCGCCATAGTAGGGCGCTCTCCTCGGGCAGCGCGGAGCAATATGCTGATCGACTTTATTAATGGATTGAACCGTGGGCGACCGGTATCGCTCAGTGATGGACGCTCGGTCCAGATTTCGCTCCGTGAAACTTTTATCCGCCCCATCCGCAGACCGGTGCCCCGGCGAGGAACGAAGCTCCGAGGGCCGATGAATTTTTCTTCTCGCTCCGTACCTCCGCATTGCCACTTCACTTCGCGTTTGTATTGTTGTCAAGTGAAAGATTGCCTCGCAGTTCGAGGAAGTAGCACGTCGCACTGCTTTAAATCAATCGCTGTGCTACTTTAATCGACAGGGTGTAACGTATTATAAAAATGCTTGAAAGAGATTTCGTGTAGCACCCGTCATTAAACCACCCCTTGCTTGGAGAGGCCTTTGTAGTCAGTTATCTGTCTTAGTGTGCTCTTAATCATTGGCTTAGATTTTGTATCCACGAGGATTATGAAAGTTGTTTGAAAGCTAGATCTTTAGATGGGATAAGTTTTACTAGTATGGTGGTGGTTAATTTATGGTGGTTAACATAAATGGAGCATTATATATACAGCGAAACAGGTGTCTTATAATTTTGAATTTTAATTTGGCGAGTGTCTTGATAGTATTAATAATTTATGGTTAAATAGAAAAATTTGCAACTCTGTGGCATGAATCATTATTCTAAAACGGCCTGTATTTGTATTTAGCTGTATGAAATTAATTATATACACAACGAAACAGGTGTTTTATAATTTTTAATTTTAATTTGGCGAGTGTCGTAGTAGTAATAATAATTATTGTTTAAATAGAAACCTCTGTATCTCTGTTGCATGAATAATTTTCTAAAACGGTCTGTATTTGCATTTAGCTGTACGAAATTAATATCTTTTGGGATATTGTATATGTAATATTCACCATTATAGAATGTTTAATGTTTAATGGGGTTCGAATTTAGGAAGATATTACTAATTACGCGTATCAATATCAGAATGTTCATTGCAGCGCGAACGGATCTAAAATCCGGAATAGGTTCTTCGAAGTGTAAATAAAATACATTCATGATTCATACAGAGCTTTATTTTCGAGAGCACTTTTCTATAGTCGACCCGAAGCTTGTGGTTATTTAGGCACTGATACAATAATAACCACTATTGCCAGTTGCATCTCGTGCCATTTTCAGTATCCATTAAATGGAGTCAGTGAATACCTTCGAAAGCAAATTATTCCTAAAAACTAAACGTAGTTAATTTGTGGTTCTGGCAGAGAACCATTTTCAACTATGCCAGAAATATCGCCTATAATCACTCTTTTCTAATTTTGTCGCAATCTACGGATCCAGCAATTCTTCCAATCAATGTCTAAGGAAAAGCCAGTTCTATATTGGTTATAGATACATACACCGAAGAGGGATTGCAATTATAAATAATTAAATCTTGGAGCCGTTTCTAGGAACTTACGTTACTATTTTAGTTACTCTCTTCAGCAAACCATTTTAGATCAAGACGGTAGGGCTTGTTTAAATAAATCCTCGTGATTATTTTTGAAGCTGTTCGTGATATAGAAAAATGTTTCCAACAAGGCTTGAGTGGTTTCCAGAGAGACACAATGATAACATCGCCTTCTTTAAATTCATCTAAAGCACAGTTATTGACACCAAATTACATCCCCCTCTAAACTTTTCTCTAAGCATTTTTCGATAGCACCAACAATTTCGAAGATATTCACGTGGATCGATTTAAATTGGACGCTGTATATCGAACAATCTAGTATTAATAATAATTAGAATTTTCTACAGCTTCTTTCATTTACCAAAGACTAATTAAAAAGCACACTTTCTTCGCGCATTGGCTACCCTTAAATATCCACCCTTCACGCCTATTTTAATAACGAATGCCTTAATACTACGCACGTGCATGTGTCGCCAAGATTTATTTGCAGAATCTAGTGCCAACACCGCCTGTATTTCCTTTCAGATCACTTCGCAGAGGCAATTCGGTTGGAGTGCCGACCGGAGGCTTCGGCAAACGAAGAATTTGCGTTGATACATATTCATACGCCGTCCGTGGCCCGACATTTACGCAACGAATCACCCTCATCGACGGAGCGTGCACAGCGCGCCACCCATTCGTCTTGTTTAACGCGATGAATTGGCCACCATAAAGACACGTGGAAATCATAAAAAAAAACCCGGGCGCGCGGCGGACTTAGTGCAACAAGTGCGTAAACGTCTCTTTAGCAGATAATTTACGCGCATATCCGAAGAAATTTATGGGGCCCGATACGCGGAACAACGAGGCACCTGCCCCGAAAAACAATGACTCGTGGAATAATGGCAGATCACGCTGAAGTAATCTCTTCCTCGCGCGTTAATTGTTTCTCTTTTTTTTTTTTTTAAAAAAAGGCAGTTTTAATGGCGCTTGTAATGAATATTGCCGTGGTTTGCGGCGATAGTTGGGGGTTCGAGATATTTTTCGATTGGGGTGGATTTTGTGTAACGAGAAGTAGGAAATTTGATGTGCATGGGAAATTCAGTGGAAAAGCTATATTCCTTTTTGCGAAAGGAAAAATTTACAAAAGGTATTTTTCTGTAATTTATCACTTCTGCTTCTCTTTTTAAATATTTGCAATGACACAGTTGGAAATAATATGGAAGGTTACTCAAAATGTAAACCTAAACACTTCATTTTTGAGAAATTTTTCAATAATCAAAATTTCCGTTTAGGTTGATGAATTATGGAATACAGACACCCAATCCTAGTTCACGAATAAACTAACATCTCCGCACCTTTCCATCCAACAAGTCTCTTGTTACAATTAACATCAACTTCGCCACATTTTTCTAGCTTCATTTCCCCTACGTCTACGCATACCCCATGCTTTAAAAAATTCCCCGCGGTTTGTAACGAAGCCTTTTGTTCTGAAAAAAAAAAACAAACTGGCGAGGTGACTGTTCTACGGTGTAACGCGAAATTGCGGAAAATTTAATTCAAACATTGGAAGCCGCAAAAAAAGGTGGAGCGAACGTAAAAGTTTCGCCACCCTATTAACAGCAAGTTTCGCCTCATTTCGCTGCAATTCCGCGGTAACGATTCTCTGGAACCCGGCTGGATTGTTCGTCTTTATCGCGGCGTTTAATTGTCGTCGTATTCACGTTCGAGCAGCGCGATACGTTGTTCCCGGGCGTGTCGCGTGTACTTTGAACAAACTCACATGCAAGACACAGATTCCTGTGTCTGCGGGCTCCTCCGGGCCTGATGTCTGCGGGGCGAATCTGCTGGCGTGCACGGCGGCTTGGAGGAAAATTAAACGTCAGTGTGGAGCGGAGCGTGCCGAAACTCGCGAGCCGTCGGGGTAGGTTTTATAACGAACGTACGAGGCATTGATATGTCATTGAACAGGCAACCGGAGGATTGGAGTCTTCGATCCTTAAACGTGCTTGACATTTATCACTCGCGGCAGCATCGTGGACAAAAGCGAGGAAAGTAACAAGCAGTCGACAGCTACTCGTTAACAGGCAGCTGTATCAATTTCGATAGGCATAAATTAACGCTCGAATTGCTGCCGTCGAATTTGCAGCAGTATCGAAGGAGTCACTAACGCTGTAGAACGTGGAGGAACGTTAATAGCGAGTGGAGGAATGGTAGAAAATATTCGATTAAAAATGTCAACGCGATTTAAGGGATTATACCGTTAAGGAACTAGTTCTTGATCAGGCACTAATTTTTTATCAGTTCATGAAATAAATCGTTCTTTTGAGTTTATGTCAATAAATAATTGTTTGAAATAATCACTAACATAAAAATTGATAATTCAAAAATATATGTGTTGTCTGTGAAAGCAGTTAGTATTGTTAGTTTTAGACGATTAAAAACTAGTTCCTAGTCACCTTATTATTCCATACCTTATAAGTATTTAAATTATATATTTATTTTCAACTTTTTAAAATTTTTCCTTGAAGTTTAAACATTAATTCAACTTTTAGTATAAAAAAAGTCTATGGTTTAATGTTCCATTAGGTTAAAAATAAATATTAAAGCGGAAAACCTTCTAAACTGATCAGAAACTAGTTCCTTAACGGTACCTAGTCGGGTGGTCGAAAAGAGGCGAATGTTTGTGATTTTTTTTAAAAAGCAGAAGCATATATTTTCGCAGAACTTTTTGTACTTAAAGGAGCAACATTTAAAGAAAAATTTCCAGGGAATTTCCGAAATATTAAATTAAAACAAAATGGCGGTTATTTAAAGTTGAAGTCCTGATTTTTTTCGCGTGATTTTTGCGCGAAGAAGCCAGGATTTCAACTTCAAACAGCCGCCATTTTGTTTTAAATTAATATTTCGGGAATTCCCTGCGTTAATCAGAGGATACATTAATATACTAACGAAATCTTTTTTGTTTTTTTGATTTCAGATAATCTGCTTCCGAATGGCAGTGCTCACCGCGAAACCAAATTTTTAAAAAGGCTTCTCGGATGTCGCTTCTTACTTCATTATAAACGTAAATATTTTTCTACGAAAAAATTACCAAATGCTCTTTAAACGTTGCTCTTTTAAGTGCAAAAAGTTCTGTGCAAATATATGCTCCCGCTTTTTCAACAAAAATTCACAAACATTCGCCTCTTTTGATGGTTGTGCGGTGTTCTATCGCAGTTGAAGCTTGCGAGATATTTTAACAGATCTGATTCTACGCCTCGAAATGGTAAAAAAAGTTTCTACACTCGCGTGTCTCGTAATTTTCCAATTATAAGCTCTTTCTCTGCTCTCCGAAACACAACAGGGAGATGCCTTTTGGGGAACTGTGCATTATTTAGTGCAGTATCCTGATGCACTTTGAAGTATGTAATTAAAATCTCGATCCCATCTGTCAGAATATTGAAACGAACTTCATATATTCACAAAGCTACTTTAGTCTACACTTCGAATAATGTTAAAGCTTTAAGCAGCTTGGTGCATGTATGAACTACGATCTATTATTCCGATGTGAATATCTAATACAGCTTTCAGCATCTACATGAAAATGTTTTCTATGGAGTCGTGGAGTCCTTGTAAACCCGAAATATTTTACGAAAGTCAAGATTTTCGTGCGAGATGGAAGCTCTGTTATCAGCAATGTATTGGCTATCGTTCGAAACAGTCAGTTTATGGTCTAGTGGCATTGAAATTTTCACCACTCGTTGTTGAACAATAATTTCTATTACTTGATGCCGATCGACATATCGCGAGCTTAACTTGAGGAACATCTGAACGACCGACGCATGCAAAGACGATCGTAATGGATTCGGGGATTAAGGGAAGGGTTTGCTTTAATTAGGAGCTTCTACTAACCTAACGACTTATGGGAGCAGGATTTCGTAGGACCTGAAACCAGGTACACAGGACTTTTCGAGTCCTCGCTTAGACTTGCGATCCTCAAGTTATCGTACGATTTATCACATGAAACGAAGGAACTATGGAAATTAATGTCCACCGACATCAGGTATTAGGTACTTCATGCACGCACGTTAATTAACGAAATAACTGTACAACGAGTCACGAAAGTGATGAAGGGTTTGCGGCCAAGAACTGTAATGGAATAAGGCACGCGAGATAAACCAAATTTTCCAAAATACAAGTTGCGGCTGCAAGCGAATATTGTTAGCCTTATGTTGGCGAAGTTTGAACGAAATTTAGCAACTTATGTAGGAATTGAAATTTATTTATTGTGAATAGGAGGTGTAGGAAGAAATGCGCTCATAGTATTAATTATTTTATTTATTTTGACATATGTATTAACATTGATTAAATCTCTGTTTCAGATACTTTCTTTGCAAGGAAATTCTTGGCTGGGGTTCTTCCGAACATTTAGAGGGCTCCTAAATTCTAAATCACATTGATGTCATAGATGCAATGCACGTTGCACATCTGAGCATATATTCGATAACTAATTTCTAAATGCAATATATTATGGCAGATAATCTGTCTCTGTTTAGAAGGCTCGTATATTGCCGATATATTAATTTTGGTGGTAAGAAGTCTAAATGGAGGACCGTGAATGCGGAATCCGATTAGATGAATGCGCCACATCCAGCTAAATGCAATGGTGAACATTAAACGGCTCAGGGACGCCTAGGATATTGTATGCACATAACAGCATTGGAAGCATCGATTTCATTAATGGCGCAATGAATGCTCGGAAACGCGTATCGATGTGTTGCTTAACAGGAAGCCCCGAAGGGCATTAACCGGGGGTATTAGCGATACATATTGTGTTACTACGAACTGGACAATGATCTTCACTCGAAATTCAAGTGAGTGTCCGTTTCACAATGGTTCTCGCGAGCCATACTGACAGTGTCGGGCAACGGAAAATTTGCAAAGCGGGTGGATTTCAGCGGACTCCGACCAGCCGACAATTCTTACCTCAAGGAAAATATATGTATGTTTCATGACGAAACTTCTTTCATCTGAATTTTGGTTTTGCTTTCAAATGAAATAGAAGGTATTTTACTGTTATAACTTTAAAGATACATTTTATATCTTCTAAAATAAGCTCTTACATATTTTATAAATACGTACTTTCCGGTAACCCATGTATGAACCGTTGTGACTCGTATAACGCGGATTCAAATAATGCGGAACTGGAGAAATGGAGAATAAAGTTTAAAGTAATGAACTACGTGCCTTCATGTTTTACTTATTCTACATGCCCCATGTGTGGCTCGTGTAATCTGCATATATATTCCCATACCTTCGCTGTATCTCACATTTCCACAGATCTTATGTATATCCAACATTGTGCACTTGTCTTACGTATTCCGTGTATATTACCTATACATTTTATTCCATACATATATTCCAAATGCATCACATTTTTACACTACAGGTAACACTCCACAATTTATACTACACTCCTTATATTTCACAATTCGAACTTTACACATCACACCCCACAATTCGCGCTTCACGCTTCACGCTTAACGCTTCACGCTTCACGCTTCACGCTTCACGCTTCACGCTTCACGCTTCACGCTTCACGCTTCACGCTTCACGCTTCACGCTTCACGCTTCACGCTTCACGCTTCACGCTTCACGCTTCACGCTTCACGCTTCACGCTTCACGCTTCACGCTTCACGCTTCATGCTTCACGCTTCACGCTTCACGCTTCACGCTTCACGCTTCACGCTTCACGCTTCACGCTTCACGCTTCACGCTTCACGCTTCACGCTTCACGCTTCACGCTTCACGCTTCACGCTTCACGCTTCACGCTTCACGCTTCACGCTTCACGCTTAACGCTTCACGCTTCACGCTTCACGCTTAACGCTTCACGCTTCACGCTTAACGCTTCACGCTTCACGCTTCACGCTTCACGCTTCACGCTTCACGCTTCACGCTTCACGCTTCACGCTTCACGCTTCACGCTCCCCGCTTCACGCTTCACGCTTCACGCTTCACGCTTCCCGCTCCCCGCTTCCCGCTTCCCGCTTCCCGCTTCCCGCTTCCCGCTTCCCGCTTCCCACTTCCTACTTCCCACTTCCCACTTCCCACTTCAAACCTACGGCGAAAATTTCTACATGCTCCAAATTACACCACTCTTCTAATTGCGCCAAACACCACGTACACCTCCATAATTTAAAATTCTTCGTCCACCATAATTTGCAATTCCTCTCCTCTGCCGATCCCCTATTCGCCCACATATAACTTCTATTTGGAATTCTAAGTTATCGCGATCAGCCGCCATGTAACTCTCCATATCGCATAGTCGAAACTCGAAAGAGAAGCGCACTAAAGAATTACACGGTAACGCGAAACTGATTTACGAGACAGAGCGATAGAATCAAGGGGGGGATATAAAACCAGTTCGACGGCCCGGTGAAACTCTATTAGCTGCACGTTCGGTAAGATACAGACCGAAATGGAGATACGTCCTAATTTCCGGTTGAGCGCCAACGAGTTTTTGTGCTTTATGGCGGGCCACGGCGGGTGATAGATACTAAACGTCAGCCAGATTCCTAGCTGCTCGTACGGCTGCTCTGTTTGCACGCCGTGTATCAAACCGGCTCCCGACCGCATGCTAGGGCTGCATCATGCTCGCGAGAGCCCGATGTTTATAATTTACGAGTATTTCTTTTCATAAATCTTCCGGGGAACGTGCCGTCCCGCTGGGAATGCCAACTCTGTCATCGCGTCTTCTCAGATTTCCTCGCTGCACAAGGACTGTATAACCGAATCCGTTAACATCGCGGGGATGGAAACGTTACAGACAGGTTAAGTGCACGGGTTTTACAAAATGATAAATTTGTGTCTTAAATTAACTGGGTTAGTACAATGGAGATCCCGCTTCCGGCGCAAGTTTATTTTTGGCTCGATGGAGGTGCTTGGAGGAAAATTGTCGTTCTGATTTTGAACTGTGGGAGGAGATGGCAGAGATGCTGGTTTTTAAGGGATTTTGGATTAGAAGCGGGAAGATTTTCTCGCAGAAATGAGGAAGCATCTCAAAGACAGATAAGGTAAGGTCTGGCAGGATGTGGCAGCTGGTGACATAGTGGCTGAGTTTAGAAAGCTGTGCGAGAGGTCTAGGAACAGCTGTGTAATGGAAATTTCTTAGTCTAGCGGGGATGGATACATTGCTTTAGAAACTTATTCTAATACTTCCTCCTTTGAGCTCTTACGATTTTCCTTCGCACTCAGATTCTTTACTAGTGAAGTCTTTAATTCATCCTTTTGGTGACTCCAATTGAGCCTTATGTTGACTTCATTTCTCTAATTTGCGTGCTCGTCATTAAGTGCATGGTATTCAGTTAATAGAGACGTGAGAAATAAGATATCTTATCATTTGAAGATATTTCACTGAAAATGACAATATTTTATTCGTATAATGGAAGAAATTATTAAATAAAAAAATAAATATTATTTTCTATTAAGAGGCGAGTACTTGCCAAATCCCAAACGAATCCGCAATATTTAGATCGAGATCTAAAGCATATTGTTTTTCGAAAAATAGAAAGAGAAACAGAAAAGTCTAATATCTGTATTGAAAGAAATATTTTTATAAAATATTACATTTATTCTCTGACAAAAACCATTAACTCCAGATTCCCCGTGAATTCGACTTAAATTAATTAGTAAATGTGCCGGTCGAAACAGCGCTATTTCCGTGCCATCTGGAAAAATGTTTCAGATAAAGAAAGAGAGTTTCACGAAGTTGTTAGACCAAGGGCAGCTTCTAGTGGCGCGAACACAATTGCAGCCTGCTTCTGTTGCGCGCAACGATGTCATTATATTAAGCGACAGCAAGCGATATAATCGTTAACCTTCGTTGAACTTTGTCTTTCGCCAACGGAGTGAAGTTTCCTAAGTGCAGTAAGCACAGCAGGTGCGAGTTGCCTTAAACAGATGACTGCGTTTTGATGCTGTGTAAACTAACCGCAGAAGTGATATCTGCTTCGTGATAAGCTTGCTCGATCACTCGATTACCAACGATTTTTTAATCGTAGACAAGAATTACGTAGATCCATAACATCTACTTTGTTACATGTAATAATGACGATCAACGAATAATAATAATAGTTACCATTAGACTAATAAAATTGTAGGACAATTGCAGGCCTTCGTTGCGTGCTTTATCTATAACATTGAAGCATAAGTTTAGTCTAACGAGGAAGACAGTTGCGACATTAATCATTAAACAGGTGGCATTTTCACCGACTGGATCCCTTTTGCGAGCATAATTAGTGAGTCCATTTAATTCGTAGTTGAAACTGGAAATCGGTCACAGTCAGTCGAGTTAATGAATTGATGAACTCCTATCGAACGAATTACGTGATTGGTGATCAGCCAGCGTACGTCGGATATGCTTGTCGATTTTAATCCGATAGACGTCATACACTCGATTACTAAATTCGCTGTAAATAATCCCTCCATTTTATGAAACTGCTTTATCCGCAGGCTGCTCTCGATTTTGCGATCGTACGTGGCAAGTTACAGCTCCGGCGACCCAACAGCAAAGGTCGTTCGATTTACAATCACTCAGAAATTTGTACAGACAGAAATAATTCTAGACTTACTCGTTACTGGCCATAGGTTGGCTGGCTGCAAGGTGGAACGTTGATTCTTTCGTGCAGCCAGAACTTGGCTTCTTTAAGCTCTAGAATTTAGTAGGGTGACTACTTGGCTCCCCTTTCCCGAGGGTGTTTATGCGTGCAGCTCGTGTGAGAGAGGGCAACAGGTATTTCTTTGTGCGAAGCCTGCACCCATCCAGGGCTACTAGGGTCCAAGTGCTCGGTTGGTCTACTTTCCCGAAATTCTCAGTGCTGTATAAAAGAAATGCCTTAAGAAATAAACGCGAAAAATAAAATCCCTTTTACGTAAGAAGACACTTATTGGTATACCCGATGTATTAATCTACTATAAGCAACACGGTTCGAGGAGGAAGCTGACAAGTAAAAGAAGCAAAGCCACCCCGCAGACACTTGGAACACCGCCTAAGTAGTGCTAGGAAGAGAGAACACAGGCCTCGTATACAAAAAGACCTGTTGCCTCTCTTTCAGTTGAGCGTACGCACGAACGCCTTCTGAGGGAGTCAAAGCCTGTGGCCCCCACCAAATTCTACAGATTAAAGAAACCAACAATGGCGAATCATTCCATCTCTAAGAAGAGAACAAAGACTTTGCACCAGCTTCTCCATTGCAATTCTATTTCGCTGAACTTAGACGACGGAGAATAATGGCGACCCAGCAGGGTGTGTTCATCTTGCTGCGAAGTTAACGAAGAACCCGATATATAGGGCATCCTCGAGCCGTCTTAATCAACCGTCGAACCCAGGACCAGCCCCGATGGGATTAATAGACGCGGTCAGCCATAATCCTTCGACAAATCATTTGCTTCAAGGTAATTCGACGAGATCAACCGAATCAGAGTTTATCGTTCCAAGGGAAAGAGTACGGGCACGGTAATCCCCGCCGATGAGTAATGCATTCGCTGGCCATTAAACAAATGAAATAACAGCGCGCCAGCGGATAAACCGACATAAATTATTTCAGCCTTTCATCTTCTATAAGCCCGACCTGACGACAGTATCCAGTCGTGATCGGGGGCCGCTTGAAAATTTCACTCGGTGACGTTATTTCAGTTCCACGTGCACTGAGGCTTAGGATAGGATATATATATACAATTTCAGAGCGTTCTAGAAATTTGGCCTGGTTTTGGAGCGATGTATCAGGAGAACATGAAGCGCAAGGAGGTGTCCTACATTTAAGCATCGAAGGCCTTTCGCAACCTCTGCGTCGAATAGTTCTGCGCCTTAGATTCTCTCTCCGCTGACAATACCTCGTGCCACCTCTTTCGACGTCATGTTATCCTGTTACGAAGCTCAATTTCGGAGCGCTCTAAAATTTTGGCCAGGTTTTGGAGCGATGTATCAGGAGAACATGAAGCGGGAAGAGGTATCGTAAATTTCAGCTTCGAAGGCGTTGCATTGAAGAGCTGCGCCTGTCGTAGGACTTATTCTCAAGGAAATACCGTAGATACTTAAAATTACAGGTTTGGAATTTGGATTGGAATACGTACGGCTCTGCATTGTTAAGGTTTCCATCATTTGATCCACAGAAAATTCCTGGCCACGTCGAAATATTCCCAAGTTCCACCTGTAACAAGCAAAATATTTTTACTAATCTGACCTGTCTATTATAGAAAATAGGACAAATGTTACAACATAATTTCATGTACGAAAATCTATTAGTGAATGGGATTGTGCAACATGTTTCTGGAGACTAGTCATAACTCATCGAAAGAAGAGTTTGAGTATCAGATTAAACAGTTGAAAGATAAAAAAGTCCCTGGCTATGACATGATGACCGGGAAAGTCATCAAGGAATTACCAGACAAAACTATACGATACCTAGCAATAGTGTATAATGCAACGTTAAGAATCGGATGCTTTCCATTAAGCTGGAAGTGCGCGGCAATCATACCAATCCCCAAGCCTGTTAAGGGGACTAGGCAGTCAGATCGCTCGAAAATCAAGTATTTTTTGTGAATTAATTACAAGGAGATGAACACAAATTGTGACTAGTACGTTTCGGTAATGTTTATTAATACTATGACCAGTAAAAAAGAAATGATTTGAATATTATATAGGGGAGACTGGGGCTAAGCCGCCACGTTTTTGGCGGTGCCAATTTTCGGCAATAAAATAAATAATTTTACCGTACATATTTATACTGTTGGAAAGAGTAAAGCCTCAGCTACAAAATTACTATACGATATAATGTTTATCTGGCATAGTGTAATGAAGAAATCGAAAAATTGGCGTTGGTGTATTTTCTGAAATGTCAAAATCGCCGGGGCTAAGTCGCCACCTTCTTTTCGTACCAAATTGTTAGTAGAAAATGAAAATTGTTTGAAGGAAAACACTCAAAGATGTGTTATTATTTTTTTTGTTATTTTATTTTATTAGTTTATTTTTTATTTTATCGTTCAGTCTCAGCATTTTTCCTAGGCCGCCCTCTTTTCCGTGGAACATTTTTCTCGAGAGATGTTGCTGTAATGTAAATAACTGAGGCGTTTACAATTAAAGATAGAGTGAATTCGACTAAGTGACAGTTATGAATGTGGCGACTTAACCCCAATGGCTTTGCGGCGACTTAGCCCCGAGCGCCAGTCACAACTTCGATCGCTCAGAAAATATTTTAGATAAAGAAAATGAAAGGTTTCATATCAAAATCGTGTTTGGCATGCTTAATTCTCTAAGAATCACTTACCTTCAGATTTTCCGCGATGAGTGCGAAGGTGCAAACCGAAATTTTCGTTGCGAAAACAAATTCACTTTCGGCCACTTTTCATAGAAACCAACACGTTCAACGAAATAAAAAGTACAATTTAGTACCTAAATTTACCATAATCTGTCGGTCGCATTGAAATCTGATTGAAGATCTACAGTATCGACCGCGAGATCATACGATGTATAGATTCGGAGATATTTAAAAGTGGCGACTTAGCCCCGGTGGCGGCTTAGCCCCGGTCTCCCCTACAATATGTATGACAGCGCTACAGTCGTCTGATATGTAGGCGTTTTTTTTGGAGCCGCTGTAATTTTGCAGTGATTCTGGCCGTAAGAAATTTAATTGTGAAATATCCTCTGAAATTTATACTTTGCCCTGGCCCATATTCTGCCCTGAACCTATTGAAAAAGAAAAAAAATTAAAATTATAAAAATGGTGGCTGCAAAACGGCAAATTTTAAAGAAACGTCACTTTTCGCTAGGGAAAACAGCCATTCTATTTTTTTTTTTTTTGACAAACCAGGAGTTTTTATAGACTTATGCGTAGGTCCAGGTCGTAACTAGACATGTTTCATATATGCTGAATTTTTTTCAAATCGACTGATACCTCCGTTTTTCCCCAATCACTGCAAAACGAAGAGGAAATATGATTCCGAGAAAAACGCGCTTAAAGTTTCGAAAGAGGAATCTAGTCTACCTGTGTGCGCGCAGAAACGGTTTATGGCGCGCTCGACCGTTTCGGCTGAAAAATCCTCAATTTTGCGAATTTTAACATAAACCAAACGTGGTACTTTCGAAAAAATGCAACAAAAAAATCGAGTTTCTGACTGCCTAGTCCCCTTAAATCCTATGTACCAATATCCTTACTCCCAATCCTATCTAGGATCCTTGAGCGAATTATATTGAGGTATTTACAAAAAGAAATTGATGGAAAACAACTAATACCTAACTATCAATAAAAAATTACATTGCATGATAAGTCTATCCTATACCTGGTCTGTGTCGATGCGTTTCGCGCGGAACGAGGTCATTGAAAAAGTGCCCCACCAGGGCGAGGGAAAAGTGTAACCAGCGCGGGGGTTGTAACGAAAGCGAGCTGCAACTTGATTGAGGTACTACTATTAGCGTAATGAGTTTCGGTAGTGGGGATTTTAATTGGGCGTTAATGTTGTGGGCAAGGTAAGCCACAAAATGAGAATAATTTTAGGGACTCTTCTTTTGTGAGACACTTGGGTGTCTTCAGACTGACACTAGGGATATATTTATGTGGTTTTTATTTTATGCTGCTTGTTTGCCAGAGACTTTTCATATAATTGGTGCTTCGAATAGATTTACTTGGCGAAAATAGTGGTGGTTTGAAGAGGATAGGATGTGTGAATTTGTCTGAAATATTAAACAAGTGTCTCGCGAGAGAAGGTGTTGGAATGAGTGATTGATTATTTTGACAGTGGCTCAAGGGATGGAAAGTAAAATTAATTAAAGTAAAGGTACCGTAAAATGGGGGAACATTGGCAGGTTTTTGATACATTTCGTTATATAATGTAAAAATTAAAATGTTTACAGTTGCTTTAAGTATCCTATCATAACATTGCATGTTTCGTGATTGTACTACAAGTGTTAAAATGCATAAAATTTTTGTCATTTTCTTCTTTAATACATGTTAAATACCAGCCGGTACGGGGTAACATTGGCACATCATATAAATAGCAGTAACAGGTTAAGTTTTACTACTCTGAAGTCAGTAAAGACTGGTTCAGACACGTCCAGTAGTTTAGTCGATTAGCAAATAATTTAATCATTTTTCGTGTGTGGATATTAAAATTTAGTGGAGTAGCTTAGTAAAACAATCGTAAATTACTAAATTACTCGCTACTCGACTAAATTACTGGACCTGTCGGTTCCAACCTTTAGATACATTGACACTTAAATTTGTTTATTTTATTTTATTTTTTACACCTTAACAAAAAAATCTAATCGTCATCCAGACAGACTGGACATTCATAAGAAATTGTTTCGGTTCCTCGATTACAAGTTCCGCAGACCCACTGACATTGCACCCAGTCAGGACCTTTACAGGGTAAATGACCCAATTACTGACACCTAACCATTTACTGTCATCTTAAGCTATTTTACTTAAAACAACGAATAAATAAACTATAGTATATAATCTATAGTATAGATTATAGGTTGAATTACATAATTCTGTTTGTGTATGACTTTACAACGTTTATTTATTCGTTATTTTAAGTAAAATAGCTTAAGGTGACAGTAAATGGTTAGGTGTCAGTAATTGGGTCCTTTACCCTATGTTTCCCATTTACATAAACATATTTTGCAGACATTATCGTCTTCCCGGTAGTCTCTGTATAAGTTCTAGGCATTATTGCGATCTAATGTTATTAATAATATAATGTATAACGTAACAAAGTTATCTATTTGACAGGCGATTATTGGATATCTAACCGCAAACGTTGAAACAATTGAATACCTAAAATCTCGATCTCGAATGCGACTATATATGTTCATGCGTATAGATGCCAATGTAGCCCCGGCATGTGCCAATGTTATCCCCTTCTGCCAATGTTCCCCCATTTTACGGTAGTCTACTTTAGATTCCAGTGATTTGTTTGTTGAAAATACATTGCACTGGATTGCTTTCGCAGCAAATCATCGAGCATCTGGCAATGAAGAATTGTCCCGCAAGGGAATTCCTTTTCACCTGAAAGATGCTACAATTATCACTCGACTTCCTTATTCCTTTTGTTTTTATTGCTCCGTGGATTATGTTCTAAGTAGTAGACCTCTCTGATATGTATCCATAGTATATATAGTATATTCAGAGTCAATACTAGGTACTACTACAATCCACTAATTGCCTTTAAAAAGGTATTCTGCCACTTCTGAAAGGCTATACTCTGCAACAAGTTTGACATTGAAAACCCGCCTCTATAATATTACGTTTCTTGCGAACAGTCTCAAGATTCCACCTCCGCCATATTACGTTCGACAGAATAAAAAATAACCGCTTTCTTCGCAAAGCAGTGTTTCATCCCAGTTTATAAACACGTATAGGGTAAAAGACCCAATTACTGTCAGGTTAAGGATTGATTCTGACAGTATCGCATAGTTTTTGTATTTATTGATCACAGGCATAAGTTTATCTATTTATTTATTATTATTTAATATGTTTAGTTGAAGAAAAAAATTTGTATGACTCTTAAAATCTCTATTTTTATTAATAAATTTATTGATTTAAAAAATATATGACGGGAGCTAATACTGTCACCTGTGATATGTGTTCAATCGAATTACTGACATCCCAATTATTGTCAGTTTTAAATTCTAGTTCAGCAAGGAGTAAACGAGAATAAATATAGGAATTTTGTTATTTTAATAAAAGATGTCAAAGTACATTCTGTTATAAATATTAACAATAGTACTTACAAAACGTGTACGGTTACGTTGTCAAAAATTTCGAAATTGGACAAGGTCATGTCAATACGCGCACGCACGTGAAATGGTAGGAATGACAAGTGACAATAACAGCGTAACCAACTTAAAACTTTTTACCATCTTATCAAAATTAAAGAAGAAAAAATTAATTCCTGCTTTTCCTCGCATAAATTACAATTTTAAATGTATGTTAAAATTTTTTCGTGTATGAATTCACATGGTTTAAGGCTTATTTTAAGTAAAACAGCATAGGGCGACAGTAATTGGGTAGGTGACAGTAATTGGGTCTTTTACCCTATAGTAAAATAGAAAAATAAAAAAAGGTAATTTTTTAACGTGTCTCTAAATTTTAGTCCGACGTTTAGGGGGTGAAAACGATCACATTTTATTCTTTATAACACAAGCAACGCCAACGTTTCCCCCCGCAGCACCAAAGATTGTAATACTTCAGATTACCTCTGTAATACTCGAGATTACCAGAAACGAAGACATCGCCGCAGGCTTCGCGCGTTTCACACGTTCGGTAATTTCCTGGTCGCGCCCCAGCGCGGTAATAAATATTTTGCATGGCGAAAAGCGCGAGCGCGGAGAAGGGAAGGATTATGATGCTTTCATCGCACCGCATCGCCGTAAAACAGCCTGTAATGGCGCGTAAACGTCGGCTGGTTGATGTGTATGTCTTTCTGATTGCCTGTTCGATTTAATACAAATCGTATTGCAATATACACGCGGCATCGAACCGGCGGGCATGAATAAAAAGGCGCCTGGTAATTAGCGTAATGGCTGCCCGAATAAACAGCCCGGCGAGGGGGGCGAACGGCAATGACTCTGATCCCGGAATCGAATTTGGATTGGTTACATGCCCGAGGAACACGCAATCTACGTGTAATCGTGGCCCGTTCAAATAATTTAAGGACTAATTAATTACAATCGACGAAATCGCTGTTGTTATCACTTTCGGGCGGCGCAACGGTCGGCTGGCGGGCGACGTCGTCGTAAATTGATACGGGGAAGCCGGGGTATTTTATTGGTAACTGTGGATTGATGTCGATTACGAGCAGATTCGCATGAACGACGATTAATCGATCCACGAAGCCAGGGATGCTGCATTCGTTGTGCGGGGCGACGCACTGTAATGGAAGGTGTGCAATGCATTTTTGCTTGTTCGCTGAAAAATATAAAAAGTCACGTGACGACGAACGATTTGGTAATTAAATAGTTAAAATATTAATGTATGTGCAATAAGTACCGGGGCTAGTTGATACAGAGGCAGGTTGACACAGACGAATTATCTCGACACCGTATATATGTAGCTTCATTTCAATGGGATATGTGAAAATTGTTGATAAATTCTTTCCTACGATCCAGCGTACGTGGGTTTACCTTGACGTTAGCAATCGTTTTTTAACTGTTTTCGTTTATATAAAGAAAAAGTAAATAGTTGTGTTCACTTTCCAATCCGTCTTGAGACGATATAAAGAATTTTATAACCCGAAGTAATTTGGCATCATATTGAGTCTTTTGAAGGTAAGGTAATTACGTTTTGTAATTATGTTTATATACTCTACATTTTTTTATGGACATGTTTATACATAATGACTTCCTGTGGGGCAAGTTGATACGGTTTCTCTGGGGCACGTTGATACAGTATATTAATTTTCCCCGACTACTTTTAATTGAATTTTTTCTTTATATTTCTTGGAAAATGGTTTGAAATTATATCAAAAAGACAAATCGTGGCGAAATATCGTAGGATGTTTTGGAAGAAGCGTGTGCCGAAATAGAAAAAGACTCAATATTATAGTAACAAAAAGAAGAAGACACCTCATGTTCAAGTGGGATATTCCAGACATAAAAAAAAATGAAAATAAAAATGTTTTTCTAGGTATGTTTGTTTAAAAATCTAATTGGTCTTTGAACTTTTGACTGTTGGAAAGGTATTTAGATTGAAATTATATTTTTCAAATTTATTAGTTACTCATTAAACAGATATTTTAAAGATGTATCAACTTGCCCCGCAGTGGGGTAAATTGATACACTTTGCCTTCGTCCAAATAACATTTTTTCATTCATTTTGTATGTACTTTCTCAAGTTTTCGCTTACTATATATTAAAGAGGAAGGACCAAAGTATATTTTAGCATATTTGTTATTAAGTAATTGATTCAAACAAAAATGAAAAACAATGAAATCAACGATGAATTCTCTGCAAGCGTGTGAAAGGAATTTGGAGGAATGTTGGAGAATATTGTGCGAACGAAATTTGTTAAACATGCGTTCCCTTCTCTCTTTTAATTAATATGAAATGAATTTCGTCAATTTTCGATTGAAATTGTATTCCCTTTCCTTTGAAGGACTTATAAATATGTAGATATGCTAAGTTTAAATATGCTCAGGATTTTTATTATTTAAGTAATAAATAATTTTAACTCTCATAAAGGACACTTGATTCCACATTAGAGCATACAGATTTCGCGCAGGAACGACCCACAGGCGACGTTGCTACGCCGACTCCCCACTTAACCGCCTATGTTTTTCTCCGTCGCACGGCTTTCTCTACTCTCTCTGTTCACTTTTCGTGCGGGACTGTTTAAGTTGACAAGGGTCAGGTCCCGCGTTGGAAATCACCACGACTAGGGATGGGATCAAGTTCAATATGTACTGATGAATCCCAGTCAATTCCAATACAAAAGTTTCACTTCATGGGATTCGAATACTACTCATAACAACTGGCGTTTCATTCTACATATATACTTCCAAAGTACTTGGGTTATAGAAGCCGGTTTCGAACCTCAGAAAAAGTAGCGGCAGAGTTCAGAATGTACTTCTAAGTACTTCGACGTTTGAAAGAATCGAATCTCGTAAAAGTAGTATTTGAACTAGGGCTCTAACGAATATTCGAATAATCTAAGTATTCGAATATTCGAATATTCGAATACCACAGAATTCGAATAATTTCTTCGAATATTCGAACTTCGAACCTTCAAATATTCGAACTTTCGAAGTTATGATTGCACCGAATACCAATCTGAACATGAGATATTTATTCACAGTTTATCGTGAAATTCTTTTCATACTGGCCTTTACAATTATTTGTTTCTCAATCGATAAATTTTTAACTTTATTAATCTTTGGTAAATTTATACATTTTGAAACGATATGATACAATGTTATCCTGTAAAAGGAAGCAAAGAATAAAATTACTACTATTGCTATTAATGAGCATTATGATTCAACATTTAAATATTTTAAATACCCTAGGTCCCTAAATTTAAATAGAATTTATACTTTTCGTTGCAAAATTCATAGAACCAATGATTAATAAAATTCCAAATTTATCGTTTGAAAAACAAATAATTGTAAAGGCCAATATGAAAAGAATTTCGCGATAAACTGTGAACAAATATTTCATGTTCAGATTCCTATTCGGTACAATCAGAAATTCGATTGAGCAGAATATTCGAAGGTTCGAAGTTCGAATGTTCGAATATTCGAAGAAATTATTCGTATTCGAAATTATTCGAATTATTCGAATAGTCGAATAATTACAGCTCTAATTTGAACCCTGAAAGATAAAAATCTACATAGCTGAGATTTACCAATATACTGATCATGAATGGAATATTCTGGGTTTAATACTGCCCATATTGCATATATTTTTTTTAATTACAAAAGAAATTAGTAGCGAAAAAAATATAAATTTATCCAAAATAATACCACTAAAAAAGCAACTAAGTACTCTTTTATACGTTACTACCGATAGTAGGTACCAATGATATTGGTTTAGATCAGATTTTGCGTCAAAAGTTGATTTATTATATGGAATATTATCTAGTTGATGTTGAAAATAATAATTTTTATGCAATAGCTACTTTATTAGATCCTCGTTTCAAAACTGCAAGTTTTTCTACAAATGAAAACATTGCTTGTGCACGCGATGCTTTAATCGAAGAAGCAGCTAAGTGCGTTTTGAATGACGATGTATCAACAAGTACGGATATTTCCCAAGACTTAAATGATTCGGAGAAAAATGACGCCCATATTTCATTATGGTCATCCTTTGATACCGAAGTTGCCAATATAGGTAAACGAGAACGTGTCTAGTTCATCCGCTATTGCTACATTGGTTATTATTATATTAATAATACCTCATTTTAACGAAACTAGCTCGTGATTACCTGTGGACCATGGGAATCTCCGTCCCATCAGAAAGAATATTTTTGAAGGCAGGAAATTTCGTTATAGTAAAAAACGAAATAGGTTGAAGCTATAATAAATTGTCAATCAAATATTATTCCTCAATCCTTACAAATGTTAAGAATATTTTGTGTATTTGCCAAACAAATTAATTGTTAATGATAATAAAGTTAACCAAATGTAATGTGGAATACTTGTACATAGGTAATTTTTACCGAAAACAAATCACACACTCGCACCGAATAGAAAACTCCTGGTTAAAGTAGGTAATCATAAAGGATCCGAATCTATAAATGATCAGGGTTCGATTATACTTGCAAGTACCGCTGACGTTTCTCAAAGTACTTATAGAGAGTTCAAACCTTTCCCCTCAAGGTTCGAGTCTACTTGAAAGTAGTGTTTTTTTTTTTTTCGAAGTACTCGTGAACTGTTCGAAACTATACAGTCAGAGTTGAACCTACTTCCAATATACTTGATCCCATCACTAACCACGACCAATCGCATGCGTTTCAAACCGTGGGTAGTAGTGGGAGCTGCGCAGATCGGTCGCAAATCGGTAGGGGCGTCTGTATGCTCTTGTATGGAATGCAGTGTAAAGTTTACCTAAACATGCTTCCGTTAATACTAATTTCCTAATTATTAACCGCAATATGCATGATCAATTAGGATACTCAAGTGCAGTCTAAATATTAACAGTGCGGGGGTACGTAAATTGAATTGTCAAGGGAATTACAAAACCGTTCCCTTTCCACCGCGGGCACTTTAGATATTAAACAGAAAATACAATGAACGCTTCGGTGTTATTAGTCCCGTTATCCAATCACGAATTAATTACCCGTTCGACTCCGCGAAAATTTAATTTAATGACGACTTATGCACGCTTCGCGTGAAATTATGTCCCGGCTGCTCCCTCTTCGGCCGCGGAGAGGAATTCGTGCGCGCGGGCGCGACTCAAATTTCGCCACTCGGTGCGTGAATATGGAGTAACCGCGAACCGGTGCGGTATCGCATTGTGGGAAATATACACGCGTGCTAAATCGCGCATTTATGCGCGGGAACGCGAGATCGGCGGGAAACGTGATTAATAAGAGGCACAAAGCGAAATATCCACGGTAGCTTCTGTCTTCTGTAATGTAACTAACCGATGATTTGCGAGTGATACGCAACACGGGGTCGGAAGCGCGATAGCCAAGTGATTCCCAGACAGTCAGCGTCACACGAATGTAACAATGCACATAAATGGCAATATTGTTTGTAATGAAAGATGTTTTAAGTGGTGTATAAAGGGCGTTCTTCTTTATTATGCAATTTAGGTAATGGTAAGTACTTGTGGTACAGTTAAGCTTGGTGTGTGATTAATTTTATTTGATTATCATGTGATGATTATTTCAGAAAGTAATGTTTCTTTAACAAGTAGATTTGTTAGTGTAGTAATATTAAAAATATTTGGTAGTAATGTTAAGAACAATTTCATATGAATGAGTTATTTATAATTTGATGGAACAAGTTTCTGGGGGGGGGGGGGGCTACGTGTAGTTTGTTGGAAGAAACATTGTTGTATAATTATAGCACACTTTTTTGAAAATATGCAGTTGAAGAATAATTGTTTTAACTGTCACATGTAACGAATGATAAGAATATTAGAAAATATAGAATAGTATAGAATTAGTAATGTATAATCTCGATTATTTATTTGTTCGAGGTATTTGTTCTTTTAAACATTTACAATTCTTGTAAATCACTGTGACTTTATGTCACTGTACAAAAGGAAGATACTCCAAATAATTTCGATACCTATTAGTTTCTAATTCGCCTACTTAGTGTCTACATATTTGCTGAAATCATTCTGGATGCGTTAATCATTGACTTATACTACTGATTCCTTGAAATGTCAGTACACAGTACAAAAAAGTAGCATACTGTATGTACTTGGAAACTCAAAGAAATCATGCTGGAAGTAAGAGAGCTCTCTCATCGTTGGTTAAATACAACAATATTCTGCCAATTTTGTTTATAAATTGTTGTAAACTGTTAAGTATGGAAATGTAATTAGCTTTTGGCAATAGAATACGTGAAACCATGTTACTCGCCTACTTTTCAGTAAATGCAATATTAACTAATGTTACATCAATAATTACATTTATTAATGAGTTAACTGAATAATTAACGAATTGAGGTAGATAATTGATTAAACGTTACTGTAAATGCCTGTAAAGTGACTGGATCGATTAAATACTTCACGTTCTAATTCTGATAATGTCTATTTATTATTCGTTAATTTTCCACTTTTCACTTAAATAGAAAATGGAAGCGTTTGTTGAATCTGCTGCTACTTATCCATTCATTTACTCAATTTTTCTTGGGTACTAAGATACACGAAGCTTTGCCACTGATATTCCAACCTTTCGTAAGTTTACTTTTGCCACTATTGACTGTCTTCTTCCCCATTACTTTCGCTTTCACCTTCACTTTCATCCCTTAAGACGATCCCACCCTTTATACTCCTACAGTTTACCTTCTCGAAAGTTTCACGACTTTTCACGAAATTGTTCTTAAATGCTACTATCTTTAACTCGCCACTCAATGCTTTTACGTTAAAAGATTTAAACCGATGTACGTTACTTATCCTGTGGATACATACGAGTGTTTAATTTTTACTATTATTTACGCAGGTGGAGAAGAGGACTAGCGCAAATACGAAAAAACAAATGTATGGAAAACATTGTTGTGTGGGAAGGAGGAAGTTATGCAGAAATCTACCAACCCTCAAAATGTAAAAAAATTAGTTAAACACAGTACGGATCCCATAATTTTGTGATCTTCATTTTGCAAAAAATTACCAACCCATAGAAGAAGTCCTACATTTTACAATTACTAAAACTACCAAACCATAGTCCCATTTTAGACTTAAAAAACAAAAACTACAGACAATTTAACATAATATTAATTATACTACTCACTATTGAATAACCCATGAAAAAACATTGTAAAACAATAACAAGAAATGAAATATACCTAATAGAAATAAAGCTACTTTTCTTTAACAATTAAAATCTTCAAATTAAATTTACTCAATTTCAGATCATTGAGGGTTGGTAGCTTTCTGCATAACGTGGCCCAATTAGTATTTTGGTCATATCACATCTCAAGAATATTTATAAAGTGAATTCCACTGACGAGCGACGAAGACAACTCCAAATAATGCTAAATAAAAAATAGTTTTTAAAATTAATACGACGAATAAAGTGTTAATTTGTAGAATAATTATGTCTTGTTTATTATCATTACTGTTTCCCTCGTGTTATTTGCTTCGTAGAATATGAATATATAAAAGTCTTAAATATTCTGCTTCATACACTCTGCATTAAATTTTAATCGATTTAATTGCGCCTCGTTTTCACGTGTCATTCAAACTGTCATCATTAAATGCGAAATGGTGCTTAGTATCAACGACTTTATTAACGTTATAATATTGAAATCGTTACCCAGGAAATTTAAAAACATTCACGTCACTCGAAAATCATTTTCCAATGGAGATCCACATTATCGCAGATAACGTCAAACGAAACGACACATTTATTCAGCACTGTCAATTCAATTTTAATCAATAACGTAATGCGGACACGACGTTCCCGTGTTAACATGCGATAATCATTAAACAATACTCGTCAAAGGGATAGGCTATACCAGGCGGTAGACAGAAACGTCACGATCCAATATGGATTTTGAGCCGCAGCACGGTATTAAATGAGAAATGGTTTAATGCAACTTTTAATAATGATACTTCTGCTTCGTAATTTTCACTCCCACACATGTCTGCCCTGCTCCGAGTAATTAAATGAAAAAGTATTAAAGAGAGTAAATTTTGTAAAAAAAAAAACATTAGAGTGACATTTGGTTATTTTGGAAAACGATAATATTTATATGTTTTCCAAAGTCAAGTCAGTGTTAAGAGAAAGATATATGTGATTATATAAACTACTATAAGCAATATGCTTGACCTCTAATAGTTCCAAATTATTTGACAATAAAAATTGCATAACAGAGGTTTGCAAAGAAATAGTTATAAATACTTTTCAAATCCCCTTCCAAAATTTGCAAGAAGTATATTTAAATATTGAATGTATAATTATAAAATACTGTTTACTATACAAACTCTAACGAAGCAAAACGAAAAAGTATGCTTTTCTACTTAGATTGCAAAATTGTTATAAACATCTAGAGCACAAAATTCTTCAACCCCCTCTGTTAAACCTGCTTCAAAGAAGTGTGAACTCGTGAACATTAAACAAACTAATCAGTAAACCACTTGTTTCAGATGCCTACGAAGGATAGAATCATGGCAGCCAATTGGACGTCTCCGCAAAAACGCAAAAATCTTCGTGTCTTCATACAGACATCATCACCCTACTTTTTTCGTGGCAAAAAATTTTATAAACATAGTTAAAGGGACGATTAAGATTTTAGAAACAAACGTTGTGTACTACACTTACTTTGATTGCCCATAAAAAATTAGCTAGACCAGAATACCCCTTTAAGAAGGCACATGGCTGACATATTTCTTGGATTTCTACTTACAAACACAAAAATCAACACATACATCAAACTTCCCATAGTCCCCCCATCAAAGTCCACATCCTCGAAGGAGAATACAATGCCAAGCACCCAAGGCTTACACTTCCTTACTTTACAATAAATTCCTATTCATAGAGAAAGCAGTGTCTCTCACCACCCACCCTCCATCGGCACAGCGGATGTCAACCAGGAATTACGTTCGACTCCATACGTTAACTGATGAAAAAGTTTTAATACGGGGGCGCCCTGTTCCCGCCGCGGCACTATATTTCCATGAACTTATTGTCGGGGTCCGCGAAACTCGGCTTTTTGCGGGACACGTGTTGCCTGATGTATTCCGCGAGCTCGGAAACTTATTTGCCCCGGAGACTGCACGCCACACATTTCATAATGCGTCGGTATATACCCCACGGGCCCGGCAACGTCGCCGGAGAATCAAAATAACGGAGGGGCCACCGGGCCGCTGACGCCTGGCCATCGCACTTTGCATCCCCTGTTCTTCGGTTCCCACCGCGAATCGCTATACATAAATCTGCCGTCCCGTGCCCGCGTTCGCCTGTTCCGCGGCGTCTTTTTTGCCTAGTTCTCGGCTCGGTCCTCCAATGGACGGGCGGAGGAGAAATGAAGGGCGGCGGTCAGAGGGGGATGGAGATAGCAGCGGCATGCAAAGCAGACAGGATTATTAAAAGTTGTGGAAAATCGCGTTCGATGCTGCGCGAGGTATCGGCCTGGCGCTGGGGAAGAGTAACTGCGAGTGTAATTTGGATTTGTTGGTGTGTTAATGGAAAATGAAGGTGGATGTGCAGGCTTCTGGCGTGTTTTTAGGTGCTTGCCTTCGGGGGTGGTTTGAGGTCACACTGGTTATTGTACCAGTTCAGCGCATGATTTTTATAGGTGGTTCTTGTTTCTTCATTTTCTATCCAATGGCGTCCGCAAACTTTTTCCCAGCCTCCCTCGGACAACTTTGGGGCCTTTTTCTCGAAGAAGTGAAAAATGGCTTTACTAAATATCTACATGGATCACTTCGTCCATGCCAAAACTTTATTAATTTTTTTTTTAGGAAACGGTGGGTTTGTGACGTATGGTTCCTTTTAGAATTGTTCTCCTTTCAGCGAGCAGAATATGTCGAGGGCAAAGAAAAACATTAACATTAATGTTGATGTAAAGAAAAAAAATAGCATTAATGTCGAATGTTTTAACCGGTTAACTGTCAATGTATCATATATGATCAAACAAAAATCTGGCCAATTCTGTCAATGTATCATATATGATCAAATGGAATAACTTTTTTGTTTTTCAACCGATTTGAATGAAACTTGGTATGTAATGATTTTTGGGGTCGCTGAATCTGAATTTGGCATTGGAATTGTAAAATTCAATATGGCAGACTCAAAATGGCGAACCAAAATGGCCGCCAAATATTGAAATACTATCGGGATATAGAAAAATTGTATATAGGGGTTTTTGGGATCGCGGATAAAAAAAAAGCACTTGCGGTGGAATTTATGGATGAAGAATTCAGGTATAAAATTATTCGAAACTTTTTCGTAGAAAATAAAAAAACTGAAAAATTAAACCCCTAAACCCTTATTTTTCAGGGGTTGGGGGTGGCATTGAAAAAAGTAACTGCTGCAATCGAATTATAGACAAGAAAACTTCACAAATAAAAAATTTTTAAATAAAAAAGTGTTTAGTAAAGAATTGACAAACTCACCCCTAAATTCTATTTTTTTTAGGGGTTGGGGGTGTCATGAAAAAAATTACCCCCGGAATCGGTTCAGCGATTCAAAAAACCCCTGTATACAAGATTTTGTGTGATTCACTTAATTATTCGATGGTACCAGTTTGGCCCCGAATAATGAATAGGACCGTGCCAGTTAACCGGTTAAACAATTTTGCAGCAATCTCCACCGATCCGGAAGTTTAGATTCACCCCTGAAAGCAGCGACCATCCCTTATTCAACACCCTGTACATAAATACGTAGTTATTGCCACGACGAATATCAGTAAATCCTCAGGTTAATTTCGATTTCACATCACAATCCTTAAGATATCACGTCTACGAGATACATACAAGTAAAAATACAAATACCGTCAAGGACCCAGTTCCTGATCAGAACCCAATTTCTGATCAGTTTAGTATATAAATACCAAATAATAAGTTTATCACGATACAAATTTATTCCAAAAAATGACTAAATAATTATGAAGTATTTTTAAATTTATACCCAAACATTTGATAGCTCATAGTAAAATGTTTTAGGTTGATCAGAAACTGCTCCCTTTGCATCTTAAGTGATCAGGAACTGGGTCCTTGACGGTACATCTCTCTCTATTGTTTCAATTGTTCCCAATCACCTTATCACTTTTTCCCACATATCACATTTCTTATTCAAAATCACATATTAAATACTCCAATACAGTTTCTCGATTACCTCGCAGCGTATATTCCACTCACACTTTTTCCCCTTCGGCCATATCACCCTCCATCGCGCGTTACTCTGTTCCACATACACCCCATTTTCAAACCACCTCCATATTAACGCCCTCCGCACTCCGCACTTATTATTCCGCGCCGGGTTCCTGCGATCCTATTCATCTGGCCATTAAAAGGCACGATGGTGGAATTTGTTGAGGAACCAGGGGACAGTGGGCAATAACTTACGCCAGTCTTCCGCGATATCATTCTTGCGTAACACCGTACAGTTATGCCACGTAGTTACGGCGTCGTGGGAGGGTCATAAGTCGCAGGCAATTTTCTCCTATTCTGTGACCACTTCCCTTACTTCGCATTTCTCTCTCTCTCTCTCTCTCTCTCTCTCTCTCTCTCTCTCTCGTATTTTTACCCCTCTGCTTGCTGCCCCGCTTAGCCCTCTATCCGTCTCCGTCGCCGTGTTTATCCTCCCCGTAGCCCCCGTCTCGTGCTTTCGGCCCTCCCCGCCTCCGGGTAACGCGGACAGGGATGAAGATGGCGGTCGCAAGGGTAGGAGCAAAATTGTCTGCAACTTATGACGACCCTCCACGCGTGTCGCAACTATCTGGAAATTGTAAGCGAAAAGGGAGGCGGAATTGAGTGGAATCACTCCGCGAACGTTGACATGTAATTCACAGCTAAATTTACTTGCGAACTATTTAATCGTACCGGTCCACGACTCGCGGCAGTGTAACAACTCCGCGGTTGTTTGATGATGAGTTGATAGGTGGGACTTCGTGCTGCGAATTAGTTTTCTTCTGTAGTGCAGGTGTTTGAATGGTAGATTTAAAGGGTCACTGTGTGATTTTAGTTGATGGGAGAATGAGTTGACGTAGAGTTCTAGTGTTTTTTGTTAGTAGGGGAGAGGTGCTATAAAAGGGACACTTTTGTTTAGTGTCCATTTCTGACAATGTCGTTATAGGTATTTAAAAAACAAGAAAGCGTGTTTATTTCCCTTCAATAAAAGTATATTGCAAACTCATCAATTGTAATAGAAAATAACAAAATCTTCGATTTTCAAAAAAGTGGGAAATGTCCCTTTTACGACTAGGTGGTTTTCAATGGGACAGTATAAGTCATGAAAGGGACACGTTAATAAAAATAAACTTATTAAGTATTACAATTATAATTCTAAATCTTAATGATACAAAACAACGAAATCTACGAAAAAATTAACTCTTTGTAGTATAAATCATCAATATTTTATTATTAATGGCACATGGAACAGAAAAAATTGAATGTGCCTTTTATTCCGCATTACTCATTGGCCCATTTACCGCAAATTTACATACAACTGCAGCAAATTTATAACTTAAAACCAGGGCTAATTTATTGCCACACATTTTTTTGACGATAAAGTTTGTCGCTTTGAATAGTCACTTTATTAATTCTTAGATTTGAAACAATACGCCATCAACTAATAATTCATAATTTAAAACAATGTCATCTATGTATCAGATAATACACTAATAACTTTACAGGAAAGTATAATACATATAATGTCCAGCAGTAAGTACATGTGTATGAGAGGGACAGCCATGAAACAGTCGTCCCATTTAAGACTTGTTCTGCTGTCCCTTTTACGACTATAAGTGAGTTTAATATAAAATAACCGCAAAACAAAGAAAACAATTAATTAAGCTTACCTGTTAAGCGTTTTCGTTTCAGTTGAATACAGGCTATTTTAATGATATAACACTTTAACACTCTGTATATATCTTAATCTCAGAAAACGACACAGAAAACCAATGAAAATTTCACTTTTACTGCCGAAAAACATCAACCGTGGATTACTACTCTGTTGCAAGTGAGACCGCAGTGAAGTTTACGTCAAATGACTAGGCACTAGTGTTGCCATAAACAGGAAAATAACTTGCATGTGTAATGCGTTTAGAATTTTGGAAATTCGATTTGTCCCATTTAAGACGTGTCCCCTTTATAGCACCTATCCCCTATCTCGCTGGCCTCGGTAATTAGAGATAGTTTGGTTGCTTTGTGAGATGAGGAAGAAGGGGTTCTGATGGTAAATTTAATATGGAAATAAGTGCTACTTTCTTCGGGGAGTAGATACTATGAATGAGGTGCGGTTTTAAGTAGTACAGGTCAACCATTTATTCACCGAAGAGTTTCTTGGCATTATGAGACCTACATGCACAGCTGTTATTAAGGCTTATACGTTTATCCTCGACTTTTAACGCAGTTCGTAGCCTATAGACACAATCAGAAGATTTCGCAAATGAAATATTTAATGGTCACCTCCTGACTTATGGCCTCCATAAATAATACGCGGCTCCGATTAGAAATATAAATAGCTGTGTCGAACTAAACTGCTGTAACTGGCATTTTTCAGACGAATGTTATATATTAAATACCCTTTTTGTTAGATTGGTGATATGAATTTTTCAAGATTGCTGAATCCCTGTCTACGTGAATCGAATAATGAGCCGCGCCCCTCTCTGACCCAATCTTACTGCAGGATTTCGTAGCAGAATCTGGCGTTATACATACTTCAGACCAGTAGAATTTATTTTTATAGCTCAGTACCATTTGGATTCTCTCCTTATTTATTAACTGGCTTTCCCTTAACGGCCTTCCCTTAAAAAAAAGACAGACTGGCAAGGCTCCCATTACCGTCAAACCACCTTACTAATAGAACACTCTATTCGTCTATATCTTACGGCGTTGAAGGACCCGGTGCATCGCTCAAGCAAGCGAAACTCAAATTAGATTCCGTACATAAAACACACAAGTTGTGTTTTTCGGGTTAGAATTAATATTCTTTGCAAAATGAACGATATTAGCGCTTGCAACATTATACACTTCAATTTTTCAACAAAATTTGTATGAGAACATTGAAAGACTTGAACTTAATAGAAGCCGCAACTGCTCATCGGCCGGCCATTAAATCCGTCACTGATTATAGTCATGAAGCAGACAAAAATTCCTGAAGGAAATTTTCTTAAATAATTTTTTATATCAACAAATCTTTAAATAGACGTGCAATATTTCGTCATATTAATTATTATAATACAAGTGAAGTTAGAGGCGTATGCAACGTTCGGTGCTTCCATTCTGATTCAAAGTACTCTCATTCATTAGTCGACATTTAATTTGCGTTCAATGCTCTTAAAGCAAGCAACGAAATTTCGAGCCACACACCTTCATTTATAAACAGAGGAGAGTGAAGCAACGCGAGCGTGTCACGTTATATCACCACTGTCTATGTTTTTAGTCCATCGGATAATGGAAACGTCAGATAATTATGAACACATGGATAATTGAAGACTGACAAAACAAAATTCCATTATTCAAAGTCCAAGGTAAATTAACATCTTAATTCCACATATTTCCCAAAAGCATAGAAAATATATGGCTGCGTATTGTCGACTCTACCAACAATAGCCATCAACGAAGCATTCAGCATTCCCCCGCACGGAAATCTGCTCGGCGACAATACTTTATCACGACGCGATTAACGAGAATGCGGAAAAACAGTAACGAATTCCAAAATCCACCAGCGTGTGATCTCGTACGCGGGATGCCGAGCGATTCTCCTGGACGCGATTAAAATTCGAGATTGAAACCAAAACTCCAAATCTATTCGAGGAATGAAATTAAAAATGGCCCCCGTCTTTCGTGTTGGGCTGGGACTGAAAGGCGCGCACAGCTTCCTTCGACAATCCGCGCGAAATGTTTGTTTAATCGGTTTACGAGTGGCTCCGAGTCGAGGACTATATTTTCAAAAATTTTGCATTCCACCACCCAGTTTCCGAACGGTGGAAGCCGCCGTCCGTATGAATCGTATTTTGCGCCAGCGCGTCATATAACACTGCGATTGGAAAAAAATTAATAAAATCCTTCCTGAAATTGTTCGTACGCATACCCGTAATCCTATTACCCGCGTTCTGTAAGCGGCTCAACTAATACCATTTTTTTTGGTTATCCATTCCACTGCGAGATTCGAGTTTAATACACTTTTGTCTCGCGAGATATTACGCTTTTGCATTCAATTTGCATGGCTTCGCGGCTAATCGAGAGGAATTCTTCCCATTGTTTCTATGGTTAGGTTAATTATTGAAGGAAGAATATTTCGCTAAAAACGAATGACACGTAATAATAGGTGAGTTACAAATAGTAGAAAGCTTGATTAAATAATGGGATCCATTATTCCAGTTTTGGTAAACTTGAAAATTACCTTGGAGTGGGATACTTGGAATTAGTAAAAGTGGCACTGTAGTTTAAATTTTATATTGCAATTCGTTATAACGCAGTCTTTAATAAAAATGGAGCACCCTCTGAGGGAGGCAATGAACGTCCATGGCTGAAACGAAATTTTCTCATACTGTGGAAGGTGCCAAGAAGTGCGAAGAAAATGGCGCCGCCTCCTGAAACCCCACAATTTTAAAGCAGTTAGAAACTTTGTTCATGATTGATCTTTACTTATTAACCAGATTGGCATCTGATAAAGGTGAGATATTTAGCGATGAATTTTAACTTGGCAGTAGATAACTGCATAGATTGACAGCAATTGGGTTTCTATCGAATAACCGGCGAGTTTAATGGTCAAATATATTACCAAGAATAAAAGTCTTTTCTTAATGTTGTTAATTAAGGCAGGATACCACCTTCGCACTTAAAAAAAATTGAAAATTTTTTTTGTTCTCAAAGTACTCTTTCAAGTGTATAGAATCGAAATTCATTCATTAGAAAGGTGACCGGAACCTTTTTCTTGTGTAAAAACCGGATTGGAACAGATATATAAATCTATATAAAACTTTAAACGCGTTTTTCTCGAAACGATGTTTTCCAAATCGGCGTGTCAGATTACTCCTATAATTTTCATCCGATTGACTTGAAACTTTGCACAATTCTTCCCCGTGGTGTAATCTAACGATGTACGTAGGACTTTTGCTGTAGCGTTGTTATTTTTCTTTTGGTGCGCAATTTTATAAACTTCTTTAAACTTTTTTACCCTAAAAAAATTGACCTTTTTGTTCAAATGGCCGCCATTTTCTTAAAAATCGAAATTTCGTAAAATCCCTACGTACAGCATTAAAAAATATTGTTGCCAATAGGAACATTCTTTGGTTTCTTTTCTAAGAGCCACGTACAAAGCGGAATTTGACACGCCGTCTAACGATGTTCCTCCAAAGGAGGGTGTTTTGGCGCCACCTACAAGAGATTATTTTTCACTTTTTCAGTTTCAAAAAATGTGTAATTACAGATTAAAGTTACATTAATGAATGACTGAAACCGATTTTGTTTCTGCGCATTCTTTGTATGCAAAAAAAATTCATGAAAAACGCCTCCAAAATCGCAGTCAAAGGTGGTATCCTGCCTTAATTCGAACTGTTAGTCTCCATAATATGACTCGATTTACGGTGACCCTGGATTGGCATTGGATCATTGCCGGAGGAATTACGCGAATCCAAATTTTCATCCCCAAGAGAACTATATGTGAGCAGTTGCTGGACAATATTAGCTCCTGAAGATGACAGCGTAATTTAAGTTAAAATTACTTGAGTTTCGCAACTCGTCTCAGCATTCCGTCGACCAGAAACACGAATTTATGTCTTTCAAGGAGGAAGACGTAAAGCCTGGTGTCGTAAAGCACTGCTCAAACATCACCCATTCGACGTTCACGATAGGTGCTAACGTCACCCAGGGCGAAACTTTCAGCTTAAAAATTATTAGCTTCAAATATTAAAGAGTCGAAGCACGGAAAACTTTAAATATAAGGGAAGACAGCACATTGACGATTTAATGGGGCTGGTATTTCTTTCTTGGCACTTTCTCACAGATTAATATTCATCGAATATTGAGACGCAATTAAAAATACTAGGTCAGACATGGTGTTTTTTCACAAACATATCGGTTTTTCTGTTTCTCATATACTTTAAAAAAAATCATTAAACACTTCCATCTTGTTGCGGATATTTAACTATTTTTCTTCAAAAGCCTGTCAATTTTCAACAAATCAATATTTTTAAAAAACAATTAATAATCACATTGTTTCTACACGTTCTAATATTTTAAGTAATTTTGCACCAATTCGGACCGAAGAAACCAAACCGAACATCAACGAAACAAATTGTTCATATTTCAAGGTTCTTCAAAATATATATTTCTTACACATCAATCGAAAACTTCCAACAGAATTTCGACGTCCTTAAAACAGCTGTTATAAAAATGCTGAACATGATGTTCCCCTTTAAGGGTGCTACGTTTTTGTCGAAAATGAAGCATTCCTTTTTCCACTAATTATAAAGAAATAAATTAAAACTAACTCCTGTTCTTTGGCACGAAAGATTATCAACATCCTAAGGTTTAAAAAAAACATTTCTTTAGTCGAAAATATGCATTATACATGAATTAAAAAAGTTTCTTTCGTTTCCCATTAGATTTTACCCGTTTCATTAGACGAGGGGTCGCTGGAAATGCAGTTGCTGCGTTTTATATGCAACACTGTCTGCTGAATTAAAAATGCATGGTCTCAACATTCCTCCCGCTGGATGCCGCTAATGAATGAAGGGCTCTGCGGTAACTCGAGGAATATAGTGAACGAGGTTCGCCCAGGGTTCGGATGGTTCGCGGAGGGGAGGGGTGCAAGGAGCTCGACAGTGTCACGTCTGGAGGGAAGTCGGGAAAAGTGAGCCACTTAAGTTTAAGAGAGTGTAGCCACCCCGGCAGAATAATCCAGAAATACCTTTAGATACTCGTTGTGCTAAATCGCTTGAGAAGCGTTTAATGGAACGAGGAGGTAGACATTGCTGCTGCTTCCTGTCTGCGAACTTTCTTTTCAGAATGATCGAGAAGCTCGGGGCGCACCAGCTCCTCAAGCCCGCGAACGTCTTCGAAGTATTGCATTCAGTGGACAGGCTCCATCCATTTTTCACCCTGATAATTTCTCCGCCGTTGACGAATAATTTTCGTCCGCGGCGCAGAATGTATTACAAAATAAAGCGATAATATCGTGTCATAGTTGTGGGGTGGGAGAGAATTTAATTGCAGAGACAGAGAAGTCTCCGGGCGTAATTCTGATCGTCGAAAAGTTCGATCGTCTGTTTTCACCTTGGGAACGTTTTGGTCCAACCAAGCGCGACGCACTGAAAACCGATAAAGTATATACTCAATTATGCTCTCCTCTCTTCCGTTGCTTCACCTTTTACCTCCCTTTATGCCGCAGTTCGAGTCGGAGTCGTAAGACAACGACTTTACCGGTTCAACCACGAACTAGGCGGCGATCTTGAGTGCTTGCAGAGCTCGTACCAGTACCTATATACAGTCCTCTAGAGAGCCTTTCGAACATCCTCGGTGCAGGAAATTAATTTCATGGGAACGACAACCGATACGCTCTCTGGCCAACGGCGTAGTTATATTCGTACCATGTGCGCGTCTATGTGCACATAGGAATTACGTAACTCGTGAAATGTTATAATTACTTAGTTACTATTGTATTATAATAGCGTCACACTTGTCGCGAATTTATTTTTTGTACCCTTAAATGTGTAAGGGTTATGTAACTTAAATCCCCACAAAAACTTCAAAAAAGTAAAAATATTACGCCAAGTGCACGAAATCAAATAAATCACAAAAAATAGAAGATAATTACAAAATAAAAAAAATATGTGAAATCAAAATGAGCTGCAAGTACATAAGGTGCTTTCCCGCTGCGTGCAAAGACGACACTGTGTAACGCAATGTAAGATTCGGTGATTACCAACTGCGCTTAATAATATTAATCAGATATATTTCTATAGAAATAAATATTTCAATACCAATAAATATTTTATTCAAAATACTTGGCGCTGCGAAACAGAAAGAATGTTAATTGTCTTATTAATAGTAAATTAATAATTTACAGTAACTCACTTACAATCTAAAATACATTACGAACGCACACGCAAGAAGAAAAGAAAAAGATTAATGCAATTTTATTTATACATATTTATTCAGTTTAGCAACACCAATTCGAGGCGCAGCGCCAAGTATTGTGAATAAAATATTTATTGGTATTGAAATATTTATTTCTATAAAAATATATCTGATTAATATTATTAAGCGCAGTTGGAAATCACCGAATCTTACATTGCGTTACACAGTGTCGTCTTTGCACGCAGCGGGAAAGCACCTTATGTACTTGCAGCTCATTTTGATTTCACATCTTTTTTTTATTTCGTAATTATCTTCTATTTTTTTGTGATTTGTTTGATTTCGTGTACTTGGCGTAATTTTTTTACTTTTTTGAAGTTTTTATGGGGATCTCACTTCTTTTTACAAAGATAAGCTTTACATAAAAACCCTAAGTTAAAAATAATTTGCTGGTATAAAAATAAATCCCCATAAAAAATCTATTAAAAAATTTTGGCGACTTACCTTGTTAATTGAGACAATAATTTAGTGTCTTATGTGGTGTAAAAACTCGTGACATTTCAGAAAATTTTGACAACTTTCCTTATTTGACACTTGGTAGGTTATAAAATTCAATAGTATACATAGGTATATATGTACAATGACGGACGACGATCCCTGCCGAATGATCCCGAGAGTCGACGAACTAAACATACACTAGTTTCTTTTGGCTGAAGGTGTGCGTGCAACGCGTATACGTATTATGTTTGACGCAATTTGGTTGGAGAAGAAGAATCAGAAGAAGAAGAAATTACCGTTTCCGACTGATCCATGAGACGATATTATGATATCTCTGTCATGCGTGGACAGATTTTATTGGAATTTGGTCTTATTCGAAAGCTTATATGCGGTTTACATAAGAAAGATGCCATTAAATTTAGAAAATATTGCAGGCGTGACGAGATATTAATGAAATAAGTCTCAGGTTAGGTTGGATTAGCCCGGCGACGAGTAAATGATAGCGGTAGCGACAGTCGACATATACAGGGTGTCTTTCCTGTACTTGGCGTCGAGACGCTGCCGCGTCTCTAGATTTTGGGGTAGTTTGCAAGATGTAGTAGTAATTCATTGAACTTGACAAATCGAATTTTATGTCACTGAAGTGTGAAATAGGGATAGATTATTTGAAATCGATACTAATTCTTCTTTACAAATATTGCATTCTTCTATTCGCAGAATTAATTCAATCCTGCGCAGGTGAATTGGGGGAGAAAGTTGCAGTTTATTATTCAAAGATAACAATCATGGTATTCACGGTTGGATCTGCTTGCCTGAATCAGTGGAGATCCGTTGAAAGACTTTACTGCTGGTAGAATCTATTCTCTTTCAGACTTACGAAATCTATTTGAAAAGGGGATGAAAAGTTCGAAAATAATAGTCTGTTACAACCAAGCAGATTCATCGAATGAAATTATTAAAACTTTCACGAATAATCAATGCTTCCTGGGAATGAAGTCCTCCATGCAGCTAAAATAAGAGTTCCTCTTGAATCCTTTATCCTCTTGCCTAGTACAATACGCAGAAAAGGGGAAAAAAGTGTGGCCTCGTCCAGTCAGATCTATTTAACAAATATCTCCCTTCGCCTAGATACGTAAATTTATCCCCAGAAGCCACGATCGATCCTCTCGCCTACACCCTGTATTATAAAATGACGAATAACATAGTTTTCTCTTAAAGAGGACAGACGCCTTTCCAACCACTAAATGAAATGCAAGTGAATACCCCATCCGACGTGCAATCAACTCTCCCGATTAGAAATTATAGATGTCGGAGTATCATCTGCCTGTATACGTTTCCTGCGCCACGAATCCACCACGCCTCTACCCTATATTAATTACAGAAGAACGGAGTATCGACCACGGAATTGGATGTCCCAGGAATCGAGCGCGAGACTCGGTGCAATGATAAACAGCGAGGGGTGTATTAGAATGCGACACGAGGAGTTGTGGGCGAAATCGAAAATCTTGCAATCCGAAGGGCGAGCGGTATTTGTTGAACAGAGGCAAAGACGCTGGGGGGAGGAGAGCAATATCGTACGGTTAATTTACTCGGGCAATAATGCCTGGAATCATAAGCCCCAGGTGTTACGTCGCGAATCTTCGACCCCTCATAAACACAGAGCGCGAGGGCCGAGGGAAGAGGATACAGCGTGGCAGAGAGAGGGGACGCCGCGAGGGGGTGGCTGAGGGCGGGGGGGAGGCACTGAGGGATGGAAGAGGGGTGAGAAAAGGGGCAGAGATAGCGTAGCAAGGAGAGGAACCCAAGGGTACAACCCACTTCCCCCGGTGTTGCAATATCAATAGATAAAGTTGGCCGAGGGTAGTTCTAACGGCACGCATTACTATTTTCATCTTATCTTTGCGCCTGACTTTTTAACTGGCTGGCTTTGGGGATCCCGGTGCAACCCGGTTTTCGTGGAAAAATGCATCTTGGAACTATCCCCGCGGCGAATCGCGTGATGGTGGAATATAGGCGGGCAAATGTGACGTTATCGCGTGAGAGTAATATCATTTTTACGGTAACGTTGGTGGCGTTAATTTTATTTTTATTCTTGTTGAGAATTAGTAAATACGGAGGTATCATAAGTTTTATCAATTCTGATTTTTCTGCGGTAATTTTGTGATTTGGAGTCTCTTGAAATTTTTCAGGGAATTTGAATACAGTCCTGTGGATACATTTTGATAGTACCAACTGGAGTTGTCACAAATATTCGAATATTCTAACAAGGGGAGTATTTTAGGTGTCCGCCTCCGATCATTTTGATTTTTGGATATGTTATAGAGGACCGAAAACTAAGAAATACGTGTTTTTTTATTTTCCCTCGTTTTCATATTTGGGGTGTGAAAACTGCGTTCAAAGTTAGGGGTGAAAAATCATTTTTGTGGACTTTTTGAAAATCTGGTGAGTCAGTCATATTTCGCATTCAAAGACACAAAATTCGTCCATTGACACTATTCCCCTCTCTCTAATAGTTCTCGAGATATTCCACAAAAATGAGTTTTGAACCCTAACTTTGAACGCAGTTTTCACCCCCCAAATATGACAACGGGGAAAAATAAAAAAACACGTATTTCTTATTTTTCGGTCCTCTATAACATATCCAAAAATCAAAATGATCGGAGGCGGACACCTAAAATACTCTTCTTGTAAGTATCCGAATGCCAGATTATTCGAATACCAGGAGAATTCGAATTTGAGATTCGAATAATTCGAATAATTAGGAGTATTCGAACATTATTCGAATAATTAGGAGTATTCGAACATTATTCGAATAATTAGGAGTATTCGAACATTATTCGAATAATTAGGAGTATTCGAACATTATTCGAATAATTAGGAAAATTCGAATATTCGGAGCGATCCAATTTCGGATTGTACTGAATAGGAATCTGAACACGAAATATTTTTTCACACATCGTCGTTAAATTCTTTTCCCATTGGTTTTTACAATTATTTATTTTTCAAATGTTTAGATTCGCATTCGTTACAAACCGAAATTCAAACACTTTGACTCATTCGAACACTTTGAATCATTAGACCACTTTGCCTTATTCGAATACTCCGAATTATTCGAATATTCAGATTTATTCGTATATTCGAATACTCCGTACTATTCGAATTCATGAATTATTCGAATAAATTATTTGAATTCGAAATCCTTCGACTAGTTCGACCATTCGAATACTTGCAACTCTGCTACCAACGCCTTATTAACCCATTGAACGATAATGAATAGTACATTAAATAACTCTGCCTTCCTAAATTTTACTTCTAATTTAAATTAATTCAAATTCTTAAATTTTAAGTCAACTTACAATCTTCCCGCACAAAAATCTACATTTTCTTCAAACTCGTGCTTTCTAAAATACTTCGAAGCTCTCCAAGCCGCGTCCTCCGACATCGCCGATATCTTTGGTGTTGCGCGCGTTTCACTCTGTACATTCAGCGAAGATCCAACTGCTATTTGCAGCGCTCGACGATGACCAGTATTATACTAGTTTCGCCTGGGAGTAGCCAGAAAGGTAGACGGCCGGAATAGAGAGGATAAATGCCCGGTAAGGAGGGCGGGGGCGCGCGGAAGGTGTACAGCAATTTCCCTGCGCGCTTCCCTCAATTCCCAGCGCTAGTTTCCATCTAACTTCATGCAGCACGGCTATAATTTGTATCTGACCGGGGCCGCCGTTCTTCTTCATCATTTTTTTACAACCAGTAAACGCGCCGGCAAGTAATACGAGAGGGAAGTGGGAAACGGTCAGGGACCGTCCCCCAAGCACAGAGCTTCGACAGACGCGAGGAAGCCCGTTGACCCCGCCATGCTGGAGAACGGATATCGAACACGTAGCCCAGCGGCGGGAATAATTCAAGGTATGAATACGCGGATGGGCGCGATTCTTTCCCCGCTCGCTCGAGTAAATTATGCATAGCTTAATTAAGATCATTGGCCCGTGCTGACGGCGGGACGAGAATTTCTTGCGGACCCGCCGCGTATTTAAATGAGAATTAAATTAAACCTGATTTTATGTTTTTATTTGCATTCATTCGCTTCATATTGCCGGTATCTGTAACGTAGCGGTGACCGCGCGCTACACGGGAACACCGTCATGCTTGCGATATTATCTATTTTTTTTTTTTTTTTTTTTTTAAACAGCCCAGCGTATTTAAATCGCGACCCATTTGCGCGGAAATACGTTGATACACTTCGGGGGCGAGGCGAATTTATTCCCTCGCATCAGAGTTCGGCTAAACTTCGACGTTTCGAAGGGTGGTTCTTGATTCGGACGTGGATTAATTGTGGAAACGTTGGTTTGAAGGGAACGTTGTGCAATGGCTTTGCATCTCATCGAGCGAAGTTATTATTTCACGACGAATGTTATTTACGTTATGACTGTCTGATTTAGAATTATTCAATCTATCAGACACCTTCCTGTGGTAAAATATTTAATGAATCGCACAGTAACTGGTACCGTAAAATGGGGGAGCATTGGCAGGTTTTTGATACATTTCGTTATATAATGTAAAAATTAAAATGTTTACAGTTGCTTTAAGTATCCTATCATAACATTGCATGTTTCGTGATTGTACTACAAGTGTTAAAATGCATAAAATTTTTGTCATTTTCTTCTTTAATACATGTTAAATACCAGCCGGTACGGGGTAACATTGGCACATCATATAAATAGCAGTAACAGGTTAAGTTTTACTACTCTGAAGTCAGTAAAGACTGGTTCAGACACGTCCAGTAGTTTAGTCGATTAGCAAATAATTTAATCATTTTTCGTGTGTGGATATTAAAATTTAGTCGAGTAGCTTAGTAAAACAATCGTAAATTACTAAATTACTCGCTACTCGACTAAATTACTGGACCTGTCGGTTCCAACCTTTAGATGCATTGACACTTAAATTTGTTTATTTTATTTTATTTTTTACATCTTAACAAAAAAATCTAATCGTCATCCAGACAGACTGGACATTCATAAGAAATTGTTTCGGTTCCTCGATTACAAGTTCCGCAGACCCACTGACATTGCACCCAGTCAGGACCTTTACAGGGTAAATGATCCAATTACTGACACCTAACCATTTACTGTCATCTTAAGCTATTTTACTTAAAACAACGAATAAATAAACTATAGTATATAATCCATAGTATAGATTATAGGTTGAATTACATAATTCTGTTTGTGTATGACTTTACAACGTTTATTTATTCGTTATTTTAAGTAAAATAGCTTAAGGTGACAGTAAATGGTTAGGTGTCAGTAATTGGGTCCTTTACCCTATGTTTCCCATTTACATAAATATATTTTGCAGACATTATCGTCTTCCCGGTAGTCTCTGTATAAGTTCTAGGCATTATTGCGATCTAATGTTATTAATAATATAATGTATAACGTAACAAAGTTATCTATTTGACAGGCGATTATTGGATATCTAACCGCAAACGTTGAAACAATTGAATACCTAAAATCTCGATCTCGAATGCGACTTTATATGTTCATGCGTATAGGTGCCAATGTAGCCCCGGCATGTGCCAATGTTATCCCCTTCTGCCAATGTTCCCCCATTTTACGGTAACAGATGTATAATTTACGAAGTAGTTACAGTGTGCACGCGTTCAATTGTTTAGGTACTGTGCAAGCTTGAAAAGAGTTTTTTGCAATTCCAATTTTAAACGTTATCTTGTACGTCAGGTTTCTTGTTTTACGTTCATCTCAGACAGTTGAACCAGGGATTTTTGGACGGCTCCCTGAATTTTGCATACGACCCGCACAAATCTGTTTCTCGAGAGATGCAGATATGCAATGCAGACGTTGTACACTCTGGCCAACTGTTCGACCTCGCCAGAATAGAATGATAAAGTTCATAAACTGCGAGAGGTAACTGACCTATTATATTTTCTTATCGCAGGCTATGGAGCCTACAGGGGTTTTCGGAGGGAAGTATTAAGGACTTTAGGCTTTCTCAATGGTCACCTCTGTGTGAAAGAAATGTCTTCGTAAACGTACGCCCTAAATCCAATTATGATTGAAATATGGATGACTTTCTACGCCACTTTTAAAGCAAACCTTGACCACTTTTTGCCACTTTTAAATCTACAAAATGCATTTTTTACACTTTCATTACGAGCACAGACAAAAAATTGAACAAAAACGATATTTATTATTTTTTTCGCTATTCCGACCAATTTGCAATTTTTTTCCAAAACGACGAAACACGTCACTTCGCAAACTAATCCTTCTAGCTTGTCAAAACAAAACTTAAGTCGTTTGCACTAATTGTAAACAAGTTATTCTGTTTTAAAGGGTGGCCGAATACTTTTGCACGTCACTGTATATCTTATGAAAACCATAGTCTAATCATCGTAAATCTTGATAACACATAAGTAGGTGGTAAAACACTTCAAATGTCTTCAGTGAATAAAATTGAACTGAATTCGAATCTGAAGACGATAAAATTTAAAATCCACATGTGAAGAAAATTCTAATAATTTTTTCCATTTGTAACTCAACCGGTATTATTACTTTATTAAATTAAAAGACCTCAAGGTCACCTTTTGTGAACTCTATTAAGGGGTCTCCCTAGTGTGACGCCTGGAAAATAGGGCAACATTTGGGAATTTTTTGAAAAGAAATGTGCTTGATATTGCAGTTTCAAACGTTGGAGTATTTATTCAGTTACATTTTGGCAATGTACTTAAATTTTTTGAAGCATTAGTGATAATTATATTTTATGTTTGAAGGATTACAATGAGGAGCTCGCAAATAAATGGCGATCATGATCCCGGCTGTCATGGTCATCTGAAACAAAAAACACAGTTATTTTTTTAATCTATATTAACGTAGCTAGGGCTTGAACTAGAACGAAAATAGAAAATCACAAAATACAAAAATTGCAGCACTTTAAAGAAAAGCTTTCATTTCGCGGCAAAAAACTGGTCAGTTTTTTGAGCTGCGAAATTCGAATTTTGCATATAATGACTTCATTCTAGTTCAGGTTCTAACAGAACACGCAGTGAATATATATGTTAAGTTTTAAGTCGTTTGGTTGAGTAGTTTTTGAGATATCGTGATGGACGCGCCAAAAAATGTCGTTTCGAGTAAAATGCGTTTAAATATTCAAATACCATTTATCAAATAATAAATCATACTTACAATTAGTCTCCAATGCCTGACCTTCCTCTTCTTCATATATTGTTGAACTTTCAGAAAACGCAAAAAACAAAAAAACGATTTTTTTAAACCGTCACACTAGGGAGACCCCTTAAATCCAATTATGCCTAGGATACTCTACAAGCGATTTTATATTCAAAGTTCTTCTCCCAATACACTGCAAACGAACGCAAAAAAGTTACTCTATATTGATCACCCGTTTTTCATAAAGAATTTTCACTTCTTTCTCAGTTGCCCCAATGGACACCCTATATATTCATAAACTAGCGTATATATATATTCGTAGCCAGTGATGTACGTTAAGTCCTGCTGATACGAAAATATTCCGATCGATAGGTTTATGCTTGCATCCACTTCAACAACTTGCCAACGCTACCGCCTTTGTTTATATCGAGCGCAAATCACTGCTAATATAACGGTGGCAAAACACCGCGCGCACGAAGAACGCCAATTAACAGAACCAGGCCTCCGCCAATTTAATCGAACATCTTTTGGAAACTGATACGCGTTTTCTCTAACGAGCAAATATTCAGAGCTACAAGAGCTGGAGCAGCTACTACTAACAACAAGCATCGTTTCAGAGTTCCAGGTATCTCTTTCAAGCGTGCAAACAATCGCCGAACTTTCGGTGTTTACCTTCCAAGATTTATAACCCCCGCTGCCTGCAGCCTGCCGGCGCATATTTGATCTTGGACAGCTTCTCTTTCACATTCGAAGTGAAACCGGGTGGACCGTTAATTAGTTGAGAGTGAAAGTTATCTATACCTCTATGCGTCGAATGCTACCCTGTTACGAGACTATTATTTATCTTTTACTACCTTTCAGCGATAGCCGGTGAAAGCATCTCTCGGCCGTTGTTGGCGTTTCAATCGATTTAAATCACCTTGAGGGTTCCTTTCTGCCCTTTCAGGCTGCGCTATTCGAAAGAGTGTCGCAGCCTCTTTGAATGGAATTCAAAGGTATCTTGCATTAGTTCTTTCGATAAAGTACCCCGCAACCTTTGACATCGACTCGCCGATCCGGCGTTCTAACTTTAGTTACGTGCCGTCAAAAGGTCGCCGATGTTCGCGGAATTATTCCATCGATTACAGTAAAGTAGATTACCGGAATTAATTAGGGGGGAAATGTGGGACAGCGCGGGGTCAATGCTCGGCGTCTGATCAAAGATGCGCGCTACTACTGGGCCCGACGAATTTGTAAATACGAGTTGCAGCGCCCGCCAGCTTTGCGAATAATTAAGTGAATAAGTTGCTTTCGATGGCACTCTTTGGCTACTCTCGGCTTCGAGGATTCTTTCTGCGCTTGCTAAGTAACCGAGTACTTAATTAAAAGTAGTTGTGGTAAACATCTCTTTCCTTTTTGCAGATTTTTGTGGAACTTTATATAAGAGTGGGCTTAGTGTAATTTTCACGAAAATTTAGTACATTCAGTGAATTAATATTTGAAATACTAATTCGTCTGTATAATTAATGGCACCACCATGGAGGTAAATATTAATCATTGCTACTTACAGTAAGTGTATTAAGGGGTAACACCACTCGAGAGGCACAAAAAAAGACCTAAATTTGACAATTTATTTTGGGAGTATGACAAACGGAATAGAATTTCTTTTCAGGGGGTTTATTTAATACATATTGAAGTACGAAAAACAATTTTTTAATTGTCATTTTTATACAAAATGGTGGCGATAGAGCCCGGCGTCGAAAACAGTTTTTTTTAAAACACCGCCACGGGAGGACGGATTTCTCGGCATGTATGAGTCGTGGAACAAAATACCCAAAAAAATTATAATCTATATACAATCGGCTTTGGAAGTACGTAGGATTTTTTTTTTATCAATTTTCGTGGACGTGGTGCACTCTTTCAGGAATGAATCGATTTTTTGCCCTAAAACTGAGCATTAAATTTTTTATAAAAGAAAAAGTTTACATTCGATCAAAAAACGGCTACGTACTTCCAAAGAGAATATTGTTGTGCAGCTACTGTAAAAATTTCAAATCGATCCATGCATTAGTCTCCGAGAAATCCGTCCTCCCAGTTTGAAAGAAGTGGTTTCGACGACGGGCTCTGTCGCCGCCATTTTGTCTGAAAATGACAATAAAAAAAAATTGTTTTTCGTACCTCAATATGTGTTAAATAAACCCTCTGAAAAGAAATTCTATTCCGTTTGTCATACTCCGAAAATAAATTGTCAAATTTAGGTCCTTTTTTGTGCCTCTCGAGTGGTGTTACCCCTTAAAACTGATCAGGTAAGTTGGCACAGTGGGGGGTTAATTGAATATTCTTGTACGAATAAAGAGAAATAAAATGGACATTCTGTAAAATGAAACGTTGTTACTAAGTTGATACAGAGATTATTTATTTAATCCCTTTCCATTTCGCGCGAATTATGCACACACGTTGCGAGTGTTTAAGGTGCAAAGTTTACATTATGAATCCATTAATTCCATGCAATGTGTAACAGAATCTAAATGCAGGCAACAGTCAATATCGAAAGGGGCACTTCGTCGAGAGAGAAAATTGCGTTAATATCGATTCTGCTTTTGCTTCAGAGAAGACACGACGAATCTACGTTTCGTAATTACGGGCTTCCGGGATGCCCGTCCTTTCTGTATATAATTAAAAATGATTTTATTCCGTATATAATTGCAGCAGGCGTGCGCGCCAAAGTGTACTCGAAATTAATGCAATTTTACGTCCGCGATACACACGCCCCTGCAATCACGCGCTCTGCTTTCTATCTTCCGTCTTTTCCATACGGGGTCCATTTGGACCCAATCTCCAAGTTAATCTACTTATGTTATTTATTAATATTACCTCTTTAAAAAACACAGAATTTTAGATTACGACAAAACATTAACTTTATTCGTCAAGTAATCTAAAGTTAAAGTAACTTTTATTTGAGCCGTTATTTAAATAAATTTTTTACTTAATTAACGCCCAACTCTGGTCCATAATATATTATTTTAGAATAAGCTTTTGTTTGCTTGTAATCTAAAATTCTCTATTCTTATTGACGAAAAGATGACACAAGACGAATAATTTCTTTAACTTTTATTCGTTAGTCGAAATTTTATTTAAATACAAATTTTGCCCATCCCTGGAATGGATCCCGTATCCGCCATTCAAGATTTAAATGTGCATCCACGTGGGAAGGTGTTGAATTAGAAAATCATCAATAATAGCGCAGCATGTCACGGCGATCACTGAAAAGTTCCTTCCCTTCGATGTATCGTCTTTCGAGGAGACTCGGGTTAAAAGGCGGAGGACGTGGACGCGCGCAACGAAATCGCTATGAGAATGGAGAGCCCCCAGGGAAAATACGCTTTCGAGGAATGGAGCGTACTGTGTCAGGTGGGCACGGATGTTCGCGATAGTTTTGATGTCGAGAGGTACGTAAACGGGGAAGCATTCCCTGAAATGACAAAACAGAGGAGCGATACGGAAAGAAGGAAAGTTGAACGACGCACTGGATGCACAACTGTGCATCAAGAAATACACCGTGCGGGAGGAGAGTATTCGAACCATAGAGTGGTCTGGGATTCGCGGGAGCCGTCGAGGAAAAATTGTGGATCTTCTGGTGAGTTGTTAAAGAAGAGTTTAATAGCAGAAGCGTTGTAAATACATGCCCACGAATTTGAAAGGGAATTAAGCTTTGTAAGAGACGAAAAAAAGGAAAGCCGCTCACTGGGACTCGAACCCGGGCCTTCCGCGTGCTGGCCAGCCGCCTAACCGATTCCCCCACTGCGGCTTCCCCCAGGACTCTGCTTAATGAGCTCCTCTTAACGGGCGCGCGCCACCTATGGACCTGGGCCTCACTTACACCCAGGGTTGCCAGATCAGGCCTGATCTTTTGCCGGAGATATCAATCGGAAAAGCAGGCATCTAAAATTCATTATAATAATGACTTATTATAAAGGAGTAATCATAATAATAGTAATAAAAGTATTATGAATATTCATTCGAATTCATTACAGATAATAATAGTTTTTTATTTTTTGAAATGCGTTAAAAAAATGTTTGACAATTATATTTCAAATTTGATTTTATTATAAGTTCTGCTTTCACTAAGTCGACATTCATTCTGTTCCTGTTATCTGTCCAGGTCTGATACATAAGAGAAAAGATTCTTTCGACATTGGCCGAACTGACAGAAATAGAGAGAATTGGTTGCGCTATTTTAAATAAAAAAAAACGCTAATTCCGATAGATGGCATGCTGCAACATACTCTCTATTCTGCCGGAGATTTTTATTGTGCCTGCCTGAGGCCGGAGACAACGGTTTAAAACCTGAGACTCCGGCTGAATGCCGGAGATCTGGCAACCCTGCTTACACCACAGGCCGCCCGTCGTCTCCTAACCTAAGAATCCTACAGCTTTTAAGGGGACCTTCCGGTCTAAAAGTCGATTTTTTTTTATTTCATTTTTCGAATGTTCAACCTTTTAGGAATACGTGTTTAAAAGGATTTGTTAATATTCGTAAAATTCCAGAAGTTATAGGCATTTGAGTAGCGGCAAATGCATGGGCAACAACCGGGCACTCGGCGGTCACGTAAACCTTTAAACGCGTTTTTCTCGAAACAGTGTTCTCAAAACGGTGGGACCTGTATCTCCAAAAATTATTATCCGATTCGACTGAACCTTTTTTTATTTTGAAGAATATACTTCTGGCTGGGGGGGGGGGCTAGAAAAATGACAAAAAATTGAAAATTTATAATTTTCAAAGGCGTTTAAAGGACGAAAAGTACAGGGAAAAGTGATTTCAAACTTCAAGTGTCGTTATTTTCTAAAAAAAATGTCATTTTTTTAATTTTTCTAGTTCCCCCCTAGCCAGAAGTATAGTCTTCAAAATAAAATAAGTTTCAGTCGAATCGGATAATAACTTTTGGAGATACAGGTCCCACCGATTTGGATCAATTTTTTGACGCCTTGACTTTAACGACTCCCCAGGGCCGTCTGCAATAATTAATTAAAAAACAAAAAATATATTTCTATAACTTAAGACATGCTTAATACAATGCAAAAAGTCCCATTAAATTATATATAGTAGTTTTCCTTTAATTAATTCCTAAATATCACCTATTTTTTTTGGCTCTAGACCGGAAGGTCCCCTTAAGCGATTCGTTGGATCGAGTGGATTATGCTTTTGAGTGGCCATGTGAAGATGTAAAATGAAAAAAGAATGGTTAAATATACATGGTGGCTGTGTGTGGGTGCTTAAGTCTCGCGTATACAGCAGCTTCATGCAAATTTATTTCACGTTAATACATATATTCGTTTTAAGCGCTGTGGAACGTGTGCTTAACGATTATATCCATCATAAGCGCTTAGGATGTTAAATAACATGTGGTTTAGCTCTCTGCCGAGCTTGCTGTCTTTTTACCGCGGCTGTTCAATGGGGCTTGTGTTTGGACTTTCAAGTAGAGTTGGTGATACATGGGCGGCATTGTATAATGGCCATATCTGGATGTTAAGCAGCCTCTTTTTCATGACAAATGTATTATCAGCAACTCCACTGATTGATATACAATATTTATCTACTATAATAGAAGCATCTACGTATTCCATAGTTCAACTCGCATTTTCTAACTATGATTTTGTATTTGATTTAGGGTTTATAATCGCTCGATTCGTTCAGGAAGCAATTGTTCAGTCGTATACTAGTTTAGCGTATTATATTTCCGCTGTGCTGCGAATTTTTGTTGTTGCATGCCGACCGTCTTGTGTTGTTTTATTGGATTTTATGTTAGTTAATTTTTATTTACTGTACATATTTTGTTTAACTTTGTATTCTAAAGGGTTTTCCCGTTGATAATAATAATAATAATAATAATAAAAACTGACTTTTGAAAACCGGATTTCGAATTCCACTATTCCCAATAAACCGGTTAAACAGGTTTTCGAATTTTTACAAAAAATGAAAACAGTAAATAAATATTTATAGTTATTTTAAATTTTTTGAGTTTTTTCAATGTTTATGGAATTACAAAAATATAACAAAATAAATTATATTGCGATATAATTTACCCTTACAAAGTCATATCGTTCCCTAATATTTTGATACTTTCTTTAACAAAACCGAAAATTGTATATACGATAGATACGTTAGAAATAAACTAATTAATGTTTCAATCAGAAAAAGGAACAATATATCCCCAACTTCACTAGATGCTATTTGTAGTGCAGCATTATTATCTGAATATATCTCAATATAATCTCGATGCAAGGAGACGTTAATAGACAGATGCAGTGACTAATATAACAACCTTCATTACTGTTCGTGTCAATTAGTATCAACGGGAATGGAATTATAAACTATTTGCATAATTTCAGGAACGATACGCGTACACAGGAAATAATCGAAATAATATTCGACCCCGAGCTTGAATCATTTGAAAAATAAATGGATAGGTACATTCCAACAAAGTATCCATCTCATTATCGTTGCTCGTTACATATTTAACTTTCAATTAAGACCTCGACGCAGATACGTATAATTTTACGAAAATGGTGAAATTATCCGATATTTCTGAAAATAGGATTCTGAGGATAATACCCTTTTGATAACAGATGTTATTCAAACCCATTCTACCCCCTAACGATAATTAAAACAGCAATGATATTCTCTAAATATACTCGTATAACCATAGAATATTTTACAAAATTTCTGGACTATTGAAACTATCCTAAACCTCCAGCTAAACCCTACAACGAGACTCCACTTTCCACAAAAAAAATCAAAGAACGCCATTCAACATTTTTTTTACAAAAAATTCCATAGATGGATTGATTACACGTGAAACAGTATTTCAGTGCTTCCGCGGAAGCGTGTTTAAAATACAATCGGTCAAAATGACATTATGTACAAACATATACGGGAAAAAATATCGCCCAGTGGCGCGCTGTCCATCTGCAAACAGTTAATCCACTACGTTATTCGATTATTTAGCGCATCGCGCCCGACCAGCGAGCGTTCCAGCCCAGAAAAGAGGGAGGGTATTTTGAACCCTGGCTGCTGCCACGGCGGCGACGGGATGACTTTAGTTTCGCTCTAAAGTTACGCTGAAGCTAAGTAAACTGAAACTGATCCGTTGCACGGCTCTAAACTTTCTCTGTAACACCGAAGTACGGGAATTAAAAGGCAGCGTGACTGGGGAGAAGTAACATCATCTCTGACGAGTGTGCTGACGTTCACCAAATCGACCGTATTTTCATGCATACTCGGTTCAAAAGATTGATGATATCCCTATCCTATACAAATAATTACATGGGCGACACGATGCGACTACACTTTTATTGAAAGTATAACGGTCCGTGTATAACTTCTAATTTTAGGGGTGCATTCTACTTTGCCGGTCGAAAAAGAGGCCGATTTTCATGAATTTTTTTCAAGAACTAATGCTCGGATTTTAATGTTTTTTTTTGGGTTAAATTTTTATTATTCCTTGCTGTACAATTACAAGTGTGTGGATTTAAATCGCAATGTTTGTGCCTCGGTGAGAACACAGGCCCTCTGCGGAAGTCCTCCTCGGCCTTAAAGTGGTCCCAAAATGATAAAAATAGAATGATTATGTCATATAGGGGTGTACGCATAAAGTGGACCAGAATCGTCCAGGGATGAAAAATAATTTTTGTTCCATCCACTAGAAACTTCAAAAAAAACAGGCGGAAAATTTAGAACTGTTTCTTTACAACGCCGCTATTTTGTAACCACTTTTGATAAATCAATAATTGTAGTCCACTTTATGCGTACAAACCTAGAGAACACAATCATTTTATTTTTATAATTTTAGAACCACTTTGACGCCGAGGAGGATTTCTGCAGCGTTCTCACTGAGGCACAAATATCGCGACTTAAATCCACACATTTGTAATTATATTTTGGAAATATGAAAAATACAATTCTATACAGCAAGGAATAATAAATATTTAACAAAAAGGAGCATTAAAATCCGTACAGTAGTTCCTGAAAAAGAATGTATGAAAATAGGCCTCTTCTTTGACCGGCGAAGTAGAATGGACCCTTAAGGGGTTAGGCCACCTTGGACGGAGCAAAATTGCAGTCATTTTCGGCATTTTTTTTAGGAAGATAATAAAATAAACAGAAAATTTAATATGAAGCCTGTTATTATACAAATCTCGCCGGAAAAAAATCGTATTTTTTTGCTTACAAAATGGCGGCGGTAGAGCCGTGATACGCAAGATCTTGTGGAGCGACGTTTTCCACGGTGTTCAATCTCACGGCTATACCGTTTGACTTAGAACAAAAAACCAAAAAGATTTATTTTCTGCATGCCTAAAACTATGGAAGTACGTAGGGAAATCTAGAAACATTAATTTGTCTCGAAATGGTGACCATGGAGAGAAAAAGTGCATTTTTTTTTATAAAAGTGTCAATTGCACAGAACATATTCAAGATATCGCAAAACCGCTACGTACTTCCATAGTTTTAGGCATGCAGAAAATAAAGCTTTTTGGTTTTTTGTTCTAAGTCAAACGGTATAGCCGTGAGATTGAACACCATGGAAAACGTCGCTCCACAAGATCTTGCGTATCACGGCTCTACCGCCGCCATTTTGTAAGAAAAAAAATATGATTTTTTTCCGGCGAGAGTTGTATAATAACAGGCTTCGTATTAATTTTTCTGTTTATTTTATTATCTTCCTAAAAAAAATGCCGAAAATGACTGCAATTTTGCTCCGTCCAAGGTGGCCTAACCCCTTAAGTGAGGAAATGACCCCAGAAGAGTTAGAAATGTGACTTCACCGCGAGATGTACTTATTAATTCTTAATGTTTAAAATAGTTTTGTATATTTTTATTTCCAGTTTATGTAGTATTGAATCAATTATAATTAATGCAAAAATTGGGTTTGAAAATTTAAGAGTGCAGTGCTTATCCGTGAAAAAGGGACTTTTTGGCACCCAGCGTTGTGTATAAATATGCCAGATTAACGCTTAAATAGCGCGCCCTGAAGAAGGCAACCCGTTTGCCTCGACTCAGGCCATTTTCTTCCGTCGCGCGTACAATTTCGCTCACCCTTCTTGCACGCATCTACGTCTTCGCGCGTTCTTTTTGCAGGTCGTGCCTCTTTTTTCTCTTCTTTGCTGTTCACACATCGTTTCTCCCCCAGAGCAGCGATAAAAAACATGTTTGCTAGGCGTTTTTCTTCGCCGTGGGTACAACTTCGTTCGTCTTCCTTGCATGCGCCTGTAACTTCGTTTAAGACTTCGCCTGTCCTTTTTCCGGCGCTAGTTGCTCCCACTGTTTTGCTATCGGTCTGTCGAGCACCGATGAAGGAAGGGACCGTTGAGGCGCGAGCTCACCCTTTCTTCCTACCGTGTAAGAGGGGACACTACGCGAGTGTCTACGCTGATTTTTTCTCCTTGACGTGTTTTACTGATTGAGCACTCCAAGTTTGTGACAAATTTGGAGAGTGGCAAATTTTAGGGTGCAATAAATTTTGGGGAGCGGCAGATTTGGGAAGCATCAAATTTCGGGGAGCAGAAAATTTTCGTGAGCATACAGTTTTTGAGAGCGCCATATTTTGGGGAGCGATAAATTTGGGGAGTGACAAATTTTAGGGTGCGATAAATATTGGGCGAGACAAATTTTGGGAAGCATCAAATTTTGGGGAGCAGAAAATTATTATGGCATACAGTTTTTGAGAGCGCCATATTTTGGGGAGCGATAAATTTGGGGAGTGACAAATTTTAGGGTGCGATAAATATTGGGCGAGACAAATTTTGGGAAGCTTCCAATTTAGGGGAGCGGCAAATTTGGAAAATATCAAATTTTGGGGAGTGGCAAATTTTAGGGTGCGGTAAATTTTGGGGGGCCTGCAATTTTGGGAAGCATCAAATTTTGGGGAGCAGAAAATTATTATGGCATACAGTTTTTGAGAGCGCCATATTTTGGGGAGCGATAAATTTGGGGAGTGACAAATTTTAGGGTGCGATAAATATTGGGCGAGACAAATTTTGGGGAGCAGAAAATTATTATGGCATACAGTTTTTGAGAGCGCCATATTTTGGGGAGCGATAAATTTGGGGAGTGACAAATTTTAGGGTGCGATAAATATTGGGCGAGACAAATTTTGGGAAGCATCAAATTTTGGGGAGCAGAAAATTATTATGGCATACAGTTTTTGAGAGCGCCATATTTTGGGGAGCGATAAATTTGGGGAGTGACAAATTTTAGGGTGCGATAAATATTGGGCGAGACAAATTTTGGGAAGCTTCCAATTTAGGGGAGCGGCAAATTTGGAAAATATCAAATTTTGGGGAGTGGCAAATTTTAGGGTGCGGTAAATTTTGGGGGGCCTGCAATTTTGGGAAGCATCAAATTTTGGGGAGCAGAAAATTATTATGGCATACAGTTTTTGAGAGCGCCATATTTTGGGGAGCGATAAATTTGGGGAGTGACAAATTTTAGGGTGCGATAAATATTGGGCGAGACAAATTTTGGGAAGCATCAAATTTTGGGGAGCAGAAAATTATTATGGCATACAGTTTTTGAGAGCGCCATATTTTGGGGAGCGATAAATTTGGGGAGTGACAAATTTTAGGGTGCGATAAATATTGGGCGAGACAAATTTTGCGAAGCATCAAATTTTGGGGAGCAGAAAATTATTATGGCATACAGTTTTTGAGAGCGCCATATTTTGGGGAGTGATAAATTTGGGGAGTGACAAATTTTAGGGTGCGATAAATTTTGGCCGCGACAAATTTTGGGAAGCTTCCAATTTAGGGGAGCGGCAAATTTGGAAAATATCCAATTTTGGGGAGTGGCAAATTTTAGGGTGCGGTAAATTTTGGGACGCGACAAATTTTGGGGAGCATTAAAAGGGGAGCCATAAATTTGGGGAGCGATATTTTGAGGAGCATCAAATTTTGGGGAGCAACAAATTTTAAGCGAAAGAAATTGTGAAAGGTTTAAACACAGCGGCTTGAGGAAACTTTAAAAACAATTCACTTCTTTTTCATACAGCAAATTAGCAATAACTCAAGCATTAATTACTTTTCAACTGATAATCACTTTTGAAAATGCCTCGACTCTTTTAAATTAAAATATTTGATAATATCTCGCGGAAAGGGCGGCAGACGCTTGGTACCCTAAGGGCGCCAAATCTCCAAACCCGCCCCTGCAAGTACGACCTTTACCCACCCGGTTTCATATCACTCTGCAGCGCTCGTTACACACGTAGTAACGCGGCTTTACGCGCGCAGAAGTCGCTGCCTCAGCTCGCCGCCGGTCCACGCCGGCATTGTGGGAATAGTTGACCGACTCTTCGGTATTTGTCGACCGATGTTTATTGCATACCGATGTCGGGTATCGAGAACCGTATCGGATAAGCTGCGCGAGCACGGGGCCAGGATATTCCCGATCCGCATCGAAGGAATAAAGTTAGGGGCGAAGAATAGGGCTCCCCAGAGACGGGAAATACGAGCGCAGAGCCGACAGCGGTATTTAAACAAACGATAGTTGCTCCCGGCCCGGTTTGCGCGAGCTTTCGCGATTCGAACGCCGGATCCGTTGACAGCCAGTGGAAAATCGCGAATTAGCTGCGTTTCATTAACTTAATTGAAACGAGAGCCTCGTCCGTCCATTTCGCGCAGATGGTTCGCCGTTTCCCTTTTTCCCTCTCCTTCCCTTGGCGCGCGGGCGATAATCCAACTGAGCGTGAAAAAAGCGAACGCGCGGCTTCGAGTCGTCGGGCTTTTTACGGACTCGCGCAAATTCGCTGGAATGAAAAGGATGAAACGTAGGAAATATGTTTTTACACAGCAAGACGCCCGTCCTGAATAACGTGCGCCGAACCCGGGACCCGGCCGTTGCTTTCTGTCAGCGTTTAATTAATTATTTCCATTACTGTTACGAACGGGCGGCTCGAACGTTTCATTAAATTTCGTGTTGGTGCGTGCTCCGTGGAGATAATATCGAAATGGGGGCGCGTGTCGACGTTAAAGGGACCGATATTTGTCTTTGCTGGAGCTACGCTGCCGCGTGAAAAAAAAAGGACACGACGCCACGTAAAAATTGTGAAGCAGTAAAAGCCATTATATTTTTATTTAGAATATTGTTCGATGTTACTTAATAATGGTATTTGATCGTATGCCTGTTGCAAAATAGTGTACTGCAAATTCAGCGCCAAGAATAAATTAGAAATAGCGGATGCAAATTATGCAAAGTGATTGTGGGTTATTCTTATTATCCCTCTCAAAGAGGAGGTGCATAAAATTGAAAAATTTCAACGTGGTCTTTGCAGATGCTATGAGGACTTATAGGGGAACTAGTTACTTAGTTTTTGCATGGAAGCTTTAGGGTAAATACCAGGAGGTGAATTTATGAATTTATGATACACTTCGCAATTTCGTAAACGACAGATCTTTTAGCCTCACATCCCCAAAATTGCTTGGGATTCTGGACACTTAAGTGACTCGATACCACGTTTTGCACATCCTTTAGTTTATAATATTCCTCAGAATATGAACCACGAGGTTTAACCAAATTATTAATTTTAAACGCTGTTTTTCAACAAATAAAACGCGAACTTTTGCGAAAATCACACCTAGAGGAAGTGCAGCATATTTGGAATACTGTTGGTAATTTGGAATACCGAAGTATCTAATAAACTACTAACGCTATTTAATTTGTAACACCGTAGATTATAGGGGCTAATGACCTCTTAACTAATGACATTTGTGGATGAACCGCAATTTTTACATTTTCGACTTAATCTGCAGAGGAAGAAAACGTCAATCTGCAAAACTTTTTCAGCGCGTATTCAATCGTTCCAATCATGGTTAAAATATGTCAAAACTTTAGTGTTAAACACTTAATCGACTCATTTGCATGTTCCTTCTATGGTTCCGTGCCAGTTTTGCGATAATTTCGAGAATACAAAGCGTGACATGAAATTTTCGGTTTCGATGCCATGTGGTTAATTCGGAATACCGAAGATGAAGGTAATTTGGAATATTCCAAAGCCTACCGATGCTTTTGTTTCACGCGTAATGGATACCACCGCGTCAGTTTCATCTGTCACCTGTATAACCTTTTAGGAGCATTTGTGTAAATAATGTCTTATAGACATCTACATCTTCAAGATTGGTAGAAACGTGTGAACCAAGAGCGAGTGCAGTATGTAACCGTTCTTAGCATTTTTATAAATATTCTGGTATACATATCTCCTCAAAATATCTATATGTTCTGTTTAAGTTTATAAAGTGAAGGTAAATTGGAATACCGGTATTCCAAATTACCTGCACCTTAACGAAATCGATACTTCTTGTCATTTTTCATTCAAACCAAAATTTCAGTTACTTTTTGTTTTTTATTTTTACTGACACTCAGAAATATGAAAGTTTATTAGTTTCCCTATGATATTATGTAGTTTAATTTGATCCCATCCTCTGTCGTAATTTTTTATTCGTCTTAAACAAACTGGTATTCCAAATATACTGCACTTCCTCTAATTGTTGGAAGTTCCGCCATTTTTAAAATATGCAATTTTTACACCATTTGTGGTTCATATTCCCACAATTGGCACATAAAATGAAAAAAATTATTGGTCTATTTTACATAACTATCAGAGACACTACAACCGGCGCCATTTTGCATCTAAAAAAACCTATTTCAGATACTGCTCTACTTCTTTTGTATTTACTATAATTTTAGTGTTATAAATTTTTTTTTACTTGTTCTAATGATAAATAAAGTACCCTTAAAGTTCCGAAAGGATTAGAGCGTTGGCGTCTTAGCAAAAAATTCCTAAAAATTGATACAAAAATACCCAGTTCATACGAACTCCTCCCCTTAAGGCAGGATACCACCTTTGACTGCGATTTTGGAGGCGTTTTTCATGAATTTTTTTTGCATACAAAGAATGCGCAGAAACAAAATCGGTTTCAGTCATTTATTAATGTAACTTTAATCTGTAATTACACATTTTTTGAAACTGAAAAAGTAAAAAATAATCTCTTGTAGGTGGCGCCAAAATACATTCCTTTGGAGGAACATCGTTAGACGGCGTGTCAAATTCCGCTCTGTACGTGGCTCCTAGAAAAAAGACCAAACATTGTTCCTATTAACAACAATATTTTTTAATGCTGTACGTAGGGATTTTACGAAATTTCGATTTTTAAGCAAATGGCGCTCATTTGAACACAAAGGTCAATTTTTTAGGGTAAAAAAGTTTAAAAAAGTTTATGAAATTGTGCACCAAAAAAAAAAAAAATAAAAACGCTACAGCAAAATTTCTACGCACATCATTAGATTATACCACGGGGAAGAATTGTGCAAAGTTTCAAGTCAATCCGATGAAAATTGTAAGAGTAATCTGACACGCCGATTTGAAAAACATCGTTTCGAGAAAAACGCGTTTAAAGTTTTATATAGATTTATATATCTGCTCCAAACCGGTTTTTACACAAGAAAGAGGTTTCGGCCACCTTTCTAATGAATGAATTTCGATTCTATACACTTGAAAGAGTACTTAAAGAACAAAATAAAAATTTCAATTTTTTTTAAGTGCAAAAGTGGTATCCTGCCTTAACAATATTCTCTAAATCTCAATCATCCACCAGTCCCCGCACAAAACCCGCAAGAACATTACCGAAAAGCTGCTAGACACCCGAAATATAATACCCGCCTCTTATTAAAAACGATTCCGCCAAACAAAATGTAACGGAACAGTATCGCGCGATCGAGGGAACAGCGTTCGCATAAAACTGTAGGTACACAAAACGGGCCTCGCCCGTCGTTCGTCACGCCTCTCATTTCGTCGTCCCGCTTTCCACGAATTTTCTCCATCCCGCCAATTTACCTTCGCCATTAAATGCGCCACCCCCTGCACCCCGGCCGCCCGCCCCCCACGCTGTAATAATAACTTCGCCGCAGATTTTCAATTTTTCGCGAAGGAGATGAAGCCGGATGCGAGCGTGCCGTTGAAAATAGAAGAAATAGGAAGATCGGCAAGATTCGCGTGCCACCGGAATCGGGGAAGCGGGTGCTTCGGGAGGGTGGTTGTAGAAGGAGGGGCGGAAAGGGTGGCACCAACCGCGGAATGCTTGGCGAAACTGTTGAATCGACGGGCGGAGGAGAACGACGGCGCTGGCGGCGGTTGCCCATCGCCAGCGAATGCTCCCCATCAACGCGACACTGATTTATCATGCCTTGACGTACAACGTAGACGGATCGAGGACGTCGCTGGATAAAACGAATCGTCGCAATTGGCGGTGGCAGGGCCGTGAGTTGTCGCTGCAGCGCGCCACTTGTTTACGCCGCCCGTTATTCCGCCCGTGGGACGAATAAAACTTGGTTAATAAATAAATGCATAAATATAGCGGCCGGCCAACAATTTGTCCCGCGGCTCCCTAGCTGCCGCCGCGCCCTCCTCTGTCTTTACTCCGCGTCGGACAAATGGCGTCTGTTTTTAGTGGCGGCCGCCAGGAAAAAGGGGCAACGGGGACGGATCGTCAGCTGCGTCGCCGCCGTACACCGACACCTAGATGCTTCGCTGTAGGAAACTTACCGCGCAACGTGGGTGTCGCGCCAGGAACGATCATTTTCGAATAGCTGTGCTCGCGGGGGTAACTTCTGTTGGCGGAAAGATTGGCGGGAAATTTGTTTAATAGGAAATAAGGAGGGGTTTTGGTTTTTTGAATTTAGGAAGGGGAGCCTATTTTTTGGGGCTAATAACGTAGGGGAGAGGTGCTATAAAAGGGACACTTTTGTTTAGCGTCCATTTTTAAAAAACAACTACATCACAAGAAAGCGTGTTTATTTCCCTTCAATAAAGGTATATTGCAAACTCATCAATTGTAATAGAAAATAAAAAAATCTTCAAAAATAAAAAAAGTGGGAAATGTCCCTTTTACGACTAGGTGGTTTTAAATGGGACAGTATAAGTCATGAAAGGGACACGTTAATAAAAATAAACTTATTAAGTATTACAATTATAATTCTAAATCTTAATGATACAATACAATGAAATGTACGAAAAAATGAACTCTTTGTAGTATAAATCATCAATATTTTATTATTAATGTCAGATGGAACAGAAAAAATTGAATGTGCCTTTTATTCCGCACGACTCATTGGCCCATTTACCGCAAATTTACATACAACTGTTGCAAATTTATAACTTATAACGAGGGCTAATTTATTGCCACACATTTTCTTGACGATAAAGTTTGTCGCTTTGAATAGTCACTTTATTAATTCTTAAATTTGAAACAATACGCCATCAACTAATAATTCATAATTTAAAACAACGTCATCTATGTATCAGATACACTAATAACTTTACAGGAAAGTATAATACATATAGTGGCCAGCAGTACATGTGTATGAGAGGGACAGCCATGAAACGGTCGTCTCATTTAAGACTTGTTACCCTAGTAGCATATTTGGTTGGCCAACGGTTGCCAACAGTTGGGAATTAGTTGGGATATAGTTAGTGTTTGTGCCTACAAATTCCCAACACAGGGCCTACAGCAAAAAAGTTGCGACAGTTTGCCAACGAATATTCAATGTTGGGCCTACAATTCTTATGGTTGGTTAATTAACAAAAAGTTACGACAGTTTGCCAACGAATATCCAATGTTGGGCCTACAATTACTATGGTTGGTTAATTAACAAAAAATTTACAACGATGGTTAAATGTCGTCTTACAAACGTCAGAAAATTTGCTACATCAAAAAACCTGTTGTGATTTTTCTTTTCTTATTTATAAATACGTAATGAGGACGTCTGTCTTAAGACAAATGTGAAATTTTAAGGAATGAGTCTAAAGGTCGGATGTTGATATTTTGTAGAATATTTCGCGTCACTGCACAGTTTTCATAAACAATTAATACTAGTTATGTAACTAGAAATTATAAGTGTTTACAAGGAAGTGTGTTGGTCAGCTGCGAACAGCGGTTGCTTTGTGAGCGGAAAGCTTGGTTTCGATTCTCCTCACCGCGAATTTTTTTTTCCTAAACCAGACCGGAAGAAGACGTATTTACGACGTTCTTTGAAGTTCTTTAAGACGCCTTCTGGACGTTTTTAAGACGTCTTTTGGAAAGAAGCCTTCAGTTGGGCCCAGTTGGGCCTATGGAAAGAAACCTTCGGTTGGGCCTTCGTGTTACAATCGTTGGCCCATTTAAAAATAGCGCGACACTTCAACAGTTGGCCAACGGATAACACGTCGTTGGCCCAACAAACTCCCAACAAATAAATGCTGCTAGGGTATGCTGTCCCTTTTACGACTATAAGTGAGTTTAATATAAAATAACCGCAAAACAAAGAAAACAATTAATTAAGCTTACCTGTTAAGCGTTTTCGTTTCAGTTGAATATAGGCTATTTTAATGATATAACACTTTAACACTTTGTATATATCTTAATCTCAAAAAACGACACAGAAAACCAATGAAAATTTCACTTTTACTGCCGAAAAACATCAACCGTGGATTACTACTCTGTTGCAAGTGAGACCGCAGGGAAGTTTACGTCAAATGACTAGGCACTAGTGTTGCCATAAACAGGAAAATAACTTGCATGTGTAATGCGTTTAGAATTTTGGAAATTCGATTTGTCCCATTTAAGACGTGTCCCCTTTATAGCACCTATCCCCTACCTAGCAAAATTCGGGGGTTGTTTTTAAGAAATTCGTCCGTTGGTGGGATTGATATTTATCTGCCAGGTAATCCGAAATAGAAAAATGAGACGGCGTTTTATTTTATGCATATGAGGCTTCAGTTTGATTAACCAGAATACCGATAAGTTGTATATTTTTTATTACGTAAGAAAATTGGTGAATTTTGATAGCAAAAATTGAGGATTGAACTCATCACTCTCCTCAATAATTTTTTTTATTCTGGTGTCATGCGTAACTTCTATATTTATTATTAAAAATTAATAAAAACAATTGCAGCTTCTTCAAAGATTTCTAAAAGTATGGTTAAATTTCAATACCCAATATTTGCTATTATTTTTAGCTCAAAAAGTAGGCAACAGAATTTGGTAATTGTACGTTAATTGCGTCGTGTTTTTGCAAAATTATTTCCTTCAGTTTTAACGCGCAGTAAATCTTTTTAATATAAATTATTCTTGATGTTGGCTCTCAAACAAAAATAATCTTATTGCCTCGTCTAAATTTCCAGCGCCACAATTACGTTTATGCCGATACAAGCTATCGTCAAGCAAACCCTCGCACGAATTTTTCCACCCCTTCTCTGTTTTCAATTTATTCACAAAGCTTTAAGAAACACCCTTCGGCTCTCCTTCAAAACGATTTGCGCCCACTGTAACCGCGCGCCGATTGGCGGCCGACATTTATAGCTGGCCGCGATTTCAATATTTGAACGGGATAAGTAGCCGAGGTAACTAGCAGCCAGCGAGCGAGCGAAAAGGAAACAGACGTGGTTGAAACGGCTTTTATTGCCCGCGCCGTGGCCCGGATTCGCGTCACGTTCAGTTTCGAAGGAACGAATTTCCATGCAGTCGCCGGCCTTCTTTTGGCGATTCAAATTCTCGCGTTCGCGCGGCAACGAGCTGCCGACGATACCGCGCGACGACGATGCTCCCGGCTGCACAGCACTCAGCACAGTCGTGTTGGAAACATACATACATACATCGCGAAAATTTGCCGCGGTGGAATCACGAGGTGAAACGAATCGACTACATCGTCTCTAGTAAATGTTTCCAGCCACTTTGACAGCTGATCGAATCAAGTTGTATTGGCAATCGAAGAAGCCTTTCAACATTATGTCTAACGCACCTTCTAATTAAGGGAATGTCACAAAACAGCTTTATCGAGAAAATTAAGATTTAATACTTTAATCCACTAGTAAAAAAACAAGGTTGGATGAATTTATCTGCATTGTTCGTAGGATGAAGCTTATATCTTAATTTGGCATTAGAAAAAAATAAGAAATAAAATAATAATTGTTTTACATTATTTTAATATTTTTTCAAGCTTGAACAGAGCTGCGTACAGAAACGAAATAAGAAACTTCCACTTCTATTAATATCAAAACAATGAAAGCCACTCATTTTATTAATTGTTAGATATTTTATTTCTCACAACGATGGGGTTTTTTTTAAATTTCTATGAAAATATTGCAACTCTAAAAGGCATTACTATTTAGCTCAAAATTAATGTAATTATTATGGCTATTCTGAATTATTTTGCTAATTACTCAGAGAATAGGAAAATAGTTAAATAGCATATATCGATTATTAGATATTACTTATACGTTGCAAAATTACGTAGTCCGACATTTCGACCATTTGATGAATAAATTGTGCGAAGAAGGAGAATTGGCTATTGAAATATTCATTTTTAAAATCACTGAAATAACTTGGTTCCGGAATTATTGTGAATTTTTATTACACAGATAAAAATTTACACTGGAAGGAATATTTCACTGCAGTTGCATATTGCGCAAACCTGCTTGCTCGCGAACCTGTTTTTCGCATGTGTGTAAATAAAACGTCGCAATCCGTTCAAATATGAAACCCCCTCTATTGATGAAAATATGATCTATGGACGATTGTGTGTGCGTTTAATTTTCGTTTTATCCAGCGAGTTATCACAATACTCTGGAAAGCTTGCAACGTTAAAACCTGAATATGTGGAAGGAACAGTAAAGACATGAATAGAGAGGGCTCCATTTATTTGCGGGTTAAAACGTTGTTGTTAATGATACCAAATCGATGATTCCGTTTAATCGCGCTCGTATTTTATTTTACCGCAGAACACCGCACGAATATGAAATACGCGTCGACTGTTTAAATGAGAACTCATTCGTTTTAATCGTCAGCATTTAATTTCCACTTAAAAGTGCTATTAATCAAGGTATTTGTGTGGTTGATGAAAGCGTGAAAAAAAAACGAGAGATCTTATGAATTCAGAAACGTGAGTCAAAGGGACGACCAAAAGTATAATTTACCACCCTGAAGGAATAAAGTCCGACGAATTTGTTAAATGCCAAAAATGACACACTGGTGCTGTTATTCTGGTTAACCTTTATGTCAACAGCAACATACCCGGGTATATTTTACGTTTTCAAATCGCTATATCTTGGAAACTAGCAATCGGATCGACCTGAAATTTCATGATATCCTCAACAAAAGTGTTTTACACCATATTCCCAAGTCTGAGTGGGATTGGACAATCTGGACCATAGTTATGGCCATTTTTCGATTTCTACCTCTTACGTCAACAGCTGCATACCCGGGTATGTATATGAAAACGCATGCAAATATGTTAATATAATTGAAAAGTAAACTTTATTTTTCATCAAATTCTTAAAATAGTACAAGAATATAATGATAATATAATAAAATAATATATATAAAATAAAAAATTATGAATAATTTGGAAATTATTAAGTTTTTAGCTACATCTATTGCATTGCGGCATATTAGTAGATGTTCGTCTCCGATTGTTTTGGGTTTTGGATATGTTTTAGAGGACAGAAGAACAAGATATACGTGTTTTTTTATTTTGGCCTGTTTGCATCTTTAGGGGGTGAAACCACCCCTCAAAGGTTTTCAGGTGTTCGTCTCCGATTGTTCTGGTTTTTGGATATGTTTTAGAGGACCGAAAAATAAGATATACGTGTCTTTTTATAGTGGCTCATTTTCATATTTAGGGGGTGGAACCACCCCTCAAGTTTATAAGATTTTCAGGTGTTCGTTCCCGATTGCTTTGGTTTTTGGATATGTTTTTGAGGACCGAAAAATAAGAAATGCCTGTCTTTCTATTTTGGCCCATTTGCATGTTTAGGGGGTGAAACAACCGCTCATAGTTCATTTAGAGGTACAAAGTTGTGTTGAATAAAACGTTATTTGAATTTGATTTTGCGTCATAACTTGCTTTATGGATGAGGTTCTTGTCGCCAGTGACCGTTATTAGGGGGTAAACTACCCAGGAGGTGGTCCACCCCTCATTGTAAGTAGCGATGGGAAGCCATAAAACCACTAATGTGGCATCCTGAAATAAACTATGTCTAAGGCTTTTTTTAAGAATTTTATGAATTTTTTTACTGGTTTTAAGTCTCTAAAATGCGCAGTTAACCGATTACGGCTAGTTTAGGGGTAGTTTCACCCCCTAAACATGCAAATGGGCCAAAATAGAAAGACAGGCATTTCTTATTTTTCGGTCTTCTAAAACATATCCAAAAACCAAAGCAATCGGAGACGAACACCTGAAAATCTTATAAAATTGAGGGGTGGTTTCACCCCCTAAGTATGAAAATAGGCCGCTATAAAAAAACACGTATATCTTATTCTTCTGTCCCCTAAAACATATCCAAAAACCAGAACAATCGGGGACGAACACCTGAAAACCTTTGAGGGGTGGTTTCACCCCCTAAAGATGCAAACAGGCCGAAATAAAAATACACCTAGGGTAGATGTCCCAATTACTGCCAGTGTCCCAATTACTGCCACTTGATTTATTATATGTAATAAAAGCGTAACGTATAAAAATAAATGTACAAAAAATAGTTATTATAATAACTATTTACGTTACGCTTTTATTACATATAATAAATCAAGTGGCAGTAATTGGGACATCTACCCTACATCTTATTTTTCTGTCCCCTAAAACATATCCAAAAACCAGAACAATCGGAGGCGTACACCTGGGAAACTTGAGTACACGGGCGCGCTCACCGGCAGGATACGCGGCATACTTTCGTTTTCATTCAAGCAGAGACACTTTCAAACCGAATTTGAACCTGACAAGTACGTAGAATTATGCAGAAATGTCCGCTGGAAGAAAACATAGGGGTGCTGAGTACAATACATCAGGGTAAAATGGTTTTTCAGCCAAAACAAACCCCCGTGTACGGAGTACACGACGCGCCCGCTCGTGTAAAACTTTTAGGCGCGCCCGCCGGCGGGTTAAAGTAAACATATTTTCCAAGAACATAACAATAAAAAGTTAGCCAGATTAAAAGAAATGTGTTAATTATTCACATTTTTGTCACAACGCCATGCCATTTCCGATACAAAATGTATGTGCATACCCGGGTATGCTGCTGTTGACGTACGTATAATTTTTCTGCTGTTGACATAAAGGTTAAATGGAAATCAGATTCTGAGGGCATAATTTGATTCGCGACTAATGTAATTCCGATTGCTTTATTGGATTTCTTAATTGTAAGAACGAACTCTATGTAGCTTGATGGAATAACATAATAAACAAAAATAATTCGCGTAAGGCGATTAGAACGCCATTACTCTGAGCACTTAAACTTCCCGAGATTAAGATATTTTCGTTTCTAAGCGACTTGTGATTAAGATGATTCGATAAAAAGGAATTCTGTTTGAACAATTGAATGAGTCTCTTCTTGAAACAGTATACATCCTCCATTACGTACTTATTTTCATAACAGATATACCTATTGTTTAGGAATGCCGGTTTTAAAAACGGTACTGGTATTCGCTGCTGACGAAAGCGTGTAACATTTTGTGTAAAAAGTGGGTGAGATATATTTTAGTAACCTTAGTGGGAAGTGGTGTTAGTTGAAGTTGAGAATGAGATACATTTTAATATATATTGTTTGGCTACAAGAGAGATATCGTGTGATCGAGTTCACCTTTTCCTAGTAAAAGGTATCTGAATTACATTAATTATAAGATTACCATGATTTTTTAAGTAGCAATACGTAGTTTTAAGTAGTTTCGTTTTTACTTAATTTTGTTATGTGCAAACTGAATATAGATAGTAACAATACTAACGTTGCAATGGAACAATAAATTAGTAATGATTTAAAAACTTTCAAGCTCTTTTCCGACGAAAAGGTAATAAAGTTTTTAAATAATGAATTTCCAATGTCGTGTTGAGTATTAAAGCAGTCCTTCTAGTAATTGTGTGTTTCTAACTCACTGAAGTGTAATGGTAGATGCGTGCAAGACGTGAGCTACTTACAATCAGATATGCCCGACCACATGTAGGGTTGTACTACTTGCTTGTCTCAACTCGCGCGGAAACAGAGAACGATAGAAATGCTTTTCCCCTTTCTACCCACTATTTCTTTGATACATGGTTATCTGAGTTTCCAAGAAATGGAATATAAACGTAGATAGTTAGAAACTAACGTCACGATTTAAAAAAATTTTAGCCATTTAATGATGAAACGATTTTCTCAGCCCACTCTTGACCAATGACACTTTTTCCACAACAATCAACTTTATAACTGTCAGCTTACTGCTCCTTTGATTATTAGTGGAAGAAAAGTGTCATTGCTCGATGGAAACCACGAGAAGGTAGTGGGTGTCTTCCATCAGGAGGGGACCAGGATAAGACAAAATGGATGTTGTGTGTATAAGATAATTTTACGTGATGGATTTAGGGGTTGCAGGCAAATCAATATCCAAATTTAAAATCATTCCAAAGTGGCATACCCAAGTATATCCCCAACGAATCCATATCCAATAAAACTTTACACCATGTCCAAACAAGGGACTTACCCTTATCAAACACGAACAGTAGGGGAGACCGGGGCTAGTTGACTAATGAGGTTAGTTGACTAATTCCCTTTAATTCTTGTATTATGGAATAAATTATGCTGCGATTCGCAATATTGGAGCATATGAATGACCAGCTTGCCATTTAATGTGTCGCCGTGACAAAAACTTGCGTGTTCTGTCAGTGAGAAGGAAAAATCTAAAAAGGTCGGCTGGAAGTAAATATTTTCGTTTCGACTATTTATGAATTTTTGTCCACTAAGTACTGCTTGATATTATTTCATGAATATTTTGTAGAAACGTGATACCTTGACTATAATTTACGGTATTTTATTTTATCCGGTGCGTGGAGGTTTTGTACGTACGACCCTTAACATGTTAACAATGTCGGACGGGGTTACTTGACTAAGCATAGGAATACTACTAATAATTGCATTTTTTATCCTCAAGATGCAGTCGAGGCAAGGAATTTAGCTGCTCAAGTCCACTTCCCCCACCACAAATCCTTCCAAACTCAACCCTACCAGTTTTACACCCTATCCTCCCTTCAAACTCTCAGGCCTTCCAAATAGACCATAACAAACCGGTACAAAATAATTACAGTATCTTAGACCATGATAATTAATAAAAAAAAATAATACTGTGGAGGAGTGAAAAAAAAATAAAAAAATTTATTGGTCGTAGTATACATATGTACGCGTTTCGTATACTATATTGATGGAATTGGCAGCGTATATATATGTTTTTCACATTATATTGATGTACTGTGACAGCGTATATATACACCTTTCGCATGCAAAGGGTTAAAACTGAAAAGTAAAGTCAACTGACCCCATCATATTTGTCAACTAACCCCGTAGCCGGGGTCTGTTGACTTATTCGCCTCACTACTCTAAATACAATAAAAACTACAACCTAGACTCAATTAAAACGACTTTCAAAATTATGCCTGTATACCCAATGAAATTTGGAAACTTTTGGTATGCAGTAAGTCAACAAAATACTAATGGTCTATTTATAAAAATTAGAAATGTAAAAAATTAGTCAACTAGCCCCGGTCTCCCCTACTATCAGCTCATTTCATTCAGGCAGCTTTAACACAAACACACGAGTGGCATTCATTTCCTAAATTCTTCTATAATATTTCGTGAATATTACCCAGGTCGTTGGTGGCGAACCTTTTTATTTGCGGGTGCCAAAAATTCATAAATAATATCTATCGAATTGCTGACGCGCCGGGCAGTTTTAATAGAGGCTAAAAATTAATAGAAAATTAATCATTGCAGAATTTTATTCAGACAAGTTTAAAAATTAATATAAAATTTCTTAAGAATGAACTCATCACGTGCGTGTCATTGGTTCGTCACGCCTGGCCTAGTCCAAAGCCACCCCACAGCCTCCGACCAACACCATATTCGCGAAACATTGTAGAAATCTTCACGAAACGGAAGCTAACCGACCCGAACTGTCCTACAGCCCGACGTGCATTCCCGTCGGAGCAGCTACAATCGAATAAATGGGTCGTTCAAACAGTAAAAAATTGAAAGAAAACCTGAGAAACTCTCCTCGATCAGAGCGGTGTTCCAATTGCGAAGCCATTGGAAAGACGCATACCCCGAAGCTGTGCGCCAATCCGAAACAACCGAGGCTGAGCAGCACGACGACGTCGCCGGGCGGATGACGAATAATATTCATCGACGCCGATTTATCGCGCTTCGACGCTGATCGATCGACGGGAGCCGACAAAGGGCGACGGCGAAACGGATCGCCGTAACCGTCGGGGACGCGAACCGTCGCGACCGGGCGAGGAATAAACGTTGACGTACGTGCCAGGCTGGATTCGCAGGCTGCCGTTCACGGGCCCCGTCCTCGCCGTGAGAAGCGCGGGTTCCGCGCGAGGAAAAAGGCACTTTGTCCTTCCCTCGCTCCCCCGCGAGTGTCGGGGAATTCTTCGTAACGTTTGTCACGAAAACAGGCGTGAAATGTATGCGGCCCCCGTACCAGCACCCCCAGGCAGTTCCTCAAGGAACTTCCCCAGTCACTTCCCTCCCCCGCGGCCGAGGGGGTGTTCGCAGCAGTCGCAGCTCCTGGGTAAACGTTGGCGTAATGCCTCTTCCCGCTCGTCCTGCTAAAATATTAACTCCATTACCGAGCGACGCCGCGTTCGAACGAAATCGCCCGCCATTTCTCGGGGGCCAAAAAAATGGCACCGCGAGGGGCACGCACCGGGGGGTAACCGCGACCTTCTTATCCTTTCGCGGGCTGCCTGCTAGACACTGGAGACCACCAAGCTTCTCGGCTATTGCTTCCTCGCGTCCCGCTTCCATTTGTCCCGCTCCCTGTATCCTCCCTTTGCCCCTTTCGGCTTCTTTCAGCGGCGACCTCAGGTCCCGCGGATGCGCCTGTGAATGTGTCGCGCGGGGTCCGGCCGCGGATCGGCGACTTTTCATTGTGCGGCCGAGACGGTGTCGCGCAGCTTTATCTCCCGCAGAAAGGAACAGGGGGTACAAAGGGGAGCACTTTAGGGATTAGTGACCCCCTTCAACGGGTATCGCCGGTGTTTAAAACGCTTCGAGGCTTTAAGCCGGGCGACCCCGACGCTTTCCGCTCGCTTTAATCGGCTGCGATTCCTGTGGGGGTGTTTCCGGGGGGAAATTCTATTGGCTTTGTGTCGAGGGGCTCTCTGCCACTGGGACTAGCTTGTGGGGCTTGAGGGTCGTCTTTAAATTCGCAAGGCATTTGGGGGAGGGTGTCGCGAATTTCGTATGTTTTCTTACAAGCGAGGGTGTTAGCGTCTTACTTCACCCTTTAGCGCCAAACGTATCATATGTGATGCATTCTTCTGTTTTTTGCATTCGCAATTCGCTGTTTGAAGCAAGCTGGACCTCCCTGAACAATGTAATCATTGGTTTTATGCGTTTTAACCACTGGGAAAAAAATGAAAAAATTTATTTTATAAAAGTATATAAATTCAGGCCATTTTGAACGATAAAAAGGAAGCGGAATATTTTTCCTTCAACGGGGTCCAGGTGCGGCCCCTAAGGGGTAATGTTTTTTAACCTAATTTTTAATATGAATAGCCTAAAAAACGATGTTCTATCGCGTACACGAAACTGACAAGGGAAGTTTGGCAACCTGGAAATTCAGAAAATTATGAAACTCGGTGTACAAGTAGAGTAGTTCATCCGTAACGCAACTCCATTTTTTGTTGGTGCCATAATGCAATTTTTGGGGGTGAAATCACCCCTTGAAAAAAATGCCGAACTTTCTTTTCCGTGGAATATCTGGAGAAGGGTGAGAGATATCGAAAAGAAGTTTAAACAAAAATTGCGTCCTATTTTTATATCTACAAAACCGCGTAAAAGTAATTATGGAATTAAGGATTGGTGGTGGGGGTAACTTGAAAAATATGGATTTTTCGAAAATTATCTTTATGCAATTTTGTAGATACAAAAGTAAGATGCAACATTTGTTTATACTATTTTTCGATATCTCTCACCGCTCTCGAGATATTCCACGGAAAAGAAAATGCTGCATTTTTTTCAAGGGGTGATTTCACCCCCAAAAATTGCATTATGGCACCAACAAAAAATAGAGCTGCGTTACGGATGAACTACTCTTCTTGCACCCCGAGTTTCATAATTTTCTGAATTCCCGTGTTGCCAAACTTCCCTTGTGAGTTAAATGAATTTTATAAACCTCTAAAAGAATTTTAATAACTGAAAAAGTACAATGTAAACAATATTATGTACGGAAGGGAAGGGAATTGAAATATAAAGTCTTGCGAATTCTTGTACTGAGAGAGGGAGGAGGTAAAATGTTGCCAAAATTACCCTTACGTAATTTAAGGACGGCCTCTAAAGTTAGATGCTGAAGGCAGTGAGGCTTTGAAGAACCGTGTGTTCTTTGTTTCTTCGCTCTACCTGAAATTGATAGAGGAATATCCTACTTGCGTTATAGGGTAAACCAACCAGTAATTGACCGCATACCAGTGAATGAACATTAGGCCAAGAAATGTCAATTATAAATTTATATGTTTATAAATGGAGTGTAGTTGCACTTTTAAATATACCATATTTTTAGTTACGCGTATTAAGCAAACATGAATAAGTACAATTCTTATTAAAAGTATTTCACGAATGTATCCAAATGCGGCCATTTACTGGGCTTCTACACGTTTTGCATATTATAATTGATTTTTTTAAAAATTACGATAAGAATAAGTAATTATTTTTATAGAAATTTCAAGAAAAATAAATTTAAATGCAATTTCAACAGTTGTTTTGTTGTTATACATAAATATATTCAAGTATTAATCTCAAAGATCCATAAATTCAACAATTCGGTCATTCACTGGTTGGATGACCCTAGGCTGATTCAGACACGACGAGTAATTTAGTCAAGTAGCGAGTAATTTAATAATATACCGTGTGTGGACACTAAAATTTATTCGAGTAGTTTAGTAAACCAATGGTAAATTACTACGTCACTCGCCACTCGACTAAATTAACCCACGTGTCTGAATCAGCCTTATGGATTAGTAATTAGGAGTATGATGTGACAGAAGAAGGTCAACTGGATTTATATTTCAACCCCTTGCAATTTCGTTAGCATACAACGAGACAATCAAAAAGCTTCCATTGTTAGAAAATGTATTAAACAATCGCGCCATTCTACGACCTACTTTACGAGGAACAGAAACCCAATTACCGTTTTCATTAGTAAACGACGATTATGAAAGACAATTTAACAGAACGAAGCGAATTTCTAGGAGACTGTAAAATGGATGCAAGGTTATCTCGATATTGAATCATCGATTCATCGTGGAAGCGTTCGAACGATCGTATTGTAAGGTTTCATTGAATATTCCATTAGGAATTATTACTACGGAATTGAGGGAACAATTTTTAACGGCCATTTAACGCATTCTTCGGGAACAATAGATTTTAATTTTCCAATACTTTATTGCCACATTGGCCCGAGCGTAGAGCGGGCGCAAAATAGGACAAAGGGGCCTTACGTGCGGAGACAAATAAGCTTCGATATCAGTTAATAATTCACAGGTTAAACAAAAAGAAAATGCTCCAGCATAAAGACCGCTGCCCTAACAAACGAGTTTGTATTTCCCCCGCGCGCGCGCGCTTCATTATTTATCGGTAATAATGCGAGCGGGCGCATCGATTTGCTAGCACGCCACACATTCTCGTAACAGACAAAACAGACGATTTATATTCGGCTGCTTTTATGCGACGCTCATTGTCTTCGTCCCTTCCTTTTGTCTGCACGAGCACTACAGAGTCTAAAGAGTTAAAAGGAGGACCATTCGCCGAAATATCGGTGATGCAAAAGACACTCTGGGAAATACACCCTTCATCCTATCGGACGCCATGTTAATCCATAAGCGTCAGTGACCCAGTTTTCAGACGATCACGAAATTGTACCGTTCAGTGGATTCAAACAATGCTGCAGTTTCCTTCGTGTATATTGGATAACGAATTGAGACTCGATTAAGGTTACGAGCAGTTGACACAACTACTTTCTTCGTGCCAGATCAATATTAGGTACGGTTAAATGGACCTCGAAGTTTTTAGAATTTTTAACATAAAATTTATAGTAACCAAGCAGATGGTGTTATCTTCCGGTTGATGAACTTCGTGAAATAAGAGTAAGGGAGACCGGGGCTAGTTGACTAATTTTTTACATTTCTAATTTTTATAAATAGACCATTAGTATTTTGTTGACTTACTGCATACCAAAAGTTTCCAAATTACATTAGGTATACAGGCATAATTTTGAAAATCGTTTTAATTGAGTCTAGGTTGTAGTTTTTATTGTATTTTGAGTAGTGAGACGAATAAGTCAACAGACCCCCGGCTACGGGGTTAGTTGACCAATATGATGGGGTCAGTTGACTTGACATTTACTTTTCAGTTTTAACCCTTTGCATGCGAAAGGTGTGTATATACGCTGTCGCAGTACATCAATATAATGTGAAAAACGTATATATACGCTGCCAATTCCATCAATATAGTATACGAAACGCGCACATATGTATACTACGACCAATACATTTTTTAATTTTTTTTCACTCCTCCACAGTGTTATTTTTTTTTATTAATTATCATGGTCTAAGATACTGTAATTATTTTGTACTGGTTTGTTATGGTCTATTTGGAAGACCTGAGAGTTTGAAGGGAGGATAGGGTGTAAAACTGGTAGGGGTGAGTTTGGAAGGATTTGTGGTGGGGGAAGTGGACTTGAGCAGCTAAACTCTTTGCCTCGCCTGTATCTTGAGGATAAAAAATGCAATTATTAGTAGTATTCCTATGCTTAGTCAAGTAACCCCGTCCGACATTGTTAACATGTTAAGGGTCGTACGTACAAAACCTCTACGCACCGGATAAAATAAAATACCGTAAATTACAGTCAAGGTATCACGTTTCCACAAAATATTCATGAAATAACATTAAGCAGTACTTATAGGGGATAAAAATTCATAAATAGTCGAAACGAAAATATTTACTTCCATCCGACCTTTTTAGATTTTTCATTCTCACTGACAGAACACGCAAGTTTTTGTCACGGCGACACATTAAATGGCAAGCTGGTCATTCATATGCTCCAATATTGCGAATCGCAGCATAATTTATTCCGTAATACAAGAATTAAAGGGAATTAGTCAACTAACCTCGCTAGTCAACTAGCCCCGGTCTCCCCTAAGGTTCTCATTTCTACTTAATGGTCAACTGTAGGTACGTAGAGACTATTGACTTTTCTATTAATATGCTAGAAATTAGTGGAGTAAAGTTAAATTGCATCGACCTGAGAAGCACGCAGGTGAAATATAAGAATTTTGTTTTAGTTTTAGTTTTAAATTTGCATCAACCCATTTGGGCCATTAGCAACCACCTTAATTTACACAAAAATGAAGGTAGACATAGGTATTAGATTAGATTAAATTTAAATCAAATTAAATGAAAAGGTCAGCAGTGACATGCTGAATAAAACTCGCTGTATCACTTGAAAATTTAAATCGCATCGATTTAAGAAGCGCGCAAATAATAATTAAGGCAGGATACCACCTTTGACTGCGATTTTGGAGGCGTTTTTCATGAATTTTTTTTGCATACAAAGAATGCGCAGAAACAAAATCGGTTTCAGTCATTCATTAATGTAACTTTAATCTGTAATTACACATTTTTTGAAACTGAAAAAGTGAAAAATAATCTCTTGTAGGTGGCGCCAAAATACACTCCTTTGGAGGAACATCGTTAGACGGCGTGTCAAATTCCGCTTTGTACGTGGCTCTTAGAAAAAAAACCAAAGAATGTTCCTATTGGCAACAATATTTTTTAATGCTGTACGTAGGGATTTTACGAAATTTCGATTTTTAAGAAAATGGCGGCCATTTGAACAAAAAGGTCCATTTTTTTAGGGTAAAAAAGTTTAAAGAAGTTTATAAAATTGCGCACCAAAAGAAAAATAACAACGCTACAGCAAAAGTCCTACGTACATCGTTAGATTACACCACGGGGAAGAATTGTGCAAAGTTTCAAGTCAATCGGATGAAAATTATAGGAGTAATCTGACACGCCGATTTGGAAAACATCGTTTCGAGAAAAACGCGTTTAAAGTTTTATATAGATTTATATATCTGTTCCAATCCGGTTTTTACACAAGAAAAAGGTTCCGGTCACCTTTCTAATGAATGAATTTCGATTCTATACACTTGAAAGAGTACTTTGAGAACAAAAAAAATTTTCAATTTTTTTCAAGTGCGAAGGTGGTATCCTGCCTTAAGAATCGCACTAGGTGCATAATTCTTCCGTTGTCGTGCAGGGAAATTCGGCACAGCTTGCGAGCAGAGTAAAGTTGAGTCGCATCGATCTGGGAAGCACGCAGGTAAGATTTAGAAATTGCTGAAAAGTGATGGTACGTTCGTGGCACGGGACTATAAACGGAGAGTCCAATTTCTAAACTTCGAACAGTTGGATCCGTTGGCTTTGCGAATTTACGATTGCCCTGCAAGAATCAGGCCGCGATATACCTACGACGGACAGGCGAAAAGAATCAATACTGGCAAGATAGCTATCGTTAACGCGGGCCCGTTCCAGATTCCATACGGTTACCGAAACGCAGCCCACGGATCGCCACCTCTGCCCAGGCCCTATAATTCTTCTCCCGCGCATTCGAATGCGTGAGGACGAACGTAAATCCCGTTGTTTAATATTTATCGCTGCTAACGCAATTGCGTCGCGTTCCATTTAACACCGAGTCAATCTAATTCCCACTCGTAATAGTTCATTACGGCACGTCGCGTAGAACACTTTAAACCCTCGAATGGCCTGTAGTCGGTTGACATTTAAGGGTAGGCGGACGGTTTTACCACCACGGGCGGTAGTATCAGGTCAGTTCGTAAGCTCGTGCATATTTTCTGGCAATTCTCATATGAAGATTAAAAATTAATTCGTACTCTGCCACCCCGTAGGTCGGTTTTAGTCATCATCGCGAAAGGAGAACTCTGATTTTAACGTGGCGCTCAGACAAAATGTGAAATAATGTATGGAATTTGTTACGTGGACCTCTTTTTTGGGGGTTTGAAACGGTTCCGAAAATAATTGTTTATAAAGGTTCTGATTAAAACGGTCATGGAGAACCTTTATTCCAAGTAGCTGTTGAAATTTCCAACTATTATCTGTTTCGGTTACGGTTCCTATTTCCCCCCTGATATCGGTTCCATGATCGTTATTTTTTTCGGTTCTATATTGGTTCCGAAACAGTTCCAGAATCCATTATTGTATCGACTTTTCCCTAACTGGTATCATTAATAATTATTGTAGCTGCAGATTACTGTATATGTGCATATTTTTTACAAAATCCTTATAGAAACAGGAGAAACTATTAACTTCCTATTCTGAATAATATAGTGCGTGTGTGAATGTAAAAAATATGTAGCTGATTTATTTATTTATTTCAACGCTTTATTAGGAATCAATGTGATATGTGTAAATGTTTCTCTTTTTTGTAACCGAAACAGATAATAGTTGGAAATTTCGGTTCTTCATAATAGTTATTCCGAATAAAGGTTCTTTATAACCGTTTGGAGAACCGAAATCGATATTACAACAGTTTTCAAGCCCTGACTTAAAACAAATTAAACAATTCTATTTAAGGGGTTACACCACCTTGGCGCTCGGAAAAATAGGTATAAAAGTAAACTTTTTTTTTACGCTGCCATTAAGTATATAAAATGATCATTATTTTGCACATATATATAGTAGTTTTATGAACAATTTACAATATTAACGATTAAAAAAAATAAAAAATGGCGGAGATATAAGCCGATAAGGACCGTCTTTTAAAAATCCTTGCTGATGGTGTACTTGATTTCTCTGTTAGGCATCGTCTCAAACATAAAAAATAATATTTTTCTTATTCAAAAGGGTAATAGCTAAAATGTGACGTAGGGAAAATTTTTTAAAAAAATTTTTGTAGAAATAACAGCTGTTTGAAAAAAAACTCGAATTTGCATCGAAATTTTGAGTTTAAAAAGTTTATAACTCTCGAACATGGCACCCAATCACAAAAATCCTACGTGACATTTTAGCTATTACCCTTTTAAATAAGAAAAAAATTATTTTTTATGTTTTAGACGATGCCTAACAGAAAAATCAAGTACACCATCAGCAAGGTACTTATCCTACTTATCGGCTTATATCTCCGCCATTTTTTATTTTTTTTTAATCGTTAATATTGTAAATTGTTCATAAAACTTCTATATATATGTGTGTAAAATAAAGATCGTTTTATATACTTAATGGCAGCGTAAAAAAAAAAGTTTATTTTTATACCTATTTTTCCGAGCGCCAAGTAACCCCTTAATATTTATTTTGTACCTTTAAGAGTAGCTTAATAAATTCCAAAAAGATTTATTTCATTACATGTTGTAATTATTGAGCAAAAAATCTTTAAAAGCGGTCAAAAAACTAAAATGACCCCTTAAGAAGAACATACCCTACCCCCTATCAACGAAACAGGCGCAGGCGAGCAAGCAATCGCCGACACAGCAGGAAGACCGAGCGGGGAAGTAGCGCTCCGACTAATAAACAATGAATCGAGTGAAACGTATAACCCACGAAGTCATTCCACATCTCTCTGGGCTCGCGTGCAGGTGCCGATAAAGCGCAGACGTACGCGAAGGAAGCTCAAAATTAATCGCCGGATCGTGTGTCGACTTCCGCCCGAGGATACTCTCGCCCTCGGCGGTGCGGTAAAACGGAGAGCCGGTAAAACATCCGGTTGCAATATTTAGATTACAGTTCGATCGCGGGGCATTTCATTTGGCCCTGCGTGAAATACGCCGCCGCGCCTAAGGTAAACGTACCGATTATGGAACGCTTTTCGGCAGGGATATTCAATTATCATCTAATTTAAATAATTAAACGTATTAACTTGGAAACCTTGTACACCATTTGATAGATAAATGTTTTGTGATTACATAATGAGCCATAAAATTGTTATTTATTAAGAGTAAAAAATAATATGTTTAGAAAACTAAAGTAAGGATCTGTACGTGTTATGAAACACCGCTTTCGTACCATGACCCGGTGTTCCAGATTCAGTGTCCCTATTTTGAAACAGTCATTCAAGTTGTTACAAATGTACCACTTTAAGTAGAAACAAAGATTGAATTGAGTTTTTAGCATCAAAAATATTCGAAAATCAAAATTATCATGAAAATAGTATTTTTGCGAGGTACTAAAACTTTAAAAACTCATTAGTGTTGGTTAGTGTTTTTAAATATGACAAATTATTTCAAGGCAATAATTTTTTAAGAAAATATCTTTAAACCAACCTTAATCTTAAAATACCTAAGTATCTACAAGGCTTGTAATAGTAATAAATTAAAAATAAAAATTTGCGCTTACAAGTTGTGCATGACATGTTTATAGGTTAGAATTTTAGTTTCATATAAAACCTTCTAATTTGGTATACATTTACATCGCTCTAATATAATTATAATAATTAAATTTCGCTGATTTCAACTGTTCCATAACTACGGACATTCGAAAAATTCAAGTACGCTATATGAAACAGTCATTTAATTATTAAAAAATACATCGGAATTGGAAGATTTGTAAAAATAAATAAAATCTAAGGTTAATATTATCACATACACCAATAAGCATATTCGAAAATAATTGAAAATTGTAAATATCCTTAAAAGAATCAGGCTCACATATTAGCGTTTTTCGTGCACACGGAAGCTAATATTTTTTGCGAGTATCGGACGTAACTTACTTAATTTTTTTCTTTAAGTTACATATTGCATATAAATCGTCATATCTGTGAATCTTGCAAACAGAAATGTTTACAAATGTCGATAAAATTTTCATACTTATTTTTATATTTCGTGAGAATTTTTTACTTTACTATTTGTGGTACTGTTTCGAAAGGGGGACGTAGTTAGCAAGGTGTTCCATAATCGGTACGTTTACCTTACCCGAGACAGGCGACGCGTTCGCACTTTCCATTGAATTTTCCAAACGGCTACGGGCGTCGCGTGATTGTTCGCTGATTAAGTTCTGCAGCTGATTAGCTTCTATTAGCGTTGCGTCGTTGTATTCGATCGTGTCGTAATTAAAATCTTGCACGCGCCTGCACAGCTGAATCGCTCTCGCTGGCCGGGTCTCCGGGAAGCTTGCCTCGACGTCTTCAGCGCCGCGACGCGCCTCCACTCTCCCCGGCCGATGCAGAAACTTTTTGTCAGGTGAACGAGCGCTCCGCCGTTCAGGGTGTTCGGGGAATATTCGGGACGCGGGGCAGCGCGCCATTATCGCGATTAAAATAAGAAGCGACGGTGACAGTTTCAACTGCGAGGCTCGAGCTCCTCCGCGGTCGGACAGCCACGGCCAGGGAGCTAATTTAAAACGCGACGGGGGCGCGTTCCCTTCGGGGGTTCGCGCTGGTTTCAATTAGGCGGGTACGCCCTCGCGAGCCTTGACGTCAGTCACGTCCCCGCGCGGCCTCGGGTTATTAAATGGATCGCAGGATCGCGGTGTTACGCCCGTTGATCGGGCGTGCTCAACGACGCGGCGCGATATTTTTCCGCAGATAAGGAGCCTCGCGCAAGACGGATGTGGTGGAACGGTACAGCCGGTGGTAAATCAGATGGGGTTTAATTTCAGAGTGGAAGCCGGATTCTGTGGGCGTGCAAGGCGGTTCAGCGACTATTAGCGGCTTGGCTACTGTTTCAAATTGCAGCCGTTGGTGTAAAATTCCGGGGGTGCAGAAGGCTTTTCTTTGTCACACAACGGATTTTTTGTGTAAATAGAGAGCACGCGCCTCGCGAATTTAATTAACACGCCGCGCAATCTCCGCGCTGAACTAACACCTTGCGCTCTCAAATTACACCGGGCACTGCGCTGCCAAGTGATAAGCTTTTCCCACTTTTAGTCAAATATTTGCGCTTTATCCCATTGGTGGTAGCTTCCGGGACTATGTTACTCGCGCGGTCTTTATATCTTCGTGTGACTACTTTGTGCTTCTTCATTAGGGTGGAGATTAAAAGTTAAAAAAAAAAAATTTCATGCCTGATTACCTTGATTTGTTCCTTTAGATGTAGAAACACTATATAAAGACTTTGGACTATACATTCCTATGTTTAGGGGTAGCTTGAGGGATTCTCGTGTAATAGCCCCTGAGATTTGTGATTTTTTTTTACATTATCCTATATAATAAGACGCTTAAGGTGGATGTTCGTTTGTTAGCAAAATCTTTCCGGAGGCTTTTTTTCGTACTTCCCGATGATCTACAGGGTTCAGACTCGGCATGAAGTTTCCACGGCACCCAAAGATGCCGTAAAAAATCAAAAATCTGGAAAATTCTATAATGGGTAGTACCTGTGGCCTAATACAGGTATATATGTGCAATGTAGTAGCCGCTAAATAAAGGTTACAGTAAAAAACGATGCTCAGCAGGGGAAGCTTTTAAAAAAATCGAATAAAGTATTTACAAAAAATGTCGTTTTCAAAGAAGTACTGTAAATTAGTCACCATAGATAAACAAATATTATGCTAGCCAGAGTAATTTATTATTTCAAATGAGCCTAGCTCCAGGTTTTGTTTACGCCAATATACCTGATATGGTGCTTACCTTCGGCGTCTTCTTATACAGGGTAGTAATGCCTGTCGGAGACAGGCTTAAAGATTAGTTGTTAATAATGCGTTAAACTCTTTTGGGATATAAAGAGGCATCTTTAAACCTGTAGAATTTTTTTGTCTTTTTAAAAAAAAATCTAAAATATCAGTTGCTTTTGGGGCTGTTAGACAAGAATCCCCCCTTAAGTTAGTCGAAGATTATAGAAATTGTGAAAATTCAACATTATAATGGCCATGTTTTAATTGATACATTTACGTTTATATTTGAGAATTTGTTAAAATTATTGTTCACAGAGACTCAGACATCAGACACTGCCTGTTTCCTGCTGTCAGGGTACAATCTACTAATCGTTTTACTTAATTATATGTCAGATGGGGCACAATGGTACCTTTTCTCAGTTTCTATTTTTCTTAACGAACAAACGAATGCATCTGAAATTTTTTTTAGTGTTCCATGCCCTTCCATATAATCATCACGTAGGGTAAAGGCAGGTAATATGGAACAGCACGTAATATGGAACTTCGTAAAATTTCGATAAAGAAATAACGAACTCTTCGGGTAATCGTTTATACTAGATCCCTAGACACAATAGACGATGATACTGAGAATTGAGCATCAGTCGGGCATCTATCATTGAAAGAGAAACGTTTATATTTTTCGTGGGGTGTAAAAGTTTCTGAAAAGTGCATCAAACAGTTAAATATTGTAGTGAAGGTATGTTACAAAGTATTATTTTGATATAATTTATCATTAAATATGTGTGTTCCTGATTATTCAACAATAGTTTACCAATAAAGTTACTTTCTTCTTAGTATAATTCTTAATTTCTTGTCGGAACATGTGTGTACGTAATATGGAACATACCGAGTAACATAGATGAAGTTGATAATGACGATGACGACGATGATGCGGAATGCTTATTTTGCGATGGTAATTATAAAAATAATGACAATGAAAAGTAGGGCCCAATGTATTCGCTGCTTTCAGTGGGCCCACGAAGAATGTGTGGCTTCCGACGTATTATTCACGTGCCCAACGTGTAGGACACGCAGAAAGCAGGAATAAATTAAAAAAATGATGTGCATTTATTTATTTGTATCTTCTACTTAATAAATCTTCATTTTTAGTAAAAAAAAAGTAAAGATTTTTGGGTTTTCTTTACAAATTTCCTAGGTGTTCTATATTAGGACCCATTTTCACTCTTTTCAGTTTTTTTACTATACATCAGGTAGATGGCCCCATTACCGACCACGTCCCCATTAGTGACCAATTATTCATTTATTACTGTTTATTGCAACATAGAAAGCGAAATATCAACCAGAAAGTTCAGACATTATAATTAGAGGTGTTTCATTTATTGTTTCATACGTTATTTATGTAGCCGTACATTCATCTTTAAGTAAATTCACATGTAAATTAGGACTTGGTCATTGACATGAAAGTTGACAGATTCTAATAACGTGAGGTTATACTACAGATATCATTAGAGTCGCAAATTTTACAATAAAAATACATGGAACCGTGCAGTAACGTACTCAAATTAACTAGAAATATATAGAGAATTATAAAATAAAAAGAAAATATTCATTTTCTTTCATTATTGTAGCAGAAAATCGTGGTCGGAAATAGGTACCGTCAAAGACCGGTCTGTACCAGTTTTGGGTTATTTTACAAGTGGTGTTGTTAGACCTAACTAAAGTACTCCAGTAATTTTTTAATTATTAAATTTTGAGTACATTTGATTTGTACTCACAATTGAGTACAAAAAGTACTAACATAAATATATTTTCTTTAGAAAATAATGGTGAAAACAAAGAAAAAGGAGCAGAAGCGCGCGAAATACACGGAAACCGAGTTAATTGAAGCAATATGTAAAATAAAATCTGGAGTACCCATATGCAAGGTCAGCCGTGAATTTGGTATTCCTAAAACCACATTGTTATATAAGAAAAGGGAGCCCATAACATCGATAATTGTTTCATTTTCATAAAATGTTAATAAAAATAGTTTGTTATACTCACGAACACAAATTTAATAAACAAAATGATGCATTTACAATGGGGGAAACTGCTGGTCAATAATGGGGACGTGAGACGGTCGATAGATGGTACAAGTTGGTCAATAAAGGGGACATCAGGTCCAATATAATTTTCACCATAATTTTTGTGTAAATAGTCAAATATCACTCTAAAACTAATTTGATTAAGAAACTAGAGACTTCAAAAAATACAATGATCCATACTTTACTCAAACATTGTCGTATATTAGTAAAAAAATTACTATTTCGAACCAGTCACACTCTTAAACGGTCGCTAATGGGGACATTTACCTTAATTGCAAAAAAAATTGGATTTTTTTTACATTTGACTATGTAAATATGACTATGCATTAATTCCTTCGTCCCCTCATGTTAGTTTTATTTAAAAAAAAAACGAATTCCCCTACTTTTGACAAGCTTTTGAAATCAGATGTTCCATATTACCTGCCTTTACCCTACACTGGAAATTTCGCCATCATTGAGCTACCCCTAAATATATTCTACTCGATTTTAATTTCTGTAAAAATAGGGTTATTTTTGAAAAATAAACTCCACCCTATTCTACACCTACGTGTACTCTACCATTTTCGGATCATTGAAGCTAGCTTCTAGCGCCCAAAAATCGGCGCAAAGCCTGCTTTTATCTTCCTCGTCCTTTCTGACAGCATTAACATTCCAGCAGGCCTTCCCGGTCGGGGCTCGTGTCGCTTCGCCATCGCTTTGGATCTACTTTCGTTTCCCCGTGGCCACCCGATCCCTTCGGCGAGGGCAGTACTCCGAGCAGATCTTTGATCGGGGCACGGGGACGGATTAGCCTCTCCTGTAATTTTAATCCGCGCCACGATGCCCCGTGCCCGACAGAATGTGACAGGAATAGTTAGGTCTGATCGCAAACACGCGTCGCTTTGAGGAGGAAGTCAGCGGGCCGTTCGAGCGGCTCCGACATGCACAAACACTGTGCGCACGTGCACAGGGTGAGCCCCGAGAAATGGGACGACCGAGCGTGTCAGCTGGACTTGAACATTCCGTGGAACGGACGACTCAACACTTCGGGGCTTCTCGGAGTTAATAAATACCGTCTCTTTAAGGGGTAAAACCACTCTAGAGGCAGAAAAAAAGACCTAAATTTGACAATTTATTTTCGGAGTATGACAAACGAAATAGAATTTCTTTTCAGAGGGTTTATTTAACACATATTGAAGTACGGAAAACAATTTTTTTATTGTCATTTTCCGTCATTGCCCGTCGTCGAAACCACTTCTTTCAAACTGGGAGGACGGATTTCTCGGAGACTAGGGTAGAACCCCCAATTACTGACACCTACCCAATTACTGTCACCTTAAGCTATTTTACTGAAAATAACGAATAAATAAACGTTCTAAAGCCATACACAAAAAGAATTATGTAATTCAACCTATAATCTATACGCTAGAAAATGCACCACTTAATATATTTTTTTCATTAATTTCTATAAGACGATACAAAATTTTAATTTGATGACAACAGTGGAAATGGCGACTTCCTTACTAGTGAAAGAGAAAACAGGGCATTAAAGAAAGGGCTATAATTACTATATTTAAATTATTTACATAATAAACAATAATTTTTTAGTACAATATAAGTATCATAGAAAGTCACAACGATCGTAATATAACGATTAATTAAGCCTTTTTAATTAATATATGGGTGATAGTGATTGGTACAAGCGTTTCAAGCATTTTGGTATTACTGTCATAGCAGTAGTTGCTCATGTACATGAGACGACATAACCGTAAAATGAGTAATAAACAGTATTAGGTTAGCTGGCAGTAATTGGGGTGTCAGTAATTCAGTCACACACGTTTTAGAGGTGTCAGTAATTGATCTAGAAATATGTTTTTTAGATTAATGAATTTATATATAAAAATAGAAATTCTAAGACCCACAAAATGTTTTTCATGAAGTAAACATATTAAACCGTGATAAAAAAAAATAAAAAACTTATACTTTTAGTCAATAAATACAGATATTATGCAATAATATTAGAGTCAGTCCTTAGTGTGTCAGTAATTGGGGCTTCTACCCTATTGCATGGATCGATTTGAAATTTTTACAGTAGCTTCACAACAATATTCTCTTTGGAAGTATGTAGCCGTTTTTTGATTGAATGTAAACTTTTTTTTTTACAAACAATTTAATGCTCATGTTTAGGGTAAAAAATCGATTCATTTCTTAAAAAGTGCACCACTTCCACAAAAATTGATTAAAAAAAAAAACCTTACGTACTTCCAAAGCCAATTGTATATAGATTATAATTTTTTTTTATTTTTGTTCCCGGACTCATACATGCCGAGAAATCCGCCCTCCCGTGGCGGTGTTTTCAAAAAAGCTGTTTTCGACGACGGGCTCTGTCGCCGCCATTTTGCATGAAAATGACAATAAAAAAATTGTTTTTCGTACTTCAATATGTGTTAAATAAACCCTCTGAAAAGAAATTTTATTCCGTTTGTCATACTCCAAAAATAAATTATCAAATTTAGGTCTTGTTTCCTGCCTCTAGAGTGGTTTTACCCCTTAAAGGGCCCTCCTAATTGAGAAACTTGAGAAAATAGAACTTTGTTTGTATAGCCTGATGGTATAGAATACACGTGTTAAATTGTATTGGGGAAACTCGTAAAGTTCAGATAATCATAACGTGTTCGAATGAGAGTATGTGGAGATGGTCGTTCTTCGTGCAAAAGCAAGTGGAAAATGTGAAGTAAAGTTCGTTTATAGGAGCCTTTGTTTTCGATGAAATGGAGTTTGAAAATCCTTTAGGTACGCGAGCGGCTGATTAAAAATTGAAAGCACCGAATATAATGCTAGGGTGGACGAAATGATTTTTCTGACTGGCAAGTCAATTTCAAATTCAATTTTTTATGCTCACATCCCAGCAGGTTCTCCAAATGTAATTTTCTTCGAAACAGAGATTCCCAGATAGAAATTTCTTCCACAATCTTAACTTGTTTTTAATTAAGGATTAATTTCACCCACGATTACACATTCGCTGCTATCACTTTGTCCATTCTCAGCCAAGTAGGTACACGGGTATCTGAGGAATTTTCATATTTCATTCCTTGGAGAACGACGGAGCTTTTACTTTACTATAAAATGTATACGAATTTTGAAGCAAGATTCAAATATACCTATATTAAAAATTTCGAGTACACTCTGCGCTCCTTACATAAACTGTCCTATCTAGCATTTGTTAATTTTTTAAGATATATTTAAATATTTGAAGTTCCACACGTCTTTTACCTTTTAAGTAAAGTTAGAAAACTCCACGTGCTTCGTGGAGATCCATAAACAGTCTAATATATTTAACCTAACATCTTTCCAGCTGGTTAAAATATCCTATCTAAAACAATTATTTAATTGGTACGTTACTAAAATGTTATATTAGGCTGTTACAAAATAATGACATGATTTAATTTGAATGAAGGAAAATAAGGACGGTACAAAGTAAATGATAAAACTTCAGTTTCCTCGGTTGTTTCAAGATGCTAGACAGGACATTTTAACTAAAGAGGGCAGCCAGGATTAAAGAATTCTTGAACTCGATTGCTTAAAAAACGAAGGCCCCTATTAACAAAAATTACTCCACAATTTGAATTCGTTGCTGCACGTTGAAACACCCCTTTCTCGAAATTACCATTCGTTTCGGGGACACCCCGTATACGTGTCTATGCACATACGCTCGGCCATGTGATACGCGCGTGGCTGTGGTACGTAATACGTGCTACTTTATCCAACAGTGTACTACCGGTCGATAGACCGTATGAGCGTTAACGCGATAACCCGATGCGCCTCCACTCGAACCGAGTGACATCCCGAGATCGGCGGGCATTCCGTTGTAATGAGTTTACGTACAGGCAAGAACAGTCGTTCGCCTCCGACGTTCCCGCTGACCGAAACCAATCTCCCGACGCACCCCGTCGAACTTGGGCGAAAGTTGCCCGCCGCGTAATTCTCGTGAATTAATTGCCGTGGCTTTTCTCCGCAGCCTTGCGACAGGATTCAAGTTTTAAATTAAATTCGAGCCACCCGGCTGGCTCCCCTCTGCGACGGCCCAATGGGACCGTGCCCCCGGCCCCGCGTCCCCCGTTATTAATAATTGATTCACCGTGTAAAAGGGAAAACGAGCCCTTGGAAAGGGTCGTTTAACCCCCAAAGCCGAGTCGCGGCCGACAATGAGGCAAAAGCCTTCGTTCCGTTCCAATGCCACTGATTGGATTCTTACTAGCCACTCCCTTTTAACATTCCTCGTTTATAAACCCTTTCTTTCGTTTGCTTTCGCTGTTTCCACAGGGAAAGGCGTGGGAAATGGGGAATGTAAATTGCGCAGGAAAGGAAGCAGAGCGGAGTTGTGTTGCATTTTAAATCTGAGGCTGCTTGGACGACGGAATGGCCATGCAGTTGTGACGTAGTAGCGGGTGGATGAATTCTGAAACTTCGCTTCGCAGCTCGTGTTATTAATTAGGTGGCTAATTTGGGGATGTTTGTAGAAGCGTTTACTTAACACTAGCTTAAAGTACCCGGCGTTGCACGGGTAAAACTCCGATTATCACGGAGTGTCAAGAGGGTGAAATAAGGGGAGCGGGGTGGCATGTCCAGATTTCATGGTAGCCTATATTTTCCGCAGGGTTCTAGAGAGTAATTGTACAAAATTCGGTCCAGATCGGTTAAAAAAATCGGGGTAAAAAGTATCCTATATGTTATTCCTGGTCCTAGACTACGTGTAGGGGAGACCGGGGCAAAGTGAGACGAAAAAAGTTTGAAGTCGAATAAAATCTTTCCCTTTCAATAAAAATGTGTGGAAATAGATTTATAATATAATTTGAACATTACTGTTGATAAATTACGAATAGCAATACTTAAAATAAACTTAAAGTATATTAAAATTCAACTTGAAAAGAAAAAGCCAAAACACACCACTTTACCCCATGTATGGGGTAAAGTGAACTGCAACAAAAGAAGAACTTTAATTAAGTATACAGCTAATTATTAACCCCTTGTGCTGGAATGACGTGTGTAGCATGGCAGCTTCTGTCTTTTTTACACCGTGGTTGTCAAAAACTATGGAACTTTTTTTTAGGTTAGTTTCTGTTCCACCTCGCCGCGTGGCTTTCTAGCCAGCTGACAGGTTAGGCTATTGCGCACGTCACTTGCGCATCTGTTCTTTGCAGCCATTTGCAGCTCAGTTTACCCCGGTCACTTTACCCCGAATATGTACTCAATGGAAAATTAATTATTTAATAATGTTAGGATTAATGTTTTCTCGAACGCGTGTACATGTATGTTTATAAGCTTGTTATAAACACGCAGAAAAAATTTGGAGTTAAAATAACACATTTAAGACTCATTTATCCAAAAAGCTAAATGGAACAAAAAACCAATCGGAAGTCTCTAAAACTTAATTTTTAATTTTTTAAATGAATTTCCATTTTTCGATATCTGAATGTGCATAATTATCATTGGGGTATTACACACATTTATTACGTCACCAAAATTTGTAAATATATTCTATTGTTAAAGAATAAATTAAGAAAGCTTATTTTACCCCGAGGTTCATTTTGCCCCGGTCTCCCCTATACAAAATTTCAGAACGATCCGTTGCGTAGTTGCGACGTGATTGAGTAACAAACATCCAAACACACTTTCGCATTTATTATATATTAGTAGGATTACTTCACACAATGCAATTGCGGTGTCTTATTTTTCGACAAATTATAGCTTATAGAATTTTTCATAGCTCTGTTATTTGTAATTTCATAATTCTGAATCGTAGGAAAATACGAGGGATGTCTATTTTTCGTGATTTTGCGATTTATAGCATACTTTGTTGGTGACAAGTGAGACTACAAATTGTCGAGTCACAAAGGGTTGTAAAGTTGAAAAGGAAATGTTCACTGTCCACTGGAACAAAATACGGAATGTCCCCATTCTTTGTCCAAGCATAAGCTTCAAGCTTCTCTCGTCAAGGTAGAACAAGAAATTACTTGAGAAAATTAAATTCATTGAAACTTGCCTCTTTACTGGTGGACTAAAGTATTAAAACTTAATTTTCTCGATGAATCTGTTTTGTGACATTTCCTTCTTTTCCACTAACACTTCAAATATTTCATTTGATTACAATCAACCGAAGGGTTATTACCCGTGTCACGTCCCAGCCCCACCATGGGTCCGCGCCTGGTTAGTCTTCGCCAGCGCCGCTAGATGTCTAATCTTCTCACAAGTCCCCAACTCTAATCTCGTTCGTATATATACAAGTTCCAAGTTTATTCCTCTTAGTTCCCGTGTGTCTGGGGCAGGGGCCGTCAGCTGTAGCCCTACTGATGAGTCTGGCTGACGGTCCCAAGACGAAACACAAATTTCTTTCTTTTCCTCCTCGATCTTCAAAATGCCAATCCACCTGCCCTGCACAGTACTAAAAAAAAAAGCGTGACCGGCCTGAGGGATTACGGTTACGCCGGAGGCGACGGGGCAAGATCCCTTTACGTTCCGGAAATCACACACCCATCGGTTTCGGACGTAACAACCCGTAATAATAAATAAATAAAATAAAAATAAAAGAACCTGAAGACTACAATAACAAAGTGACTCTAATGACAATCTTCAGACGTTCAGAGTTGAGCAATGAGGATTCCTCTGCTCTAATTATATTAGCCAGTAGTTAATAAAGCTATTGAGTACTTCTTCTATCTAAAATTTAGATGTACATAGTAAATTGAATGCTGAAGAGCGAAGAAGAATGGAAATCAATCAAGCCAGACGTGGAATACTCAATTATTCAACTATGAAATTTACCAAGCTGAATTTCACCAGTAAGTAAGTACCAAACTAAACATTCTTAAATCCTACTATCGAATTTTCCACATACCTGGGGAATGAGCCATTTATTACAAATTCTATAGCTTCCCGTTCGTTTTTTCGGTCTACCACGTTCACAGACAATAAACTGACCCGGGCCTTTGGCGCGCCACTGCGAAGCGCGTAAACGAGGCACACGTATGTCCAACTTTGTGATCTACAGTCCGGAGAGAGGTTTAAACGCGAGCAGCGCGTGGAAAAAAATAATTGCGCGAGAAATTCCTGGAAAAATTGAATTCCACAGCCTGCCCCCGCTGCGTGGAAATAGCACAGTCACCTAGAGAGCTCTCGATCCGCCGTTTCATGCCCTTTCCGGTCAGCCTCTGTTAGGATTGATGCGTTCGTTTGCGCTAGGCATTTTGCGCGTACGCAACAATTGTCGCGAAAGACGATAATTCTCAGAACGAAACGAATAGCCGAATCGATTTTTGAAACACTATTTGTCCGCTCCGTTCACCGCTATTACAGCAAGTCGGAAAATTTTTCAAAGTGTCCCCTTAGATTTGAGCGACGCCGGGTTCTCCGCGTGGCCCGATTCATTTTACGCCCGAGAACAAAAGCGTTTGTATCCCCCGTATTGAAAGCTCGTCATTCCGTAGAAATTTCACGAGGCGTAGGCAGCGAGTTGGACGAAAATTTCTTCGACTGTGCGGCCACATTCATCCGACCGTTCATTACGGTCTTTTCAGACTTCCGGCGGGCTGGTTCGCAGAGAAAAATAGAAAAAGTTGAGAGAGCTTTGGCGAGCAATGTCTTCCTATTCAGGAGGGAGAACAGATGTGACGTAGAATGGAATGTATTCCTGTGTAAAATATTATCTTGTTGGATAATCTCTTATTGTTGCTGAATGCGCAAGGTTTCCCAACGATTTTCACGGTGACGAAGATTTCTTGTCGAAACCTACTGTTCTCGCATGGACCACGTATAACGACGAATAGATAAGTAGTATAATGTAAATTGTGTCAGACCTTACGTTTATTTGTGACAGGGGATAAATATTATAGAAGAGTGCCTTCTAAAGGTCTCGAGGATGAATGCAAGGAAGGTTGAAGAGTAGACTCGAATGAAACCCTTCTACGATGTTCTTATTCTTTCAGATATTTACGAGAAAAGGTGTTCGAAGCATTCGAAGTAAGTTCTATGAATTCTTTTCAAGTTTCAAGGGATACCTCTTTAAATGGAAACTCTTGTATACTTTTACTCGTTAGCTAAGTGCTGTCCACGAGTGGCACTCTGTACATTTGAAGATTTAAGAGGTACAGTATTTATTTATATTATACTCCTATCATCAAGCAAGGAAATGTAAATGTGAAGAAGATTGCAACAGTAGGAAGGTAGTGAAGGAACAGTGATTTCCTTTTTCTTGAAGGTATGGAATAATTAGTGTCGAATTTCTGATCCATATTTCCCTAATTTCTAAGAGAGCATATTTTTCTGTATATTTTATAGCATCTAATAATATCAAAGATGTACAGCCTTGTTTGGGTTATCGAAGATTATTGGAGCTTGTCACAATCTCAAAATATATGTCAAATGTAGAGGTAAATAAGTACTTACCTTAACTCAGATGTAATTTGAATCGGTGTACTCTATGACTGCAGAAGTGGACTTGCATTCGAGTTGACAGCTTCCTCTGAAGATGCACTATTGCTTCCCCTCAGGTATTCCCCTCGTTTTGAAAAAAATTGCAATTGGTTGGAATAGCAAAAAAAAAATAGTAAAGATCGATTTTTAAACTTTTGCATGCCTAAAATTTCATCAAAATCGGTTAACGTTGCTCTGAGCAAACGCTTAAAAATCTCAGAATGAGGTCGAAAATCGCGAAATTCCCGAAATCGCTCAAGTGTCCGAATATTTTCGTTACTCACTGTAAATAAAAAAAATGGAAAACAATTTAACGATTATATATCGATTTAATAATTTAACTGTCTATTCCGAACGTGAGATATTATTCTAAAGTTTAACGAAAATCGCCGCGAAGGCTATAGGGTAAATCCGGGAGACGCGGTCGAGCCGGAGAGTTGGTCGTGTCGCTATATTTCAGAGTCTATACGTAAAAATGCATTAAAGTGCAGACCAATTACTTCTCTAGAAGCCAAATAGCTGAATGAATAGCGTTATTTTGCTTCCTTCTGTGGTTTTCTGGATTTATAGGCTATAAAAGGTAAACTGATGTTACATTTAACCTCTTTTGTCAAACAGCGGTTGTACAGAATCGTATTTAAAATATACTTCTAAGTTTATTTTCCTTTAATGTTTGGAATAATAAGATAGTAGAGACATTGAGGGACAATGCAGCCAAAGTATTTGGCCATATTAACTCTTCCTCTCAAAGCTAACGAGAAGACCATGTCTCGCTGCAAAAAGGTGAGATGGTCGAGTTATGATTTTTTTATTATTTTTTTATTTTTTATTATTATTTTATTATTATTTTTGTTTATTTAGTTTATTTATTCACTTTTGTATTCATTTGCCTTGCTAATCGCCAGTAGGTAATTCACTTTTTTTTTTATGTGTTCTTTACTTGTTTACCGTAAACAAATTAAATATCAATGAATCCGTAGTTGTATTCACTCATAAATAATTTTGCTTTATCCTTTGTTAATTTTCCATGAATAATTATGTGAGTGGTCTCTGCCAACGACGAAAACCATTTCTCCCGGCACCTCGGGTGAGGTGGTCAGAGTCATGACTTCAGTTTTCAACCCGATTTACAGTAAATATTGTCTTAAAGCAAATATCGACCAGTTTTTCTGAATCGGCATAAAACTCTGAACATATTAGGTTTGTTCTGATAAAATAAGTAATATCTATATTAGTTTTAATAGCCATTTTATATTAGGTCGACCGCGTGTCCCGGATTTACCCTATATTTCCCGAGCGTCTTCGACACACACCTCGATAATGTCAGGCCGCCTCGAACGGCCAAGTATGTACGTGGTCCCAAGCCTGTTTACAATGGAAACCCGACATGAAAGTGGGGGTACACTTTTGTTCCCAAACATCAGCTCCAAGGTTTGTTGCAATATTTAATGTTCCACAGATTTCGATTTGAACAACACTGATTTCTTAATTAGTCCTAAAAAGTGTACACTATTTTTTTGGTAGAATTGCTTGGTAAGATTTACAACATTCTACGTTATAAATCTACCTACACCAGCCCTTGCATTCCCTTCATGTTACATTTTAATAAATTTCTATTTTCGCTTATTTTGTCGCACCAGGGATCAACGAATCTCCACTATACGTTCCTAATCGAATTATTACTGTTAATCGACAAGTAACCAGAGTCGACCTCGAGGTCCCCTGAACTCCTTCGCTCTTCATCCTCCATTTCCAACCCCAGGGAACCTCGCCATTGCTCAGAGAGCACCTACATGCTCCACCCTCTTGCCGTTTTTACAACGTCGTTCCATCAACTATACTTTTAATATCGACGAGTCACGGACGATGAGGAGCAAAAGGTGCGCGTTCCTCGCGACAAAGGAACGACGGCTTGTAAAAAGCTGGCGCGACAAAGCGCTAAATGACATCAAGTATCCGTCGGCGTTTCACGTCGCTTTGACGGCCCTACGCTGGCGACATGGTCCAACGGCTGGCAGCAAGCGCATAGTTGGCTGAGCTTCTCGCTCGCCACTGTAACACATTCGCGCAATATGGAAACAATTTGTCGCGGGTACAGCTGTCGAACGTGCATGCGCGCACACGGATGGCCACGCAGGACGTAATCGCGTCCCCGCACGCTGAAACCGATCCGCAAGGGGCCCCGCCAAAACGTTTCGCGGCGCGTTGGGTCGCTTTGCATTTGATTCAAGAAAAAGAAAAGAGCTCGAATGTGTCTCGAATCTTTGCTCGACGGTGCGTGTTACCAGATTAGAATAAAGATATATTGGGGTTGTAGAGTGGGGTAGTTTTGTATGAGAGATTTAATTGCATAGTCGCAGTGACGTTCGAACATCTGTTACAATAATACGATGATGGAATTGTAGAATAATTCTTTCAGACACGTAAAGTCGAGCGCGATCTTATAAGAAGTACTAGATTATGGTGTTAACCCTTAAATGCATGGTGTTGTAAAACTGCAACATACCGTGCAAACCACCTCAAACTTATCGGTTGTGCTCAATGCATGCCGCTGCAGAATTGTCGCGTTCACGGTAATATATTTTATCGAGTGGTAACATTTTTTTTTTCTTTCGCGAATGTTAAATGTCACTTTTGCTTTGAATAAGTGAAGACTCTCGGAAATTTGTTGGACGTCAGAATTGCAGTTTTGTTTTGCTGTGTAATAAACTGATTTTCTAAGGTAAGTACATGCAATAACATAAGCCTTTGCCTTACTAAAGCCAAGCATTGTTTCAGAAGTTTCCATACGTAAATTGTAATGTCTAGTAATAGACATTAATGTCCAGTAAATGCACAGTGTTGTATATCTGCACCAGGTAGTTTTTTTAATAAAACACCATTAAAAATTATAAAAAAAAAATTTATTTATTTTTCCTTGCATTAGCATGTACATGTCTGCCAAATATCTTTTTTTAACGAAAAAAAAAGTAAATCATGCATTTAAGGGTTAAGGATATTCATGCAAAATTTCATTCAAATCGGTCCACTAATCTTCGAGATATTTTTGGCATCGTAAATACTGTAATTATGAAGAGGCCTTGGGAGAAGGCTATGGCATCATTAAGATATCAAATTTCTTCTTAAAGAGAATACAGCTTAATTTAAGGGGACCTTCCGGTCTAGAGCCCAAAAAAATAGGTGATATTTAGGAATTAATTAAAGGAAAACTACTATATATAATTTAATGGGACTTTTTGCATTGTATTAAGCATGTCTTAAGTTATAGAAATATATTTTTTGTTTTTTAATTAATTATTGCAGACGGCCCTGGGGAGTCGTTAAAGTCAAGGCGTCAAAAAATTGATCCAAATCGGTGGGACCTGTATCTCCAAAAGTTATTATCCGATTCGACTGAAACTTATTTTATTTTGAAGATTATACTTCTGGCTAGGGGGGAACTAGAAAAAATTAAAAAAAATGACATTTTTTTTAGAAAATAACGACACTTCAAGTTTGAAATCACTTTTCCCCTGTACTTTTCGTCCTTTCAACGCGTTTGAAAATTATAAATTTTCCATTTTTTGTAATTTTTCTAGTTCCCCCCCTAGCCAGAAGTATATTCTTCAAAATAAAAGAAGGTTCAGTCGAATCGGATAATAATTTTTGGAGATACAGGTCCCACCGTTTTGAGAACACTGTTTCGAGAAAAACGCGTTTAAAGGTTTACGTGACCGTCGAGTGCCCGGTCGTTGCTCATGCATTTGCCGCTACTCAAATGCCTATAACTTCTGGAATTTTACGAATATTAACAAATCCTTTTAAACACGTATTCCTAAAAGGTTGAACATTCGAAAAATGAAATAAAAAAAAATCGACTTTTAGACCGGAAGGTCCCCTTAAAGGTTTACGTGAGCGCCGAGTGCCCGGTTGTTGTTCATGCATTTGCCGCTACTCAAATGCCTATAACTTCTGGAATTTTACGAATTTCAACAAATCCTTTTAAACACGTATTCCTAAAAGGTTGAACATTCGAAAAATGAAATAAAAAAAAATCGACTTTTAGACCGGAAGGTCCCCTTAAGCGCAAAAAGGTGTATATCTTGATTTTTCAATATGACGATTTTTTATATGAGAAAAGAATTCACAAAGATAACCCTATTTTCCGAGCTGCCAAAGTTATGCTACCCCTTAACCCTCTAGGGACGACTGGGACTCCAGAGTCCCATTCAGATTAACACATTTTTATTTACGTTCCATCAATAAGATCGAGATTTGATAGGTATAGTGACCTTTAGTAGGCGGAGAAGAAACTGTTGTACCATCAGAACCCGAAATTAAACTTTTTTTTTGTTATATTGTTATAAACAAATTAAAAAAAAATAAAAAAAAAAAAAACTAACAAGTAGTTTCCAAATCCGAAGTATAAAATAGACTATTTTAACGCTCAAGAAAATTCTACGTTAAGTTTAAAACATCCCCGTCCCTAGAGGGTTAAGGAGGACACCACTGTAATGGCCCGAAAAGTATAGGTATCTTTGGAAATTTATTAAAATCAAACTACCTAATGAATCTTTTTTTAAACTTTTAGGACTTTTTGCTGGATATTTAAGTTATACGAATATCTTTTTTTAAATTAATTGAAAGCAGATTTATAAGCTGCACAGGACCAGTAACTTAGGGCTTATTGCCCTAATCTGACAAAGCATTGTGAGTACATTTGCGTGGGATTTTAATAATGCACCTACACGTACTCATTCGTCTATCAAATTATATTCAAAATTAACCTACAATGTTACCTCGTTCCAAGTCCGGCTCCCTTGTTTCGTTAATAGTACAATTCCACCCCCTACTTCCTTTGTAGTCGCCGCGGCGAGTGCGCGAGGCCAAGAATGGGCGAAAAGACACTCGACAGCGACAGGCCATAAATCTCGGCCGAAATAACGGCGGGGCATCGTCTTGCCGAAGCAAGAAAGGCGACCACAATAGCAACAGCTTCATTAGAGCTTCAGCCTGTCCCCCGGAGCGTCGTGCTTATTACAAAACAAAACTGCACTTCAATTCGCAGTGCATCAACGTCAGAAACGGTGTGGCATTACCAAATTCAGCGCGACGCGACCATTATCCTCGCAGTCTGCTTCCTCGCCAACGCCAGCTCGCCGATACAAGAAGAATAACTGCCTCGCCTCTCATTAATAACTCGAGCGTCGTCCACTCCGGCCGTCCGCTTAAAAACGGACTACCCCCGACCGACCGAGCCGCGCGCCGCTCGCAGTGTATGCAACTGGTTCAGCGCGTCCAGGCCGGTGGTGGCGGCCCTTTTGTGCGTCGGATTGATCGATGACGCCGATGACTTTCCTCCGGTGCTCGCGTTTCGTGCCCGCATTACGTCGGCCTAAGTTATGAGGAGCGCGTGGCAAGGTACAGCCCGAGCTTCTGGCGTGTGACAGCCTTCATCGTCAGATGCGCGGGCTACACCGTCGCGCCCACACCAGCTCTCGTTCGTACGGCTGGATATTGTCCAGCGACTAGCGAGGCACGGCCATTCAATTGTCCGCCGTGCCGTCATTGTTCCCACGGGGTAATGAAAAACATTCGCGTAACGCGTCCACCCCCGCCGCCGCGACTTAAACGTAGCCACCCATTGTTTCGCACGACATCCGATAAAAAAAAAGAAAGGCAGGGCCTTTCTCCACTCGTTACGGTGCACGAGGGCGGGCCGGCGGATCGCGTGACGAGCGCTGGACACTTTACATCGAACGGAATGCCGTCCATTATCGTCGATCCTCGTTTGAATTGCAAGGAACGCCGGCGAAAAGTCGAACGGGAACGGAACGTCTAAAGTGCCTCGCGATTACGCGGACCCGGAATTGGGGCAACGGTGGAAATCCACCCCTCGCCAGAGGGGTGCGGGGCCGGGACGGAGGCTTCTAATGCCGCTCGGCCTCGCGGCGCAGGTGCACGGATTTTGTTAATTTGGGGATTTTAGTTTGTAGGGGGACTTGGATGTTCGAGGCGATCTTTCGGCACGGACATCGCGCTGCTTGCTACCCCGAGCGCACAGTGGTTCCAAAGTGACTTTTTGCGGTCAAAATTCCGTATCTCCGTCAATTCTCAACCGATTTTTGATTTCTTTGGCTCATTTTGTAGGGGATTAAATTTGCTAAAATATCACACAGTAGTTTTCCAAAATTTTCTTTAGGGATTAAAAAAAAACAAATTCTGAACTCTTGGTTCCGAACGAGTTTATTAACTAGTTTTTTCATGTAACATTAAAATGAGATAAAATAAAAGAAATATAAATTAAACAATTCAAATTTAAACAAATTAGTCTTCTTCTACATCTACTACATCATCATAATTAGACAACAGGTATTTTGCGTCTTTTTCTAGTTCGACAACCGTAGTTGGCCATTGGGACCTCAAAATCGAAATTAAAGGATCCGATGTTATTAATAAATTATGCATGATGTCTTCATTTGTCGAAAACCTCGAACTTTTTCTTGTATTAAATTGGCCAACTACGGTTGTTGAACTAGAAAAAGACGCAAAATACCTGTTGTCTAATTATGATGATGTAGTAGATGTAGAAGAAGACTAATTTGTTTAAATTTGAATTGTTTAATTTATATTTCTTTTATTTTATCTCATTTTAATGTTACATGAACAAACTAGTTAATAAACTCGTTCGGAACCAAGAGTTCAGAATTTTTTTTTTTTTTAATCCCTAAAGAAAATTTTGGAAAACTACTGTGTGATATTTTAGCAAATTTAATCCCCTACAAAATGAGCCAAAGAAATCAAAACTCGGTTGAGAGTTGACGGAGATACGGAATTTTGTCCGCAGAAAGGCACTTCGAGCGCTATCGCCAATTAAACAAAATCGGATTGACACCGCAGTGGTACATGGTGGCAGCTAATTCTTTTTTTAATTTGTTTATTACATTCTTACCCACATTTCAAATGCCCAAACTGTGGATCGGGAAGAGTCGATAAAGTTTTATTCACTAATGAACAATAATAAAAACGTAAAAAAATAAATCGCGGTTTTGACGTTATTCCATATTTCTGAACGCTATTAGGTTCCAGAATCATACATTAAATTGATATTTTAGACGGTTGTGGTTGTAGTAAACTCAGTAGACATTCCAAATTTTCAGCCCTTGTAAAATTGTATTTCAAACATTCTGACGTGTCAACAGATCGCCTATTTTATATTTCCGCTATTGCCCAGTGCCAATTGAAGATTTTAAGTAAAAATAACTACTTAGATAAGCAATATCTTATCAAATTAGCCCCAAAGATTGGTCTACTATAGTTTTCATCCAACTTTGTCAGAAAAAAGAATAGAAAAAAAACGGTTTTGGTTGCAATTCCGGTATTTGATATTATAGCAAATTTAATCCCCTACAAAATGAGCCAAAGAAATCAAAAATCGGTTGAGAATTGACGGAGATACGGAATTTTGACCGCAAAAAGTCACTTTGGAACCACTGTGGAGCGGCGCGACGGAAGTGCAGTCGTGGAATGTTAGGAATTCGGAGGCTTCTTGGTTCTGAGGGGTGTTTAATGGTTGTTGATTAGGGCGGCCCTTATTTTCCACGGGGGTTTTTTTTGCTCTCACCCCCTAATGTGGTTTTATTTTATAAAAAAATAGTCCCTGAAAAAGATTATTGCAAACGGACAACAGAAACGGGTGCCGAGCAGGCCTTAAAGTTTAGGATTCATCAATGGTTTGGATGTAGAGTTTTCTAAAAAATGGTAAGCCGTATCGAAATTTTGTTCAAATAATACTAAAAGAGCATTCAATTTTCCACAATTTTTCTATATATCATTTTTTCGTGCTTCCAACCATTTTTTAGATATATGCGTTTGAATGCACTTTTTTTCGTGCAAAAATCGCGTGAAAAAATCAGGACTTCAACTTTAAATAGCCCCCATTTTGATTTTTAAATTGAAATTTCCGAAATTCCCTGTGTTAATTAGAAGATACATTCGCAGAAATCCCACGAACAAATACTACAGTTCTACTAAAACCACAGACTATGTGAAACTGATACTGTCATTTTGGAAATCGAAGTAGAATTGGTAAACGAAGTCGACGACGAATTATTTCTCAAAATCCTTCCCTCGTCAACCCTCTTGAGAGCTGTTACAACAAGATTGCCACGATGGCAGTTTTCGTTCATGTCCAGGGCGTTGCAAGTTTTGATCGTCTCTGGTATTTTCTAACACTATCAGGGAAACTTCTACTACCGAGGAGAAAAATAGTCGCTTGATTGCTGCATCGAGATTTAAAGTTCAACTTTTCGTATATCAGATCACTGGAGTACCAAACTGCTCGGGTCGTCGGCGAATTCTTTATCTATGTTACTCGAAATGTTCGCCATTTATAGCTCGACTAAGTAGTCTCACGAATGTAATTGTTCTTAATTACGTGGAGGACTTAAAAACTAAAATAATACGAGAACGAGGTGTAAATAAAACGCGGGGACGTGTCACACTTTTAAATACTAGGAAGAGAAAATTGGTTAATTGGACTTCTGGGTTTATAATTCGAACTCAAACCTCTTATTTATCAGATAATTAATATAATCAATAGGGCTGCCTTATTTCTTAATAAATTCCTTCTCTCTAAGCCTAGTATTCAAGTGTCTGCAGAAAATCACAAGGATATCCTTCATTAAACTACTAAATATACAAAGCAGAGCCACATTAAAAAATCTCAATTCAAAAGCACAAAACTAGTAGCTTTAAAATCTAAGAAAGTTGTTTTCGTACACGTCCATTCGTCTTGAGAATAATTTCTTTCCTCTTCGATTGCTTTTCGCAAAAGAAGCCAACTCTTACAAAATTCTTATTACTATTTATTAACACAAATAATATTACGTTATTACTATTATTTTTCATCGTAAACTAGCAATGTTTACCGAGACACAGAATCACAAACTCACTAGTATTAGCAAACATTCAACTAAAACTTATTAAGAACCCTCGGTTAAACCAACAATTCATAATTCAGATAAATCAAACGATCCAGTAACTTCCAAAATGTAAAAACAGCAGCCCCACGTCTCCTTACCTGTATTCTCGGTCCCCAAAAATATCGCAGCAGCAGAAAAAATGGCTCTTCTTCCTGCAACCAAGCCGGTACACGATGCATCCGCGTTTCAATCCTGTCCCAATCGCATTCAAACCACCCCCAACAAGTCCACACAATCGCGCGCTCTCTCCCCAGTGCTTAAGGGGACCTTACGGTCTAGAGCCCAAAAAAATAGGTGATCTTTAGGAATTAATTAAAGGAAAACTACTATATATATAATTTAATGGGACTTTTGGCATTGTATTAAGGATGTCTTAAGTTATAGAAATATATTTTTTGTTTTATAATTAATTATTGCAGACGGCCCTGGGGAGTCGTTAAAGTCAAGGCGTCAAAAAATTGATCCAAATCAGTGGGACCTGTATCTCCAAAAGTTATTATCCGATTCGACTGAAACTTATTTTATTTTGAAGATTATACTTCTGGCTAGGGGGGGGGACTAGAAAAAATTAAAAAAACGACATTTTTTTAGAAAATAACGACACTTGAAGTTTGAAATCACTTTTCCCTGTACTTTTCGTCCTTTCAACGCCTTTGAAAATTATAAATTTTCAATTTTTTGTAATTTTTCTAGCCCCCCCCTAGCCAGAAGTATATTCTTCAAAATAAAAGAAGGTTCAGTCGAATCGGATAATAACTTTTGGAGATACAGGTCCCACCGTTTCGAGAAAAACGCGTTTAAAGGTTTACGTGAGCGCCGAGTGCCCGGTTGTTGCCCATGCATTTGCCGCTACTCAAATGCCTATAACTTCTGGAATTTTACGAATTTCAACAAATCCTTTTAAACACGTATTCCTTTTTAGGAATTTTCGTTGAACATTCGAAAAATGAAGTAAAAAGAAAAATCGACTTTTAGACCGGAAGGTCCCCTTAAGTTAATTTCGAACAAATTCCCGCCATCGAAGCCCGACAACGCCGTCAGAACCGCAGGCTGGCCTCCTGAATTTTGCATGCACGCGAGCACGGGAATAGGCAGCGCGCCATCGAAAAGTATCGGCGAGTCGAGCGAAACGACGCGGAAGAGTTTACATCAATAGGGGATTTTATTGGCCAGCGTTCGCGTATCGGTGTCCATGAAGCAGAGGTAAAATCCCCCAAGTATGGGCGTAAAATCTGCGCGTTAGATTCGCAACGCGTTGCGAAGCACCGCCAGTGCTTACAGAGCATGGAGCCATAATGGTCCCCGGCCAGTTTACAGCCTCTTACTCCGTTTTCTCCGAAGCCCCAAGGAACGGGCACAACTAGTAGCGGGATGGTGTAACTCATTTGCTGTCGCTGACGCGTAAGATTGGTCGCAGGCTGCTGACGCTGACGCTGAAGACACGGAACCTAATGGTCCTTTCTTGGAAGATTACAATCTATTGCACGAAATTTCATAGAGCAAATAGACTTGGCGAGAACTCGCCAGCCCACCTCTCTGCATAATGTTTTCGAACGAGCAACGCCCAGGAGGTTCCATTTACCGGGGCGGAGGATGGAAGGGGTCAGGAGATCTTCGTTTTCACGCGGTCCCGCAGGAGGGAAAGCCGGAGTCTCATTACCCCGGGCAAAATTCTCGCGCTTTCCGCTAAACGTCCGTTTCGTGTTAATGAACGACTTATCTTCATATTTGCTGTCACCGCGCGCGCCCGGCCAGGAGCTCGTTTACGGAAGTTGGCTAGCCGCTAACTATACCGGCTACGGAATTAATTGAGACCTCCTCGCCGGTCTATCTTGTTATCCGAGTAAATTCTGGATTCGTGTAACTGCTCGTCGGTGTCCCGGAACGGCGAGCCCGCCCGTCTAATTAGAAACGAGGAAAAATAAGGATACCGAGGGGAAGACGTTGCTCGGTCATTGCATCGAGTATACGTTGCCAAACATTGCATCCACGGCGCGGTATGCGCGCAACCATAATTAGGTCGTGCTGTCGACGTTTTGATGAGTGAATTGTTTAATCCAGGATTCGACTGTTTTTTCGATCGAAGAGTGTTGGTTAGGCTGGATTAGACTGAAATTTTGAGTATAATTGGGCCTAGTTGTGCAGAAAGCTACCAACCCTCGGGGATCTGAAACTGACAAGGGAAGGTAGGCAACCCGGGAATTCAGAAAATTTGTGCAACTTTGGGTGCAAGTAGAGTAGTTCGTGTGTAAGACAAACCTGTTTTTTGTTGGTGCCATAGTGCAGTTTTAGGGGGTGAAATCACCCCCTGGAACAATGCAGAATTTTCTTTTTTGAGGAATATCTCGAGAACGGTGAGAGATGTTGGAAAGAAGATTAATGAAAAGTTACATATTTTTTTATATCTACAAAACTGTGCAAAAGTAATTATCGAAGTATGGACTGGTAACTTGAAAAGTATGGATTTCTCGATAATTATTTTCACGCAGTTTTGTAGATATAAAAAGTAGATGCAACTTTTGTTTATATTTCTTTTTGATATCTCTCGCCGTTCTCGAGATATTTCACCGGAAAGAAAATTTGCCTCACGCATGAGCTACTCCACTTGCACCGAAAGTTGCATAATTTTCTGAATTTCCGGGTTGCCTGTGTTCCCTTTTGAGGAAATCTAGTTTAAAGACTTTAATTGTTAAAGAAAAGTAGCTCTATTTCTATTGGGTATATTTTATTTCGCGTTATTTTAGAATGTTTTTTAATGGGTTATTTAATAACCGAAATCAAGATCCCCACTTTAGATCTACAGCCCTCGGTTGCTCTCTTCTTTCAACGCAATGGCTGCTTGTGATAGAAAGCGTTGAGGACTGAATAACTGGTGTCTCGAGAGGTATAAACACTTCTCCACAGACACTGGACAGTACTCCGTCTGTGGATGGAGCAGCTCTTCTCCTCGTAATCGCGAAAAGAAATTGGCGAGCTTCAAGCTAACCACGGGAATTAACGGTGACGCGAACGCTCGTTCGGTCACGGAGCAAACTAGCCGATCGTTAATCGCGTAAACTGTTCCCGTTCGTGCAGCCTCGCGAGATTTTCGATTAAATTACATTGTCCAACCTCGTTTTCCTTTTCCGATTGCGTGACAAGATTGTCAGCTCCTGCGTCCCAGCTGAAGCCTACGCAATACGAAAACGTTTCTCGACACCGGCAAGCAGTTGCAACGCCGAAAGCTCGGCGCTGTTGAATCCTTCTGAAATTCTCCCGGCGAATCGATCGCCTCGTAAGCCGCGTTAATACTTATTCGCGGGATGTTTTCATATTCTCGTCGAAACATCCATTTCCGAATGATAACAGACGAATTTCGTTTTTCCGATTCAACGTGTTTCCTGAAAATTTTAATACTTTTAACGTATTGCTTGTTTGTCTTTCTGGCAGGATTATGGAGAGCTTGAATTTTTAACGTATTTGTTTGGTGAAATGGGATTCAGATTTTCTGTATCTTTGAGTTTGGTGGAATTCATCGGGATGTATGTGCAGTGTTGGCTTTCGTAGTAAATCTAGGTGTCGAGGAGAAGATTTTTAATTATTTATAGTGCGAAAGGTGGTACAAATTGTCAGTGGAATTTTTTATTAATTTGTCAGTTCTCACGCTGGTTTTGTTAAGTTGACCAAGTTTTACCTGAAACGTTGTTTAAAATGAAGTTCGCGTTAAGCGATAAGACACTATATCCCATACAGCACACCTCGTTGCAGCAGTATTGCAGGGACGTTGCTGCAATATTACGTTGTTGCAGGTTGCATTGCAATATTGTAGGAACGTTCCTGCAATATTGTCGTGCTTTATTGGAGTGGCAATGATCCTACAATATTGCAGCAATATTGCAATTTCGTTGCCGTGCAATGTTCCGTTGGCAACGATCCTGCAATATTGCGCCCACATCGTCGTGCAATGTTCCAGTGGCAACAGTCCTACAATATTTCTGCAATATTGGGCGCACATCGACGTGCAATGTTCCAGTGGCAACGGTCCTACAATATTTCTGCAATATTGCGCGCACATCGTCGTGCAATACTGTAGTGAAAACTTGTGGAAACATTACAACAATATTCTGAAGCAACTATGACTTTGTCAAAATTTTTCGAAATGTGTACATGACGTCGAGTGGATTCTACGGCGTGTTTCATTTAACTGGATACGCACCGCAATATTGCCGAAGAGTTGCAGGATCATTGCCACAATTTTGCCGTTTCGTTGTAGAATCATTGCCGGAACGTTGCAGGACTACATATTCGTAACGTTGCCCCAACTTTGCAAAAATACACACCTGCAATATTGCGAAGGCGGACATAGGACTGAACCTGCAACGTCTCTGCAATGTTATGTTGCAACGTTGCCATCTTGCACCGCATCATTGCAGAGACGTTGCTGCAATGTTATGGTGCTGTGTGGGATGAGGAGATTTAATTTATCCATATGTGTTAAAGTGACAGGGGGACGTGAAGTTTCGAAAGAGTAAGTGGAATAGGTCTCCGTGTGGTCAGACACGCAGTTCACTGTGCTGGCAAGTAGTAGTACAATTTTTTGTGACTGTTCGTACAGGAATCAGCTTAAAAACTAATCGAAATAAAAATTACTCACATTAATAAGAATCTTTCAAAGGTATTTAGACAGAATTTTAATGAATTTCATTAATGATTCCCAATTTATAACTAAATTCGCTACTTGAAGAAAAAATAATTATATATTTCATACTACGAAGATTAATAATCAAATTACGCTAATATTAATAATAAATTTTTCACGTACCTTTCTCCTATTATCGAAAAGTAAGAATATTAAATTATTTTCTGCTCCATTATTGAATATCTAATACTCAATTTAGGTAATAATAAAGAATAAACTAAACACCCAGTATGGCTAGTAAAAAAATTTTCTTCAACTTATAATTTCGGGAATAAAACTTGTGCACCTTACATTCCCCAAGTTGCGTTCTGCATTTACTTCACAAAATACTAACTTACACGTGGAAGTGAGTGTGCAAAGGGATGCAGAGCTTCCCACTTTCCCTGCAAAAATTCTGAATAACTCAACTGCTTACAGAAACGTCAGAAACAAATAAATGCCACTAATTTGCACCGTACTGTACACAGAGTATTCAAACTCGACCAGTTCATTGTCAGCGGGAGGAGATGGCAGGGTGAAGTAATCAGTCGCTCGCTACAAATCCATGTCTCGTTTATTAAGAAATACTGTATCGTTCCGACAATCGCGAAATGGTGTTACGAATACCATGGCCCTTTAAGCTATTACGCTCCGACGCAGTCGCCGAGTCCGCACCCCGTCGAGATGCAGCCGAAGTCACGACGCCACGAACGGATGTTACCGACTCCGCGTTACCGATCAACCCACACTTTCATCCACACTTTCATTACGCCGTCGCTTGCGACACGCAGCTCGCGCTATAATATTCTCTCGTGTTAAAACAACGTACACCGAACGTTTAAGAGAAGTAAGTACAACATCAAGGACTGTTTTTTTTTTTTTTTTTTTTTTTTTTTCAAAACGATTCACATCAGACGACCCCCTCGGTCTCCCTCTCGTTCCGCGATCGCGTCGGATCGTCGCGTCGGCTTCTCTGCGGCGGACACCCCCGAGAGCCACCCCCTCGATCGAGCCACCCGCCACCGATCGGGGACCGTGAAATTTCGCGGGCCGGGTAATCAAACGACCCCTGGATGGCCGGTCGCGCGAAACGACCGCGCTCGTTTTCGCCCGGGCGATCAGCCACCCCCCGACGGCGGTGCGCGTGACTCCCGGTCGCCGTCGTCGAGGTGGGCCTTCCTTTTCCCCTTGGCATCCGCGAGCGGTTCGCGCGTCGCGACAGAGAGAAGACGCAGACAAAGAGACAGAACACAGAGACACAATGGATCGCTCGCTGCGACGCGTATCGACGCTCCCTCGCCTCCTCCGCCCCGACCCGCCCCAAAGGATCGTGCACAGAGAGGTCCCGTCGACCTTCCAGCGGGAGGATCCAGCGGATTCAACGCCCGCGGGACGCTCGATGGTGGTGCGCGTCTGCCAGAGAGGACGCCCGGGGCGTCGGGGTCGCGGCCACTCGTCTCGCAGCTGTCTTTCGTTTCGACGCCGGTGCAGCGGCCGCCTACCGGTCCCAGAGCAGCCCCGCGCAGACCAGCAGGACGAGGAGGCGCAGCGCCCGGTGGAGCGACGGCGGCGACGGGCCGGCGGACGCCAGCGCGTAGGCGTAGGACGAGTAGCACTCCTTGTAAGACTCGGGGTTCAGCCGCGTGACGGTGCAGTAGTGGTGGAGGGCGCAGGCCCCGTTCAGAGGGCCGCCGCAGCCCCAGATCTGCTCGACGTCGCGCGGCAGGAAGACCGTGTTCGCCGCGTAATATCTGCGTGGACAGAGGCGCGGCACGCGCGGGAAAAGATAATCAGCCGATTAGCCCGTGGGGCAGGCGTGAGCCGCGGGCAGGCCCTGTCCAGGATCGTAATTAGCATCGTAATGGCGCGATTGCGTTGAAAAGGGTAGACAGTTATCAGCCGTCAACCGGCCGGGAATTATCGTGCCGGATAATTACTCGAGAAATATGGAAATTATTAATCCACCGGCGGCTAGCCAGGACGCGATCGTGTATCTCACGCAATCGCCGCATCGGATCATGTAAATGCTGCTGGACGGTGTCGAGCACTTTGCCACCCTTGCGCACAGGGGGTGCAGGTGGGCCGCGTTGCAGGGGGTTACTTTGTCACGGGCAATTTGTGTCAGACATTTGTTAGCCGGGCCTCGGGGCCGGAGGCAGATATTTCAAGGCTCCTTGCGCGGGGAGGTTGCACGTTTCGCGTTATTGCGAACCAGGGCGCGGATATTTCGGGCGTGTGGAGGAATGTCGAAGGGAGGTTCGGGGGTTATTGGACGGCGCGAGTTTTTGCAGAGTTTCGGGAGCTTCGGAGTTCTTGGGGGTCGTATGGAGGTAGGTTTGGAAGTTTGGTGGTTTTTAGTGTTGAGGGGACATTCGCATTAAATTTTTCAGAAAATCGATTTTTTTTTATAATAATGTATCTACGGTGTAGCGTCTGGGGAATACTCAGTAAAAGTTATAAGACGAAATTATTAACGGTATAGATTCTACAACGATAGAAGTGACACGAACCCAGATAGCACCGCACATCCCAAGGACGTCCTTTTCATGTCCAGTTTATATCCGAACGTCCTACGTCCATTTTTTAAGTCCTACGGACGTTCTTAGGACTTAAATTTCGGATGTTCTAGGAACGTCCGTTTCTTAAGTCCTACGGACGTTCTTAGGACTTAAATTTCGGATGTTCCAGGAACGTCCGTTTCTTAAGTCCTACGGACGTTCTTAGGACTTAAATTTCGAATGATCCAGGAACGTCCGTTTCTTAAGTCCTACGGACGTTCATAGGACTTAAATTTCGGATGTACAGGAACATCCGTTTCTTAAGTCCTACGGACGTTCTTAGGATTTAAATTTCGGATCTTCTAGGAACGTCCGTTTCTTAAGTCCTACGGACGTTCTTAGGACTTAAATTTCGGATGTTCCAGGAACGTCCGTTTCTTAAGTCCTACGGACGTTCTTAGGATTTAAATTTCGGTTGTCCCAGGAACGTCCGTTTCTTAAGTCCTACGGACGTACTTAGGACTTAAATTTCGGTTGTTCTAGAAACATCAAACAATCTTGTAAGTCACGTGATTGTTTTGCACGACTACATTTCGAATGTTCCGAGAACATTCGTCTCGTAAGTCTTGTGAATCTTTAGAAGACCTAAATTTCAGATGTTCGAAGAACAACCGTCTTGTAAGTTTTGCAGATGATTCAGGTTCGGTTGCAAAACAGTCTTACGACTGAACCTCGCCTTTGCGCTATTTTTTTGTGCAATGAAGACGCTGAAATGCTGAAATGTTCCCAGATAGCTTACAACGTCTTCAAGACGTCTGTCTTAAGTCGTCGTTAAAACATCTGTCTTGAGACGAATGTGAAATTTTAAGCAATGAGTCTAGAGATCGAATGATGATATTCTGTAGAATATTTCGCGTCAATGCACATTTTTTATAAATTATTAATACTCGTTATATACCTAGAAATTTGAATTATTTGCAAGGAAGTGTCTTGAATAGTTGCGAAAAGCAGTTGCTTCGTAATCTGGGAGTCGTGGGTTCGATTCCCGTCACCGCCAAAATTTTTTTTCTTAATGTCCTAACCCAGACTTGATGAAGACGTATTTAAGGCGCTTTTAAACCATCTGCAAAATGTTTTTAAGACGCCTTTTGGACGTATTTAACTTTACTTTCGGACGTTCGGAAAACGTTCTGAGAATGTTGACACAGCACGTCCTCAGGACGTTCCACTTTGTAAATAGGACCTTCCTACGACATTTAAAGAACTTAACGAGGACGTACAGAGGATATATGGACCTTCTCGGGACATTCTCCGAACGTACAGTACATCCGGAACGGACGTCCTTCGGACGTCCATAAGATGTCTTTGTGCTATTTGGGAACTAAGGTCGGTAGGGGAGACCGGGTATGGTTGTCTCATTTTCCTATTTTGATTTTTTTACGGGTCATAGCTGCAGGGAAGTTGATTCAAACTTAGATTAATATAAACTACGTACGTCCGATTTTATAAAAAAAAATTGGTCCTGTGGATTTTGTCAACCAGATTAGGAGATAATTCGCATTATTTGCAGGAACTATTTTGTGACAACATACCCCGAGGCCGGGTTGGTTGTCACAGTATCTGGGGTTGATTGTCACACATTTGGATAACTAAGTTTATGAATAAAAAGTCGATTCAATTAAGAAACCAATATCAATTCCTGGGACACCTCACCTCTGGACGTCTTCTTCTTATAAGTTTGCGGCATTATTATTGAGAACTGTTGCCAAACAAACAAGAAAATAATATCACATGATAGGCACAGCATGTTACAGTGGGATTAGCTGTACATGCGGCAAATACGTAACCCCAAATGTTCTGTGACAACTTACCCTAATGTTCTGTGACAACTTGCCCCAAACCGATAAACAATTTCACCTCTCTATTCATGTATTAAAAAGTTTAAAAAATGCAAAAAAATCATTACAATAAGTTAGAAAAAACTCTTAATTACGAGAATAATGCAACAATGTTATAGTCAATACTAAGGAACAACCTATACCGTTAAGGAACTAGTTTCTGATCAGTTTAGAAGGTTTCCCGCTTTAATATTTATTTTCAACCTAATAAAACATTAAATCATAAACTTTTTTTATACTAAAAGTTGAATTAATGTTTAAACTTCAAGGAAAAATTTTAAAAAGTTAAAAATAAATATATAATTTAAATATTTATAAGGTATGGAATAATAAGGTGACTAGGAACTAGTTTTTAATCATCTAAAACTAACAATACTAACTGCTTTCATAGACAACACATATATTTTTGAATTATCAATTTTTATGTTAGTAATTATTTCAAACAATTATTTATTGACATAAACTCAAAAGAACGATTTATTTCATGAACTGATAAAAAATTAGTGCCTGATCAAGAACTAGTTCCTTAACGGTACTTACTTGATAGAAAATACGGCATAATTTACTTCGAGCGCACGAAAAGAAAGAATGATACACCGTGTCTCCATGCGACTCCACAACGACTTGTGTGATGGGGAAGGAGGCGACGATATGTTTACGCATCGCCATGGATTATTAGTACATTCCTATTGTTTATAGTTTCTTTATTATAGCGCTTGTGACAACCTACCCGTGTGACAACCATACCCGGTCTCCCCTATCAGATATAATGGCCGGTGAGTTTGTTTTCGGGAACAACGATCGAGGAGAAATCAACCACCACCATCTGACGATCGTGGATTTGTCAGTTGGAGTTGCGCGGCCCCCGAAGGGTATGATGGGGTAACGGGAAGGCTGCTCGGCTCCGCCTGAACCTAGGGTAGATGTCCCAATTACTGCCAGTGTCCCAATTACTGCCACTTTATTTATTTTATGTAATAAAAACGTAACATATGAAACAAAATGTAGAAAAAAATGTTATTATGAAACGGAGATTCTGATTTACATAAAAATAAAAGAAATATATGTACTCATATGTACCTAGTGCTTAAAAAATAATATTGAAAAATGAAAGTGCCATTTGAGCGTCAAAAACGCGACGACGTTAGTAGGAAGTGATGGCGAAATCGTACTAAAGAAAGGGTCGCAATTTTACTATTCAACCTCTATCTATTGCATAAAATGAATTATTCCGGTCTAGAAGAGTTACTTTAATGATGTAACGAATAAAATACATAATATTTATTGTTAAGTGATAATAATTAACGGTGACATCATTAGGGACAAAATTTTTGGGCTTGTCCCTATTACTGTTGGCAGTATTCGGGACAAAAAAACGTGAAGTACGCATAACTGTCATCTGTCAAAGTTCAAATTCTTAACCGCAAAATCACGTGTAGCGTGTGATGCTGTGATATTAAATTATAGATATATATTAAATGTACAAATATATTAAATTATAATAAGATATAAGACATATAAGGTACGTATACTGGCTATTAATCAGTAAAAAGGACTGGCAGTACCTAATCGAGTCTTAGTAAAAAGGACCGACTGTAATCGGGTCTCATTGTCAATAATAGGGACCGTCAGTTATGTGGTCACAGTTATTCGGACCGACAGTTATTGGGTGGCAGTCATACGGACAAGACGATTTTTGAGGTGACAGTTATAGGTACACTAGGATCGCTCGCGAATTTTAATTAATTATTAATAAATTCTTCATATTTAATTCATAAAACTATTTTTTTTTAATAAAAGAGATGTTAAATAATATTATGTTTCAAACTGAAACAATTTTTAGGTTACACAACACGCGAAATGATTAAATGAAGTTGGGTTATAATCTTAAGGTGGCAGTAATTGGGACATCTACCCTAGCTGTTTGGCTGTTATTTATTCTTAGCGTAATAGTTGTGTGCGTTACGAAGCTACGCGTGGACCAATACGAGATGAAGCTATCGAGAAGGAATCGATGTTCTGATCAATAAAGCGCCTGAATTTTTTCGGAGCTAACGCACACCTATTCTGATGTGTGCATTTCTACGCTGACAGCTCGGTTTGGCCTACACGCCAGAAGCTTGGCACTATCCCCACCACTTCTGGCTCACTCTTGTTCTGCGGAGGCGAGAGCGAGATGGAACGAGAGCGAGTCAGAAAACATTTAGAAAAGGAGCACCGTGGCAGGCAAACGGTGTGGTGGGAGAATACCCCTCACGAAACTCACCGGCCAATATATGAGCCGTTTATTTTGAAAGTGGCCTAACTCCATTTTTCAATTTTTTCCGGTCACCATGGTTACATGTACAACTTCATGTTATTTATCAGTAAAGCATTTCAGGTTGCTTATAATCCGAGCAAATACGATAATTCTTGACACATAAGTTTTCAGAGTTAGTTCAATAATCGAACCGTGTAGTTTGAAAGTGGCCTAACTCCATTTATACTTGAATCAAGATATTTACTATTGATAATGTCGGAAAGCAGTGATGAAGGTAATTTTAATTAATTAGTATTTACAAGTTAACCTCAGTTTTTGGACAATTGCGTTAGTTGAATAACCAGTACATTTAATTAATATAAAACTTAAAATTTAATATTAAATTTTAGAAATTATTTCACCCATGGGGAAGAACAGAACAAGACTATTTAGTTCAGATAGTGAAGAAGATATATACCACCGGAACATCATGATTTCTTCAAATCCCTTTCACACGCACAAAATGTAGATGAGTAGTAAATTGTTTTGTAATAAATTTATGTTTGTAATTTTGTACGTTATGTAGTTAAAAAATGCTTTGAATCGCATAAATTATGTTTCCGAAGTGTTTTAACGATATGTAAAATAAATTCAGTATTGTTTTTTTTTTTTTCAATTTGAAGCATCTTAAATTATGTTGAATGGACTGGGGCACCTTCAAATTTTATAATGAATCTGGTTGTTAATTTTGGAAGTGGCCTAACTCCATTCTTGATAAGAAAACGCATATTATTCACTTAATAGTTGCCACTATTTTAATAGGAACTATAAATTTAACATCCTTAGATACACTTAAGGGGACTAGGCAGTCAGAAAATCGATTTTTTTTTTGTTGCATTTTTCGAAAGTCCCACCCTTCCCGATTAAAATGCCGTTTGGTTTATGTTAAAATTCGCAAAATTGAGGATTTTACAGCCGAAATGGTCGAGCGCGCCATAAACCGTTTCTGCGCGCACGCAGGTAGACTATAATTCCTCTTTCGAAACTTTAAGCGCGTTTTTCTCGGAATCATATTTCCTCTTCGTTTTGCAGTGATTGGGGAAAAACGGAGGTATCAGTCGATTTGAAAAAAATTCAGCATATATGAAACATGTCTAGTTACGACCTGGACCTACGCATAAGTCTGTAAAAACTTCTGGTTTGTCAAAAAAAAAAAAAAAAATAGAATGGCTCTTTTCCCTGGCGAAAAATTTCGTTTCTTTAAAATTTGCCGTTTTGCAGCCACCATTTCTATAATTTTGATTTTTTTCCTTTTTCAATAGGTTCAGGGCAGAATAGGGGCCAGGGCAAAGTATAAATTTCAGAGGATATTTCACAATTAAATTTCTTACGGCCAGAATCACTGCAAAATTACAGCGGCTCCAAAAAAAAAACGCCTACATATCAGAACGACTGTAGCGCTGTCATACATATGTATATAATATTCAAATCATTTCTTTTTTACTGTTTATAGTATTAATAAACATTCCCCGAGCGTACTAGTCACAATTTGTGTTCATCTCCTTGTAAATAATTCGCAAAAAATACTTGATTTTCGAGCGATCTGACTGCCTAGTCCCCTTAAGCAGTATGACTCATTAGTATCCTATGCGTATATTTTTAAATTCATTGAAACGCAAACCCTTAAATATCTCGATTTGAAGATAAATGGACTTAGGCCACTTTCAAAATAAACGGCTCATATCTGACACCGACCTTAGGGCTGTAACGAATATTCGAATAATCCAAGTATTCGACTAATTCAAAGTGTTCGAATTTCGTTTAAAAAACCCATATTTATAAAAGCCAAAATAAAAAAGCCGACAGTAATACATTCCCGACTAAAAACAAAGACTTACTACAATTTTCGCTGCCCGAAAATTATTGCTCCGAAACAACATAACTTATCCAAAGAAATCAAACATCCCCTCATAGATACTGACCTCCACAAACCTTAAGCGCAATTCCACCCAGCGCCGGAAACCCGACAGCGAAAAAAAATACCCCTCGTAACAAAATCGAAAAAATGTCGAAGCACATCGCGTTAAAGCGTCCAGAAGTAATATTCCATTTTCCCGCGGTGCTCTAATTCGCCGGAGTCAAACGCAGATGATCGATGACTCTTGTCCAGCGATACGATCGCGGTCACGTGGCCACCGCCCAGCACAGGGTGGACAGGGAGGTAGGGAAAAATTTGTCACCGGCAGAATTCTATACGTACCTGACGAAAGCGTAATCATTGGATTGCGTGAATCGGTCGGCCAAGTCGTGGAGAGTGATCGCCGTTATTTCCTGAAGATCGTAGTACTCGAGCATGGAGTACTCGACCAGCCAGTTCGCCTTCCCGTTTAAATTCGCTTCCGGTAGATTAAGATAGTACTGCGTATAATCCAGGACCTGAATGCGACAGAGAACGGGGTTTCGGGGGTGAGACGTGGGCGGGACAGGGGAGCGCTATATATCCCCGGCTCTTTCAATCGAGACGTCGCATAAATAGACTTTCACAGACGTACGAAGATCATGGAAGCTCGCGAGCATTCGCACACCTACCTGTCCGGTATTAGTTTCGAACTTGTACAGCCTTAAACCAGGATTGTTGGGCCCTCCGGGCGTGCTCGGCGATACGCTGGGCGCCATCATTATCCAAGACACGGGCAGACCTGGCAGGCACGTACATGACGTTTCACGATCGCAATCAATCCCACGAATTCCTATTATCCCCGTATAAGCGCCGGACCGCGCGCGCGGCCTTAATGTTACCGACGCACGGTCTACGTATGCGCCGATGTAAATAAAAAAGCAGGAGGGTAGAAACGTTCTAGGAGCGCATCAACCGTCGTAGCGTGACCGATAAAAGAGGCCTGTAAAACGGGCAGGGAAATATTCCGCTACTAAACGGCACACGCGGGGAATTTATTGATTATCGTTTCTTGGCTGCCGGCATTCGCGAAGGAATTCCTTGGGAATATGAGTCGATACGCGACCCAATAGAGATACCTCTGTGAGTTTACGTCCATCCGCGCGCTGTCGCTGGCTCGAGTGTCCGGCGAGAGAACTTTCAATGATTTTCATTGGAATTTAGTGGCGAGTGTTCGGGGAGTCCGGAAGCTCTAGGCAGGATTTTACCATTCATCGCGGCGCACAGTGTCGCGGCCCGTGTTCAAAAAGCAAAAAATTGTGTTTTGAAATTTTGTATTTCATTTTATGGATTTGATAGTAAACAGTCCTCCGACATAGGGGCAACATAACTTAATAACATAAATAACGGATTTAAGGTTAGTAATTACATTGAAAGTCGAATAACCAAACGCAACCTGCCACAGACTACACATAGGAAATATTTTACCCACTGCATTTTTTGTTGTATTTATAAGTTCTTCTATTTCTTTTCTTTTTGAAAATAAGCTAAATATATCCCTTTTTCGTTTTATTAATTAAAAATTCTCGGATTTAAAGATATGGACACGTACCAGTGGCTCAAATTATTACTTTTTTTGTCTCATCTTCTAAATTGTGGAGAGAATTAAAAAAAAAAAACGAAACATATCGGTTCTTTCATTTTTTTTACTACAATTAGTTCCTTTCATGTCCTTTAATTTGGTGTAAATTTTGTGTGCTCCCGACTGCTCCCTCATAAGAAAAAATACACATAATAAAACAAAAACTAGACAAATCTGTGCTAGAATATTTAGTTTTAACAGACACTGAGCTTCCAATTCCTTCAGATTCAACTGATAGTGACGAAGATATATAGTAAGAATGAATAATTTAAAATTTATTATCCATTTAAAAAATGTATTTATTATTAATTTATTTAAAAAATTAATTTTATTTTTTTTATAATTGTTTCATATGTTTGTTATTAATTTGTGTTTAAATGTATTTAAAAAAATATATATTTTATTTGTTTTACTTTTATTATGGACAAAAATATATAATAATTCATTATTTTATGTTAAAAATTATATTTTTTGTGAATAAATACGATTAACATATCAAATACACGTAAATAACAGTGTCTTAATGGAAAATTGATTTTGGATTTTTTCCCCTATATACTCGTTACACTGTGTGGCGCGAGGAAATAATTGCATTGTGATACCGCGGTGACTTTGAAGATATGTCCATTTGTGATTCCCGATGAATTGGGATTCCCCCGTAAGTTCTATCCCAGTTCATTCAGGCGTCTTCTTTCAACCGCGAGTCATTCAAACCCCTGCACATTAGCCACATTCAAAGTGGCACGGTTACGCAAATAATAATCCCGACCAGGCTGAATGCGCTTCGCGGATGCCGCTGTCAACGTGTGTCCGCGACAAGTTTTAATAAAGGAATCGAAGCGCCCTGTTTCCCGCGCTCCCCTGCGCCTGAAATAGGACACGCTCGAGCTCAGCCAATACACGCTGTACCCGTTAAAAAAAAAACCTCGAATAACGGCCACGTTTCAATCTGCCAGCGGAAAAGTCACAATAAAACAAAGCCCGCCGGGGGAGGGAAATGGGGGACGGAACGATATTCCTGAACGCGTTGCTTTACGGCCAGCCCTGCAAGGACATCGATTCCATTTCGATGCCGGCGAGATTAAACGGGCCTCGTGAAAATTCCGCGTTATTAAAGCTCGGACCGCGAAGAAAACCGAGGGGGATGCCGCGGAGATACGCTGCAAAAGCGGGGTGAATGTGGCGTGGAAGCGAGGGTAAGTTAGACGGGGGCCGACAGAGAGGTGGCCGCTCGGCGAGGGAACCGCAGAGTTGTAAAAGGTTGGCGAATCGATTCGACTGGCGGTCGATTCAGCCCCGATCCACTGCCCGCCGGCGAGAACAGAGCGGAGACGTACCTGTATCGCTGTAAACCACGCGGAACGTGTCAGAGTGCCAATGGCCGAAGAACTGACCGCGAATGATGTCCGAGTGGAGGGCGACCAGTTTCAGATACTTGGCGTTGTGCCTTTCGCTGAGAGACGCCGCGCCGCTCTCGCGATCGTCCACCCCTGGTGGCGTGTGGCCCACGATGTACACCTGCAACAATCGTGTCGCACATTTATTATGAAGCGGAACGGAATAATAGAATGTAGGATGTAAGCGCTGGTGGGCGGCAGAAACTTGAGAGCCTGAAATATGCAATGCAAGGGTTTTCTGAAAAATTTTCTGGTGAAAAGTGTTTTTGTTTTTGGTGTGGAAACATTTATTTTAGAAGGGACGGGCCTTCTTGGTTAAAGTGAGAGAAGGATGGAGTTCGTCTTTGTCGTCGTTTGCAGATAGAAATTTATTTAAGGAGATTGTTTTTATGAAAGGGGAAAATTGAAAACATTGAAAGAAATTCAGGACCAGTTAAATGATTACTTAAACCCCGCTTAATTTCACGCGGGCTACGTTATATTTCAAATTCATCACAGTCCCTGACTTGGGCCGCAGAGGGTGATTGATTTAGGGTGGAAATTTTTTTTAAATAAATATCTAAATAATAAAGGAAATGTGAAATAGACTAGTTTCCCGTTTCAAATCAACTGTCAAACTTAAGGGGTAACACCACTCTAGAAGCAGAAAAAAATACCTAAATTTGACAATTTATTTTGGGAGTATGACAAACGGAATAGAATTTCTTTTCGGAGGGTTTATTTAACACATATTGAAGTGCGAAAAACAATTTTTTTATTGTCATTTTCATACAAAATGGCGGCGACAGAGCCTGTCGTCGAAAACAGCTTTTTTGAAAACACCGCCACGGGAGGACGGATTTCTCGGCATGTATGAGTCCGGGAACAAAATACCAAAAAAATTTATAATCTATATACAATTGGCTTTGGAAGTACGTAGGAGTTTTTTTTTTATCTATTTTTGTGGACGTGGTGCACTTTTTAAGGAATGAATTGATTTTTTGCCCTAAAAATGAGCATTAAATTTTTTATAAAAGAAAAACATTTACATTCGATCAAAAAACGGCTACGTACTTCCAAAGAGAATATTGTTGTGAAGCTACTGTAAAAATTTCAAATCGATCCATGCAATAGTCTCCGAGAAATCCGTCCTCCCAGTTTGAAAGAAGTGGTTTCGACGACGGGCTCGGTCGCCGCCATTTTGTGTGAAAATGACAATAAAAAAATTGTTTTTCGTACTTCAATATGTGTTAAATAAACCCTCTGAAAATAAATTCTATTCCGTTTGTCATACTCCCAAAATAAATTGTCAAATTTAGGTACTTTTTTCTGCCTCTAGAGTGGTGTTACCCCTTAAGGGGGGAATCCTATTTTGTGGGCTAAAAATATTGCAAAATTTAGGATTTTATTTTAAGACACTAGAAGGTCCTTGAAGAAGTTGCATTTTTTTTATTCATTTTTAATAATAAATATAGGAGTTATGCGTCACGTCGCGCAAAACTCGTCGTCCGCTGGTGTGCGTGATATTTACCTTTCAGTGTGGTCTGAAGCAGAAAAATGAAACGGCGTTTTACTTTGTACATATGTAGCTTGAATTTGAAGAACCAGAATACCGCTAAGTTCTATACTTCTTTTGTTACATAAGAAATTTGGCGCAAAATTGGATCGCAAAAATTGAAGGTTCAGACCTTTCAGTTTGAAAACTCTCCACATGGCTCAATAAATGTTTTTGCTCCTTGCTGGTTCTTCAATTTCAAGCTACATATGTATAAAATAAAACGCCGTTTCATTTTTCTGTTTCAGATTACCTGGTAGATAAATATCACGCACACCAACGGCCGGCGAATTTTGCGCGGCGTGATGATCGATCATGCATAACTCCCATATTTACGGTTAAAAATGAATGAAAAAAAAACTGCAGCTTCCTCAAAGATGCGTCAAAACATGGTAAAAATTTCAGCTTATTCGAAACGCTAGTTTCTTAAAAAAAAAATCTCCAAATTTTGCCATGTTTTTAGTCCAAAAAACAAGGGTTCCCCTTTAAGAGGTTAGGCCACCTTGGACGGAGCAAAATTGCAGTCATTTTCGGCATTTTTTTTAGGAAGATAATAAAATAAACAGAAAATTTAATATGAAGCCTGTTATTATACAAATCACGCCGGAAAAAAATCGTATTTTTTTTCTTACAAAATCGCGGCGGTAGAGCCGTGATACGCAAGATCTTGTGGAGCGACGTTTTCCACGGTGTTCAATCTCACGGCTATACCGTTTGACTTAGAACAAAAAACCAAAAAGATTTATTTTCTGCATGCCTAAAACTATGGAAGTACGTAGGGAAATCCAGAAACATTAATTTGTCTCGAAATGGTGACCATGGAGAGAAAAAGTGCAATTTTTTTTTTTATAAAAGTGTCAATTGCACAGAACATATTCAAGATATCGCAAAACCGCTACGTACTTCCATAGTTTTAGGCATGCAGAAAATAAAGCTTTTTGGTTTTCTGTTCTAAGTCAAACGGTATAGCCGTGAGATTGAACACCGTGGAAAACGTCGCTCCACAAGATCTTGCGTATCACGGCTCTACCACCGCCATTTTGTAAGAAAAAAAATACGATTTTTTTCCGGCGAGAGTTGTATAATAACAGGCTTCATATTAAATTTTCTGTTTATTTTATTACCTTCCTAAAAAAAATGCCGAAAATGACTGCAATTTTGCTCCGTCCAAGGTGCCCTAACCCCTTAAGCCAACTAGTTTAGTGTTTCAGCCTATTTCACCCCCAATTAAAATCGATACTTCTCGAGGATTGCCCGTATCTCCTACCATAAACTCCCCAATCTATCAAGTACGCCGACGTTATCGGGCGCGCTTCGACCAAGCGGATGCGTCTAGCGCCGAGAATCGAGAGCGTAAAATGCGAGCAGCGTCCCAGCGCGGAGCACTCTCGTTAGCATCCGCAAACGGAATATCGTGAGCATTATCCACGCCGCGGAAATCGGCTTAGGATACGAATCTACTGCGTAAGGAGGCACGAGGCAGCTAATGGAGCACGTGCGTGAAATTAGACGTAGCTCACGGTGATCTCGCAACCCGGAGGCTCCTAAGCCAGCTGGTTGCATTCGCCGAGGCGCGGGACGAGCGAAAGGGAGCGAGCGTGCAAAGAGTGGCGAAGCAATCGCACTGGGGAGGACGATGAGGATAAAGTCACCGAGAGATCAGAGATGAAACAGGATTAGCGAGACGACTGAAACGGCCGTGGAACAAAAAAAACCCGAGGGTCCAAAAAAAACTGGGAAATAGGGGCTCGGCATTAAGTATCCCAGGGAAAGCATAACAAAGGGTGGACCCTTTGCGAAAGAATAAAAAGAAGTGGCGGAAGAGAGACTGTTGAATGGCGGGGGAGGGAATGGAAGAATAAGAGAAGGTGGAAAGGTACACAGAAATTGAATCGTGGGCGACAAGAAAGAGTAGTTGTTCGAGGGACAGGGGAGCGGGACGTTATCGGGGTGGATAAAGAAAGAGAGCTCGTTAAGCAGATAAGAGAGAAAAAAAAGGGGGAGGAAAAGTTCCTTACCATTCGCACGGAGATTCTTTCTGAACGAATTGCACCGTTGGGAACAAAGTAGATTTCTTTAAACGGCGAATATCGCCGATCGGCCAGCTGGCGGGCGAAACTTTGTAGGCCGAAAGAGATAAGTGTTACGCGGTTCGGTAGGCACGACTAGGTACCTCCCGATATTACGAACCCCTGGTTCTTTCGTATCCTGGAACGTTTCGCCGATCAGTTTCGCCGTGCAGCTGAATTTCACGCAGTGGCGGCTGGATATTGGACGTCGAAGAACTGCGTTTAACGGGAACGTTTTTTTAACTTCCACGCGAAGTTCGCGGAAATTCGCAGCTCGTCGCTGAGGCAGCAAATGGGACGTTTTTCTTTTCGCGCCCCGATATTTAATATTCATGGCGGGATTTTAGTGAAGATTTTCCATTTCTTCTGCGGATAGGGCAAAGTTCAACTTTGACAGAATATATCTGTGGTTGTAAGGAAAAACGCCGCATGTCACATGTTTTCACTTTCGAGATATTGCCGTTGAAAGATCTAAATACCAATTCTTCTTATTAGCAATGTTTCCTTGTTTTCTTCTTACGATATAAACGTATATTTCCTGCACTTTGCATAATATTCAATATTCGTATAATTAACGTAAATAATAATAAACAAAATAGTAATAATTTACATACACTTTAGGCAGAACGACACAAGTCCACTGGACTTGTGTTGTTCTGCTTGACCGTGTCGCAGTTAAGTAGTTTTTCCAAAACAAAATATAAACATTCACACGTCTAAAGCATTAGTGCGTTCCCGTTCAGTAAATGTGTTAAAGTTTAATAAACACGTTCATTAAAATTTAACTATAGTTACCACAGTTGAAAATGGATCTCGTTGCCCAGTATTCCTCAGATACGGATTTAACGGATACAGATCAATTTTTTGAAGGTAGGTACATTATAATTATTGCCCACTAAACTAAATAATATATCTTCACATCGTACGTAATCTCAATGTGTGTTAAATATGAATATTTTATCTGCAAACAAAAATTAAATGTTTATGGAATTACGATACAGGGTAAAGGACCAAATTATACTGACACTTTAAGCGTTGACTCTGACATTATCTTATAGTTTTGTACTTATAGACTAAATGTATATGTTGCTCTTGTTATTTATTATTGTTTAATACGTTTACTTGATGAAAAAAATTTGGTGGATCTTAAAACTTTGATTTTTACGTATAAATTCATCAATATTTCATAGTGTGCTGTTTCTAGTAAAATAAAAATATGAAATATAATTTTCCTCATATTATTTTACACAAAATACGTTATAGTATATGCAGATAAATAAAAATAGAAAATAAAAAGCGATCACGAAGGAAAGATACGTCGTATTGTGCAAATTTTGTGGACTTACGTTGTTTTGCCAAATGCGTATTAATTGAATATTGGACTTCGGTTAAATTGCATTATTTTTTCAACGTATAAAATTCGTTTTTATGCATTTTTTTCTAATAAAAACATACATCCAATATTCTACAGTTGAATTAATGCATAAACTCAAATTTTTTGAAATTGTGACATGGGTCGTTTTTCCTTACAACCACAGATATAAAGTCTTTTGTTCACTTCGTTCCAGGGACCTTTTCCGAGTAGTTCGCGACGTTGCACAGTGGGGTAGGAGACCCCAAAAGTTGGCGAAAAATCGAAACACAAAAGAATGTTTAAACATCTGAGTTTTTATCCCTGGTATAGTTGAAATATGTGCGCACAATAAAACGTGTATCCACAGCCTTCTACAACTCTTCCTTCCTCACCCGAGTCGGTCAAAAACAGTTAGCTGTAGGAACTCCGTTACATGTTTATTCCAAGCGATTTATCAAACGACTTTGTGTAGCTATTTTTTGTGTTTTCAGGATTTTAAACTTCTGTTTCGCGATGAAGACGTCAATTTCAGGTGTTTATTTAATTACTTTTTGTTGTTATACGCTTGCGGCAAGCAATAATACCTTCATAATGTTTAATTCAAAATTGCCTCGTATAACCTTAATTACCATAGCGGATCTACAAAAACAATTAAACATTTAGTTAACTTCCAAGTCCGATCAAGCATTTTTGTTGGCACAGTTATCATCTCTAATTATTAAAGAACTGAGATTAACTTTCAGATTTTGCTCGTTTTTGCTCCAATACCTAAAATTTCAGTTTATTCAAAACGGTTCCCAGTTCATGAAAATAATTTCTTTTTGCAAACACTGTTAATTGAAATATTTATATCTGTTGTTATTTTCAGATGTGAATCCTAATACTATTGTTGTAACGAGATATTTAATTAACACATGTTTCCACGACGGCAGTGGTGGTTTTTTTAAATGGAACCATATATTTTTTAATAAATAAATCGACCCATCTTGATATTCCCTGATATTTTTTTTTGCCATTTTGACTTGAGATTCGTACTCAGCGACCTCGGAAACTCTAGAATACCAAGTTTAGACCAAATCTGATATTTTTTGGGTATACACGTCCGCCATATTGGATCCGCCGTTTTGTTTTTTGACATTTTGAGTTCAGATTCGTAATCAGCGACCGCGAAATCTTTAGTATTCTCATTTTTGTAAATATCAAAGATTACCTTCATATTTTTACCATGTTTCTGGGATTTCACCCCACTGTGCGTTGGGGCAAATCTTTGTTTTCAAAGGGTGGAGCGTAGTAGGGCAAAATATTAATTTCTTTATTTCTACCCTTAATGATCGATCTGCAATTTCGAAGAAAATGTATGTAGTAGAGCTAAAAAGTACTTACTACGTGCATTTTGAAGCATTCGAATATCTTAGTTGTTGAGAAAAAAAAATGGTAAAGTTTAGGGTTGTTATCCCCGTGTCACCCTAACGAGAGGGGGTAGAGATCTGGAATTTCTCTCAGTGGTTTTTTAGGCAAAGAGCATTGTTTCGTATACATAAATACTAAAATTGGTGCTGGGGCTTTTCCCAAATTCCTGCTAATTTCGTGAATGGTGGTGTAATTTGGGATATTTTTGTAAAATTGCTGATGAATTTGTATATATTTACGAAGCTTCCATTTGTTCGTGTGAGAAAAGAATTGACAAGAAATGGATGTGCACAATTCAATGATGTATGGTGTACATAGCATTTTGGTTAGGGTTGAAACTGGAAACGCGTATTAAAGCACACGTACATAGTGTTCCTTGGGGCCTTTGCTACTTGCAAGTTCAGCAACAATTTTGTATTCCCAGTACGTATCGTTCGATGCATTCATCGCCTCCCGAACAACTTCCATCTCTCCTTTCAAGAACTTCCGTTCCTGGCCGGAACATATTGGCCCCGTTCGCGTTGAATCGAAACGCTTGTATATTAGAAGAAGCCCGAAAAAATCTGGTTTGCAGCGTGAAATTGAACTATTTCGAGTGCAATGCATGGAATCGATACACGTTCCTGGGAGCTTTCGCGGCTTCTCTGAGGTAAAGGGAAACTGCCGCGGGATTCCGCGCCACGCTGTGCACCGAAAAAGCTCATTTTTCGTTCGAAACATGCAACGGTTCCCAGCAATATCGAGAAATTAATATCTGCGAAATCCTCGTTCGAATGTGTTACAACGAAATATGATGGATTTAAAAAATCGTCATTTCCGATTTCTGGTTCCTACGTTTTAACTAACAAAGTTCCTGGAATTGAGTAAACAAAACGAACACGTTCTTATGTACGAAATCGAGCTGCTGGTTAATTATTTTTAATCATTTTCAAATTCAAGCTGATATATTTCTCTATTTTTATCGACCTATAGTTTAATTTAAAATGGTACCTTGGTAATAAACAATATTTCATAGTATACAGAAAGGAAGATTAAAGGAATTTTTAAATGGGATGACAAGATTTCTGCAGGTTTAAAAAGTTTTTAGGAACCTGAATAATTTTCAGTCGAAGATATTTTTAGTCAATATAAAACATGATAGCAGTTGCTACTTACAAGGGAAGTTTGGCAACCCGGAAATTCAGAAAATTATGAAACTCGACGTGCAAGTAGAGTAGTTCATCCGTAACGCAACTCTATTTTTTGTTGGTGCCATAATGCAATTTTTGGGGGTGAAATCACCCTTTGAAAAAAAATGCAGAATTTTCTTTTCCGTGGAATATCTCGGGAAGGATGAGAGATATCGAAAAGAAGTTTAAACAAAAACTGCATCCTTTTTTTATGTCTACAAAATCGCGTAAAAGTAATTATGGAATTAAGGATTGGTGGTGGGGGTAACTTGAGAAATATGGATTTTTCGAAAATTATCTTTATGCAATTTTGTAGATACAAAAGTAAGATGCAACATTTGTTTGTACTATTTTTCTATATCTCTCACCGCTCTCGAGATATTCCACGGAAAAGAAAAATTCTGCATTTTTTTCAAGGGGTGATTTCACCCCCAAAAATTGCATTATGGCCCCAACATAAAATAGAGTTGCGTTACGGATGAACTACTCTACTTGCACACCGAGTTTCATAATTTCCTGAATTTCCGGGTTGCCAAACTTCCCTTGTTAGTATAATGATTAGTGTACCCACATGTAATCGAAGAGAGAGAGACAAGATTCAAATTCTTGCAAGCCTGAGCACTCACCTTTCCACGGATCCTGTACATACAATTTGCCACACAGGCATACAATCCAAATGGGGGCGCAGCATGCTTTCAAAGAATTTGCATATGATAGCAAGGTTTACATGTCCGTGCTTCCGCATACGTTCGTAGCAATCACTGCAGACGAACGACGCAGAGGGAAGCAACGCTGAACGCCTGACAAATACGTGGTTCAGGTGTTACACTTGGCAGAAGAATATCGTTTACTTTCAGCAGAACACACTTCGGTTGTAACATCTATTTTGAGTATACGTTACAATATTTGTAAGTGCACTTAAATGGAATAATAATTTCTCGATTAGATCCTAGAAATATCAACCCTTCCTACTTCGCCGATCGCTCCCTTTTCATATACAAAAATTCAATACTCACTCGTCTCGTTTTTATCCCTAATTGTAGCTTTCTATGGCAATAGAAACTCCTCTCACGCATCTGTACGTGCAAAATCGATGTCGAAGTATGAAATCAGCAAAATCTTTTTACGAATATTTAGCATCAGTCTGAAGTGGGAGTGATGAATACCCTAAATCAGACTATAAATTCAGTGAAATTGGTGCAGAAAATTCGAGAGGGCTGAAAAGGTGAAAGCTAAATTTTGCTTTTCATAGACCTAAATAAACAGTGCAAATTCCTGTAAAGGGATACAGGACAAGCTCGAATAAAAAATTTCTACCATACGCTGAATGATCGAGGTCCAGCGTTGATTTGAGATCGGGAGTTTTGCATTGGTGGGCAGAAAAATCACCGCCACATTCAAGCGGATCGCGAACGATTCGGGCGACAATGGTATCGTTGATTGGTCAGGCGCGTCTAAACGGCTCGTAATTTGTAATCGTATTATCGGCTTCTCGGGAATCCATTGATTCACAAGCATGTCGCCGGGATCGTTCCTGACGGCCTGCGAGACCGTTCAATGCGAAACCCTTGCGAGCGAACGCTGCGCCAGTGGAAGAGGCGGTCGGGGTGAAAAGGATTATATCTGTTCAGGGGAAATCGGATTTCTATCTTCTGTTCAGCTGGGTACACACGGCCCGCAGGATTTCGGCGCATTCTACCTGGGTTCTCTGGAGATGCTGCGCGCGGTCCTATCTCGCGGGCGGTTGGAAAGGATTTATCGTTGTTCCACGGTTAAAAAGCTGACGCGCGGCTGATTCGCTTGTCAATTATCGTTGTTAATCCCATTCCTTCCTGTTCGTGTTCTTGCACAGCCCCGCGAAGCTGACGTCGCGTTTCTATCGCTTTTTTGCACATTTCTTTGCTCTTCGTCCAATTCTCTGTCGGATTATGCGTTGAATGGGGCTTGTTTAAATTCGTGAACGGGCGTCGATGGATTAGTACACTTTTTTTTAGTAAAATTTATAGGCACCACAGTAGGGTAGGTGTGGGTATTACTGCGGATGTCCCGATTACTGCGGATATTCTAAAACAGATCATATTTAGTGTTGGAAAGTACATAATCTCTTGAAAATTTTTGATAAAATTATTTTAAACTCTATTACAGATAATTATTAATAAGTATGTACAGCAATGTTATTATTAATTCTTTTATCGTAGTTTGAAATTCGTCAAGGCGAAACTTCGGTCGATTTCCGATATGGCGGTCATGAACACCTACTTGAAAAACATTTATATTTTTGTTATTAACAGTAATACATGTACTGTAGCGGTATTGCTCGATAGAATAAGAGTTATTTTTTCAGAAAAACAATAAATCAGTCGTCTACATTTTAGTTTTAATTTTTATTTCTCACCGCAGTATTAGGTGCACTACTTGACACCATGTGCATGCATTACTGCGGACCTACTACTGCATTTAAATTTATTTTTCTTGAAATTTCTATAAATGTAATTACTTATTCTTGTCATAATTTATCAAAATACGATTATAAAATGCAAAGCATGTAGAAGCCCAGTTACTGGTTGGTTTACCCTACAAGTGATATTTGTACTAAGGTTATGTTTGGCCTGACATCAGACCGCAGTAATACATGCGCAGTAACTGGTGTTTCGTTAGTAACTGGCACGCAGTAATACATGCAATGACATTGATCGACAAATCTCTTTGTTTTTAATTAACTGTGCTTATTACCCCGCCCTTATATTTTTTTATGGAATTATTAAGGTCCCACCTTTCTTTTAAAAAAAGAAGGAGGACCTTTCATTCATTTGAACGCCGTATCGAGGGTTTTAAAGTTAACCTACCTTAAAAGTCCGCAGTAATACCCACACTTACCCTAACATTCACCTGGATTTCTATGTGTATCTATCCTGATAAAAAGTGTATTTGTGACAGAGTTTGCTGGATGCATCTTACTGACAAGGCTATTAGCAATTGCAAGATGTTACACTTCTAGCTTAAGGGGGTATTCTGGTCTGACGAGGCGTTTTCGTCGCGGTTGTTTCGGAATTTTTTTTACAAAGAACCCATCAATTTTATTATTATTTAGTTTATTGCTACATGTTTATTGATGTTTGAACTATCTTTACAAATTTTGTCAATGGAAAAGAATTAAAATCAAACGCAGTTGACTGTTTTAAAGTAATGGTGAAAAAAAAAAACATGGTGTCACGGTGTCCATGATTGGGCTCGTTCTAGTGATCTATAACAAAAAATGAAAAGAGATTCTATATCTGTATGCCTGTGGCTATCGTCCCTACCAGAATTATGATAAAATATTTTGTTTTTAAACTTTCACAGACCTTTAAAGTTGAAAAATTGTGCGAAAATCGAAACTTAATTTTCAAACCGCCGCCATTTGCTTAATTTTCAATATTTTTTTGTCATTCTGGTAGGGACGAAAGCCACAGGCATACAGATATAGAATCTCTTTTCATTTTTTGTTATAGATCACTAGAACGAGCCCAATCATGGACACCGTGACACCATGTTTTTTTTTTCACCATTACTTTAAAACAGTCAACTGCGTTTGATTTTAATTCTTTTCCATTGACAAAATTTGTAAAGATAGTTCAAACATCAATAAACATGTAGCAATAAACTAAATAATAATAAAATTGATGGGTTCTTTGTAAAAAATATTCCGAAATAACGCGACGAAAACGCCTCGTCAGACCAGAATACCCCCTTAAGGGGAAACATCACTGTGACGGCCGGAAAAGTAAGCCATTTTTAAGAATTTTTTTCAGGAATAATTAACAGTTTTCATAGAAACTTTTTATTATCTATCTTTAGTACGCTATCTTAAGAGACTATACAAAAAAAATAATAGAAAAACATCCATAAATTTTAATATATTAATTAATCTTCTAGACCTCCCCACGCGAGCTGGTCGAATGTATAACTATGGAACAGCAGTTCCGAAATTAAATTTCATTTTTTCTTTATAAACTATACGAGTATAGCTTCCGTTATACGTATGGATTCTTTGATCGAAAACAAATTTTTTTAAATACGCTCGAAAAACTGTCCATCTTATTCGCGGATTTTCGAAAATTTTCTTCTAAAGCGCACCGTGTTTACAAAAATTATTTGTTTAAGAAATCGATACGCACAACGGAACCTACACCCATATAGTTTATAAAAAAAAAAATGTAATTTAATTTGGGATCCGGTGTTCAATAGTTGCACATTCGACCAGCTCGCATGGGGGGGTCAAAATGATTAATTAATATATTAAAATTTATGGATGTTCTTCTATTTTTTTTGTATAGTCTCTTAAGACAGCGTACTAAAGGTAGATAATAAAAATTTTCTATGAAAACTGTAAATTATTCCTAAAAAAATTCTTAAAAATGGGTTACTTTTCCGGCCGTCACAGTGGTGTCCCCCCTTAATTGCTGTGTTATATGTAACAATAGTCTTCCAACAATAACTTCATATTCAACACTGACATAATAATTTCATGTCACCTAAAAATTTCTGAAATTGAAATTAATTTTTTCTCAATGTGGGTTAGTCCGTTTTGGCGCTTAATGCCTTACTTAACATTTGTACGGAATCTGTAAAGTTACACAGACAAGTAAAGGGTCAAATTGACCCAATACATATTCACAAGAAACGAGCATAGAAAAATAAAACACCGTTCATTTAATTATTACGGTTTAATATTCTGAGAACTTATTAAAATTAAGTAAATATTAGTTATTTAAGAAAATCAAGGAGTTTCAGTCGAATAAAACAATAGTTAAGAACGAGGATTTATGTCTCAATTTTGGGTAAAAATGGCCCAATTTCCGTGCAAGGGTTAAGCTAATATTTCATTAATATATGTGATTTCGGCGCACAGGTTCGTTCAATTTAACAAAATAAAAACAAGCGATTTAGCAATAATAATTATATGAGCTTTCAACGTTTCGATCTTGGTTTAGATCTTCTTCAGGAAAGTTTAGAATATTGCTTTTGCTATTAGAATTGAGTCACCGTGCTATGGCACTGCGTGTGACCCGCGAGTCGGTTGGAATAAGACTAACGTATATCGTGAACAAAACATCTGCTTCTAGAAGGTGAAAACAAGGTAAATACCGTTACCCGTTACAAAACATATTTAAACTCCCTGAGATTCAAAATTAAAGGATAGGGTAAATCCGGGAGACGCGGTCGGGCCGGAGAGTTGGTCGTGTCGCTATATTTCAGCGTCTATACGTAAAAATGCATTAAAGTGCAGACCAATTACTTCTCTAGAAGCCAAATAGTTGAATGAATAGCGTTATTTCGCTTCCTTCTGTGGTTTTTTGGATTTATAGGCTATAAAAGGTAAATTGATGTTACATTTAACCTCTTTTGTCAAACAGCGGTTGTACAGAATCGTATTTAAAATATACTTCTAAGTTTATTTTCCTTTAATGTTTGGAATAATAAGATAGTAGAGACATTGAGGGACAATGCAGCCAAAGTATTTGGCAATATTAACTCTTCCTCTCAAAGCTAACGAGAAGACCATGTCTCGCTGCAGAAAGGTGAGATGGTCGAGCTATGATTTTTTTATTATTTTTGTTTATTTTTTTATTTTTTATTATTATTTTATTATTATTTTTGTTTATTTAGTTTATTTATTCACTTTTGTATTCATTTGCCTTGCTAATCGCCAGTAGGTAATTCGCTTTTTCTTTGATGTGTTCTTTACTTGTTTAGCGTAAACAAATTAAATATCAATGAATCCGTAGTTGTATTCACTCATAAATAATTTTGCTTTATCCTTTGTTAATTTTCCATGAATAATTATGTGAGTGGTCTCTGCCAACGACGAAAACCATTTCTCCCGGCACCTCGGGAGAGGTGGTCAGATGTCATGACTTCAGTTTTCAACCCGATTTACAGTAAATATTGTCTTAAAGCAAATATCGACCAGTTTTTCTGAATCGGCATAAAATTCTGAACATATTAGGTTTGTTCTGATAAAATAAGTAATATCTATATTAGTTTTAATAGCCATTTTATATTAGGTCGACCGCGTGTCCCGGATTTACCCTATACCGTTTACAATAACCAAGCATTCTTGCTCGTATGGTGTGTTATACACTCAAAGGTGTTAACGAGCAACTAAAAGTTACATACCAATCAACCGATATGTAGAAAATTAGTTCGATCATAGGAAATTCAATGGAGCATTTCACTCAATTCTAATAGCAAAAGCAATATTCTAAACTTTCCTGAAGAAGATCTAAACCAAGATCGAAACGTCGAAAGCTCATATATAATTATTATTGCTAGGGTAAGTGTGGGTATTACTGCGGACTTTTAAGGTAGGTTAACTTTAGAACCCTCGATACGGCGTTCAAATGAATGAAAGTTCCTCCTTCTTTTTTTAGAAGAAAGGTGGGACCTTAATAATTCCATAAAAAAATATAAGGACGGGGTAATAAGCACAGTTAATTAAAAACAAAGAGATTTGTCGATCAATGTCATTGCATGAGTTACTGCGGACATGCATGTATTACTGCGTGCCAGTTACTAACGAAACACCAGCTACTCCGCAACAGATAAATGTTCTTTTAAATAACACAGCCGTTGGCTTTTTCTTTTATTTCTTGATTCCTTATTATCACTTGAATTTTTTCTCGGCATGCTTACAGAGTTACACGTGATTGCACGTACCGTTGCGTACATTGCAGGTTATATATACCTAGACGTCAGTGAATACAGTCGTAGGTCCGCAGTAATACATGCACATGGTGTCAAGTAGTGCACCTAATACTGCTGTGAGAAATAAAAATTATAACTAAAATGTAGACGACTGATTTACTGTTTTTCTAAAAAAATAACGCTTATTATATCGAGCAATACCGCTACAGTACATGTATTACTGTTAATAACAAAAATATAAATGTTTTTCAAGTAGGTGTTCATGACCGCCATATCGGAAATCGACCGAAGTTCGAAGACCGAAGTTCACGCCTTGACGAATTTCAAACTACGATAAAAGAATTAATAATAACTTTGTTGTACATACTTATTAATAATTATGTGTAATAGAGTTTAAAATAATTTTATCAAAAATTTTCAAGAGATTATGTACTTTCCAACACTAAATATGATCTGTTTTAGAATATCCGCAGTAATCGGGACATCCGCAGTAATACCCACACCTACCCTAAATAGCTTGTTTCTATTTTGTTAAATTCACCGAACCTGTGCGCCGAAATCACACATATGAACTATTACGGTCGAAATAAAATTTATAAATAACTCTTAATATTTCATTAACTTCCAATCAAGAGCACCCCACAAAATCTCTCCAGAACCTTCCCGCCATTCCTTTAACGCTGTTCCCAAACACTCCAGCGTCCCAGACGTACACACTCCAGTCGGTCCACCCGCCCGGCGACAAAATGTTCGAACGTGGACAGTGATCCCTTCTGATCCCCTCAGTTCGATCACCCACCCATCGAGCGTATTCCGCGCGCGGCTCCGGTACGTGTTGTTTTTACCGCGACGCGGTGAATTTTGATGACGATAATGCTTCCCCCCGGCTCATTCGATTCGACGCGATTCACGGGTTTATGCGTAACGGGGTGACACGGGTCGCTTTCGCGTGCACGCGAGATATTCCAGCGCGCCGGCGTCGAGGGGAGGGCGATGTCAAAGGCGAAGGCGCGCGCGAAAAGGGCGGTCTATATACGATCGAGATCAATGGGGTATCGCCGCGCGACGGTTCCCGGTGTATGGATCCTCGGTAGCGTGTACGGAATTCAAAGTCCTTCCATAATTTATCACCGGTCGTAGCAGCCAGCCTTGCGGGGGAGGGCGCACCGAAGGATTCGCCTCGTTCTAAACGCCCGGGGGCCGTAATCGATAACCGATATCTCGAAGCCCCGTTACCCGACAACCGATATCATCGAGATCGCGACGCTGGTTCACCAGGGACCGGATACCGCGATGCAAAGAACCGGGGACCGGGCCGTAATTGCCCCGCGGAATAAATTCGCGGCCGATCTCATTCCGTTCCGGAGGAGCCAGGGGCTCATAAAGTCTGTCGCCGTCCACCCCCTTCAACTCCACCCGGGTCAGGCTACAAGCTGGAATTTCTTTCAGCGGCTACGACCATATGAAATAGACGTTTGTTCCGGATAGATCGATCCCGCGGAGGGGCGGATGGGGCTCGTTTATTGGAGCCCAGAGCAAATCTTGGGGGAGGCTCGCCTTTGGTCGGCGAGACCCGTTGCCTGGGTTACCGTTCGGTTTCTACGAAATCATCTCTCGATGTGTTGGCGAAAGGATGCTTTCCGGGAGACAATTAAGTGTCGAGACGGCGATTGAAGTTTGTCTCGGGGAGTGAAATGATCGGGGGGTGGTCGCGAATGTGGAGGGATGTTCCGGGGGTTGTTTCGTGGTCCGGGAAAGTCCGCAGTCTTTTCAACTGTTGCATTCTTGTACTAACAACTCGATCTCTATGAAATCGTTCGAATGCGTAGGGGAAGGATGCTTTGCGAGAGGCGATTGAGCGTCGAGATGGCGATTAATGTTCGTTTTTGCCCGATTAAAGTCGTGCAAGTTGCAATCACGAAAGCTGTGGGAAGTATGTTCGTAGGATTATGATTCGCTTTTTTCGAGATGATTGGGGAATTTGATGGAAAAGTACGTAGGCTTATGTGCCCTTTTTCCTTAAATCGGTTAAATCGACTCAGGTATATTTTATATATATATATAATATACAGAGGACATTACTTCTTTCGCGTTTAAAGGGGGTCACTCAAGTGAAAATGAACTACCAGTTATTTTACAGATAAAAATTTGAAAATATGTATTTCCATATTATTTTTTACGCTGAAATGAATTATGTAAGAATTAATGCAGTGACATTTGACTACGCCAAAACATAAAAACTTTATAACTCGGACAAAAATGAAGTTATCGAGCTGAAATTTGTTCTGCAGTCTTTGTATACAATACTACAGAGATAAGGGTATGGATTTTAAAATCGAATAATTTTTTCGAAATTTTTTTTTTAAATTTTTGAAAAAAAAAAATGTCACTGCATTAATTCTTACATAATTCATTTCAGCGTAAAAAATAATATGGAAATACATATTTTCAAATTTTTATCTGTAAAATAACTGGTAGTTCATTTTCACTTGATTGACCCCCCTGAAGGGGGTATAGGACTATTGAAATCTCGAAAAATCGATTTTTTTATTATTATTAATTCTGAAAGTGCCATGCTTTGTGAACATTTACAACAATGTATCGTGAGGAAATTCGAATAATTACGGAAATTATAGCGCTGAACGCAATTGAGTGCACCGTCGAGTAACGGCCTCGCAGAGCGGTATTGGCGTATGGGACTTAACTTTGAAGCCGTTTATCTCGAAACTACATTTTCAAACACGGTGTACATCATAACTCTTGAACGAATGCATAGTTTCACTTAAAATTTTAACTGGAGCTGTAGAATTCCTTTCTCTATCGTGTGGAATTTCCGCATCAACATTGGATGTTTGTAAACACATTTTATAACTGATTAAAGACGATTTTTTTCAATAAAAGTGTGGAAAAAACTTAATTCGTGTGTAACTTTTACAATTTTTGATTGAATTCGCCACCAAAGTTCCACACGATATGTATTAGTGTAGAAACTAATCATCCCAAAGCATTTTGCTTTTAGATAATTGGTTCACCTGAGACCAATTACAGTTGCGCGCTACGCGGGACCATCTTTAGTGTCAAATAAATTCAATAATTTTCAACATTCTGACAATTTTTTTATTTTACATTACTCGTTAATGCGTAAATAAAAAACTGTGAAAAGTGCCAGTATGGTGATTATTTGGTATCTAAGCAATCCAACCGACAAGAAACCGTCGATTTCAGTCGTTCAATAGTCCTATACCCCCTTAAATCAGCTAGATGCTGTTTTGTTACGTAGCGTGATCGACACGCAGTGCTGTCGTGCAATAAGTACTTTTGTTTCATAGAGGATTTTGTGTAAGCGAGGAAGTATAGAAAGTGAGGCGAGTATCGAATCTGTAAGGAAAGAAGCTAATTTAGGAAAGACAAAATTGATTTGTAAGACAGCTTGCTGTGAAGAATCGAAGAAAATAATATTTACTTGAAACATTACATTTTTTGTTTATTTTTGTGCTTCATTTTGTATTTTTTATTTAAGCAACGTATAAAAAAATTTGTAACTAAGTTAGTAAACAAAAAACAAAAGAAGTAATTTTTTACGGAAAAAGGGCACTTAAACCACTTGCTCGAAACCTACAAATAAAGACACATATCATTTTCAAATTATGAATTCTGTTTTCAGATTGTTTAAAGGACTCGGTACTACATCCTTAAAAAAATGGATTTAATTGCATTACTTTTTATTAAGTTATACTATAATGAAAACCTTGAAATGGCATTTTGGCCTGTGTGCCTTTTTTCCATCAAATGCCTCGATTCAATGTCGTAAATACAATTAAACTTTCTCTTCGAAGTAGATTCGTGGAATTATTTCGCGCTCTGGGAAACGACATGGTTTTTCACCTTTGGTAGCTATGTATTTATCATACTTTTTACTTTTGTTTATTACCGGTTTACTGTTAATACATTAATGGTAGCAACTGTATAGGTTGTGTCACGACATATGATAATAAAAATAAAACGTTTCCATGGTATTCAGGCGAGGAGTATATATCAAGTCTATTTTATTGCCATCCATAGCACAGACAATATTTTTAAGAGCACTTCGACGAATAGCATAAAAAGAAATTTATGCTTCTACCTCCACTGCCTTAGGAGAAGAAATAAAGTTATAATTTACAATCTGTAACGTGTCTCTGAGGATACACATTGAATACGTATGCACGTGAAGCCACTTTCGAACGCGACTCTGATTAATGGGACGTTTTTAATAAAAATCCACCGAATTCTTATCATTCAAATATTTTCCAGGTCGTGCGTTGCACTTGCAGTAGCGTGGTTTTATAGGTAAATGATATCTTTACGTAACGAACTGATAGGAAGCTACAGAACCTTATTCGTTTCTAAAGTTCGGCTCGAGTTTAAGTACTTCGGGCTTACTGGGCCGCGCCAGTTTTTGTATTGTTTCCCGTAACTTATAAGCGTGGATATTAAATATCGATCTACGCGCAGAATGTTCGAAGAAGTACAATCACCTTTGAAAAGTAGTTCGATGATCATAATAAGTTCGAGGAATGTAATATTTCAGAATATTATTGGTAAACTCAAGACGCAGAATTTTAAATTCTGGGGATATTAAACAGGACTAAAATGAAATCCCTTTCTTCCTTTCGAGCCTTGTAGATGCGACAATGACTCAGGTGCACGAGTTTCAACTTGCAGCATGAGAAATTGCGAGCAATTTATTTGTTCATCGACGTTACTTAAACAACCACCAACGAGAATAATTGTGCAAGAATATTATCAAATTCCATCTGCAGTTTCAATTTAAATCATCCTCTTTGTTACGTATTATCATCTTGGCTAGCTATATCTGCTGGATTAGCACACGGCGGAGTTTGTTTGGCTTGCACGAAAACTTGAAGCAGACTCTCCAAATTGAAGTTCTATGAACAGGAAGTTCCAACGCTGTTTGATCAAACTTTACTATGATACTTCATTAATCTTGTAGATAAGAATTTCTCTTCTTCTTTATCTCTGTTAAATGTATCTTGAAACTACTCTCTTCGTACAATAAAGACGTTAATAATATTAATAATAATATAAAAATGTCGTATAAACATAGATCCACAAATGCTTCTTTTACTATTGGTTGTCAGCCTTTCAAACCTACACGATGACGTGGCACCTCGGCGCTCTAGACGTTGACCTATTCTACTGATTCTATTCGTTCGCCCGTACAAAAGCTATAATTCTATAGTTTCATAGTTCGATTATATGAAGATTCTTCGGGAAACGATGTTACTATTGCCGCTACACTATGTTATTTACTTTGCCAGAAATATTACTGCTATATTTCTGCAATATAGCAAAGTAATATGATCCAGATTGCATAATTTAGTTTTATTACTGTAATATTACTGTATTTGCCCTATTCTCTTCTGGCAAATTGCTTGACCGTTTCCGTAGAATCTACAAGAAAAATATCAAAAATTTCTAAGTTGAAAAATTTTAATTTTTTGATTTACTACGTTGGAAGTAATAAAAAACTAGTTTGGCGATTTTAATATGATATTTAACTAACATTGATCTAAGGTTCACGTCAATAAAAAATAGACAAAAACACTCTCATCTGTTAAATTAGCTAAATAAAATATCTATTTAAGCCTTGTTTAAACATTCGTAGAAAACATATGCGTATGCAGCAAATTGATAAAATGATATTTTAAAATAAAGTACATACCTCCATCTTCCATTTTCAAAATGTTTTTTTTTTTGCTTATCTAAACCACATAATACACAATAGCAAGAAAAGCAAATAACGACAGCAGCGCCGAGAACAAAGACTTGCGGTTCAAACAATGACTGGTTTCTGACTGACTCCCCGGGCAGACGCAAGAGCGGGAGTAATTTTTATAGCTGCCGCTTGACGGACCGGTTATCAAGCTTCAAGAAAAATGGATTTGGTGGTGTTTTTGACTAACTTGCTGATTTCGTCTTTAGTCCAGTGTTTTAATACACATACTCCCATGCGCGACGGTTACATGTATAGAAAAAGGTTGTTCAGAATGTCAACTTTGACAGCACACTTCATTCAAATTTTGTAAATAATTGGGGAGTTGACAAAATTTTCAAAAGTGTTTAAAACTGTTCATTATGATAAAATATGCTTGTAAAAAAAATATTAATTTTTTGCTACACCTCTAACATGAAAAAAATTGTAATTTTTATTTGAAATAAAAAAATTGCCGCGAAAACGCACTGCATGGTCACGTGACCATTTGTGACGTCAACGTGCAGTAAACAACGAAAGTTGTGGTTAGGGACAGTAAGGAGTGAATTTTTCTCACAAAAATAATGGATAATAAATATTATTATCAATACTGTGCTGTTCCCTGTTGTGAGAACACTTCAATACGTACACCGAAGAAGTTATTTATTCATGTTCCGCTGGAAACAAGTATTCGCAATAAGTGGCTAAATCTTGCGAGAATAAACTATCAGTTGTCTTCAAAATCTAATTTATGTTTTTGTGAAGACCATTTCAATGTAAGTAACTAACTTATTATTAACTATCATTTATTATTATTTCATTTCATTGAGGTTATATTAGATTGTGTGTCAGATATTGGTAATTGATTGGAACATGTTGCAATGAGTGAGTGCCTAATACTTTCCTTACCTAAGAAATCGAGTAATAAGTACTCGTAAACGATATTTTTTAATACAAACTTGTATGAGCAAATGCGCGAAGTGTCACTCGTCGCTACATATAAATCGCTGTTTACTGCACAATGACGTCACGCGCCGTGATTGGCGTTTGAGATCACATGACTCACAACTTAAAAACGTCAATTTTATTTATTAAATTTTTGTAAAACGAATAAGTGTTTTATTAATATTTCTATCATTTTAGGCTTCTCATTAATAAATCTGTAGATTTCACTACTTTTCCCTTCTTTTTTTTTTTTCAAATACTGGCAACTCCCCAATTACCAGAAATCTGTTTATCAAAGCTATTAATTTAACCTGCCAAAATATGAAGTCCCTTTCAACCCTTCCAACAAAGCAGCTCCAGGCTCCACGTACTAAAACGATCAGCTAAATCAGAATATTCCACACGAGACGCCCCGAAAAATAGCGTTCAACGGGCACACGTCTGCTTCAAGCGGCGTTACAATCATCGGGGCTGTCGCACAAACGTCGAATGTTTAATGCCACCTTCGTACCCCTCATAGACGCTTCGGAGAAAGCGGATTCGACGGCTGTTCTCCCGACTATAAAGCCCCGTGGCTGGTGGTTCTGCTATTGACTGATAGCCTGTCGTGCCGATAACCGTGCCCCGTGTAAATAATTTATCGCGACAGAGACCAAAATGGAGGAAACGAAGCAGAGTCGATATTGATACTGCGCCCCGTCCTAGCATTTTCATCCCCGGAAATTGACGTTTCGCCGATAAAAGTTCCGCGCCAGCTCGTCGTTACGCCCGTCGCCGACTGGATTTCCTTCTTGTTCATTCGAATCTCGCTAGCTCCTCCAAACGCGCGCACACACGCACACACACACACACACACACACATACACCCGACCGTTCCCTATCCGGCTGGCTTGATCCTTTTAATTATCGAGCCCGTCGCTGCGCAAAGAGAGAACCGTTCTGGCAAGTTAAATATACTTAACGGCTCAGTTACGCTTCCACCCTTGGAATATTCGCAATAATGTTCGCACCCTTTGTCGGGGCGGCGACGTATCGTCGCTTTGCGCGAGACGAGGCGGGCACCCAGCGACGAACGGAAACGCGAACAGGAAGACGCAAATAATACCCGTTTCGCGTAGTTTCCGTACCTCGTCCTATATCCACCCCTCTTTGTTTGCTCGTTAGAATTCCCCGCTTTAACGAACACGTCTGCGCTGGCGACGTAACGTTTGATAACAGAGGGTCGGCATCGTTGCCCGTGGCGGGGAATTCTTCTCGTCTCCGCCTCAGCCCCGCGCACCGAGGGTGCTCGTTCGAAAGGGCTGCCCCAAAGAAATGGCAATTATAAGTTTACAGTCACCACTTAGTCGCGGCAGTTTCACGAAGAACGCCAGCCAAGCTCGGGAAGAAATTTCGTAATAAACGTCGATTTAAAGAAGGAAGAAAGAGGGCCCCGGCTAGCACTACACGTTCCACGAATTCAGACGCATCGGGAGGTCGAGCGGGAAGTTTGTTCCCAAGAACGGAACACCGGGAGGAATGCAATCATCCCGCGGTGCACGAATATGCTAACGGTCCGCGTTCTCTCTGTGTCCTCGGGACAACCTCGCTGCAGTTACTTTAAGATGGGAAGAGATTTTTGTCTGTGGGGGTGACACTGGTGCTTACGAATTCTCTGTGCGCCTCGGTTTTCTCAAAGCCTTCTCGCAATTATCGAATTACAATTCTCCTGGGATATTCGCGAGTCTTTGATCCACAAGAACATGTAAAGAAGCTCGGTTTCTTGGTCGCGGGAAAAGGGTCGCTCGCTTTAAAAAGACACCTTTAAGGGAACTAGACAGATTTCCTATGAAGTACAAAAGTTCATCGAAACATTACATTTCCTTGCGTTGCAGTTTGAATCTCTATTTTATCTGAAGATAAAGCTATTTCCCAAAATTAACCCCTACATTAAAACAAGTATTTCAGAACACTGGGAATACTTTAAAAAAAAAAGCTAACATCACACCTTTGCAAATAGCACAAAGACATCTTATGTACCTCCGAAGAACGTCCGTTCCGGACGTACTGTACGTTCGGAGAATGTCCCGAGAAGGTCCATATATCCTCTGTACGTCCTCGTTAAGTTCTTTAAATGTCGTAGGAAGGGTCCTATTTACAAAGTGGAACGTCCTGAGGACGTGCTGTGTCAACATTCTCAGAACGTTTTCCGAACGTCCGAAAGTAAAGTTGAATACGTCCAAAAGGCGTCTTAAAAACGTTTTGCAGATGGTTTAAAAGCGCCTTAAAGACGTCTTCATCAAGTCTGGGTTAGGACATTAAGAAAAAATAATTTGGCGGTGACGGGAATCGAACCCAGGACTCCCAGATTACGAAGCAACTGCTTTTCGCAACTACTCAAGACACTTCCTTGCAAATAATTTCAATTTCCAGGTATATAAAGATTATTAATAGTTTACAAAAATTGTGCATTGACGCGAAATATTCTACAGAACATCATCGTTCGACCTCTAGACTCATTGCTTAAAATTTCACATTCGTCTGAAGACAGATGTTTTAACGACGACTTAAGACAGAAGTCTTGAAGGCGTCGTATGCTATCTGGGAACATTTCTGCGTCTTCATTGCACAAAAAAATAGCGCAAAGGCGAGGTTCAGTCGTAAGACTGTTTTGCAACCGAACCTGAATCATCTGCAAAACCTACAAGACGGTTGTTCTTCGAATATCTGAAATTTAGGTCTTCTAAAGATTCACAAGACTTACGAGACGAATGTTCTCGGAACATTCGAAATGTAGTCGTGCAAAACAATCACGTGACTTACAAGATTGTTTGATGTTTCTAGAACAACCGAAATTTAAGTCCTAAGAACGTGCGTAGGACTTAAGAAACGGACGTTCCTAGAACATCCGAAATTTAAGTCCTAAGAACGTCCGTAGGACTTAAGAAACGGACGTTCCTGGAACATCCGAAATTTAAGTCCTAAGAACGTCCGTAGGACTTAAGAAACGGACGTTCCTGGAACATCCGAAATTTAAGTCCTAAGAACGTCCGTAGGACTTAAGAAACGGACGTTCCTGGAACATCCGAAATTTAAGTCCTAAGAACGTCCATAGGACTTAAGAAACGGTCGTTCCTAGGACCTCCGAAATTAAAATCCTAAGAACATCCTATGTATGTTCAAAATGGACGTAGGACGTTCGGATATAAACTGGACATGAAAAGGACGTCCTTGGGATGTGCGGTGCTATCTGGGATGCAACATCACGCGTCTACGTGTCAAGATAACATTAAAACAAGTATTTCAGAACACTGGGAATACTTTAAAAAAAAAAGCCAACATCACACCTTTGCAACCCCTTTAACAAACGCAATTGGCACTTAATATGTAACATCACGCGTCTACGTGTCAAGAAGCCCGAGTGAAAATGATCAGAAGCGCTAGAAAGGTTCGCGAAAGCGGCGAGTAATGCCGTTTTAATTACGCAAGGGGGATTAACTGATCGTTGCCTCGGCTTCGCGAAAGCACGGGCAGCCTTTAAACAGCGGCTGGCCGCGGGTGAAACTTATTAAAAGGGATAAAATTCGACGCGCAATCTTGTCGGTTTGCGCGATGAATTGTGCTCGGGGATGAACAAAAGTTTCGGGAGCGGCGAGTTTAATAGTGATGTACAACTCGGGGGTAGCTGGATATTATTTGTCCGGCCGCTCGGGGAAAGATAATAAAAGCGGGGCAAACAACAATGCGCGATAACAGCGCGCTTTTTGGGAGGTTAATATTACAGATTGAGGAGGATCGAGCTTACCGTCTCCTTCTTCCTCCGCGCATTCTCGATGGTCGACTGGAACCAGGACCATTGGCCGTAAGGATCTTGCGTGTTATCGATCGTGCTGCTTCCTGTGCGCTGCAGCATACGGTTGTCGGGTGTGTTCAACCACAGATTCGTGTTCAGGAAGATGATTCGATACTTCTCCGAGCGCTGTTCTATCGTATAATATCCGGCTGTAACAAGGGTCTTGAAATCGTCGAGTGAGCCTTGAGCCCGCGCTCCACTTCTCGTTGTTTCTGTCAACGACTTTCAGATCGACGTTTTCTACGCCGGAACTCTCCCACCGTTTCGAAGTTTGTTATTTGAATGCTTCGTCGTTACTCGAACGTTGCGTAATCTGAATGCGTTTGCAGAATATCCTCCCCCGGTAGTGAAACTTCCACAATAAACGTTGAAACTAATTCTGATCGCAACAATTCCAGATGAATTTAACCGTCTACGTGTTCGATGCCACTCGAGCTTTGGAATAATCGACGCCAGAAACCTGATCGTTCTATTGTTTATAAATTCAATTACCTTTTACGTCGTTTTACTACCTCGGTTAACAAAGCTGCTATTGTGTGATATTCATAATGATCTTGAAGAAAGTAGCTTCAGCTGAAGACAGGAAAATCTAACTTCTCACAGAAATTCTGTTTGATAAAGTATTTTATAATTATAAACTATTTTATCAAACAAATACTGTAAGATTATTATATCATCATCATGTTTCCCTTTCAAAGATATTCCTTAACCGAACGATTCTGTGCAAGCTCATGTCCTCTGCATCAAAACTGTTCCCCTAAATTTCTGCTTTCCGGGGGAAGCACACCCTCGATTTAATCTAATTTGCCCGTACTTTCCCAACGCCTTGTTTGCCATTACGAAACACGACTCGGAGCAAACCTGCCCATAGGAACCTTTCCATTGCAACTAGACCCTTCACTCACGTCGAACGAGTCCGAGAATAAACAAAAACGTCTCACCAAGAAGCAGCGCAAGACTGCACCGCCGCCGCCGTCGTCGTTCCCCTTCCCAGGCACGTACACCGGCCGAAAAATCCTAATCGCGAGAGTCGCTGCGCTGCCCAGAAAAACCGTCCCCGTAAATTTCCGTTATCCCGGTGGAGCGCGTTCGGTTTAATCCGATTTTACCCCCGTGGCTTGTTTGCCATTACAAAACACGTGCCCGTTCGGCAACCGGAGGCATTCGCCCCTGGCGGAGCCTCTCGGCGGGGAGCGCAATCAGAAACGCTTCGATATACACTGCTTACCGGTTTGAAACGTGTCCAGAGCCTCCTGCGGCAGCCATTGCTGCCAGAGCACGGCCAGCTGGGAGAAGCTCACCCCGATGTCCTCGTGCCCGAGCGCAGGAAACACAAATTGTTCCTTGAACGTGCGGGACAACAGATCGGTCAAATTCCGCAAACACTGCAGCCGCTGCTCGGGGCTCATGCCAGCGGTGCGCGTCAGCGCGTCACTGCAACAAGTAGTTACAACCTCGTTAGCACTGGTTACATACGACGAGGGCTGCGAGAATTACTCCGATTCGCTGGTAAACACGAAGAAACGATAGTGCCGCGGGAATGCGTGCGCGGCCGTGTAGCTACGGCTTAATCAGCAGACTGCAAAACTTTCCACCCCCTTATTTACTCAGACACTACTAAGGTCGGTTGTAGCAGTTGAGTTTGCTAGTTACTCGATGTCTTCACTGCTAATGGGAGTGTATTTTATTGTACTGTGGGAATTTTTTGTTTTATTCATTTTGACTGGTTAGGGGTTGCGTCGGGGATGTTATTAAGCGCGGCTGATCGCAGTGGCGCTTTGGACTGAAATTACACAGTAAATTATTCTCGTTTAAGCGCCACGTTCGGGGCTGGGCGGCGAACGTACAACGCATAGCATCGGCGATTCCGAGCCGTCGATAATGCGAAACAGAGACAGAGACCGTAGGCATGTGAAAGACGAAGCGAGACGACACAAAGTATCGATCCTTTTTTTCCTCCTCTTTCGTTACAGACGGAGTAAAACGGCTCGGATCGCGCATACAACGCATAGTCGAAGTACGCTCTTATAACGAGAATTCACTGTAAATACATTTTTCGGTAGTGTGGAGCAGAGTTGGGCAAAGCTAATATCTAAATAAAGTAGTTGAGCTATCGACCGTATTTTTAGAATAAACAAAAAGTGGTTTCGGCGCACTGGTTCGGTCAGTTAAATAATTTAAAAGCTAATTTGCAATTTTAACAATTATAAATTTCCGACGTTTCGGTCTGCGGTTTAGACCTTTTTCAAGGAAAGATATTTATAAAGTATACTGCGTTCGCTTTTAAATTATTTAACTGACCGAACCAGTGCGCCGAAACCACTTTTTGTTTAAAGCTAATATCTAGATAACATCTGGTTAAAAGGTCCTTACGGTTAGTCGTTAGTCAAAGGGTGACTAAAGATGATTTAGCTTAGCTTTAGTCATGACGCCAGAGCTGAAGCCGGTTATTCAAGGATCTTTAGCTCTTGGGTTGTGGCTAACGTGGTTTCAGCTTTCATTCAATTTTTAGTCGAGGAAACGACTAACCAGCGAAAGCCTTTGCGGCCTGACCCGCGCGCGGTCACCTACCGGTCAGATTCTACAGAATCTGAATTTGTTTATTTTTCATCGTATCAATATGAAAGTGACGCCAATGGATTCTTGGTGTTCTCCTGATTAATTTGACAGAAAATAATTTAAATCGGACTATTTTTAACGAAACGGACTTTGAATTCTGCAAACAAATTTCTCACGTAATATCCTTAATTATGGTCCGAATTATATCATTTTCGGCCCATTTTCATCGGGAAGACATGAGAAATCGATTGGTAATACTTTTATTAACACTTATCAAAAACAGGAAGATTTTATGTGGCCCGTCGGTTTTATTGCTCTCGGCTGTCAACGGGCGGTCTACTGGGGCCCGAAGGTCCTCGCTCGCAAGCGAGAAAGCAAAACGGTGGGGTGGGTAGGTTTTTCCCGATAATCCGAGCCCAAAGGCTTCTCAACAATCGAAAGATTGTACATACATATTCTTTCTGATGCTTTCGCCTATAATTATTATGGTGGGTTAATTAACAAAAAAACAAACGTTGGCAAACTGTTATGAAAATGGGCCGAAAAATGATATAATTCGGACCATAATTAAGGATATTACGTGAGAAATTTGTTTGCAGAATTCAAAGCCCGTTTCGTTAAAAATAGTCGGATTTAAATTATTTTCAGTCCAATTAATCGGGAGAACACCAAGAATCCATTGCCGTCACTTTCATATTGATACGATGAAAAATAAACAAATTCAGATTGTGTAGAATCTGACCGGTAGGCGACCGCGCGCGGGTCAGGCCGCAAAGGCTTTTGACGGTTAGTCGCCTTCTAGACTAAGAATAGATTGACAGCTGATCAACGATAGTCACAACCCACGACTAAAGGCTCTTGACTAACCAGCTTCAACTCTGGCCCCTTGACTAAAGCTAACTCAGGTAAGTTTTAGTCGACTAAGGACAAAGGTGAAGTAGCTTTAGTCGAAACGTTATTTCAATCACTTTTTAGTCGAGTGATGCCCAACTCTGGTGTGGAGGAGGAATTTTTTGTGTTACCTTGCACTGTTGCTGCAAGAATGGCTACAGCCGACGGACCTTGCCTTAAACGTATAGGGACCGAGAGAAATAAACTTGGAACTCATATATATACGAACGGGACTGGGATCTGACACTTGCGAGAAAGAGTTTGGAATATTCGACCTCTGGTGGCGCTGGCGAGCACTAACAGTCGCGATCCCATGATGGGACTGTGACGCGACAATATCTTTAAGAAGTTGAAATTGACTGTGGACCGCTCGTTAGAACGACATTAGGAACGTTACTAAAGGTTTCTAGAAATTAGATATTTCCGTCAGTTATCATTTTCTCTGTAATTCTTTCAACCCCAAGTGCTTCTGCCATCAACCCAAGGTTCCGCTCTAAAACGCCACGTTATTAGCATCCTTTCTGCCCGACGAATCGCAGAATTCATAAAGTTCCTTGATCCCCATAAATTCCCAAAGTTTCGATTTCGCGCCGGGGACACGCGAGATTTACGCGTGCCAATTTGAAACACGAAATTGAGTGGAAAGTTGGAGGAACTGCGCGGTACGAATCGAGAAGATTAAATCGCGGGATCGTAGACGTTGCGTAGAAAAACGTGACGTACAATTTAATCAGCGACGCGCGAAGTTCGAAGTGCGATTCAGTGAATGGCCATTTGAAAGATTGTCGCGATTGAACTTCGTCCACGAAGCGAGATTTCCTTTCCGATATAAGCGGCTTTTTCTTTATTAAATTCCACTCGACCCCGCTGCGCTACAATAATTTCACGGAATTTTCCAGCTACGTCAATTTTTCCTTCCGTTTAAGTACAGAAAAGTCGGGGGATCTAAATCGCAGCGGCCACGAGCCCGCAAATCAGAGCTCTAGGAATTTTTTACGTATCTGATTCACTGAAACGTACCGCGAGATTGATGTAACGAAGCTCGAGGCGTGAAATGAAAGGCTCGAGAAGCCAAATGGTATGAATCGAGGAATAGGTGGCGTCGCGTGAGCACAAGTGTCGCTACAACTTAATCGGCAACCTGTAAAGTTTAAAACGCGATTTACTCGAGCGCCGTTGAAGCGACAGCCGCGTCTGAAGCCATTGAAGATTGGCTCGCCCTCTGTTACAAGCGAGCGCCGTTTATTTGCATGAATGCACGTTGATTCTGTGGCGTCGTGTTGACGAATACCGAATTTCTATTACATCTGCGGTGGCGATTTAATACAGTCGTTTCCCAGCATTGAAATCGGGAAACCTTATTCCAGAACTGTAGCCAGTAATAGTCACGTAGTTAGCGCTCGTTGAAATTTCTATAATTTCAGACCCACCGAGATTTGCCGCGAGATTCACGTGAGCCAGTTGGGAACTGGTTTAAATCGACAGTGTGGGAACCCGAGCGTTGCAAATCGCTAGAAATAAGTGGGGGAGTTGCTGAACTCGCGTGCGATTCTACCGAAAAATGTAGGTTGTCCGTGCAATAGTGCAATATCTGCATTCTGCTATAAGTTGACGATGGAACACGATATCGACGAAATGAATTTGGAACGTCTGCAAGCTCAAAATCGACCTGCAGCGGACATGCACTGTCTGATACTTCGGCTTCCTATTAACCTGCAATTACATTTCGGGTTTAACGCGAGCTCTGCTTTGTCTTTAACGTGATCGTGATTGGAAACATCATTTTTTGAATTATTATTTACCTAGAGGTGTATATTTTATGGACGGTGCCTTAAAATTAAGGGAAAGTCGATATATGCAAATTTCTGCAGTAACTTGTTTTTTTATTATTATTATTATTTATTTAAACGGGACGAAGCCTGGTATGTACACAAGGAAGTAACATATAATAGTGTATAACTTTTTGTGTAAATTTGAATAGTGAAAAAAGTGTGTGTTGAAGTCACAAGTGTAAAAAGAGTGACACTCCACGGTCTAAAGTTTCTGACGATTTTATGAACCAGTCGGCGAATTAAAAGGAAAGATTTAATTAATGGAATCGCCACAGGGGGTCGTGTTCTCTAATTTAGTCGCTCATAAAGTATGCACAAATTGTTGATAAATGGGAGGCGTGAAAAATGAAGAGAACCGCGGATGAAATTGCAATGAATTGCGCCGTCTGTATCCATTATTCTCCTCTGACAGTGGAAAGAAATAATAAGGACAAGCCGGGTAATAAAATTATAACAGTATTCATCAATCTTCATTACGAGCCTACGTGTCGCGAGGGCACTGCCGATTGTTCCAACAATTTATTCATAAGTGTATTAATATTCCCAATTCTGTGGCCGATGAATTGATCAAACTCCATTAAACCAGCAATTTGTACGGTTTAATTCATACAGGATACGCGGCTGGACCAATTCCGCGTCGTGCAAACACAAATGCTTACGGCCCATTGCATTCTTGTCCGTCGAGTTTGCAAATTATCAATCATCGGATTAGCGCTCAAAATTCCGCGCCTGGCATCGATCAGTTTTCGTTGACTTATCCAACCGATTCCCTAATTGCTCGCGAAACAATTCGTGTAATTATACATCCACCCAAACATCTGTAGCCCAGTTTCCTAGTTTCAGGATTTTCAGGAATTTTCTATCACAGGTCCTTCTACAATCGACTTATCAGACTTTCGTCACTTTTCATCTTACTACTAAACAAATGAATTATTTTCACTTTCATTAATCTCAATAGATTTGGCAGTGCAACTCACAAGGGAAGAGACCCAACCCGGAAATTCAAAAAATGATGAATCTGTGGGAATAGAAATGCAGATTTTTTGCTGCCCAAATTCACTCTAAGGGGGCGAAATTGACCCTTGAAAATCCGGCTATTTTCCGAGTCTGTGTTATAATTTGCGTATCACTTTTACCAAATAATAGTCCTAATTAAAAGATGTAACTTTTGCCTGAAAACTTTTTTTATCTCTTACAGTTCGCGAGATGTAACACCAAATCGGAAAATAGCTGGATTTTCAGGGGTCAATTTCACCCGAGTAGCTAAAAAAATTGCGTAATATATGCCTATATATCCTCTAAATATCCCCATAGTTTCATAATTCTTTGAATTTCCGAGTTGGGGATCATCCCTTGTCAGTTGCCCAGTGTCTCCCTCTGGTTAGCCTCGATAACTCTCCGAAAAGCGATATCCGTCTTTAATCCAGTCTGAGTAGTAGCATAATAAATAAGACTCTTCTAATAATATTCCAATTTAATTAACGCCATTTATACTCCTTCATCGCGGAAACTAACGCCTCAATGAAGCAACCTCGCCCGTTTCAAACGATCTATCGGCCACTGATCAAACGCTTGTTAACCGCCCGAGCGCCCCCTGATTCAATAACGCCGCGCCCGAGCCGATTATCCCCATAAGATTCGTTAGCCGAGTTTCCTACGGCCGTCCAATTAACGTCCGAGCAAACATAATTCCCCGACAGTATTTTTATCCGGTCTGCACGACGACTGAGGGATTTAATCGATTATGAGGAGGCCGATTCCCGTTCCTCAGCGTCACTTCAGGCACTGTCGCCCACCCTCGCTTTCTCTAAGCGTACCTACCCCGTCCAGAGGACAAATTCGATCCCTTCGCCGCGATGCGATCGCATCGCCTTCGCCGCTGATTCGATCAAAGCCCACGGCGAGTCGCAGCTATAGTCGCCGAACTCTCCTGTCAGCTTCCTGTCGATGCGTGCCCGCCCGTTATCCATGCTGTTCCTCGTGTTCCAGCACACTGAAACATGGCGAAGGGTTCTCGGTGAGCTGGGCGAATGCCACGTGTACGCGGGGAGAAGGGCAAAAGAGACGAGGGAGGCGAAGGAACTTTCAAGGGAACACGGTCACGTCCCTTCCGTCGCTAACGCACAAATGACAGGGAGTCAGGCAAATGGGGTGGTAGGCTTTGACAGTTTTTTTTTTAATTTCTTTGTTAAACGTCTGTTATAGGTATACCAAGCAATACGGAGGTCTTCAAGTACCACGGAGTCGTTGAGGAAGCGCGATAAATGGGTTCGATATTTGGCGAGTCATCTAATGGAGAGGCATTACTATTGGTTGGCTGGGAACCAAAGGCCTCTTATAGACTCTCTTGTTTCCCGCTCCCTCCTCTTAACTCCTATGAATCTCAGAATTGCTTGGTAGGGTTGAATGCAGGGGCGAATGGGACACGTTAAGTATCTCAAAATGTATAATAGATGTTAGCACAAATTTTGGATAGGCATGGAAAATGACATTTGGAATGCGTACATCCGTGTTCTAGCAGCAGGACTAGATACGCGACAGCGTGCATAGCGAAGAAAATATATTTTCCTTACCGATTTAATATTGTAAAATAAATACTCCCTTTGCAAGCATGTGCTTTTCTTTTCTTAATCTTCAATCTGAACTCTTTTAACCCTTTCGCTACGACGGGCGACTATAGTGGCTCTCCATACGGTGCCACTGAGGTACTACGGGCGACTAGGGTTTATACAAAAACCGACTTTTGGAAAAACCGGTTTTCGAATTCCACTATTGCCAAAAAACCGGTTAAACCGGTTTTCGAATTTTCACAAAAAATATAGTTAAAATAGTAAGTAAATATTTGTACTTATTTTAAAAAATCTCAGTTTCCTTAATATTATGGAATTAGGAAAATATAACAAAATAAAATATACTCTATCTATAAAAAACCAAATAAAAAAAAAATAATTAAAGCCCGTACAAAATATAAATATTTTAAAAGGTGTTACCAAATTATATATCTTTATTCCTTTAGTATTTTTTTTTTTTTTTTGAGAATATGATTAGTTTTACAGTAAACTGTTACCTACTACATAGTTTTCAATTAAATAATTACTTCATTTCTGCATATTAATTATAGTATTTATATAAAACCGGTTTTTTAAATTTCAAACCGGTTCTCGAATTTTACAAATTTGTAAATAAAACCGGTTTTTAAACCCGGTTTTTTAAAACCGACAAACCCTACGGGCGACTATAGTGGCTCCCCGTACGGTACCACTGAGGTACTACGGGCGACTATAGTGGCTCCCCGTACGGTGCCACTGAGGTACTACGGGCGACTATAGTGGCTCCCCGTACGGTGCCACTGAGGTACTACGGGCGACAATAGTGGCTCCCCGTACCCTTTATTTATAAATACCCTTTGAAGAAATATTCTTTCGTTCGAAAGCATTCAGCAGTTTGGGTTCTCCGCCGCGGTACTCCTGCTGACGATCGGCGTCGCGTACCTACCGTACAGTGATGTCGCGGCGCGCGGCATTGCCCCGTTCAGTGGGAATACCGCGACGGAGAACCTGCCCGTAGCGAAAGGGTTAAAGTAATACTGATCGTTACTTAGCACTTTTAACTGTTAAGTCGAGTGTAACATCGGCAGCCGGGGTCGGTTGCGCGACAGAACCGAATAGTGCGACGGAGTAGTTTTTACCATCAAGGAAACTAGCTTATACGTGTAATGCGTTTAGAATTTGGCAATATAATTTGTCCCATTTAGAACCTGTCTCTTTCATAGCACCCCTCCGCTACGCAGAGGATCCGCAAGGTCCCGGGTTCGAGTGCCATCGGCTGAGGGCCTTTTCCCCGTGGCTCCCGAAACACATAAGAATTGAGGCATTTGATGGAAAAAGGGCACATACGCCAAAATGCCATTTCGAGTAAATCGGTTTCAAAGCTTTCATTATAGTATAACTTAATGAAAAGTAATGCAATTAAATCCAATTTTTTTTAAGGATGTAGTATCATATCCTTCAAACGTTTCGTAAACAGAAGTCATGATTTGAAAATGATATGTGTCTGTATTTAATAGTTTTATGCAAGTGGTTTATGTGCCCTTTTTCCGTAAATAGGGTAAATTCGTAACAAAATTGCTTCTTTGTTTAGTTATTTACATATAATTTTGTTTACATACTTCGTTGGCCATTTTTTATACATCGCTTAAATAAAAATACAAAATGAAGCGCAAAACTAAACAAAAAATGTTATGTTTTAAGTAAGTATTAATTTCTCCGATTTTTTGCAGCAGGCTGTCTTACAAATCACTTTCATCTTTCCTAAATTCGCTTCTTTCCTTGCGGATTCGATACACGCCTCACTTTCCATAGTTCCTCGCTTACACAAAATCAAACGTATTGCACGACTAGACAGTAGACAGCACGGCAGCGCGACCGGTCAGCGACTATGTAGCTGCATGTCGCTCACGCTACGTAACAAAACAGCGTTTAGCTAATTTAAACGTGGGAGAAGAAATGTCCTTGATATATTATATATATATAACATATACCTGAGTCGATTTAACCGATTTACGGAAAAAGGGCACATAAGCCTATGTGCCCTTTTTCCATCAAATGCCTCAATTACAAAACCCACTCTTACAGCACGCTCCTCTGTTCCTTTCATTGAGAAATCTCCATCTAAACTTGGATGTCCAAACCCCATACCAAAATCAGTTGCACCCAGAAGGCAAGAAATGGTCCCCACGTCTATCAACACTTCCCTTACACATTCTCCTATTCAATGCGCAAAGTACACCCGCAGATTTCCCTCCCCCGTCTCGGGAACACTCGCCGTCGCAGTAACCAACATGTCTGCCGCATCGAAACGCCCGCTTGCCACCGTTTACGTCGCGAAATACGCGAAGGAGCCCAATGCGCGCCATCTCCTCGCGGGCCGGCGATTCGGTGCAGCGCTGTTCGGCGCGAGCTCCGTGCCAGAGCTAGGCGCGCCAGCTGCTTGGAAACGATCGGTAAATACAAGGGGATATAGGCTCCGCGCAGGGAGCACCGGGGACCAAGCATAAAAGAGGCTTTTGCGGCTGCCAGCTGGTGAACGGGGGTGCGTGCGTGGCGCGATGGATACTCACTGTTCGCTGCGTCCCCCTGGGTGGAGTACTTCGGGTCATAGTGGATGTCGGTGATGTGCCAGAAATACCCTGCAAGCAGAGAAACGACCCTCGTACCTTGCTGCGTCTCGGCTTTTATTCGCCTGCGTCCCCGTCGCATTTGCATATCTCCGTTACTTTTCCTACCGGCCGCCCTGTAAATTGACGTGACGTCGCGGCGCGCGGCGACGCGTACTTTCGCGAATGCAATCACCAGGGCGAAACGACCGCTCCCCTCTTTCCAACCCTCGCGCCGCGCCCCGTTGCGAAACGGGCGGAGGAAGCGCGGTGAATTTCCAGGCTGTCGAATTCGACTCGAATTCAATTGCGAGACGGTCTCGATTACTTGATGCGACCGTGGATTGTTTTAAATTAACCGTGCAAGCCCCGTCCCGTGGGAAAGTGCGCGAGGCACCGGGGCCACTTCGCGAGGTACTTGGAATAGGAAATCGGGCCCGATACGGCGGCGGAATTTATCAAAACAAACGAGGAGGCCAACGGGAATACGAATGCGGAGGGAACACGCGATTCGCCAGTCAGCTCGCTTTCTTAGATTTTTTTAAAGGAATATATGGCCCCGTTACTTGGACATGTAAGAATGCGAGCCCTTGAATGCGACTGTGCTTCGTTGATGCATCTCGGCTTCTAAGTGAGCGAATTGTTCAATTGGAATGTGGACGTTTGTAATACAGTTGCAGTGAAAAGTACGTTCGCTGTCTTGTCTTCTTTGTTGACTTAACCCTTCGTCGACACTCTGGGTGTGAGCCACCAGTAAGCTGATTTTGACGCTCTGCACCTTCTGCGTGCAAAATAAATAGCTTCTTTCCAAAGCCTACTTACAAACTATTTTTTTTTTTATCTGAACACAATTCTGTGGATTTTTAGCTTCTAATATTGAAACTTGTAGGAGTTACAATTTTTTGAAGATATTCTTCATTTTTTCTGGACATATTGTAATTTAGAATTTTTTTAGAAAAACTGTGACAAAATTTCAATCTTAAAGCTATTGGAATACATTCTAGAGAACCTGAAATTGACCCATATTTTTATTTCATAACGATTGGATTCTGTAGATCAGAGTGGCAGTCGTTCAAAAATTGCTCCGGGTGCGAGCCACCCAGGTATGTGAAAGTTGATCGGAAAAACAGGTGTGTCAACGAAGGGCTAATTCTTTATCTTATAGATCTTCTTTTACCGTTGTTACTACCGTTAAGGAACTAGTTTTTGATCAGTTTAGAGGGCTTCCCGCTTTAATATTTATTTTAATATAATATAACTTTAAACCATAGACTTTTTTTATACTAAAAGATGAATTAATGTTTAAAATATAAGGAACAATTTTAAAAAGTTGAAAATAAGTATAATTTAATTATTTATAAGGTATGGAATAATAAGGTGACTAGGAACTAGTTTTTGATCATGTAAAATACATGGGAACTAATTTTTGATCAGGTCAGGAACTAGTTTTTGATCATCTAAAATACATGGGAACTAATTTCTTATTAGGTAAGGAACTATTCAATGTAAATAATCGGATACTAATTAAAAAGAAATTATTATACCATCTAAATTTAATTTTTTTTTATAATTTTATAATGTCCTAACCTATTTTTTATTCAGGTGATCAAAAATTAGTTCCACAAGAAAAAATTGAAACTAAATAATGATCAGTGACTTTTAAAGCAAAATGATACGTATAATACTAAAATTCTTGCTCTACATTGTAAAGTAAACTATTGTAAGCAAAATGTATGAAAATAACCTTTAATACCGCAACAACCAGCAAAGAAATCGACTGTGGCGTCGATGGTGATCTATTACTTCGAACAGTAAGAGATGGCGTTCAACAGGGACTTCCGTCAAGTGGGCCACCTTACACATTTATTTTTACGAAAACTAACAATACTAACTGCTTTCACGGACAACACATATATTTTTGAATTATCAATTTTTATGTTAGTAATTATTTCAAACAATTATTTATTGACATAAACTGAAAAGAACGATTTATTTCATGAACTGATAAAAAATTAGTGCCTGATCAAGAACTAGTTCCTTAACGGTATGGGCTTGTCTAACTTATTGGACGTTCCACTTTTGAAGTATAACGAGTTAAATGTCTGTCAGGCTTTTATGAACGTATCTTACTGTACTTTTACTTCCTTCAATGCGTCTAGTCAGGTGCCACGACCAACTGGAAAGTAGAAGTGACCGATCAATAAAGAAGACGTGGTCGCTAAGGGGACATTTACCTCACACGCATATGTTTTGCGATGAACAGCAACTGTTTCAAAATACATTCTTACCCTCAATAAATAAAATCCTTCCGCAATAGATGCTACACGTAAAGTCACTTTCCGAAATCAAATATAGGGTAGATGTCCCAATTACCGCCAGTGTCCCAATTACTGCCACTTGATTTATTATATGTAATAAAAGCGTAATGTATAAAAAGAAAGGTACAAAAAATAGTTATTATTAAATGGAGATTCTGATTTACATTAAAATAAAAAAATATATGTACTCATATGTACCTAGGACAAGATGATTTTTGAGGTGACAGTTATAGGTACACAAGGATCGCTCGCGAATTTTAATTAATTATTAATACATTCTTCTGATTTAATTCATAAAACTATTTTTTTTAATGAAAGAGATGTTAAATAATATTATATTTCAAATTGAAACAATTTTTAAGTTACACAACACGCGAAATGATTAAGGCAGGATACCACCTTTGACTGCGATTTTGGAGGCGTTTTTCATGAATTTTTTTTGCATACAAAGAATGCGCAGAAACAAACTCGGTTTCAGTCATTCATTAATGTAACTTTAATCTGTAATTACACATTTGTTGAAACTGAAAAAGTGAAAAATAATCTCTTGTAGGTGGCGCCAAAATACACTCCTTTGGAGGAACATCGTTAGACGGCGTGTCAAATTCCGCTTTGTACGTGGCTCTTAGAAAAAAAACCAAAGAATGTTCCTATTGGCAACAATATTTTTTAATGCTGTACGTAGGGATTGTACGAAATTTCGATTTTTAAGAAAATGGCGGCCATTTGAACAAAAAGGTCAATTTTTTTAGGGTAAAAAAGTTTAAAGAAGTTTATAAAATTGCGCACCAAAAGAAAAATAACAACGCTACAGCAAAAGTCCTACGTACATCGTTAGATTACACCACGGGGAAGAATTGTGCAAAGTTTCAAGTCAATCGGATGAAAATTATAGGAGTAATCTGACACGCCGTTTTGGAAAACATCGTTTCGAGAAAAACACGTTTAAAGTTTTATATAGATTTATATATCTGTTCCAATCCGGTTTTTACACAAGAAAAAGGTTCCGGTCACCTTTCTAATGAATGAATTTCGATTCTATACACTTGAAAGAGTACTTTGAGAACAAAAAAAATTTCAATTTTTTTTAACTGCGAAGGTGGTATCCTGCCTTAAATGAAGTTCGGTTATAATCTTAAGGTGGCAGTAATTGGGACATCTACCCTACGTCCGAAAACAGATAAAGTTAATAAACAGCAATTTCCCTCAGCACCCACTTCCACGAGCATTACACCCTGCCAATAATGTTCACTCTCCCTTTCAACTAACGCCCCGTACAATTCAATGCAATCAATTTTTCACAGACACCACAATTTCTTACTATCAAAATTAATTCACCCCTCAGCCTAACAATTTCTCCACACGAGCTCCGATGCCGAAAGGGAACTTTGCACTCCTGGAAGTGGCTCGCGAAATTGGGTCAAGGTATTACTGTCGCTCCCATAACGTTATTAGACCGCTCGCACAGCGGCTTGTTAATCCCATCCATACTTAACCGCGCACGGTAAAGTTAACGTATGCCCGGCTGTCGAATAAATTCCCGTCCCACCCACGCTCGAAGAACATCGACCCACATCCGACAAAAGCTTCCTACCCCCTCGGTTTTAATAATTGACGGCTGCCGTGTACGCGGCCAGTCGCACGGCGCAGACCTGCCCGCGCGTGTTCGCGTAACGCTCTTGGCGAAAGTTAAAGCGGCACGGTCACGTGCGGCGTGCATGCATTTACCTATTTTCCCTTGAGCCGCGCACAGCCACGAGAGCAGCATCAGATAGTCGCGGATCATCATCCCGGGATTGGATCTGTAATCACGTAATGCTCGCTTTAAAAAGTCGCTCGGAGCCGGCTGGCGTCTGGCCCGAAGCGCGGCAACGACAACCAGGACAATGGTAATTCCGTTGCCATCGGGATCGCGGCCCCGGGGGGATTAGCATAATTTCGCCAAGTCGGGGCACGGACGAGAACGAGACCGGCGTGTCTTATGAAATTTCATGAACCTTCGGGACGATTCGTCGCGGCGTGTCCCAACGCGGATCAACCCCCATCAGCGACGGCAGCTTTCAATCTTAATCCTGAATCTCATTCGGCCGGCGACTCGCAGGAGGACTCTGCCCGCGAGGTCACGAAGCCCCTGGCCCGTAAAACACTTTACAAGCCTCTTTTTAACTGCAACGAGACCCCGTAAAGATATCGGCGTACCAATAACGCCCGGTCGCCGGATCGTTTGACGGCGCAACAAAGGCCCGACGCCAATGCCCCGCCAGCGTATAAGTACATAACGCCGGGAGCAGCTTGCGGCGACAGAGAGGAGAAACGATAAAACCGAGTTTCAGGGGCGGCGGGAGGTGCCGTAATTACGAAGGGGAGTTGGCGAAGTTGGAGATTGGAAAAATTTGCGAAACTCTGGGAGTATTTAGAAGGCGCGAAGTAATGTAATAGAAATGTGAGAATTAAATGGTAAGGAGAAGCAGTCGGGTGTTAAAGCTTGATCGTTTATCACTGTGCATTTCCAAATGAATTTTTTTTTTTGTAACTCTCGAATTTCAGAAGCGCGATGAACACTTTCGTAATTGCAGGTGTTTATCGTCCAGCCTGCATGTCCCGTTATTCCCATTTTATTTATCGCATTATTACCTCGCGATTTCATCTACGAGGCCAGCGACGTTTCGTGACCGCTTGTCGCTGTTTTATTTCGAATTTTCACCCTCGATGGATTCTAACGTTAAAGCCACGATAATCGACCGCGATCATCTGCCTTTACCCTCGCCAACGCGCTGTGCCTTCTGCTTAATAAACTCCACCTATCCTTTCGTACATTTGCTGTCAGGATTCTTTCAAAGGTGCGTGATATGGAATTTGAAGCACCTGTGGTAGTCTATTTTAGTTTCTGGTAAATGTCGTCGTAAAAGACACAAATGAATTAAAGGTGCCATTTATTCTTCTTGCCTGAAAATACTTACAGTGATTGAAATTTTATTTATTTTAAAAATTATATTTGTTTAAATAGGCCACAAAAGTTGGAGTGGTAGAATTACTTGCATTAGAAATTTAATAAATGGGTTATCGCGAGTTGTTAAAAAACGGCAATCAGCTAAACAGGTGCGTAGTTATAAATGCAACAATATTTCACGTAAGAATGACCCAGCTGGTAATGGAAAAAGTGTTTCACTTATCTTCCGCGTAACTAGGTTGATTAAAGTTATTCATGAAATTAACTCGTTAGGTTTTAGTCACGAAGTGTCTCGTAAATTTCTGCACACACGTCGTTTAGATAAGCGTGCGCGTATCTATAATATTCTGGGTGTAAAAATTTTTGCCATTAATCTCGCCTTTTTCATTAAAATCGCGATAGTCGATAAAATAAATTTATAATAGCTGGCCGCGGCGCAGCTGCGTTGTGCATATTGTAGCAACAATTTTATGAATATCGAAATCGTTTAAATTTCATAGGAGAAGAATTGAATTCAACCTCCAAATTTTAAATTCCGCCAATGTCGTTTCAACATATTTCCTGCAGCTGAAACGTGTCATCAATTACAATTATGTATTAAAACTGGTGCCACGATGTCAGTTTTGATGCTAATGCCCATGCTACATTTAAATGTACGATATTTCAGTGTTTAAACGAATTGGAGCAATATTTTTACTGATTTCGGAAAATACTTCGCTCCTTGATTCCGTTTTCCAATTTAGCTCCGCAATTTTGCAAAACTCAAAACTTTCATTTATAACTAGGCGAAATGTTCGTGCAACTTTAATTACTCTTAATAGCACTAATTTTTCATTAACTTCTCGTGTATCATATTAATAACAAAATAGTCATCAAAGCTTTCCAGGACCCTCGCAAGTTTTAACATCTTTGTTATCCCTTGCACACCTCTTACACGTAACCATGGACCTGAAGGACAGTGCCTAGTTGCGGGGGGTTTACTCGTAAGACGGAAGGGGAATCGCCTGTGTAGCCATCTTGTTATGATATACTAGTAGTGCACTCTATAGCCCATTATATATATAGTTATTTTCTGGCAATTAAATATAACGTATTTTCATTCACCCTATGTATTACAATTCGTATAAATATGTATTATTTATAAAAACATTGATCAATTTATGAAACCTGAGTAATGCAAGTGTAAAGTTTCAAAGTTTACCACGGTATGACATAGATGGCACCACTAGTATATCATAACAAGATGGCTGAAACAGCTTGATTCCCCTTGCGTCTTTCGCTTACACCCCCGCGTCTATAAGTCTAGCTCATGCACTGTCCTTCAGGTCCATGCACGTAACTACCTTTGAAGGTTATTTATTAATTAACACAAAGAAATATTAAATTGGTAATTCGAACATAACCTAAAAAGTATGCGTAGTACACTCACGCGAATTGGTGGTGCTACAAAGGCGCGACTCGCCCAGTGTTGCCAACTTGAAATCTTATATTGTAAAAAAATTGTGAAAAAAGCCAAAATAGCCAAATGAATTTTCCAACGCCAACGAAGTTGACAAAAAGCCAGATTTCTGGAATTTTGCGTCAGAAAGGCCAAATTGGCAACCCTGGACTCGCCTAAGCAAACCTACTCGCGCGAGAGATGGCGCAGTCGGACGCTAGTGATCTTGGCGCGTATTTCAATACACAACCATCTTAACCCTCTAGGGACGGGGATGTTTTAAACTTAACGTAGAATTTTTTTGAGCGTTAAAATAGTCTATTTTATACTTCGGATTTGGAAGCTACTCGTTAATTTTTTTTTTTTAATTTTTTTTTTAATTTGTTTATAGCAAAAAAAAGTATAATTTCGGGTTCTGATGGTACAACAGCTTCTTCTCTGCCTACTAAAGGTCACTATACCTATCAAATCTCGATCTTATGGATGGAACGTAAATAAAAATGTGTTAATCCGAATGGGACTCTGGAGTCCCACTCGTCCCTAGAGGGTTAAACAACTCTATTCAAAACATAGCACTGACTGAATTAACAAAAAATTGACAAATAAACAAATTCAACTCGCCTCGGCGCACGGGTTCAAACCAACCAGATGCGCGCGTGTTCTGTCTGTGCACAGCGACCTGAATAATTCCGATGCACTAAACAGCGATTTCCGCGATGCACTTTGAGTTCGCGAGCTCCGCGATCTTCAAACGCAGCCGCGCCTCGGGAAGATTGAAACGCTCGTATCATGGCGACCGTGCCGGCAAGCTAGAAATTGCAAAGAATATTCAATCGTGCCTCGGGGAGCGTCCTTATACCAGCTTCGTGACTATCTCCGTTCGTGTAACCGCGATACATTAGCCAATGGGCCGATATGGAACACGCATCGCACGCAATTAATCGCCCAAGCTCGTTCGTTGGCTACCTTTTTTCCCCGCTGTAGTCTGCTTTCGCGCAGGTACACAAGCCTCGCCGAGTTTTTACAGCAACGCGGCCAGTAGCGATCTAAGAGGCGGCTACTAAATCTAACAATTGAATATCGCGTGTGATACGGTTACGTGCCGAAAGAATAAATAGACAGCGACGTGTGCGCGGCCGCCATGATTGCGTTATCGTTGCCGAAGCGGTGCCTGTGGAAAGAAATTATCGGGCTTTGGAACCGCCGCGGAAATACGTGCATTAGCGCCGGCGCGCTGCCGATAAATACGCAATTTTGTTCGAATTTTCTTGCATCCCCTCTGCGCAATCCAATTCTGAATGGTGGCGAGGGGACGCCGCGCGCTCTGGTGACGCGCGATCGCCAATGGGCGCTCGTGTGCCCGCAACTCGCCGCGGTAATGGAACAGAAATGGCGAATTACTGTATAGTTTAGTGGCGGCGTAAGCTGAAAGTAGCTTTATAAATGATTTAGTAAGCTACAGTGTTTTATTTGGTGTGTTTTCAAATATTTTGGAAACTGGTTTTGGCATTTTTGAATTAAATCCTTGGTGCTTTCTTGGGTCGAATTCTTGTTCTAGATTCTTGTGAATCGTTTGGATATTAAGGAGACAGGGCACTTTTAATACTGTAATTAGAACCCAGCTTGAAATGCCACGGCTTGGATTTTTGGTCTGCGTCTGACCACACACTGGGCGTTACTACTTGTGCGTTCTATCTAGCGAGGAAACGGTTAATAAAGAGGGAAGAAAGTTTTACCCGGTGTTTGGTTAAAATTTGGACAATTTTGAATAACAATTATTAATAGGGTTTATACAAAAACCGACTTTTGAAAAAACCGGTTTTCGAATTCCACTATTCCTAAATAACCGGTTAAACCAGTCTTCGAATTTTCATAAAAAAAATGTAATTAAAATAGTAAATAAATATTTATACTTATTTTAAAATTTTTCAGACTGCATTCAAAACCAAATAAAAAAAAATAACTAAAATCCGTACAAAATATAAATCTTTTAAAAGGTGGTACCAAATTATAAATCTTTATTCCATTGTTCAGAAAATATGAACTCATGAAGATTATTTATAGTAAATTGTTACCTACTACAATATGCTTGTGTCCAAGGCGATTTCAAGTCAAAATGTTAAGGTTTTTAATTAATAATTCATTCATTTCTGCATATTAATTCTAGTATATAAAACCGGTTTTTGAATTTCACACATTTATAAATAAAAACCGACAAACCCTAATTATTAATAATACTTTCTGCAGTGTGCTTTTACGTTTTCTGATTGAAAAGTGAAGTATCCTTATAAATGACCGTTTTTCTGTTTTATCCACAACACAGCTTCATCAGAGGCCTGTGGAGGCATCAACACTGATGAGATTCCTCTGTGTCACGCTCCTTTAAGTTGTCGTTTGCTCACGGTGCTCCACTCTCCGCGATTCTAATTTAAACTTACGAATATTTAACGTCAGTGTAACTTGCAGGAGCAGATTTAATTTCCTCCAGAGTCGCACAGCAACGCGTTGCCGACTTCGAAACAGTATCAGGATGTAATTACCCGAAGACAAAATTGCTAGTGAACCAGATTGATTGCAAGACAATATGAGCAATTTCCCAGGAAATTGTAATTGCAATTACAATGCACTTGCAGTAATTATAATTCACCCAATTAAGTATCGCAAGTATCGCAAAGACAGATTTCACGACCGAAGTTTCACCGGCGAGGTTGAACGTTACAGTAACTTGTGAAAGGGAAAACTAATCGACGGAAGCGGAACTACTCGTTAAGGGTTGATGCACGATGTCGGGCAAGATTAAACAGAAGATTAAGCCCCAGAAAGTTTCTTGGCTTAATACAAAGTGCTTTTTTCATACAGAAAGTGTGCAGATAATATTAGAATTTCGCCCGCGAAGCAGATAAAGGCTTTTATCGTCTACATCCCGACACTTGAGTAAGGCGATGGAAGTGCACGACAGTTACATGTCGATGCACGAGCATAAAGGGCTTAGAGCGATCGTAAACTGACTGCAGTATTAATATCTGCACTGGGATCGCAACTTCGCAGCAAGATACTCACGGAACAAAATCTTCCCTAGCATTTTCAAAGCTGCTCGAACGATAGTGCGCAACGCAATACTTTGCTTCGAAGATGATTTGTACGCGAACTACAGCGTTGAATTGCTCGAGAATTTACTATGAAACATCCAACGCCTGCGCACTCTAACGTTCAGCTAAAGTTTGTTCGTTACAACAGTGTTACATGCCGCAGAAAAATAAATTTGAGTCACAGTCAACGTGAAGAAGTAGAAAGGTAATAGGAGCTGTGTTTTACTTGTTCGATTCAAAAGTTTTTATGAATGTGTTCGCACTACTGGAATGACTTTCTGTGACATTCTCATAAAAATGGTACTTGTGGGAAAGGAAATGTCTAATCTTCTCTGGCTCAGTAAACGATGGTCCTTGAAAGTGGCATAGTTTCAAACGTTTTGGTAAGGACTTCTTTGAAAGTGTTATTCCAAACTGTTTTCGAAGTGACGCATACAGAAAGTTTCGTTAACTTCTTTACGAAAAGATTGTAGAACACGTATTAATGATACTTGCATGATATATTCATTGCACTGCGTTAAATGAAACAGATTCTGAAACGACATTGACAAAGCAGATTCTATATTTTTCCTGAATGACTGAATAACGGTGGAAGTTAAGAATAATCACTACAGTTTGTGTAAAATTTTTACACGCTTCTATAGTTCCTATCAATCTGCACAACTTTTGTTGGAAAAAGTTTTTAGAATAATGCACGTACCGAAAATTACAGGGAGATATGCTAGCAGTCAAGTATGTCTGACTATGCACGCACCCTTTTCCCTTGCTCTCCTGCACATTGCTGCTCTAGCTCATCAATCATATGTATCTTGATGTCTGTCCCATTCAATGCACGCATTACGTTGAAAATCGTTTCGACTAAACTTTGCTTACACTGCTGGTTCTCAACAACGGTTTGTTGCAAATGTAAAAATCGATCCGCAATTCTATTCAAGATTCTCAAAGTTGCGACACTTTTCCTACGGTTAACAAGGGCTTCCCACTTTCTATTTCATACGAAATAAAGGAGCCCTACGAGCAAGTTTAAAGAAGAAAAGTCTCACAATTTCCACGCCTTGACAAGAAAAAAATGTAGAATTTTTAAAAAACTTTTCTACATTATTTCATAAATGTCTCACTAGTGAATCTTTTTATTATATCTACAAATTGCACGTTCGCTATAAAGTATGTTAGAAGTTCCGCACTTAAGTCCACGTTTCCCTAAAAAATGAAGGAACGAAGAATTTTTTGTTTCCATTTCCTCTTTCATATAAAATTGATTTAATCCACCACTATCGCTAAAAACTATTTTTCTACGACCACCAGTTTCCACTTCTCTCCCTGCCAACTCTCCAAACTCGGCTGTTCTAAAAGTTCGCCAGAAGCCCCCGCCGAATTTAATAACCGCCGATTCGAAGGCTGAATTCGAGCGAAGTGCGCAAACCTCGCCGACCATTTATTGAAACGATCGTTCGAATTAAGATCCCCGTGCTGTTCGCGATACACAGAGGCGGGGCCATTGAGACCGCGTTCGGTTAGTCTGCTGGGAAACGCGTCACAGTTCACTGAATGGGAAAGCCCTCGCACGCGTCCCGTCCCCTTAATCCAGTCAGCGTCTCAATTGAAAAGCAGTAAAGCTCCGGTGGGAAGAGGGCGCAGCCATCGCGCCACTCCATTATTAACTCGCCGCGTCGGCCCCAACGGTTCGAACAAAGTACGTAATCTCCGAGTAAAACTTGGGAGATCCCTCGCACGGCAGCAGCCCCATGCGTCACGATACGCTCGCGGAAACCGCCCCAACTAATACATCATGCCTGACTAATTACCGTAAACTGCGCGATACGCGGCCCGAAACCGATCGCCCCCTCCAGCGCGGTAAGAACACTTGAGATTACTGCCGCATCGGGCTTCGATCTACGTACATCGCCGCGTATAACGAGCTCATAAAATGTCTTTACGCCCGAGCGTCGAGCTAGCGATCGAAGCGATCGGCAGAGGATCGTATCGCGGAGAATAATCGTCTCCAGCTGAACCCGGAGGAACGTGACTCGAATGGCACCGGGAAAGAGTAATTATTGATACTTTTCTGTGTCGATGGACGGGCAATGGAAACGGTTTGATCTGTGAATTCATGTTTGATAAGGCGGTTTCAGAGTTGCTTAAACTTCTGTAAGATAGTCCAGTGAAATTAGACGGAAATCTGCCCAATCTTCGGAATAAATCCCAGCAAGCTAAATTTTGGTACGGGCCTTTATTTGGTCGTTTTAAACAATATGTCACTTTTTCCTGAACACTTTTTTTCTATCTCCTACAGTTCGCGAGTAATAATACAAAATAAAAAAAAATTCAGGGGTCAATTGCACCCTCTTGGAGTGAATTTGGGCAGCAAACGAAATTGCGTTGTACTCAGCAGGACTTCCGCTACATATTTACCGAGTTTCATAATTTTCTGAATTTCCGGGTGCGGGATCTTCCCTTGTCAAAAGTATGGGGGTTGAAACTTGGTAACCCGGCACACATGAAAATGGTTACTCCTACGAAAAAAACTCATACAACCTTTTTTGTAGAGAATTTCCTAGGTTATAAATTGTGTGAGACCTATTTTTGTCGCAAAACTGCTAGATAACGAGATATTCGCGAAAAACTGTTATTCTTTTTTTCAACCCTCTGTAAAATTTTTAGCGGCACTCGGATCGATGGGGACTTTTGACATATTGTTTAAAACGACCAAATAAAGGCCCATACCAAAATTTAGCTTGCTGGGATTTATTCCGAAGACAAATCCTAATTTCACTGGACTAAAGAGGTGAATCGTTGAATACAGTACTGGAAATATTTATTGCATCGCTTGAATAAATATGTTATTACTTATACCTCTTTTATTGTTAGTACTGGGGAAATATTATTGCAAAATTGATTTATTGCGAAAATTTGTAGCTTACTACAAATAAATTTAGGAGTGATGTAAGAAATATTTTTCCACCACTGTGCAAAGTTGGGAGATGTGTTCGCAGGTATCAGGGAATTGTTGAATTTTCAGAGTTGTAAATCTTGAGAGATGAAATCGAGTTTCTTGAAAACGGAGAAAAATTTTATCCCACATTTTCCATTTATTTTTCTGCGAGGGATCACCATATGCTCGGCAGTTAACCACCCCCGTATATCTATCCGCTGCTAAATTGTGATATTTTTCTTACCCCGCCTATCAAATTTCCTTTTAGTTATTACCGAATGCCATTTCGGTGTTAATTCTTGCCCCTAATGGATCCATTAAACATTCCAACTCCATTACACGTCGCATTCGCGGAAAATCGAATGAAAAATAGCCCCGGCAATGACCAATTCTATTGAATTCGAAGACACGCGAATGCTTTTACTCCCGCCGGAGCAGGGCCTGCTTTTGTGACAAGTAAGCATCCTCGTAAATTCGTTCGTTATTTGCCAGGCGAAGTGATTCCGAAGTATCGACCGGGTAACACTCCTGACACGCGGATCAAATTTCGATCGCGACAATCGATGGGATTCGATTTCGGCGAACGACGGCTTTTGTGGAGCAGCCCTTCTATCTCCCTGCGTTCCCGTTCGGTCGTTTTGCAGGAAATTACGCTCGGTTAGACTCTCCTTACGATATAATCCCGTCGCGTTAAATCGGGACATAAGACAGCGAGATAATTAAAGCGTTTGCACCGAAACGCTCGGCAGCGCTGGCTTATTCAACAATGAGAACCAGAGACGCTATTTAGCTAATGCCCTCGACGAAGAGATCTTATTTCCGGGAAAATTTGTCATTAGGCGTTCCTGTTTTAAGCTGCAGAAGGTTATATGCTGGAACGATGTGCGTCGCGAATTTCAGAGCTAACCGAGAAACTGGATTCTCCAATTAGAATTAAATTTCTTAAGAATGAACGTAATACGTTGAAAGCTGAATCAGAGCATTAGATATAATTCCAGAAATGCATCCAGACGTTAGACGTTGCTGTTTGCTCCTTCTTTAGCAATGAAATCTCGGAGCAGAGATTGAACGAATAATAGTAAATGTGAAGGGGAAAAAATTGAAGATATGTTTCTACCATTGTGAAGCGAATTCGTAATAGTGTTCCAGAATGAAGTTTACGAATTATCATTTTACCTTAAAACTTTTTATTCGCGAGAACCGATAAGAAATCACTATATATCCGCCTACAGTATTGGCTCTTAAGGGGACCTTCCGGTCCAGAGCCCCCCAAAAATAGGTGATTTTTAGGAATTAATTAAAGGAAAACTACTATACATAATTTAATGGGACTTTTTGCATTGTATTAAGGATGTCTTAAGTTATAGAAACATATTTTTTGTTTTATAATTAATTATTGCAGACGGCTCTGGGGAGTCGTTAAAGTCAAGGCGTGAAAAAATTGATCCAAATCGGTGGGACCTGTATCTTTCAACGCCTTTGAAAATTATAAATTTTCAATTTTTTGTAATTTTTCTAGCCCCCTCCCCCCAGCCAGAAGTATATTCTTCAAAATAAAAAAAGGTTCAATCGAATCGGATAATAACTTTTGGAGATACAGGTCCCACCGTTTTGAGAACACCGTTTCGAGAAAAACGCGTTTAAAGGTTTACGTGAGTGCCGAGTGCCCGGTTGTTGCCCATGCATTTGCCGCTACTCAAATGCCTATAACTTCTGGAATTTTACGAATTTCAACAAATCCTTTTAAGCACGTATTCCTAAAAGGTTGAACATTCGAAAAATGAAATAAAAAAAAATCGACTTTTAGACCGGAAGGTCCCCTTAAGGGGTTAGGCCACCTTGGACGGAGCAAAATTGCAATCATTTTCGGCATTTTTTTTAGGAAGATAATAAAATAAACAGAAAATTTAATATGAAGCCTGTTATTATACAACTCTCGCCGGAAAAAAATCGTATTTTTTTCTTACAAAATGGCGGCGGTAGAGCCGTGATACGCAAGATCTTGTGGAGCGACGTTTTCCACGGTGTTCAATCTCACGGCTATACCGTTTGACTTAGAACAAAAAACCAAAAAGCTTTATTTTCTGCATGCCTAAAACTATGGAAGTACGTAGCGGTTTTGCGATATCTTAAATATGTTCTGTGCAATTGACACTTTTATAAAAAAAAAAAAATGCACTTTTTCTCTCCATGGTCACCATTTCGAGACAAATTAATGTTTCTGGATTTCCCTACGTACTTCCATAGTTTTAGGCATGCAGCAAATAAATCTTTTTGGTTTTTTGTTCTAAGTCAAACGGTATAGCCGTGAGATTGAACACCGTGGAAAACGTCGCTCCACAAGATCTTGCGTATCACGCCTCTACCGCCGCCATTTTGTAAGAAAAAAATACGATTTTTTTCCGGCGAGATTTGTATAATAACAGGCTTCATATTAAATTTTCTGTTTATTTTATTACCTTCCTAAAAAAAATGCCGAAAATGACTGCAATTTTGCTCCGTCCAAGGTGGCCTAACCCCTTAAAGAACGCATTTACTCGCACTGAACTTGCAGCACAGAAGATTAAAACTACCCTTCACTTATCATTGAAAAAAAAATACTTCCAGCTTCACCTCCCTCTATTCTCCATCGAAGAACTCAATTTCCCCTCCCATCAGTGCCTAACAAATCTCAACTTTAAGTTAAACTTCAAGTTAAAGTTGATGTTGAAAAATTTAGTCGACTCTGGACTCGAAACTTTCGACAAATAAAAAAACCAACCCGGCTCAACATTATTCGACACATGGCAAATAATTTTTCAACTTTTATTCGTTACTCGAAATTTTCTTTAAATAAAAATTTTGCCCATTTCTGCATAGTATATCTGACGGCGGGTTCTCATGAAGAATCGGCGCGTCACACACACGTGACGCGTGACAGCGAACCTGTTAAACTCCGTCAAGTTACCCCGTTGTACGCGCCAATACGCAAACGTATGCAAATGAGAGGCCAAAAGACATGCACTTTAGGGGAGGACGGGGGTGGTGTAGACGTCGCGATAGGGCTCGTTTCGCGTGCCGTAAATCATAGTGGAAAGTCTCGTCGACTTTTCGACGCGTTTGGAGCGCCTTAAAACTAACCATTAATTATCGCGACGGGGCGGTGTGCGTGGCGCGGGGCCCGTGCGTGTGCCCCATTCCTCATCCGGGGGTCACGTAAATCTCGAGCGTACATCTGTCGCGCCCTGTCAAGCACGTTCGAGAAATAAATTCACCGGTAAAAAGAATCCGCGACGGGGGCTGCGGTACGTGTCCCAGCGAGAAATTACCGCCTGTTGAATGATCAAGCCCGGCGACGCCACTTTTTCGACGTTCCTCCTTTGAACGCATTACACCGGGGGAGCCTATGTTTCCGGGTATCGTTGTGCCAAGCCAGGCTCTACTCTTTGACGGGCGGCGCACAGTGGGGCACGTAGCATAGGATTCGCGGAAAAAATGTCATAACTTCGGTGTTTCTCAATATTTTTGAGTACTTTTTTTTTTTATATTATTTGTTAATAGCCAACGGTTATATGGACATGAACATTAATAAAATTTAAGCATTTTTAACCAATGAAGTAGTAATAAACCCCGTAAACATTCGGTATACAAAAACCATATTTGATAATTATGTACTAATAAATATGTAATATTACATAAACAATGTATTAATTATTTTCGAACAGTATGAAACATAATAGAGAAAGAAAATAACACAATTGAATTATAACATATAACATTAATTTTACATGTCCATACAAACTAAAACTATCAAAAATAATAGAAAATAGAAACTGTGCAAAAATAGCGAGGAATACCGCTGTGGTGATGAGTTCCTGCGAAATCGCATGCACAGCGCACTCGGGTGATTATGTATTAATAACAGCCAAACTTGCAAATTTATGCAGCCAATTTTTGGAGGGCTGTTAGTAGATGGTATCTGCTTTCAATTAGTACTATCTAGAGCCCGGAGGAAGGCGGAGCTTTTTTTATAAACCTAAAAGAGTTAATGAAAACTTGAAATACTAGGTAGCTTCATTTGAAGTTGTATGGTGGGATTACGGCGAAGAGTTTTCGAAAAGTATTTATGTCACAAATAAGCTGAGACTATGCACATTCGAAATACATGAGGTACAAAAATAAAAATATCTAGCGGAATTCAGAAAAAAATCGACAACCTGGTACGAATATTGACACGTTTCCCGCCAGAATACGAAAGGTTAACTTCAGATCAATTTTTCTTTGCAATTAATATGAATATGACATATCTGTCATATAGATTAGATACGTTGGTCCATCGGCTATCAAGATACAGTGATGAATACACAAAAATACAAGTTTCATTTTAAGACTTTTTTCCTCTCCAGCCCCACTGTGCGGCGGGCAACGTTGATCGTGTTATCTTTGATGTGGCGCACCTGCGCGCCACGATATACAAATATTACGGGGTGTAATATTTGCGGGGCTTGATCACTTATTTGACTTGGTGGCAATTGTTTGGCGTGGCTCGCGCGCGCCTACTACGTTCAACGCTGCCGCTCTGATTTTCGCGGGCAGAGTCTCGCTTTGTTTGTCAGCTCTCCTGCTACTTGTGGCATTGGTGTTGTTGGCCTTTGGCTCGTTTATCGAACGTTTTGCTTTAACGTAAGTGGGCTATTTGTTGGATAATAGCAGTGGAAACGTATTTGAATCCTCGATGGCTTTTGAAATTAATGTGGTTGTTTTTATAAATATTTTCTTCCCGACGTTTTGAACCGTTACAGTTCGAGGAGTGGTGGCAAGCGATACCTGCAAGTGTGCAATCGTAGGAACGCCATTCATCTCGAAAGTCGTCCTTGGTTAGACAAAGAAAGATGAGATGTCTTAGGGTTGGTCTGCATTGTGCGAGGAATCGCTCTGTATAATCTTAATTGGACAATTAAGATGATCAAATTCCACACCGACAGTGCCCAGAACGTCATTATCTACTTGACTGTTGGCTGCGATTCAGGCGTCTAGCAATTAAGAAGTACTTAATTAACTAGGGAAATAATCGTTTCCTTGATATCAACGCCGCGCCGGGTCCTAATCTAATCTGCTCGTGGATTCCTTGAGAAGCCTGCTCAAAAATTCTGTCTTGAGCCAGGTTTAATATTCTAGAGGATATTCTGTGAGTTGGAATACCGTCTGCTTATATAATAATCCCAATAATTAGCTAATATTAAGATTGATCTTAATATCGTTTAATACTTAGGATACTGTCACCAGTCCAAATCGAATTGCAGTAAATATATTACGATCAAGTAATGTTTAAATTATATTACGCGACGAGAAGACCCTATAGAATTTTATAATTTATTCATATTAAGTATAAATTTAATTAAAATAAATTAATTTGTTGGGAGGATATTTAAATTTATTAAGCTTTAAAAAATTATATCCAATCATATTTTAGATTAAAGTAGATAGTTTATTAATAATTATTAAATTAAATAACCTCGGGGATAACAGCGTAATATCTTTGGAGAGATCATATTTATAAAGATGATTGCGATGCCTTCATCGTCACTAATACACGAGGCATCATTTAAATTTTAAATAACCTCGATAAATCCCTCGCCTCAAGCAAAACCTTCAAATGGCTGTGTAAAATCAACATCCCCGACGTGCTATCCTTTTCATTTCACATCTCCAATTAATCACACGCGAATGGTTCATTCGGCATTTAACTAAAAGAATCGCCCCGTTTTTATATTTCATCGTCCCCTATCCGTTTCATTTCTCAGCATCCCCCAAGCGTGATTGCGTCCGAGGCTGCGTTTCCAGCTCGTCCCTCGCGATTTGTTCAAACTTTTAATTACGCGGCTCTAACCATTATTAATTTGTTTCGCGGGGTGGTGACTGCCTGCACGTCGGATAAGTACGCTCGATGGCCGATGTCAGAGGGGCGGCAATAAAGCAGGTTGAACAGGGGCGAAATGGCTGGGAAATAAATTCCGAAACCAGCAATATCGTCGCGACATGCCGCCCCAAAAAGGCATCCGACCCTCTAATGCCCGCGATTCCGCCGATGCTAATGCGTTTTTTTTCCCCTACTAATTCACGTTCTACGCCCGATAACGACCCGCCGCGAGGATTCTACCACAGCCACCCTTATTCGCCCGCCTCGCCCGGCGGTTATCGCAACGGCATTAATCGATTGATATCGACGCGCGGCGTATACTTTCTTGCTCGTTGAGCCGGCCGCGTCATTACGGCCGCGGAAAATCTGCCGCGATATCGAGTCTTATTAAGCGGAAACCCGTCTACGTGCAGGCACACCTGGACGCTCGCCGAGGGCGAACTCGATACCTCGTTGGGAGTTGTAGCGTGATTTCATTCGTTATCGCGGATTCGACTCTCCGCGAGGGCGGCTGAGTGAAAATTTTCAACGCTGTTGAAAGTAGAAGCTGCTGGAGGTTTCTTTCACGATCCAGGTTTAGGGGATGAAAAATGTATGCTGCATCGCGTTATAGATGAAGCTTTCAGGCTTTAAATCGTAGCTTTTAATAATAACGCGCGATATGAAAATAGCTACGAATTTTGAAACGATCTGAAACCTAAATTGGGGGATAGAGTAGTTAAAATTTCTAGGTACGACGTTCGTCATCCGAAAGCAGGCCAGTAGATGGACGGGCCCAGTAGATGGACGAATCGTTGGTTAATCGTTAATATTGAGAGAACTAGAGTTTTAATCTATATTATTGTTTCTTTATTTTGTAGAAAAAAACGTTTGTTGTTTTACAAAACATTAACACATTTATCGAAAAAAAAAATTTGTATGCGAAAAATGTATTTGTATGTATGATTTTACGCCACCATGCGCGAGTCACTCTTTTATTATTAGCTATTGCTCAGCATCGCGTCCCTTAAAGTTAATAAAAAACGTATTTGGATGTATTGTAAAGAGGTATGCAATAGATGATTGCATTCTAATATTAACAATTTATATATAAACGCGTGAACAAAGAAAAATAAACCGATAGAACTTATAAAAATGACTGTCCATGTACTGATATGGATTTTCTAACCTTGTCGCAGCAGATGGACAGAACGGAATTAAACCTTTTGAAGCCGTTTTTTTTTAATAAACAAACAGTTTACACATTTACTTGTAGGTATCTTATTTTTCTTGTTTTATTTAGATGGCAAGCATTAATAAAAATATAGGGTAGATGTCCCAATTACTGCCAGTGTCCCAATTACTGCCACTTGATTTATTATATGTAATAAAAGCGTAACGTATAAAAATAAATGTACAAAAAATAGTTATTATAATAGTTATTATAATAGTTATTATAATAACTATTTTTTGTACATTTATTTTTATACGTATTTATTTTTAAGCGTAACGTATAAAAATAAATGTACAAAAAATAGTTATTATAATAGTTATTATAATAGTTATTATTATAATAACTATTTTTTGTACATTTATTTTTATACGTTACGCTTTTATTACATATAATAAATCAAGTGGCAGTAATTGGGACACTGGCAGTAATTGGGACATCTACCCTACCGTACATCAATATACATGTAATGATCTAAATAGAGCCTTGGATGATATTAGAAAAGGAACTAGTGGATATATATTTGTACTTTATGCCACTAAGAACATGTTAAAAAGGTTACATATCCAATCCGGGACACTTTCCAAGACAGTTTTCAATGCGGGACAAACAATTCAAATTCGGGACAGTTCCGCACGATCCGGGACGTCTGGCCACTTTAGGCTAGACATAACCTCACTTTATTTCCGGCCTGGGCCCATAACCTGTTGCACCGGTTTCTGGCAATGAAGACTCCATACGTTTTTAGTTTTGATGAAATAAGCTATATTTTAACAAAAAATAACTTAATCTAGGTACCTACTATAGCTAATAAGTCTTTTACTCGTCTAGCCAGACACCCGTCCATCTATTGGTTCTGAACTGTCCACCTGCTAGCCCTATCGTCCATCTACTTGTGATACGGGCTATGAGTAGAATTTTCATCATTTTATCCTTAAATACATTAATTTTTTTACTTGCAGTTATTTTTTTCTTTAAATTTGTACATTTTTGCGTGCAAAGCTTTTGATTTATTTTTTAATACAACAGATATTTCTTAAGAAACACTTTGTTGTAAACTTCGAAATCAGCTAAACTGTCCATCTACTGGCCTGTTTACCCTATCCACCACGTAGGTAAAGTTGAAGAACAGTCTCCGACTGAACTCCGCCTTCGCTTTTGCCTTCGTTTTCTTTCTTCTTTGCTTACACTAATAATTTCATTCTATGACACATTTAAGTTCCATGCAATTCCAAGATCGTATCGTGGTATCCAACATTTGCTGCCTCTATACGACAAAAATTTAGAACTTTCCGCGAGTACAAAGCTCGTTCTACCCGCCCCAGAGGAATATTCAAACGACCGGTGCATTCGTTCTAAACCTTTACAAGCTTATCAACCGAAAACCTCTGCTAGCACAGAACAATGCTGCCCAAGCGTTTCCCCAACTTCATTCCCCAATCTCCCCTTACAGAAACTACCAAAGAATGCGGGTATTACAGAATCCAACGATCAGCGTCTTCCCGAGCCCCGCGCGGATTGTACACTATCAGCCCGGCGTTGGTCTCTGGGCAGCGTTAAAAGGAAACGATATAGATAGATCTGGCGTGTTAGAATGCGGCGCAGGAAATTCTTCAGCCTGCCAGCGGCTCCTCCCTTTCGAGCCTCTTACACCCCATTTCGCGTACCGTTCAGCTGTGAAACGGTACCAACCTGCGAATCCCAATCCGTGCTCTAATCGCGATTCTTTAGAGCCAAGCACACCTCCCACATTACCCTTTCCCGCCGCGTCTGCACTCGAGTTCACTGCGAACCGTCGCCGGTTAATTGGACAGCCATCTCGTGACCCGTCGACGTGCTCGGTAACGTTGTTTTTAGCGGGAATTCCGGTAGAGACGAGGTTGTTTACGCGGCACGCCGTACGGGGGCGTTATCGTGGCGGGGATAAACTCAGAATCGCGGCGTGTTTTCAATTAAACGGACGTAAAACCATCGGCCGACGGAAATAAAGCCCGCGATCGTTCCAGCGCACCGCGTCAACGTCGGCCAGCGATGTTTTCGCTTGCCGTTTTTCCACCGGCTTTCCCTTTCTTTCGACGCTTTCACGCCAATTTCGCGGCGATACGTTGGTGCACGCGTGACCCGGCCCCCGCCCGGCGCGAATATTCCTCGCGTCTCGCCGCCGGATCAAATATCCCCGTTCTTTCCGGCCGGCTGACAATTGCGCCGCGAACGACCGGCGAGGTGCCGCTAGCAATTATTGATCGGATATTGGTGTTTGTCGGCGGAGGCGTCCGCGATGCTCTTCGCCGAGAGAAAGTGAAATTTAAACGCGGGTGGCTCGCGGGGCTCGTAAGTGCTTCTGCGAAGCGATTAGGGTGACTGCACCTAATAGGGGAGACCGGGGCAAAATGAACCTCGGGGTAAAATGAGCTTTCTTAATTTATTCTTTAACAATAGAATATATTTACAAATTTTGGTGACGTAATAAATGTGTGTAATACCATAATGATAATTATGCACATTCAGATATCGAAAAATGGAAATACATTTAAAAAATTGAAAATGAAGTTTTAGAGACTTCCGATTGGTTTTCTTTTCAATTTAGCTTTTTGGATAAATGAGTCTTAAATGTGTTATTTTAACTCCAAATTTTTTCTGCGTGTTTATAACAAGCTTATAAACATACATGTACACGCGTTTGAGAAAACATTAATCCTAACATTATTAAATAATTAATTTTCCATTGAATATATATTTGAGGTAAAGTGACCGGGGTAAACTGAGCTGCAAATGGCTGCAAAGAACAGATGCGCAAGTGACGTGCGCAATAGCCTAACCTGTCAGCTGGCTAGAAAGCCACGCGGCGTGGTGGAACAGAAACTAACCTCAAAAAAATTTCCATAGTTTTTGACAACCACGGTGCAAAATAGACAGAAGCTGCCGTGCTACACACGTCGTTCCAGCGCAAGGGGTTAATAATTAGCTGTATGCTTAATTAAAGTTCTTCTTTTGTTGCAGTTCACTTTACCCCGGATAGTAACCATATGTGGGGTAAAGTGGTGTGTTTTGGCTTTTCTTTTCAAGTTGAATTTTAATATACTTCAAGTTTATTTTAAGTATTGCTATTCGTCATTTATCAACAGTAATGTTCAAATTATATTATAAATCTATTTCCACAAATGTTTATTGCAAGGGAAAAATTTTATTCGACTGTAAACTTTTTTCGTCTCACTTTGCCCCGGTCTCCCCTATCGCCAGTGTTCCTAATATCGCCACTCGCTATATCTCGCAAAGTAAGCTCTAAAATTTATCGGTTATGCACTGAATTGGTACCTAAACATATGTAGGAAGACATACTGTAAATGCAGCATCGTGTGATCAACAATTACAGAAAGGGAAGGATTTTAGAGAATCTTAATAGTGTAAAAATTTATTGGACTATCATAATTTTACATCACATTCGGAGAAGGTAAGTCTAATAATTCTGTGCATGCAAGAATATCTACTAGAAATACCTAATTAATGATGTGCTTAAGAAATGAAATCGATTCAAATATTTTTCGTAATGAAAATAGCGTTTTTCTTTTAGCAGTATGCGTGTTCTCAATACCGCCTACCGGAGAACAATGGTTTCGATGTAATGTTTGTTACAGGTGAGGTCACGAAATGTGCGGAGCAACCGAAATAAAATTTATTTGTCCATTATGTACATCGGAACGTAAAAAATAAAATATTTTAAAAATCTATATTTTTAAATTTCCATATTATTCTAATAAAAATAAAATCAAAGATGGATAAAAAAACATTTATGCAGCAAGAAATAATAAAAGCACATGTGAAAATGACTTTAAAAACTCATATATACATGAATTAATCAATATTTATTGAGTAGGCGATATTAGGTACACTTTTTTCAGGACCCGATTTTTGCATGTCTTACGTTTTTTGAGTCCTAATTAAAAATTGGTAGGTTTCAACGATTCTAACTTATGCTACTTGAAAGATGAATAATTTCTCTTTACTTTGAAAATAACTGCATGCAAAATTATCAATTATTATTCAATTGATAGCGATTTAACTTTTGCCTGGCGATATTAGGTACAGTCACCCTATGCGCGGAGTGAGGTGTTTGGAATGTTTACGGTGATTTACGTAAATGTTACTGTGGAAGGATGGGTTGAATAAAAGCTGCGCGCGTTCAACGGCTGTGCGAAGCGAGTGGAGTGGAATTTTTATAGGTGGAGGAGTTACAGAGATTTCTGTGATTAGGCAGGTAATGGTGGCATTTAATAGCACGCTGCGAGTGGGGAGGTTAATAGAGTGCAACTGCAGCTTACCGTTGGGCCATTGCGCTTCGAAAAGAACTAGGGTTGTATGGAAGCATTTATGTATAAATTAATAATCAGAATTTTTTCATAAAAATTTAACAGCACATTCTTGAGGATATGTACTTGCGAAAATGATTTTTAAAGAAATCGATTCTTTCAACCCGTCTAACTGGAATGACCCTTGGAATTATAGGTTGATTCCTCTTAGCTCCTAGGTGAGGAAATCATTTTAAAAACTCCCTCTCCTTCACCAAAAGAACCAGGTAACGCCGGGAACTTTAAGCTACCTGTCATATTTATTCAACTGAAAAGAAAAAGGACCTACGAAAATTTGAATATCGTAAACATCGATGTTGTGTATTTTTTAAAGAAACTCGAAGTCAAGAAAACGATGACTTAGGGTGACTGTACCTAATATCGCCAGTGTTCCTAATATCGCCACTCGCTATATCTCGCAAAGTAAGCTCTAAAATTTATCGGTTATGCACTGAATTAGTACCTAAACATATGTAGGAAGACATACTATAATTGCAGCATCATGCGATCAACAATTACAGAAAGGGAAAGATTTTAGAGAATCTTAATAGTGTAAAAATTTATTGGACTATCATAATTTTACATCACATTCGGAGAAGGTAAGTCTAATAATTCTGTGCATGCAAGAATATCTACTAGAAATACCTAATTAATGATGTGCTTAAGAAATGAAATCGATTCAAATATTTTTCGTAATGAAAATAGCGTTTTTCTTTTAGCAGTATGCGTGTTCTCAATACCGCCTACCGGAGAACAATGGTTTCGATGTAATGCTTGTTACAGGTGAGGTCACGAAATGTGCGGAGCAACCGAAATAAAATTTATTTGTCCAATATGTACATCGGAACGTAAAAAATAAAATATTTTAAAAATCTATATTTTCAAATTTCTATATTATTCTAATAAAAATGAAATCAAAGATGAATAAAAAGACATTTATAGAGCAAGAAATAATAAATGCACATGTGAAAATGACTTTCAAAACTCATATATACATGAATTAATCAATATTTCTTGAGTAGGCGATATTAGGTACACTTTTTTCAGGACCCGATTTTTGCATGTCTTACGTTTTTTGAGTCCTAATTAACAATTTGTAGGTTTCAACGATTCTAACATATGCCACATGAAAGATGAATAATTTCTCTTTACTTTGAAACGAACTGCATGGAAAAATATCAATTATTATTCAATCGACAGCGATTTAACTTTTGCCTGGCGATATTAGGTACAGTCACCCTAAACACCCCCTAATTTCATGCGAACTATTCTACAGCATACTTCAATTTCTCCGAATCCCTCAGACCAAGTGCAAGAAGTGATGGATTTGGCATAGAATGACCCAAACTATTTCCAACGCCAATTCATCAGATCGATGACTTAAACCCACTGTGATTTGCCACGAACCACATCACACCATAATTATATCCAAATCCCCCAGACCGCCTGCAAAAACCGATCGATTAGTCGCGGAACGACTCTGCACCGCCAACAATCAATCCGCGCACTTGTGGCGCGACAACTGAATCTCAGAATCCTCCTTAATCCTACGATCACCCTGCACCGTCGATACCTAAGCGACATTATCGCCAGATACGCAATCAGTGACATCCGACAACGCGTCTATAGCGAGAACAGGCATGTTTCAGGGTCTCGGCACAGCGTTAGAATCCGTCGCGTCGCCGGATGTTTTCGAAGTCGCTGCACCGTGAAACGATTACAACTTGCGAGCACGGGGATCGCGGCACCGTTTGCGCCCCGGGTAATTGCATGCAGGATATTCGGTCGCTCACTGCCAACTGGAAGTTTCTGACGACTTCCGTCCCCCGCGTACAAAGCCCCGCCGCTACGTACGTACACCTTTGATTGGAGCCGGGCCAACTTAACGAGCGCCGCAGTCATAACGTCGATAACGGGCCGCGTGTCCAGCGTGAGAATTCCGAAAAATCGGGCGAATGAACGTGGACGAAAGGGGCGACGGAACGGCAGCCCCGGGCTGCTGCGTGAAAAACATCGCGCGAGTTTAATTGTATCCCGTCCAAGTTGGGCGGAGTTGCGTATTCGAGGAGCGGCGAGATCTTCGGGGCGAACTGGCGGAGGGGCGCGGTGGAAATTTAAATTTGACGGGGAAAGATTCATGCGCGGAATTATTTGTTAGGAACCGCGATAATAATCCGCAGCTGCGGGCTGGTAGGAATTCTCGAGACGGAAGTGAGTTAAGCAAAAATTACAGGGCTCCGTCGGGGAAGAGGTTGCTGGGGTAAGCTGGCGCGGTAATAAATCAACGCTGCACGTTTTCAGCAGTCGGTAGGTGGAAGATTCTTGGCGAAACGGGGGACAGCTCTTGCGTGGTGTCAAACGGCTACTGATTTATTCGATAATAATGATGTAGGCGGTGAAACAGGAAGGACTCTGTCTAAGGAGGCTTTTAAGTTAAGCGTGTGTGTGTGTTTAAATGCTCAGATAGGGTAGATGTCCCAATTACTGCCAGTGTCCCAATTACTGCCACTTGATTTATTATATGTAATAAAAGCGTAACGTATAAAAATAAATGTACAAAAAATAGATATTATAATAACTATTATAATAACTATTATAATAACTATTTTTTGTATAAAAATAAATGTACAAAAAATAGTTATTATAATAACTAAAATAAAAATAAATGTACAAAAAATAGTTATTATAATAACTATTATAATAACTATTATAATAACTATTTTTTGTACATTTATTTTTATACGTTACGCTTTTATTACATATAATAAATCAAGTGGCAGTAATTGAGACACTGGCAGTAATTGGGACATCTACCCTATGCACTGTGGGGATTGGGTGTTTCGATACCACCATGGTATACTTGCACTCGGTAGTTGGATTGAAATGTGGGTGCGGGTGGAAAAGTATCGACGCTTTTAAACCTTTCGCGACGGTAGATTTTGATACATAATGCGTTTCCCTTTTTCTATTATGTTTTCTACACTAGGGTGGCCCTTATGTGTCGAAATTTTGTTTGTACTTATTTGCTGGCACCCCCTAGAACGGTGCCATTTGATAAACAAATAGTCCCTGAAAAAGTTTATTGCAATCGGACAACAGGAAAGGGTGCGACGGGGCCTTCAAGTTTAGAATTCATCTATAGTTTGGACTTAAAGAATTTTTCAAAAATGGTAAGTCCTATCGAAATTTCCTTCAAATAATATTAAAAGAGCATTCAGTTTTCTACAATTAATGTGTATATCTTTATTTCGTGCTTCCAACCATTTTTTAGATAATAGCGTTTGAATATAGAGAGGTCACACTGTACAGGTGGGACGCGCGAAGTCCGTACCTCTCTATATTCAAACGCTGTTATCGAAAAAATGGTTGGAAGCACGAAAAACTTATATATGCAGTAATTGTAGAAAATTGAATGCTCTTTTGATATTATTTGAACGAAATTTCGACAGGGCTTACCATTTTTGAGAAATTCTTCAAACTCTTCTTATCTGTTTTTAACAAAAAAATACGTTTTATATCGGGGCTATGTAGGTGACGAGAGAACGTTTTGCGTTACGGTGTTTGTAGGTAAAAACCCCCGTTGCCCACTAGAAAAAACGCCCACTGACAAGTTTCCCCCTGGCCCTTTATTATTTTGACGCGATTGACAATTAAAAAAAAATTAAAAAAGTTACTTGTCACGCATTCGATTCGATTCAAATACATTTCTTTCGATACCTCGTAAGTATCGCACGACAAGTATCGATACCAAAAATACTCCGTATCGAATCAAAAGTATCAAACCACCCTACTGGCCCATCGCCTAAAACTTGAATCCCCTCTTTTTCGTCTGCAGCACTGCATCTGTGCAAGTGCACAATATTTTGCATTACAGTATGATCTGCGATATTTAGTAAACTGGGATTCCTGGACTCCGGAATAATAATCAGATGTTAAGCTTCAAAATTTCGAGGCAATACACTGCAAAACACAATTCAACAGAACATACTTGCATCAACGTGTAAGAACCGATCACATTCGGCTACATTAATCGCTAAACTACCAAAATAACTAATAAGGAAATATTTCGGATCTGCAGCTAAGACTTCTCGAAACAACACGTAATGATCCACACATCGAATAGCAAACGTACACCTCGATCACCCACCAGCGTGCACACCACACGTGTCCTCATTTGCGCACACTTGTTTGTTGTAATTTAAATACAGTTGTTTCGTTACACAGGCCCGCGTGCGCCACATCGAGATCATTTAACCAACCTAGAGTACATAGTCCACTCCATTCCCTTTATCTACCTCACACTTGCTGGCATTAATTTACCGAAAGAGCAGCAGCGTATATGTTCTACTCTAATCTCTCAATACCATTTAACTTATTCATTATTACCTATGTCGTATAACATTTACGCCAACAAATAAGAGCCTTATCTGCTCTACACTCAGCTTCGTGAATCCACTTGGCGCTAACTAGTTCCCCACAGCAAGACCATACTTGACCAATCTCAGTATCCCGATTTCCTATCTCTCGGCATCTCTAAATTACTGGCTGCTATCTATATCACATAACACATTCATTCTGTCGACATACGAAACTTGTGTCTGCTCTATACCGAGCTTCGTGGATCGCGTTAGAACTAACTAGTCTGCCATTGCGACGCGCAGTGGGCTGGGTTCAAGAATTTAGAGACATTTCGGTATGTCTTCTAACTTATCGGAATGAAATTTGCGTAAAAGAATAGGATAAAATTATTCCTTTCTAGTGATGTAGAATTTAATATTTTTTACTTATAACTCGACTTTTCTTTATAACTTGGGAACGAAACGTTTCCCCGACATACGAGTTAAACCACTTAAAAGGGCATTAAATGAATTACCAAATAAACAGTTCTCATTTTTTTATCACTATTAAGTTAAAAAAGTTGAAAGATAAATACATAAATAAATGTAAAAAATAGTAAATTGTATATCAGTAGAAAGGAATAATTCTAGGAGATTTGGGTAATGTAAGAACTGTAAGTTACCAAATGACAGTCCCAATTAAAAGAAGTAACTTTTGTCTTGAAACAAAATAAAATCGGAAAGTAGCCGAATTTGCAGGGGTTAATTTCACCCCCTTAGAGTGAATTTGGGCAGCGAACAACAATTGCGTTATAATCAGGAGGAAAGCCCCTACATATTCACAAAGTTGTAGATTTTTTTAAATTCCCGTTTCGGGATCTTGTAAATTCTTCAATCCTGCCACTGTGCGACGCCAACACCATGCTTGACCAATCTCGGTATCTCTAATCCCCGTCTACAAATTACTGTTTGCTATCAACACCATATAAAACATTCGTTCTCTTCACAATTAAAATGTTTATCCGCTCTATTCTCAGATGCCGTGAACTGACAATGAGTTGTACCTACCAAAGGACTCTTTGGGGCACACAAAATTGTTCCCCTTTGCCTTCTGCACTGTCTCAGTACCGGTAAAATAGCTGGGACACTCCGGGCTCGCCAATCCCGTCCCGGGGCCCGGACCCAGGGTGCTCGTTATAGATAGGGAAGCGCAAATTCGCACTAACTAGCATAGAGGCTCGGAATCAAACTTTTAACCGATACCTTCACCCAGCGAGGACGTATCTCGCTGTTAATGAGCGGCGATGTGGTTTCAACGGGGGGATGCAACCGGCCATCGTTCGCTCTCGCTCGATGTATTTCGATGGTTGCCCCGCGCCACTCGAGTCGTCGGTAAATTTGTTCGATGTTGTTTGCGCGCCGTCGCGAGGAAGGGACTGTTGAAAGTGCGGTAGGTTGAAAGCGTTGTTTGATATTTAGAAACTTGTTGGGCTCAGGGCGCGGGGACCACGGTAAATACGCTTGTGTGCAGGGTGGAGGAAGAAGATTCGGACAACTTTTCGCTTGAAAAATAATGTGGCCATACTGACGGAGGGGTACGAACCGAGCAAAGTCGTGGCGGCGTTTGGAGACTGGCAATTTGGGAGTTGTTACTCGCTTGTAACGTTCTATGTCAGTTCAAACGCCTAAACTAATTTCACGCTGGCCTCGACATTTTACTAATTTAAGGGTGTATTCTCGTCTGGAAGCCCAATTTTTTGCCTTTCTTTAGGGGCGATGCACAAAATAACTACACAGTTCTCGCCGATGAGCATTATCCACGCGTATTTATTAACATTTCACTTAGTTGTAAAAAAAATTTCAGCCATATATAATAATAATTAATGGAGATATGGGTCATCTCGTGAAGCGTGTATAAAAAAAGTTGCCTCATGGTAGGGGAGAGGTGCTATAAAAGGGACACTATTGTTTAGCGTCCATTTCTGACAATGTCGTTATAGGTATTTAAAAAACAACTACATCACAAGAAAGCGTGTTTATTTCCCTTCAATAAAAGTATATTGCAAACTCATCAATTGTAATAGAAAATAACAAAATCTTCGATTTTCAAAAAAGTGGGAAATGTCCCTTTTACGACTAGGTGGTTTTAAATGGGACAGTATAAGTCATGAAAGGGACACGTTAATAAAAATAAACTTATTAAGTGTTACAATTATAATTCTAAATCTTAATGATACAAAACAACGAAATGTACGAAAAAATTAACTCTTTGTAGTATAAATCATCAATATTTTATTATTAATGACACATGGAACAGAAAAAATTGAATGTGCCTTTTATTCCGCATGAGTCATTGGCCCATTTACCGCAAATTTTGCATTGGAACCAATCTTCCTTACTGGTAACATAGTTCTCTTTACAAACGCAGCACTGATTGTTTTTTTTAATCATTTGTCAATAGGCGCGCTCGTTTTCGTAAGCCCATGTCCCTCGAGTCAGAACAGTCATCACAAGAATCGCAATGAGGAATTGAAATCTGACTATAGCAAATTTATAACTTATAACGAGGGCTAATTTATTGCCACACATTTCTTTGACGATGAAGTTTGTCGCTTTGAATAGTCACTTTATTAATTCTTAAATTTGAAACAATACGTCATCAACTAATAATTCATAATTTAAAACAATGTCATCTATGTATCCGATGATACACTAATAACTTTACAGGAAAGTATAATACATATAGTGTCCAGCAGTACATGTGTATGAGAGGGACAGCCATGAAACGGTCGTCCCATTTAAGACTCGTTATGCTGTCCCTTTTACGACTATAAGTGAGTTTAATATAAAATAACCGCAAAACAAAGAAAACAATTAATTAAGCTTACCTGTTAAGCGTTTTCGTTTCAGTTGAATACAGGCTATTTTAATGATATAACACTTTAACACTTTGTATATATCTTAATCTCAGAAAACGACACAGAAAACCAATGAAAATTTCACTTCTACGGCCGAAAAACATCAACCGTGGATTACTACTCTGTTGCAAGTGAGACCGCAGTGAAGTTTACGTCAAATGACTAGGCACTAGTGTTGCCATAAACAGGAAAATAACTTGCATGTGTAATGCGTTTAGAATTTTGGAAATTCGATTTGTCCCATTTAAGACGTGTCCCCTTTATAGCACCTATCCCCTACCTACGATGTAATATTTTTTCAACGATGAAAAATTGAGAATCGGTATTTATTAAAAACATTTCATTCGTCCGCTCTTATAGAATGAAAGAAAAATTCAAATAATAAAAAGAAATTAGGAGCAGTGGATCAGTAAAAATTATCCCTGCTCCGGGCAAAACCCCATTGCTCCACTGGTCCGCGCTCCAGCTCCGAGCTCCGCTTCAACGCTCCGGATTCTACTACAGAAGCCTGTTCTAAGGTTGAACGAAAATATGGGTCGAAATAGATCCGCCATCGCTATAAAGACTATAAACCATCACCCCAAAACTGTCTTACCCCAGCATTCAGCCACGCTCCCATACCAACCAGCATTATTCACCTCCAGCGATACTTTCGTACTCGCCGCAAGAGGGCATTCCATCCGATCCCATTCTCCCTCAACTACCGATTCCTGTATATACCTGTTTCATCCGACCTCCCAGCATCCCCCGCGTTCCAAGGCAGGGTCTGCTAGGTAAGGCATATCACTGATGAGCCTTTCTTTCCTTTCCTTATTTCCAGCTCTACCTTCAACTCCACACCTCCCACACTCTCTCCTCCTCACAACCTTTACCTGCTGATCTCCCATCAACCGTCCCTAAGAGCGCGCGGCTCGCCCCTCCGTCGTGCATGCCCCGATCAATGCACACGCTCGAATCCACCCAGCCCCCCAACAATTGCGCTGGTATTTATAAAAAGGGAAATCGATACCGCGGAATACTCGGTAGCCGGTTATAAATTATGCCGCTTATCTGTCCATTCGTTACGAGGCTGTATCCACACTGCTAGCCAGCCGCGGCGACAAAGGAGCCCGGGCGAAGATAAACGTGTCAAAAATTTCTTTGGTCGTTTACGAGGAGATCGCGTGTCCTCCCCGTCGCCCCGGCGTCCGTGCCTTAAACGCGTCCCGTCACGTCAAGCTCCTCCGAGGGACGCGCGCGCGTACCCAGCAATCCCGGCACGGCCGGGTGATTTAAATCTCGCAAAAATCAGGGGCGGAACACCGTCGACGGCCGGTTCTCTCGCCTCCACTCGCTCTAAACAGCCGGCTATCGTCGGCACACGTGACAATTTCTTAACTCGCCACCGCGGCACGGCTATGTTTTACAGCCGGGGCCCTGCCTTGCCTGTCTACCTCGCCGAGTTTACGAGCAACACTTTCTGTCACACTTCCCGCCATCCTACAGCTCTCGCGGCTTCACGCCCGCCACTTGATCCACCGCCTTTTACGCGCCACCGGCTTAAGGCGGGATCTCCTACCTGCGACTGGTCGCTGCCGGTCGCAGCGACCCCACTAGTGCACGGGAGAAAGAGATGTCATACTTCTCCCTTGCACTAGTGGGGTCGCTGCGACCGGCAGCGACCAGTCGCAGGTAGGAGATCCCGCCTTTACGTTCCTGCCGACTTCGTCTGCCTAGTGCCTATACGAGCTATAGTGACTTAGGTGTGAAGTCACTCAGCGGGGTCTTACCCGACACCCTGCTGGGTACTGGCCGCTAAACGTGCCCCGCTACTACCTCTTGCAGGACTGTATATAGAGAAGACTAGGCCAAAATCGGGGCCCTAAGGCCCTAAGACCAGGGCAAAACCGGGGCCCTAAGGTCCTAAGGCCCTAAGACCAGGGCAAAACCGGGGCCCCAAGGCCCTAAGGCCCTAAGGCCAGGGCAAAACCGGGGCCCTAAGGCCCTAAGGCCCTAAGACCAGGGCAAAACCGGGGCCCCAAGGCCCTAAGGCCCTAAGACCAGGGCAAAACCGGGGCCCCAAGGCCCTAAGGCCCTAAGACCAGGGCAAAACCGGGGCCCCAAGGCCCTAAGGCCCTAAGACCAGGGCAAAACCGGGGCCCTAAGGTCCTAAGGCCCTAAGACCAGGGCAAAACCCGTTTTGTCCTGGTCTTCTCTAAATACAGTCCTGCAAGAGGCAGTAGGGGGCACGTTTAGCGGTCAGTACCCAGCAGGGTGTCGGGTAAAACCGCGCCGAGTGACTTCACACCTAAGTCACTATATCTCGTATAGGCACTATAATTGACCTCTGGCCAGTGCTCGAGGAACCGTGCTAGGACGCTCGCTTGATTCTCCAACGCTGGCACTCGCGCCTCGCCGCGGACGGGAGTGGACAGGGTTGGAGGACGTTGCTCGGGGGCTGCATGCGTGGCAGGTTTCTTCGAGCTTTAAAAGCTTTCCGGGGAAGATATCGGGGGGGTTCTGAGCTTTTTGGGAATGGGAATGGTTGGGAATGCTGGTGACGGGAATGGGACTTACGTGCCTCTTTTTATTTTTCCGGGTGCATCTGGATGTGGACTGAGATGAAATTCGTGAATATGCGTGGGGCAAGCTGTGTTTTGGAGAACATCAGTGGAATTGTGTGTTTTAGGTGTGGGAACAGTATTACTTCGTTTCACACGAGGTTCAGTGAATTTGTGAGGCAATTGTTGGATATTGAAATTAATTTGTTATTCGTGGAATCCTTGTTGAAAGTGAGACGAGAGGTAGTTGCTGAACAATGCGGAAAAATCTTAGTGAAAGCTTCAGTTAGGAGGGTGTGTGATTGACAACCATTTGTACAGTGTAGACACCGGTCGATAAATCTGAAAGGATATTAATTTGTGTCAAGCCTGTCAGGGTATAACAGAGTTGACGGTATCGAGTTCGCGATCTGGCCGTAGCAAGTCCCTTTAGCGTTGTCAATAGAACGTCAACTTATATCAAGTCTGTGTAAACTGTAAACAATATCTTCGTTTAAACTGTTCAACGTGCTAGTATAATACAAATCCTTTGAAATTTTTCAGACGAAACTCATCAGTTTTCGATTGATGGCATTGAAGTCCGACTTAGGATTTATGTAAGTACTATTCGAATGCGGATATCAAATTCGTGTAATTATTATCGTTATATTCCTCAACTTTCACATTCTCATTTCTTCTAATTTTCCCAAAGTGCTGTGTTCCCTCCATTCAATCATATATTTTTCCACGCATCCTACTAACGAGGGGAGGCCGCGAATGGGACGAGCGATTTTTTAACGAAACCGGGCAGAAAATGTTGAGGCCGATGTGTATAAACAAATTCCAGAATATTAGCTGTGAATGGCCAGCCATTATTATAAAAAATGGCTTTAAACAGTAAAATTATGAAGTCGTCGAAACAAAAATGGAATTTTCTGGTTAAATTATTGATACTATGCCAATAACACATAAGACTTTTGTATTCCTTTCATCAAGATCTACCACTTAATGAAGTATAAAATCGATTCGACGACTTCAGAATTTTACTGTTCATAATTTTTTATAAAAATGACCGGCCATTCACAGCTAATATTCTGGACTTTGTTTATACACATCGGCCTCAACATTTTCTGCCCGGTTTCGTTAAAAAATCGCTCGTCCCATTCGCGGCCTCCCGTCGTAAGATTCTGCCAAATGTCGACCATTCTGCAAATATGCATCATCCTCAAAAGCCACTTAAAAAATCGATTTCTATTCATAGATAAAACCTTTAGAAAAGATTTTAATAGAAGTTTACAACAGCTAAATTTGTCTAAATATAACGAAGCTCGGCATTTATTTAAGTCACTTAATATCTTACTTTGGAAACGTGGAAAATGCGATGCAGGCAACAAGAGAAGCCTGTAACGTGTGCAGTGACAATGCGATTAACGGACACGCTACTCCAACCTAATTTAAGAAGATCGAAGAGGGTGCTTTCATTTCGGAAGGTAAAGAGCGAAACGGTAGATCAACCAAGATTAACGGTGACGATATATTCACGTTAATTAAAAAGAAATCTACAGCACACGGAAAGAGTTATTGTCTGCTTGTTAAACATTTCCCGGGATTCAGTTTTCTTATATTCAAAGAAGCTTGGAACGATAAATAATTTTTAACTGCGCGCGTATTAATCAACCGTAAGTCGTGAGCTTGCGATTTTTTAAAACACGGAAATGCCCTAGTTCCAACTAAAAACACTGTGCAGAATAACAAATCTGTTTACGGAGAAAAAATCATGGATAAAATAAAACAGAAAGCATCAAAGCACTGGTTTCACAAAGGAGTTATCCTCAACCCCCATTAAAAATCATGAACTCAAATATTATCGACGTTGCATGGCTACCTTTTGCCATTAAAACGTTGAACTACATCAAAACCTACTATATTTCTGCGCTCCTCGGCAGTAATATCTAACACCACCACGTTATAGAAACGTTGAAAATAAAGTTGCAATGAAACTGATCCCCCAATTTGTATGAATTTTTCTGGTACCCCGTACGATTCGTCTCAAACTAAATCTCCCTGAAACGAGACACCGACCACAGAGTCATCGAGCCACGATTTTTACGACTCCATATTGAATATTTTTGAAGGAAAAACATGGGGACACAAGCTCTGTCTCCCATCCGTTCTGGAAATGCAAGCGACGCAGGTGCACACAAGCTTTTGATCGGCAGTGTAGGTAGACAATTTAGGCGCCTCGTGTCTGCGTGCCCTCGCACGTACGTCGGTAATTTAGGCGTGTCAGCGCAAAATCGTCGGGGCTCGTTCGGCGCCAGCTCTAAGGGAGCATCGAAAATCGCTGGAAAATTCACGTGGTAAATCACTTTCGCTCGTGTTACGTGCGAATTAACCCCAGCCGCAGATAAGGCCGCCGTGTAATCACGAAAATAGTTGCACCAGTCTCAGTCCAACCTATCGCCCCGTTATATGGATTTTTTAAGCACTTTTGTGGTAATTAAGAGGTCACGATACGCGATGGATCGTTAGGCCACCTCTGCCCTATCGAGAAAGGAACACGACTTGTTAGTCGTGTTAAAAACACATGGCTGCATTTATTTTAGTGGCTATCGTTCTCAGGAATTCGTGTCCCGTTTCCAAGAACTTCGGCGGAACTTCACAGTTCAATATTTAATAAGTACAAGCACAGTGTTTGAGGTGACAAATAGTGGTTATCACGACAGCGATCGCTGTGTTCCACCGCACTTCCTATTGATTGGTCTCGAGTCAGTTTATCTACTTCATTATCAGAAGCAGGCAATTCATAGACACAGCAGGAACGATTGCATGTAAGAATGAGAAATTTCAGTGGAACTTAATTGGTGGAGTTTCTATTTACACTACTATAACTAAGGGCAGACGCATGGAGTTAAAAATATTCTTATTTTTCGTTAGAAATATTCTTATTTTTCGTTAGAAATATTCTTATTTTTCGTTAGAAATATTCTTATTTTTCGTTAGAAATATTCTTATTTTTTGTTAGAAATATTCTTATTTTTCGTTAGAAATATTCTTATTTTTCGTTAGAAATATTCTTATTTTTCGTTAGAAATATTCTTATTTTTCGTTAGAAATATTCTTATTTTTCGTTAGAAATATTCTTATTTTTCGTTAAAAATATTCTTATTTTTCGTTAGAAATATTCTTATTTTTCGTTAGAAATATTCTTATTTTTCGTTAGAAATATTTTTATTTTTCGTTAGAAATATTCTTATTTTTCATTAGAAAATTGGCAAGATCGTGTTGAGAAATATGGGAAATGATGGAAAGAAGATTCAATATAGTACGGGATTCTGTGAAACTATGTGTATGAGAGCAGAAGAACTTTGTGGAGAACAAAGGCCGTCGCAATAGAAGAGTTACATGCATCAGCAGCACGTTTCCTCGTGTATAGAATAGAGGGAAATCACACATAATGGAAAAGCAGTGATTACAAAGCGGGAAACATTAAATTCTTGCTACAAATAATAAAGAGTGAATTTTCGAGGTAATAAATTTGAAATATGACGTTTAATATTGGAATGGTCTATACACTGGTCGTGGTTTCATAACTCAATCGTAAATGTAACGACGGGAGAGTACATAGCGTGAATTACTGATAAGTCTGACCAAACACTGAGCGCTTCTACTTGCCCGTCCTGCCTGGCAAAGAAACGGTAAACGAAGAGAACTAAACAGCATGCTTTTTCTCCGTCCTTTATCCACTATTTTCCCATTACAATCTATGCGTAATCTTGACCGTGTATCAACATTATAAATGTCAAAAAATGGTACAATGGTAAAATCACAACGCTATAATTCACAAAATCCAGATCACCTCGGTGTGATCTATATTTTTCCACCCGCGGGAGTGTAATTTTTTTATAAAACACTGAATATATATTGCAAATATTATTGTTAATTCTTGTTAGTAATTATTAATACTTCACACTTCATCTTTCGAATTAATAAGCTCTTTCAAAGCTTATCTACAAGCTGTTTTCAATCTTCCAATAAATACCCACTAATATAACTTCCAGTCCCTTCCATAAATTTCAGAACACTGTAATTTTCACACAGCATACGTTTGACCCTCTTCCCTTTCGAACACGCCCATTACTCACTGCACAGCGTCCGCGCAAAGTTTCATTTCTCGCGGATACCGACACATTTCCTCTTCTAAAAATTTCATACGGGACCGGACGGGGGTGGCGAAGTACGAAGTACCGCGGGAATCCAGATACAGTCAGATAGGATTTCCATGGCCTCCCCTATCTCAATAACTTATATTGTGTTCCGTCAATCCGTCTGCGAGGATATTCAGGCTCCTCGAGACGGTGCGGGCGCATGGCATCAGCCACAAGCGAAACGTCTCCACGGACGAGGGAACCGCACGCAGTGTTCCGAATTTACCAAACTTTGTAAATAAATAGAGCAGCCAGAAATATTTGATATGGATACTCAATAGTTTACGAGTTATTTAACAATAAATCCCGTATCATAAATTCTATACAAAGAAACTTTAAACATTTCAATACTTCCAACTTCTAAGCGTTGAAAAAGGAAATAATTACAAAATACTACTTCCGTGCTTGAACATGAAATTTCTGTATTAGGTGCAAGCCTTGAACCTTCCCACGGAATTATTGTTTCCCTTAAAAGATACTTTGCACACGTAAAACCTCAAGGGTTGCAAGAATTATACCATCTCTGTTTGTTAAGGGGGAATCCTATTTTATGAGCTAAAAACGTAGCTAAATTTAGGATTTTTTTTTTAAGAAACTAACATTCCGATTCATCTGAAATTTGGACAATGTTTTTATGCACCCTTGAAGAAGTTGCATTTTTTTAAATTCATTTTTAATATAAAATATAGGAGTTATGCATCAATTTCCAGCTACTGCTAGATCATGCATAACAACTATATTTACGCTTAAAAATTAATAAAAAAAAACCTGCAGCTTCTTCAAAGATGCATCAAAACACGGTCCACGTTTCAGACGAATCGAAACGCTGAATTCTTAACAAAAAAATCCCAAATTATCCTATGCTTCTAGCCCAAATAATAGGATTCCCCCTTAACTACCCTACACTCTCCCTTTAAAATCGGCTCGTGACACTCGATGCTCCCCTGGCGAAATCGACGGCACACGGTCGACCAGGTTGTCGCGCCTAACCGCCCCTCGTTCCACTGGCCGGGCCCGCGCGTTCCGAACTCTCTTAATTACGAGCGTTCGGTGGCCCCAAGCGCGGCCCGCCTCCGTTCGCGTGCCAAAATTTCGAAATCTAATAACGCTTGAATTATGGTCGCGGCCACCGAGAGCTGCCCGCGCCCGACAGCCTTCCAATATCGTCAGAAGGGCGGAGGGGGCCGCCGTCTCTATTCTCTCGTCGGCGCTTAAATCCGCAACGAGACGCGAGAGGCGACGCGGCAGAGGTTCGGCGGACGCGTTCAGAAGCTGGGCCGCCGACGGCGCGAGATTTATGGGGTGCAATATCATTACGCCCAATCGCAGAGATTCTCGATCGCGACGGCTGCTGGCGAGCCGCTGGCTGCGGTGTTCGAGCGTCGTTCCAACCCCCTCCGGTTCCTCCATCGCGAGGCAGGGTGGAGGGAAAAAAAAAAAGAATAGAGGGCTTCGAAGAAGGGAGCCGTAATATCAGGCGGAAAATTTGTTCGACGAAATGAAATTATCCGGCGACGATCTCGCATTATACTCGCGGCTCTACGTGCCCGGCATAGCGGATCGGCGCTTCGTCCCTCTAATACGTGGACTACGTATCGAACGGTGGTGCCGGAACTTTCACCCTTCGAGCGGACGGTGCAGCTGGAATTCCTCCGCGCGACTATAGCCATGCGGCTGACTTTACAGGTCTTTTACGGTATGTACACCGATTGATTCGCTCTTCGTCAGCCGCGCGGTCGAGTACCAGGTACGCGGGCGTTTGGGATCCCGTCGCTCCGCCGACGGTGGGTTCGATCGTCGCCGGGATCGGGATGCCAGATTGGCGTCGCTGGAACTGCGACGAAAGTTACACAGGGATTAGGCGAGGGCTTCGATCGGACGCGGGTCGCGTGGCAAGCGGCCGGGCGCTACAGATGGTAATTAAGTACGGACGTTTCCAGGCGACCGGGAACTTTCCACGGGGGTGCTGATAAAGCGCAGAAGAAGCGGGATTAACGAGAAAAAGTTCGACGGGGGGCGCCGTCACTCGAACGGTTTTAATTAAGGCGATGGGCGCAAGCACAGCGCGGCCGACAGCAATATTTTTCCATGCCCCACATTCGCTTGACGTTCGACCGTTATTCCCTTTTATTTTTCATCGTTCGATCAATCGAACCGTTCTTCCTTGAATTAATTCCACTCCCGTCCTGATCGGATGTAGCGAGCGGTAACCGCTCCTTCCCGAGGATCCCTCCGTCGGCTACGGTAGAAATATCCATCCTCGTTGCGGATATTGCGGAAACTCGTCCCGCGGGACTGATACCAGAACCGTCGAATCGCATTGCAATAACCGTTCGGTTATTTATCCCCCGACGGGTAAGCGAATGTACCCTACACCAGCGTAGAAGCCTGCCGGTGTTAAACGCTCGTCCGCGTGGGAGTCTCTCAGGCGCGTGTCTGCTGTTATCGCCGCGATCGTCGCGAAAAGGGCAATTGACGGTGGATCGCTTTAAGCGGCGATCTGCTCTCCCGCCGTAAAGAAGAGACAGCGCAGAAATATTATTCTTAGCTGGGCGGAAGCTGCCGTCGCGAGACGGGACCCGCAGTTAAGCCGCTCGAAAAGGCGAAGAGTTCTAAAGCGTGATAGCGCGTATGGACGTCCCGTTCTCAGCCGTCCCCAGCAGTACGCCAGCGTACAATCCATACCCGCGTGGCGTAATCGGGACGCCCGGCTGTTCCGTCGCTGCCAGCGTTCGCGGAGCAATCGGTACTTACGTGTTCGTCGGGGCGGTACGAGAGAGCTTCGCGGCGGACTCAATCGTAACAGGCCATAGCAGGATACACACCCATACGCGCACGCTTATTCACTCCGACGATGCTTTACTCTTGGGAACTTATAGCCTCGCCGGGGACGCGTTGCCTCGGGGTTCACGGTTGGAATCCTTCCCGGTCTCCCTGGGCGTACGAGGTCCACCGTTCCGCCGTCACTATCCCCCGAGCTCCGCTAGATCATTCCTCCCTGGACCAGCAGTAAAATCCTCCTTCCGTGGTTCCCCTCTTTAGGGAGCGAGCCCTCTTGAAACGAAGCCAATGACGCGCGGGCGACGCTGGTCGGACACGGCGCTTCGCGTAAACCACGGATGCTCGCCTCGACGGTCACGATCACCGAGGTGTCGGTCGATCCGATCGATCCACCCGACACGATCGAACACTTCTGAGGTGGGGGGAGCAACACCGAAGCGCGCCGTTCGCCGATGGACGCTCGAGGATCGACGCCGTACCGTGTGCGGCCTGCAGCTTCGCGCGAGACGAACTCAGTCTCCTCGGGGGCCGGTGGAGCGCCGACGACGAGGACGCCGACGCCGGCGCTGCCGCCGCTGCCCGCCGGGGGTCGAGGACGGAGGCTCTCACCCGGCCTCGCGACTGCGCCCTTTCGCCCTCTCTTCAACCCATTACGCTTCTCACCCGTTCGCGCGCACAGGGACCTAAACACACGTACACGCAGGACCTTATTCGCGCGGGGCGCGGGGCCAGCGGGGCGCGAGCGAGATGTAAGGCCAACACGCCGGCGACCGTGCGCGCTCGCGCTCCCCCGTGATAACGTTCCCCGCCCTTTTGTGTGTGGGTGCGCGTTGATTCTTCCCTGCCCGACCACCCCCCGCCCCGGCGTCGCGGGGACGCGCATCCCCCTCGGCCGCAACACGTAGCCTCGCAGCCGCCCCCACCATTCGCCCCGCGCGCACTCCAAGGCACGATACATCATTCCCCATAGCTTTACGTCTTCCGTAACGTTTTATTAACCAGAAATCAAGCGCGACCCTCCCCCAACGCCGCCCCTCGCGGCGCTGCGAGGGTGCAAGACCCAGCGACCAACGCGCTAGAATCTGGCTCGCCGTGTCGCGGGGTGTGTCCGGTTAACGAGCGAGCCGGCGGACAAGATTTTCGGAAGGGGGCCGTTTTCGCCCTGCGGGGTAATTCACTCGTTGCTTCGGGGATGCTCGACGGGGAATCGCGGGTCCCGATCGCGAGATGACGGAGCGGGGGACCACGTGACGATTGTCAAGTGGAGGGGCAGTTTTTTTTGTGGAGATGATGTGTTTTGGTGCTCGGCCAATAGGAATTAGAGACGGACAACATTTTATTTAACTAAATTTCAAGCAGCGAATAAAAGTTAAAAGAATTATTCGTCATGTGTCGAATAAAGATAAATTTTTATATGTCGACCGTTTCAACTTCAGCGTCGAATAAATTTTTCAACTTATACTTTAACTTTAACTTTAACTTTAACTTTAACTTTAACTTTAACTTTAACTTTAACTTTAACTTTAACTTTAACTTTAACTTTAACTTTAACTTTAACTTTAACTTTAACTTTAACTTTAACTTTAACTTTAACTTTAACTTTAACTTTAACTTTAACTTTAACTTTAACTTTAACTTTAACTTTAACTTTAACTTTAACTTTAACTTTAACTTTAACTTTAACTTTAACTTTAACTTTAACTTTAACTTTAACTTTAACTTTAACTTTAACTTTAACTTTAACTTTAACTTTAACTTTAACTTTAACTTTAACTTTAACTTTAACTTTAACTTTAACTTTATATGATGTCGAGTTAAGTCAAAGTCAAAGTCAAAGTCAAAGTCAAAGTCAAAGTCAAAGTCAAAGTCAAAGTCAAAGTCAAAGTCAAAGTCAAAGTCAAAGTCAAAGTCAAAGTCAAAGTCAAAGTCAAAGTCAAAGTCAAAGTCAAAGTCAAAGTCAAAGTCAAAGTCAAAGTCAAAGTCAAAGTCAAAGTCAAAGTCAAAGTCAAAGTCAAAGTCAAAGTCAAAGTCAAAGTCAAAGTCAATGTCAATGTCAATGTCAATGTCAATGTCAATGTCAATGTCAATGTCAATGTCAATGTCAATGTCAATGTCAATGTCAATGTCAATGTCAATGTCAATGTCAATGTCAAAGTCAAAGTCAAAGTCAAAGTCAAAGTCAAAGTCAAAGTCAAAGTCAAAGTCAAAGTCAAAGTCAAAGTCAAAGTCAAAGTCAAAGTCAATGTCAATGTCAATGTCAATGTCAATGTCAATGTCAATGTCAATGTCAATGTCAAAGTCAATGTCAATGTCAATGTCAATGTCAATGTCAATGTCAATGTCAAAGTCAAAGTCAAAGTCAATGTCAATGTCAATGTCAATGTCAATGTCAAAGTCAAAGTCAAAGTCAATGTCAATGTCAATGTCAATGTCAAAGTCAAAGTCAATGTCAAAGTTGAAGTTGAAGTTGAAAAATTTATTCGACGACGGAAGTTTAAACGCTCGGCGAATAAAAAGATTAACTTTATTCGTCTAATAATCTAAAGTTAAAGTAACTTTTATTGGACCCGTTATTTAAATAATTTTTTATTTACTTAATGCCCAACTCTCCTGGGAATTAGGAATTCGGATGATGAACATTTGATGGGAATTATTAATATCTTGTCTGAATGCTTCCATGGTGGCGATGGATTTCGTTTGGCTGTTTGGAGTGTTTGAACACTCGTATGAGATAGCTGAAATTTTGTACGTAGCTTGGCAACTAGTTTGTAGTAGGTCGATTAGTTTGTTACGAAGTTTAGGTCGCAAAATTTGGATAGTTCAAGAGTTGGAGGACCCAGTGTTTCTAAAGTTCAGAATTTTGTTAATTGGAATACAATGATCGCGTATTTCGTTCTAGAAAATGGCATTAACTTTTCGTGCTCAGGGGTAGAGTTGGTGACGCGATGACGCCGATAGGAGGTCTTCGGGGTAGTTTTCTAAATTTTACGTACGCCATGCACGAATCCTCTGCATGAGATGTACAGGTATGCAACGCATGAATGCTGCACGTGCCCCTAATTTAGGAAACAGGTCAGCGATCCCATATTCCCTGTTTCAAATCTGGCGCTGTCCTTATGATACTCCAATGACTTACCGACTGGCAGGAGGGAACGCTTTGTCTTTCAGGTCTTAATATCAATTAACAGCACTTCAGGTAAATTGCAATCTATTATAAGCAATAAGAAGAAATGTAATAACAAAAGTAAAAAACTACGAATAAAAGTAAATAAATTGCTACTAGGCCTTTCAACAGTTCGCGAGGAATCCAAGTGGTGTATTTTAATACAAATGCGACCTATAGTGTTCCGTGAAGAATTTTTTAATTAACACAGGGTAAGGCGTGCTTCATACTTTGATTAAATTAAGCCCGGCTGCTCACTAGCGAAAGCCTAATTGCTTGAAAGAGATAATATCTGAGCACTTGCTTTGGGAATATAAATCACTTAGTTTAAATTCTGTCTTTTCAGAAACATTGTCATGTCTCTCTCACTAAAACTCTCTAGTTCTCCAATATGTATTACGTTCTAAGTTTGATAAGTGCCTACGCCAGTTGGAGGCGATAAAAAAGGAACATTCTGTATTTTAGAAAATGAAACACTAATTTCTCCTGTCAGATAATAATCTCCACTTTTACAGAACAGCAAAATAATTAAAAATTCCCGACCCCAAAGTGGCGGATAATTCATGGGCGTGTTGTAAAGCCAACCGGCTACCAGACTTGATAAATTGGGCAGCGTGCATTTTTTCTTTACATGCGAAATGCCTGGTTTATGGCACAAGCACGGAAATTGGTGGATGCTAAACGGTCGCGATTCACGCAGAACACTGTTTCACCCTGAACTGTAATTAATTTAAAAAAATTCTCCAATTTTTAACAAGTGTTTGGAGGGTCACGATTTTTTACAAAAAAAAAAAGAATACGCGTGTAAGAGGATTTCCCTAACGAAGTGTAGCTGGATGCACAACGAAGCTGCGAATAATGGGATGAAGTTTCAGATCCTCTAAGGATGCTTTCCGGTAAAATACAATTTTGCCAGTAAACTGGTGCATTACTGAGAAAATTGTCTGCGAGGTGAGCACAGAGTTTCAATCTTACTTGGAAATTAAAACAATAGGTCTTCGAATCTCTTATACCTTACATATTACTAACGTTTCGTGGATACATGTTTGGCAGTGTGTTCAAAATTCATTCGAAAGTATTTTCTATTTGAGCTCGGTCAGAAACGATACTTGTGTCGCAGCGTAATAGTCAACTTATTTAGACTTATACTGCCCTCCTTAGTTAAAATGTCCCATCTACCATTTCGAAAGATCCGAGGAAACTGAAATTTTATTATTTCCTTTGTGCCGTTCTTGTAAAAAAAAATAATAAATTAGACTTTTTGTAGATCTCTACGATGCACGGATTTGGTTAATTAAGGAGGGCAGTATAGTGCTGGATACTATTTTTTACCAAATATATGACTATGTATAATTAATTGAAACATAAATGCCCAAGAAAGGGCATATAAATAAGACAGAGAAAACAATTTGATTACACGAAATTTACATACAACTTTAGGAAACTTATAACAAGGGCTAATTTATTACGACACATTTTTTGACGATAAAGTTTGTCGCTCTGAATACCTAGTCACTTGTTTACTGATTCTTAAATTTGAAACAATACGCCCTCATCTTCTAACTAATAATTGATAATTTAAAACAATACCATTTATGTATCAGATGATACACTATTTACTTTACAGGAATTTCGTTTTACCTTTCGCGTGATCGATCGGCAAAGAATAGTGTGCAGCACTATAGTTAGACTTATTAGGAGAATTATTAAAGCACACAGACGTCTGTAACCCGAAACTCCCTTCATTATTTTCAACTGATAAATTCACCCCTAAATATACGCCCGCGTAATAAACACCTTATAAAGTGACAATTCCCAAATAAGTCCCAATATAACCTCTATCAGAATTTCAATTTCACCTGTCAATACTCCCACCGAATAAAGGCGTCTAACTACTCAGAGTATTCTAGCATCTCCAAATTATCGACAAGCGAAGCTCCTTTCGTCAAGCCCGGTACCCATATACTCGGTTATTCCGAGAATCATTCAAGCGCCCACGAAGATTCAACTAGCGCGGGAAAATCAGTCGATCGATGCATTCGCTCCTCAATTTCCCCCGAAGCTTTGCTCCAAAAATGTCGCACAGCTCCGCCGCCAAATTACCTCGGACATTGAATTTCGCCCGACATGAATCCTCCGCGGGTATCACCGCGTCGTTCCGCGCCCCCTCGTTTGTTCTAATAAAGAATTTCCCGCGGCCGAAAGACTTTTTCCCCCATCCGTCAACGAGCCGCGCCGCGCCGTCGTTAGCCGATGCCCTCCGCGCGAAAGCGTGGAGGTGCGTGTGCGCGGAAACGAGCACGAAATCGCGCGTCCTAGTAAATAAGAGAGGCGCGTCGTAGATTGCGGCCGGGAAATAAACGCGGAGGCGTTCGCTGCGACGCGACTAACCGACGGTTACACAACTGCGACTCTCACATGAACGCTCCGGGACCACCACACACCAGACGGTATTTACACGATTCTGCTGACACTTCTTTGAACCGCGTTCGTCCTTAAAATATGGAAGGAGAGGTAACCGACTGAACGGAAGTAGAGAATTCATGAAGTGGTCTCGAACGGGAAAGTTCACGATGTAGAGACGCTGCTAACGCTTCGGCCATAAGATAAGGACGGCTGGACGATAAGCTTCGATTTATCGGGGGTGTTGCCAATGTAACGGAGTGACAGCCAGAGGGGGAAGAATTGATTTGCTGAAAATGTGTTTATTACGTTTAAAGGCGGAGTCTTGTGACTGCTGAATGATCGGCGTTTTGTTGCCTCTGAGAATGAGCTGGCTAGCAGCATCATATATTATTTATCAGCGTGCTCGTTTTATTCCATGACTCAACTTCGTCTAAAGTCTGAATTGCTTGTAGAATAGCTAAGGGATGTGGTTATACAGTGGTCACGAAATATTCTTGTATACAGGGTGTTTCAAAGGACCCTGTACAGAAGGGTTGGAAAATTTGGAGATGTATTATAATACTCGGTAAACTGAACCAAAGAGAGTCTATAATCTCTATTGTTTATACTTATTAAAAGAGTATGAATGCGTCCAACATAGATGTTCACAAGAGAAAGATAAAGCTACTCATTCCTGTACGATGAAGAACTGAAAAAAACTTTTAAAAAAACTGCTGGCACGCATGTGTCCCAATTTTTAAAATTGACATACAACTTTCAAGTTTGATCAGTAGCTATCCGGCACTTAGTACAATCGATTTCTGCAAGAAAATATAATAAAATCCGGATAGAACAATGTCAGAACAAAGTCCAGTACGACACCTTCCGTGTCTACGTCCATCAAACTCGCCTTGCACCCCCGATATTACTTTCTCCAATTAAATCCACCGACAAACACACACAATCAGCGCCACGGATACACATCGGCTACCATTAACGGCTCCTGTACATTTCCCCGAAACGCGTGGTTTTTAATTGTTTCCCGACGTGAACGGTTCTATCTGTAGATATAGCGGCGGAAACGGGGGCCACGTGAAACGCGGGAATTCCCGGAGGAGTTGCAGCGGTCTGTATAGATCCTCTCCTTGTAGAACCGACCAAGCCATCCAGAAATCAAAGTCACTTGACGCGGGACAGGAGGAATTTCATTTGCCAGATTCTGCGCCGGGAACCTTTCGGCTGACTAATTCGCGCGACGCTCGGTACAACTTTCTAATGGTTCCGCCGTGCTCCCCCGACCTATCAATTCCCTGCTATTCATACCAGCTACGTCGCCCCACCCGTCTTCAGCAGAGTGTTTTTCAAGAATCCTCCCCGATCACGTCAAATCAGGAGACGATGTTTGTAACGCAGGGACGAGTCGTCACGTCTTATTACCAGCCGCCTGGATGCATATCGCGATTGTAACCGCGGGAAATACGTCGTGCGTCGTTACCCGAGCCACGGTATCCTGGCGAGCAGAGGGAACAGAGGTACATAGTAAAATCTGAGCGTCGTCCTGGAGAGTCAGGTGTGTTTAAGCTGGTAGGGATTCGCCGTTGGTGTCTGGTACCTTCCGCATGATTTATGCCAAGTGATGTGTATTTTGCAGAGGGGTCGGGAAGAATTGCAGGTGGGTAATTATAGTTACACAAACAACCCCTCAGGCGTGAAGGCGTCCGTGAAGGTCCTAACCCAAGCCTATGCTCGTTGAATTGGAATTAGATATCTGTAAGGGGGTGTAATAGTTGGCGAGAAATGTTTAGGTGGAATCGATCGCTTTCTTGCTGGTAAATGGGGGAAGAAGTTGCAATGCAATATTCTATGTGAGGAGTAGTTATATTTTTGTTGAGTCAAATTTTATATGGTAAAAATTTGAGGAATACTGTGAATAGTATTAAGTGTCTTCATTGTTTTTGAAGATGAACGGGTGTTTGGAGGCGAAGCACCACTTTAGAATTGGTATATATATATAATTGTGAACGTCCGGGGGCGCCGTTCCTGGATCAGAAAGGGATCTTTTGCCTCGTCGCCTCCGGCGTAACCGTAATCCCCCTTCAAAGGCCGGTTACGCGTAGTGAAATGCAGGCAGGTGGGATTGGCGTTTTAAGGATCGAGGAGGACTTTTCCGAGGTGCGTTTTTGTCTTGAGACCAGGGTTACCAGGCGATCCAGTACACGTACTGCAGATTTGGGCATCATTCGACTAAAAAGTGATTGAAATAACGTTTCGACTAAAGCTACTTCACCTTTTTCCTTAGTCGACTAAAACTTACCTGAGTTAGCTTTAGTCAAGGGGCCAGAGCTGAAGCTGGTTAGTCAAGAGCCTTTAGTCGTGGGTTGTGACTATCGTTGATCAGCTGTCATTCTATTCTTAGTCTAGAAGGCGACTAACCGGCAAAAGCCTTTGCGGCCTGACCCGCGCGCGGTCGCCTACCGGTCAGATTCTACAGAATCTGAAGTTGTTTATTTTTCATCGTATCAATATGAAAGTGACGCCAGTGGATTCTTGGTGTTCTCCCGATTAATTGGACAGAAAATAATTTAAATCGGACTATTTTTAACGAAACGGGCTTTGAATTCTGCAAACAAATTTCTCACGTAATATCCTTAATTATGGTCCGAATTATATCATTTTTCGGCCCATTTTCATCGGGAAGACATGAGAAATCGATTGGTAATACTTTTATTAACACTTATCAAAAACAGGAAGATTTTATGTGGCCCGTCGGTTTTATTGCTCTCGACTGTCAACGGGCGCTCTACTGGGGCCCAAAGGTCCTCGCTCGCAAGCGAGAAAGCAAAACGGTGGGGTGGGTAGGTCTTTCCCGATAATCCGAGCCCAAAGGCTTCTCAACAATCGAAAGATTGTACATACATATTCTTTCTGATGCTTTCGCCTACAATTATTATGGTGGGTTAATTAACAAAAAAACAAACGTTGGGAAACTGTTATGAAAATGGGCCGAAAAATGATATAATTCGGACCATAATTAAGGATATTACGTGAGAAATTTGTTTGCAGAATTCAAAGCCCGTTTCGTTAAAAATAGTCCGATTTAAATTATTTTCTGTCCAATTAATCGGGAGAACACCAAGAATCCATTGGCGTCACTTTCATATTGATACGATGAAAAATAAAGAAATTCAGATTCTGTAGAATCTGACCGGTAGGCGACCGTGCGCGGGTCAGGCCGCAAAGGCTTTCGCCGGTTAGTCGTTTCCTCGACTAAAAATTGAATGAAAGCTGAAACCACGTTAGTCACAACCCAAGAGCTAAAGATCCTTGAATAACCGGCTTCAGCTCTAGCGTCATGACTAAAGCTAAGCTAAATCATCTTTAGTCACCCTTTGACTAACGACTAACCGTAAGGACCTTTTAACTAGATGTTACCTAGATATTAACTTTGCCCAACTCTGACGTACTGTCATATATGATGTCACTTAGCTTGGATTGGCTCGGCGTCACCAACCAAATATAAGTATTCCCCTTCTCCTACACCGTATGACGTCATATAGCCCAGCACGCCGCGCCATTTATCCAGTACGCCTGGCAACCCCTGCTTGAGACCGTCAGCCAGACTCATCAAGTAGGGCTACACCCGACGGACTCTGTCCTAGACAGATGGGGACCGAGAGGAATAAACTTGAAACTTGTATATATACGAAAGAGACCGGAGCATAAGACTTGCGAGAAAGAAGTTTGAAAGATGAGACCTCTGGTGGCGCCGGCGAGCACTAACTGTCGCGGTCCCATGGTGGGGCTGGGACGTGACACAGTACAACAGTCTTTCCATAGGGAATCCCAAACTGTTTGTCGAGTTGAAAGGTGTTAAATATACTATCATATAGGAACAGTCAATTTTCATTTGCAAAAGTCATTAAACTAAACGAAGATCGTAGTGTTTATAATTGAGGCGTTGAGAGCAAAAACGGACTAACGCACATTTTAGCGAAATTGAGTTAGTAGCATTAATGTATCCCAGCAGGCTGTACTACTCATATAAAATAGGAAAAATGAATTCTTTTTCAATGTGGGTTAGTCCGTTTTTGCTCTCAATGCCTCAGTTGTAAGAAGAAGTGTATTGAGTGCAACAAATTAAACCACCCATATAATATCGCAGCCGTGATATGCTTCAATAACTTCATGAAATCAATCTATTCCCAAAGACGTCACTAAACGAGCAACGACCCACCCCTAAAAAGAACATGCGCCTGCACAATATACAATCCAAGTATCGATGCCTCTCACGCACACAAGCCCACTACCACGAACCCACCCAACACCCTGCACTTCATCCTCTCCACAAATAACACCTCCGAAAGGCACAACGAGACTTCCCATTAAACCCAGCGAAGCGTCGCGAATAAAAACAACAGGGTCGCCTGGCAGTATATCTCGAGATTAATATCCCGAAATCTTTATTCATTCTCCGGGCGATTCGCATTCGTCCCCCTCCCATCACCCCCCACAGCGTGTTATTTATGCGAATATTATTACTCCGCCGCTGCAGTCACGGGGGTCGGATGCCGCGAGCTCCAGCTCCAACTGCGGCCCACCGCCGATAGAGGAGTGTCCCGAAACTCATGGCGGTGCCCCGTCGGAAAACGTCACCCTTTCGAGGATACGCGAAGCCCCGATAGAGCTTGGCATACCGCGCACGTATAATCTTTCCAGATTCGCTGATTCCTCCTCTCCGTCTACGCTCTCGGCCGTGCCCGTTCCTCCTCAGAGCCAGGCGGAGGGAAGCAGGGACACTGCAGAAGGAGAGAGTACACCCACCACGCAAATACTCGATTCTACGTGCACACACGTATTTGCCGCGTGTTTTGTACCACCCTCTCGGCGTTTCGCCACAATTCGATGCGCGCTGCTGCAACGGGGAGAGCAAACTGTTGGCCGGAATTAATGCCCATTCATAGGTACGCCCGCCCGCGCACACACACACACACGCCCACGGCAGAAACATCCGAGCCCCTGAGCGCTCAGGGCCTCCGTTGTCGTCGCTGGAGAGCGAGGCGCGCGGCGAGCACTTAGCGTCACACCGATTGATACGCAACGCCGATCAGCCAATGCTAATAGCCACGGCATGGGCAACGCAGATAGGGATAATCGGAGGAGCAACTAAGACGATTACCGCTTATTGTTGCGTCGTCGCTGCCCGATGAGTTGCCATTACCCGCGCAAAGGGACACGCGGCTAGTCGGCGGGGGCTGATCCCGCGAGCACGGGGCCCGCAGCGTGATTCGCCGCGGAGATGAAAGGGGCTGATTTCTCGTGTGAAAGTGGGGCTGATTGTGGAACCAGAGGTCTTCGTGTTTTCCAAGAAATTGATTGTGGGGGTTTGGAGGATTTGTTTGTTAATGGGCTCACGTGTTTGGTTATGGAGAATTAGTTGTAGTTGGGTGGTAGTGGTAGTGAGTATTGGTGGTGGGTTGAATGTTTCAGGGTTGTATTTTGGCAGATTATTTGGTTTTCAGTGGGTGAAATATTGGTGGAAATTTTAATAATGATAACGTTGTCAGGGTTTTACTGACAAGGAAGGATCACGAACTCGGAGATTCAAATAAATCTGAGACTTCGTGAATATATAGGGGATTTCCTCCAGATTACCACGCAATTTTTGTTTTCTGCCCAAATTCACTAAATGGGGTGAAATTAACCCCTTAAGTTCCGGCTATTTTCCGATTTTCTGTTATAACTCGCGAACTGTAAGAACTGTAAGTTACCAAATAATAGTCCTAATCACAAGAAGTAACTCTTGTCTTGAAACTCTTTTTCTATATCTTACAGATTACGAGTTGCAAAATAAAATCGGAAAGTAGCCGAATTTGCAATTTCGTAAAAAAATGTGGGTCAGTCCGTTGTTGTTCTCAATGCCTCAAATATAAATGGCAAATCCTTTCAATTCAGATCTCTGTACACGAAGCAAGCAGAGTATTATCTCGTTACGAATGTAATGAATATTAAAGCATTTATCGAAGGAAATGTCATCTCCATTCCCAAAATTCCCCCAAACTGAACGTAAACGAGATTTCAGGTCCCCTCAAGTGCAATAAAAAATTCAGAATATTCTATTGGATCACGCGCGACGATTTCCAATGAAAATTCTGTCGATATTTAGAATCGAATATGTGAGCGGGCGTGAGACGATACCGTTACCTTTCAAACGGCGATATAGGTACATCCCAGAATGACTTGCAAGGCAATTTCCTCGATTCCACCAGTACTCAAAACCATTTTATCGAGCAATAACATCGATGTCACAATAAGGTGACGGTAATAAAAGCGACGGAACTCCTAAACCAACTTTCTTCCGCGATCTTCGCCGAGAGACAAAGCTCTGCATCTTGCTTTATTCCGTGGAAAGTTTCGAGTCGGTGCTGTGCAGAAAACGTTTCAATATTATTCCAATAGCAACCTCTTTTCGCCCGACGTCGACGAAGTAGATATTAATTAAGAACATCGCTTTGTGTCTCTGGGGCAGTCATTGTTGTTTAAAAATCGGTGACCCGTAATCGCGACAAAGGAATCCTTAAATTTCACGTTCCCAGAATAAGGTGAGTTATTTTCTTTTAAATGCACACACTCGCACGAGGTGCACCACGAGCCTTGCTACAAAAATTTCTCGAGAAATGTTTCAATTATGTTCAAGCGATTCTGCGATTAAACTTTATAATGCGCTTTAGAATTTGAAATGGAACAGCTGCGAGGTATATGCTGTTTCCGAAGTTCTTATTGCTTTCAATAACATTTATTTCAGATAGTGTTGTTTGGGGTTGTTATCCCCATGTCACCCTAACGAGAGGGGGTAGAGATCTTGAATTGGGAAGAGGTACAAACGTGTGTATTTCCGCACACGAGGCGTCTGACAGTATACGAACCTGCTTCCCTTATCTGCCTACACCTTTTTCTTTTTTTACTATTACGCTTTAATCGTGCGAATAAATCATGCTTTTCAATATGAAATTGATTGTTATATCGCATTTTTACTGTACAAAATTTATTTCCAAACCATACTGCTCTATCGGATCAACAAAGGCCTCATAAAAACGTAAAAAAATTTCTGCAATTCCGTTCCAAATCCTCGAGTTGCATTACCGTTTACACAGCAATCTGGAATTTTTCTTTCCATATGAAACTGAAACGTGGAGAACCCCTTGTAACGGAGTTATTGAAACAACCCACATAAAAGCAGGGCTGCATATTACTGGAACCCACGTTCCCCTCTTTCTTTACCTTCAGAGGGGAAAGAGTACCAGAAGTTATTCGAAATGAGAATTGAAAAGGAATGGTTGCATATAGGTTCTATAGAGTGAACGAAGTGAGAATGTTCGTCGTAAAAAATTCTTCATATTTTTGTGAAAGGTATTACACGCCTGCTTTCACGTGCAATTAATAACTTTTCGTGATTAATGCTTCAGACTACGGTGTATGTTTATATTATCTTTGACGCAGTTATTTTCGTCTTGTTTTGAAGCTGCAATCCCTCAGTGCCAATGTTTACGCGTTTTGAGCGAAAACAACAGCAAAGCAAAAGCGCCCCGAGGCCATTAATTTGAGCACCAGTCGTAAATATACAATGAAAGTGACGTAAGTGGCACGAAAGTGATTTAAAACGAACGTTATTTACTATTACACGTTCATTATTTCATCTACATATCCATGCTTCCTCCCGGTTCAGATATATTCTTGTAGTTTCTCATATATGGCACTTCGTAACTGAATGTTGCATTCATCCAGTGATACATGCGGTGTCTCTTAATTACAGGTCGATACTTCAGGATGAAAATTAAGTCCACGCGGCAAAACAAACGTTTTATATATAAAGCAGAAAGTGTTTGTCTGCCGCGTAGAAACTTTTGAACGGTAAACTCTGGGATCACGAAATATGCCCCAGCTCATTATGCCTAGCTAATCCAGATGAATGTGACTATTTTCACCAAAAAAATAAATAAAAAGAATTTTTTAAATAACAAATAAAATTTTCTCATTCGTAATTTCGTTCCTTAGGGTGACTGTACCTAATATCGCCAGTGTTCCTAATATCGCCACTCGCTAGATCTCTTAAAGTAAGCTCTAAAATTTATCGGTTATGCACTGAATTAGTACCTAAACATATGTAGGAAGACATACTGTAAATGCAGCATCGTGTGATCAACAATTACAGAAATGGAAGGATTTTAGAGAATCTTAATAGTGTAAAAATTTATTGGACACATTTACGTCACATTCGGAGAAGGTAAGTCTAATAAACCTGTGATTGCAAGAATATCTACTAGAAATACCTAATTAATGGTGTACTTAAGAAATGAAATCGATTCAAATATTTTTCGTAATGAAAATAGCGTTTTTCTTTTAGCAGTATGCGTGTTCTCAATACCGCCTACCGGAGAACAATGGTTTCGATGTAATGCTTGTTACAGGTGAGGTCTCGAAATGTGCGGAGCAACCGAAATAAACTTTATTTGTCCAATATGTGCATCGGAACGTAAAAAATAAAATATGTTAGAAATCTATATTTTTAAATTTCTATATTATTCTATTAAAAATAAAATCAAAGTTGAATAAAAAAACATTTATACAGCAAGAAATAATAAAAGCACATGTGAAAATGACTTTAAAAACTCATATATACATGAATTAATCAATATTTCTTGAGTAGGCGATATTAGGTAGGGGAGAGGCTTGCAGGTTGCCACCCCTAAGCTTTTTTGATCATAACTCGTCATAAAATTAACGTATCGTTGATTTATGGTATAAGTTGGAAAGAGGAAGTGTTGAGCTACAATCCTCAGCTACAAATCATGCAAACTCTCGAAAAAGAAAAATTATACTGCAAATTATCGAAAGTATCTAAAATTGTCTCCTTGAAATTTTGGCTCGCAGGTTGCCACCCCCTAGAAAAATTGCTAAAAGTGTAAAAAAACTCAAGTAAAAACCTGATTCAGAAAACTTTTCAAAATTTGTTAAGTTTTATTAATAAATTATATTATTCAGGTTTTCTTGACCTGCGTGCTGCCATACTAAAAATCTATAAAAATGTAAAAAATAAACCAAAATATGACTAAAATGCAATAAAAACACTTCACTTCAAACTCAATGACATTTGAGTGTAAACAAGCGGGAAAGAGAGAGGTGGCAACCTGCGAGCCAAAAGAGGAGGCAACTTGCATTCCGACGCATTTTTAGGAAAATATGTGAAAAAATTGTCAATTCATGATATGTTTGGAAATCTGTTTGGCATATGTAAATCAGATAAAAAAAGACAACACAGTACGTATAGTTATCTTGAATTGTCGATGAAAATGTTCAATTTACGAGCACAACGAAGGCACACAATTTCAATAATTCAGTTTCTTGACAAACACTATATTACCCTTCGCTCAGCAAACACAGCGTTATTGCGTCTGTCCGCTCCAGAGGTTATAAAATAGTGACACCTACTCTTTTAACGTCGATGTGAGTCAGAGTTGAGATTATGACACTGCTAGAAAGTCGAAATACAGCAGGGGTGGCAACCTGCAAGCAGTGGCAACCTGCAAGCCTCTCCCCTACACTTTTTTCAGGACCCGATTTTTGCATGTCTTACGTTTTCTGAGTCCTAATCAACAATTTGTAGGTTTCAACGGTTCTAGCATATGCTACATGAAAGATGAATAATTTCTCTTTACTTCGAAACGAACTGCATGGAAAATTATCAATTATTATTCAATCGGCAGCGATTTAACTTTTGCCTGGCGATATTAGGTACAGTCACCCTACCACACAGAATCCAGCAAATACCATCTTCTTCGACGCCATTCTAGGTATCAACTTGCTTCAAGTGATCTTAAAAGCAACTTGAATGCAACTGGCACTGCCAAGCGCAAACTTGAAGTGAAGTTACTTGAATTCGAAGCGACTGGAAGCCAAGTAACTCGCCTAATGAGAACGAGGCTTAACACCCCATAAAGCACAATTACCTATGAGACTGTTCAAACTTTCGATCTGTACCGTATCCACGAGGCTGGCTAAAAGGTGCCATTCACCTGAGGTTATTAGTCGCGCCGAGCCGTCCGATTCTTCGCAGTTTTCCTCGTCCGCGACTTCTACTAATTACATATCGCGCGGGAAGTCGGTCGTAATCATCCAACTTCGAAACTCGGGGTGGACTGGTTCTTGCATGACGTTCGTTATTCAAAGACTTCCAGCCGAGTTCGCGGATCAAAGTAGCGCCGCCGCCAACTTTCGAAGGCTTATGAAATTTCAGTGGTCCCTTTTGCGCGCGGCTGTCCCTCAGGCTTTTTCTGTTCCGTTCTAATTAGAGCCTCCGAAATGCACGTTTTCCAGGCGAAGGTTTCCCGCGCGGACCGTCGAGCGCCCGCTCAGGAGGATCGAGGAAGATTAAAGCTTGGATGTAACGTTCGCATCGGAGAAAAGAAAGGTATTTGTCATTCGCTGATCAGATTAACCGACCTCGATCGGCGAGCATTTCGCGTGCACGCCGTGCGAGAGCTAAGCAGGGGCGGCTTGAAATTCCACGGGAACCGATGCCGTTCCACGGGCGGATACGGAATGACAAGCGTGTCTCGTAACAACCAATTCCCTCGGCGGCGCCTTGAGAAAGCAGACGGAAACTAACGCGTCCCTTGAAAGACGGTTCGTAACTCCGTGGAACTCGTTGGAACTCGTAATATCTTTGCTGCCTCTCCAGCGACAACGAACGGAACGGCTTGGAAATGTGTAGAGGGAGATGAAGCTATCTTCCAGCGGGTGCTTTCTCGCACGTGCAAAGCCGTAGTCGTGCTCGTAGTCGCCGAGGTGGTCGCCAGTCACTGGAGCCCTTTGATCTTTTACCTAGGCCGTCCATAGCGGCCTGTCCTGCTCGCCTTCCGACCACAGAACGTACGAACGAGCACCTGGCGGCACTTTTATCTCCGCGCCTTTGATTTCATTAAGCCTGCCGCGATGTATCGCGCGAGATGGATCGCACCGCGAGTTAGCCTCTGTACGCAAAGCTTGTCTGAATCGTTGATTTTTTTCCGGAGCTGTTACGCTCTTGGATGGATCGAACCCTTTTGTTGCCTTTTCAAGAGGTTCTTACGGGGACGTTTTGTGAGAAATATAGTCTAGGATAGGGGATGGTAATTATTGTACTTCTAATAATGTTTCTGTTCTTGTGGAAGTGAACTCAGGGAATGACGTAGGGCTATTGTTTGCATAACCCTATTGTTAGGGTAAACGTGTGTAATATGAAACACCTGATTTTAAAAGCTTGTCGAAAGTTGGGGATTTTTTTTAAAAATAAAACAGACAAATGTAAATGTAAAAAAATTCCAATGTTTCGAAATTATACTAAAAAGAGTAAAAATCGGTAGTTCGAAAAATGGTATCAAATATGGAACACCTAGGAAATTTGTAAAGAACACTGAAAAACTTTACTTTTGTTACTAAAAATGAAGATTCACTGAGTAAAAGATACGAATAAACAAATATATACCATTTTTTGGAATTTCGTTTGAATCATCGAATAATCCATCTCACGAAAATTCTCACTTTTATAGAACCGAAATCTTTAGAAGACACTGGATTATTGTTTGCGCAACACAACAGAAAATTTGAGTACACAATTACAGAGGTAGAATACCTGGGGAATTATATTCGGTTGAGAGACGCTGACGCTTTTGCCTGATTGCTACATTGTGCAGATCGCTTAAGAGGGTACTAGATAACACCTTTCAGGGCTGATGATAAAGAAAGGTGATGAATCTTGAGTAAAGAAGAATGAACAATCAGAACAAATTTTAGGTCAAGAATTCTGTGAACCCTTAGAATTATATAACTATACATTTAACAGTCAATTTCCCCATTTCTTTTTTTTGCTAACTATTATAACAAATATAACCCACCCTCTTAAAAACATCCTGATACCTTTGATATCTCGAAAACATTCAATTTTAAAAATATTCTGCAGTGTTTCTACCACACTACTTTGAAATAGGGGAGACCGGGGCAAAATGAACCTCGGGGTAAAATGAGCTTTCTTAATTTATTCTTTAACAATAGAATATATTTACAAATTTTGGTGACGTAATAAATGTGTGTAATACCATAATAATGATAATTATGCACATTCAGATATCGAAAAATGGAAATTCGTTTAAAAAATTAAAAATGAAGTTTTAGAGACTTCCGATTGGTTTTCTTTTCAATTTAGCTTTTTGGATAAATGAGTCTTAAATGTGTTATTTTAACTCCAAATTTGTTCTGCGTGTTTATAAGAAGCTTATAAACATACATGTACACGCGTTTGAGAAAACATTAATCCTAACATTATTAAATAATTAATTTTCCATTGAATATATATTTGAGGTAAAGTGACCGGGGTAAACTGAGCTGCAAATGGCTGCAAAGAACAGATGCGCAAGTGATGTGCGCAATAGCCTAACCTGTCAGCTGGCTAGAAAGCCAGAAACAGAAACTAACCTCAAAAAAAATTCTATAGTTTGTGACAACCACGGTGCAAAAAAAGGACAGAAGCTGCGGTGCTACACACGTCATTGCAGCGCAAGGGGTCAATAATTAGCTGTATTCTTAATTAAAGTTCTTATTTTGTTGCAGTTCACTTTGCCCCGGACAGTAGCTCACTTTACCCCACATATGAGGTAAAGTGGTCGTTTTGGCTTTTTCTTTTCAAGTTGAATTTTAATATACTTTAAGTTTATTTTATGTAGTGCTATTCGTCATTTAACAATAGTAATGTTCAAATTATATTATAAATCTATTTCCACACATTTTTATTGTAAGGGAAAAATTTTATTCGACTTCGAACTTTTTTCGTCTCACTTTGCCCCGGTCTCCCCTACAATAAAATCGATCTGTGAATTTTATCTCCATCCCTGTTCCCCTTTCGTCCCCGAAACTTCATCGCACATTACCGTCAAAGAAAAGCAGGAATTCGTTTGTCCCCTGCTCAACTCGCGGCCGATGTTTTTAATCGCCATTAACTTGTCGATAAAGGTATATTTTACGTACGTGCAAGAATGCAGGCCACCGAGGCTCGTCGCCCAAAGAAATTGAGGCATCGCGCGCGAAAAAAGAAAGACAGACGGAAATGGCTCGTACAGGGGTTGCGCGGGCGCGCGAGTGCAATAATCCCCGGGGGCGAACGGCGGCGCGGCAGCCAGAGAAAGGGGGAGGAGCAGGGTTATATAATCGACATTCGGTCGGTTTTAAATTTATCACTTTTGGCTTGAACCCGCGCCCGTAAAATACATCTGCCTTAACGGGATGATATCGATGAAAGCGATGGCCGGTTTTCGAGAACAGTGGTCCAATGGCGGGTGATAAAGCCCGCGGAATGTGTTATGAAGTGGATCAATTAAGGCGGGAGCGACGGAAATTTAGATGCTAATTACCCAGCGGCGCCAAATATGAATGATGTTTGAACCGCGCTGACAGGTTAATATGGCGGATCATTCGCTTGAGTCGAGGGGGAAAAATTGTTCTCGTAATGGTAATCATCGGGGGGAAGAATGTGCAGTAACTTGCTCGATAAACGGGGGAGTATTACGCGACGACTTTGATGTAGGGTGTAAATAGAGGCTGTTGCTAGTGGATAAGATAGTGGGCCAGATAAATAATAATCTAGGTGCATTCTACTTTAGAGGAACTGCAGTATATTTGGAATAACAGTTTGTTTAAGACGAATAAAAAAATTACGCCAGAGGGTGGGAACAAATAAAACTGCAGAATATCGTAGGCGTAGGGGAACTAATAAACTTTTATATTTCAAACTCTCAGCAATAATAAAAAACAAAAAGTAACTGCAATCATTAATATGCTGTATTGTGGAGAGTAGGGTAGGGTGGGGCTAAAAGTCCCGTTTTTCGTATAAACCTATGTAAAATTTAGTACTAACAATCTAGAGATATCTGGTGTTGTTTTGAATAAACTATAACTATTATGGTTTACGTTAGCGAAGTTCGTTTGTTGATACTGTTATTCTCTGTTGAGTTATACCACAAAATGTTTGTCAATGCAAAATTGCATAGGATAGAAAGTCCGTAATGTCTTTTCGTTTAATATTAAACTAAATAAGTAAAAAAAAAACTCTTTTCAAATCAACAAAAATTTCTTCTTTAACAAAAAATAAAAATATAAGTCAGAGGCTCACATTGAACTAAAAACTAAAAAAAATCGCTGAACTAAGATAAAAACAGTATTTAAAGACTTTGGCATCATTTCTTTATACTTTGGTCATCTTATTATGAAAACGAATAATAAAATATATTTTGAATATATTATATTATATATTTTCAGTCTGAGGGACTTTTTGCCGCAATGGTACCTCTATAGTTTCTGCTATATATACGTTAGAAAATATTATCATTCAGCAATAAACAATATCATGCGCACATTACTAAAGGAACATACAATCTTAACGTACTTGGCTGATACGCTTTTAAACTGTGGATTACTTCGTATAAAACAATAAAGACGACGTATTTCTTTTAGTTTTCGATGCATAAAATAACGAAGGTCTCGTGTAATTCGCACGACCGTCCAGGAGCGACTGGCGATTCTGTGGTCACCTCCGTTTCTTCTCGCCTTTTACATAGTGTACTGCGAAACTCAATACATTGTTTAGGAACAGAGATATTCAATTCGGGACTTTTTACCCGCCGGACTTTTAGCCCCACTCTACCCTAAATAATTGGTTATGAGATACTAAAATTTGTCAAAATAACCTGTAAAATCTGGTGTATCTAAAGTTATTTAATTTTGCTTTACGATTTTCTTTTTCGCTAACCTTCCTCAATGTACTCCTTTCATTTATTCTTGTAATTTTAATAATATTGGACTTGAAGCATAATTTTGCATTGAAATGAAGAGTCTTTGCAGAAAACACTGTCAATGCCAAAAATCCAATTCTATACTATAGTATTAATACTTTTAAATTCGACACTTTTACGGTGTTTTCTACAAGGACTCTTCAAATAAACAGCAGCATACTCAGTGACACAGATCTTACACACAGAATCAGTGTCTTCCCTACAAACATCTGAACACTTTGAACAGCACACGGAAAGCTACTCATATTCCAAACGAACAATTCCTCAAGCATCTCTACTAATCTACCTAATAGAAAGAAACCATTGCACGTTCCAAAAAAACCAAAGCGATTCTTGTCGTTAATTGTGACAGGAAATGTATGGCAGTTAGCCACTAATCCATGGTTTCGATATCACCACCAAACAAGCAACGCCAACCGCGCCCCGCGACGAGAAATCTCGCGATGAAAAAGCAGAGCCGGCCATCGAGCCCATCGAGCCCATCGAATTATTCATAGCCTACCGAACAAAGCTATTTCTACAAATGAAATATTCAAGCCGGTGTATGGGATTCCCAGCGAAAATCCCAGCGCGGCGGGCAGTTAAGTCCTCCCGTACGTACAACCGCTGGGGACACGCATTTTCGCGAGGCCACCCACGTCGCAGCGTTTCGCCCCGTGCTCTTCCGCTCTCAAAATAAATTTCGAACCTCCATCCGTTTCGCGGAAACGCGTGTACCCGAACGAGCCGCGCGCCTCTCGCAAATAAAGCATCGACGACACGTAGGTACCGCGCGCGCAGGGAGCTACATAGGTGTCCATCATTCGTCCGTCGTTCCTGTATTCTAAACGAGCGAAACGCGAGAGAAAGGGAAAGCGCGCCGTTAAGTCCGCAGAGTGATTTGCGAGCAAACAACGGGCCACGATTCATCGGCATTGTTGGAGAGCTCGCGTCAAAGGGGAATCCAGTGAACCCGTTTTGATGGAAATCGTGTAGGGACACTTTGGAGGGTCGACTTATTTCTTGGAGAACGAGATGCAATATTGTGATGTGGAACGCGATGGAATGCTGAGAACAATGTGTTCTTGTAACGAAAATTCCAAACAGGGGAAAATCAGGGTTGACGGTTTTAATTTCAGGATATATCGTTGACTCGTAACTTGAGTCGTCGGGTGCTAGTTTGTTAATGCTTTCCTTTGTGGGCAGATAGAAAAGTCTCTACTTCGACGCTATTTATTCAGTGTTCGCCTGCAAGTAGAATAGCCCCACGCGTGGTCAGACACATCGTTAGTCCACACTTTGTATTCTACGCAAATGAGATTGTTATGGGTTTCCTTTGTCGACAAGCTAGAAATCAACAAATCTGTTTTCTACGGTGTTTCCACCTGATTTTTATGATAATAATGGTACTATTATTACTATTTTTAAACGGAAATGTATCACTCGATTCCTCTTACAAGGAGAGTATTTTAGGTGTCCGCCTCCGATCATTTTGATTTTTGGATATGTTATAGAGGACCGAAAAATAAGAAATACGTGTTTTTTTATTTTTCCCTGTTTTCATATTTGGGGGGTGAAAACTGCGTGCAAAGTTAGGGGTGAAAAATCATTTTTGTGGACTTTTTGAAAATCTGGTGAGTCAGTCATATTTCGCATTCAAAGACACAAAATTCGTCCATTGACACTATTCCCCTATCTCTAATAGTTCTCGAGATATTCCACAAAAATGAGTTTTTAACCCTAACTTTGAACGCAGTTTTCACCCCCCAAATATGAAAACGAGGAAAAATAAAAAAACACGTATTTCTTATTTTTCGGTCCTCTATAACATATCCAAAAATCAAAATGATTGGAGGCGGACACCTAAAATACTCTCCGTGTTAGCAGAAAGTTCTCCAACTGAAAGTAAACCAAAACTCCCCAGAATATTCAAAAGCGAGCCTATACTACTGCAAGTACTTACACATAGTGCATCACTCACGATTTCATAAGATTTTTATGTAAATAAATTTCGAATAACGAATAAAAGTTACAAAAATTGTTCGCCATGTGTCGAATAAAGTTGACCCGAGTTAAGTTTATTCGTCGAATTTTTATTTCATCTGTTATATAAATAATATTTTAACTATTTGATACCCAACACCGGTTTGCATGCACACTTTAACCAATAAATAATCCTTTTGACACGTTTCCTCACAATTCATAAAAAACCAGCGCGTCGCGTATATTTTACACATAATCACTGCCCACAAAACTCCGAATCCAATTATTATGACGGTCCTTAGGAGACAAAGAGGAACCCAATTCTCTATACACGAGGCAGGCAGAGGAATTCCCTTAGTTCAACCCCAATTCCAAACACCCTCACCCACATTAACCTCTGTAGAGTACGGTTAGATGGATGAAACTAACAAGGGAGCATATCGAAATGACAATCCCCGATTTTTACGCGACTTTGGTAGAAAGCAGTTCTTACAAAAATATTTGACACATATTTTTTTTATCGGCTGACATTCATGTCAAGGGTGTGAAAACCACCCTCAAAGTTGAGGGCGAGAAACATGTTTGGTCGAATATCTTGGAAACTACTAAAGCTAGAAGAACAGTGTAAACGGCAAAATTGTGTATTTCCTAATAAACAATGCAAACAGATTCCAAAAAATTCCTCTTTTTTCTAATATATACTGGAGTTATTAGTGACGTTGTTACATAATTAAAAATATACTACGGTGAAAGCACTAGTAGTCGACCACTTAAAGCTAAACTCGAATGAAAAGTACTGAAAAAAAAATAAACAATCAATGTTATAGAATATATAAAATGTATTGAAGTAATTCAAATGTATTTAATGTATCACTAAATATTTTGTGTTAGTAGGAAAGTTCGGGGAAAATTTGTTCAAAACCAATGAAAGTTGCCTCCATAACAAACATATTTCAAAACAATTTGGAACGAGAAGAAGGAAAATATAGGGAAAATAATTCTACAGTAGTCTTCCAGACTCGTCACCGGTTAATAACAAAGTACCACGAGTCGAGCCTCTGAAGCAGTCTCAGCACTGGTGAGCCAGCTCGGTTCCCGCCCGGAGGACGATCCTCCATCGAATAATCATCCGGGAGGTATGCCCGAAAGCCCGAGGGTGAACATTTTAGCGCAGCGATGGAAACGAATCGCGGCTATCTCAGATAGACACGCCGCAGCCCCGTGACACGGCGCCGATGGGGCGAGAACGATCGCCGCTATTCCATTTTCCGTCCGAGTGGATCGGCGCTCGCCTAATCGATAGCCACAGCGCAGACACACCCAGCGTGATAACGCGGGGTGGGCAACGGGTGTGAGACCCTGCTGGCGGGCAGATGCAAAATCATTCCACGACGTTATCGACGGTCGGCCAGGCACGCGATAACGGCTATCAGTGCCATTTTCGCGGATTTAATGGGACACGCGCGGAACCGGAGGAATCGCAGCCTCGATGGAGCCAATCGGCCAGCTATCGCGATGGTTGCCGCCGGTTATCTCGAGAGAGGCCCGAGAATTTGAACGCGTGATCCTGGTAAGAGGCATCGGGCAGGGTGTGTCTTGCGAGTCGCGTCCAGGATCGGCGCCAAAAGCTTGCTGCGCTGGGGAAAAGCTCCCACGCGATCGAACGCGCGCGTGGTACCAGCCGTAGGTACGAAATCCGCGCGTCGCTCGCGGCTTTATCGTACGTTCCGTCTCGTTACGCTTTCAACGGATCGAGCCCCGCGGCATTCATTAACCGTTCGAGTCGCGAGCGCGCAAATAATTGATGGAATCGACCGATCGACGGGTATTACGGGCGATTCGGGGCGGTCAAGGGGAACGCTGGTGGGGCCACGTCGACGTCGTTGGTGGAATTTTTCCGGCGGTATCTGAGGGGTGGAAAAGGGGCGAAGGTTTAGCGAGAAGCAGCTAGACCGGAGTGTAAAATTAGGGGAACTCGTGGTAGTGTTTTCGAAAGTAAGAGACATGAAGTTTTACCCAGGCATCCTGGCGTGTGGCTGACCATGCACGGAGCTCTTTCCCTTGTTTTGCTGCGAGCGGCTTTTTCTTGGTTATTAAGCATATTTTTTGGTAATTTTTCGTAAGCGTCGTTTAATATCGGGCTTGGTTGGAAAAGTATTTTGGGAATGATTTGTTTATATTAACGAGACTTAGGAAAGAATAAAAGTTTGTTGATAATTCTTTTTAAGGATTTGAAACTATATTACACTAACCAGAACTGCGAGATTAAGGGGTAATTCCATTCTAGAGCCCGGAATAATGTTTCAACCATTTTTCACGTCACTGTTTACCTCAAAATAAAGTGTTTTGTTCAATCACGCACCATTCTGACAAAAAACAGTATTTTTTAATTTCTTCATGTACTTCCCAAGATAATCTTATTTAGAATTCACAAATTTCCGGTATTTTGTTCTAAGTCAAAAATTGAGGGAGAAATCTTTCCATCCGCGGAATACTGGTTTTCAGAAGAAGTTTCTTTTGTTGAACTGTGGCGTCGCCATTTTGTATTATAAACATTTAAAAAAAATTGTGATTGTACTTCAAGGTATGTACAATAAAGGTCTTCAAACAGATTTTGTATTCCATTCACTATACTCGCATAAAAAATTCTCAAAGTGAGGCTGCCTTTCCGGGCTCTACAGTGGCATTACCCCTTAGTAATTTGAATATTCTGTGATCTTATATTATATGAGATAAATATTACATTATATGATATTTGAAGAAAATAGCCATTCAAATTACTTGAATACAATAATTGTGAACATTCTTTAGAAAGGAATGAATGAAATATGCTGTGCAGGATTTTAATGCACAGAAAGTGTAAAACGTAGGGGATGTTTAGTGAGTAATTAGTCGCCACTAAAGTCTGAAGTAGTAGAAGCAATTTCTGATTTTGACAAGGCAAATGATTTGTTTGCAACAGTTACCAAAGTAATATTAAAATATTATAAAGTACTTAAATATAGTTAACGACTGTAATTAATTAATATCACAATTACTGCGTTAAAACTTTGTAATTTATAAGAAACAGCAATTTCTTGCTTGGGCGAGCAGCAAATGCCTGTCAAGCGCAGACGAGGAAGTTTTAAAGGAGTATACAATGGTACCAAGATATGAAGCATGTGTGAAAATGAATGAAATGCCGCTAAATCATCTATCACTGATATGAATGTAAAATAATCACAAGATTACCATTTGCCTAATTAAAATAAAATTCATCCCTCATCTGTCAAGCTATTTCCCCTAAAAAAAAAAACACCTTAACAAATACCTCCCTACACCTAACCACAATTTCAAGCACACAAATCTACACAAAGTGCGAATATACATACATACAACTACCAATAAAAAAAATCCACTAAAAAATAATTAACACTCAAAATTCCAGCAAACAATTCCCACGCACCCTCGCACCTCTCTCCCCCGTCCGTATATACCAATTCCTGTCAGCCCAACTTATTCCACCCTCGGCATTTCGACGACTAATTGCGCGTATGGGGGTGTGTATCATCGAGAACCAATCACTCTGTCCCCAATTACTCGCTTTCATTATTCCAAGCATTTCGACGATGCGTCGCGCCCCATTTCGGCGGTGCCACGCGTTCACGGTCAACGACTGCTCGATAACCGTTTAGATAATGATAAATAACGAAACCGTTTAAATAACGAGCAGCACGTCCGCGAATAAATTGCAGGCGGGCCGGCGCGGCGACGTGGCGACGCGCTCGCTCGCGACCAAATTACATGCTCGTTCGTCGAGTAATCGATGCTTCCGGTCGCCCGTGACACCGTTCAAAACGCCGCGTTTTGCCCGTGCTAAACGCGGGAATAATTGGTAGGACAGTGTGGTATCGTCTAAGGGGGTGGACGAGGGGCACGTCGACGCTTCCCTATGAATTTATGAACAGACCCCGTCGCACAGTGGTTTAAAGGCGGAAAAAACCTAAAAAAAATCATGTCACAATTTCGTATTGTTTTTTTTATCGGTTATGTATTGGTCATTTCCTGTCACTTAGCCTCTAAAACCGATTACAAGTGCGGAAAAACTCGCACTAAAGAAGTATGGCCAAAATTTCTACATATCACTAAGTGGACCTGTTTTTTTCCGGAGTAGTTTTATTACTCATTTTTACATAGTGTAGGACAAAAAGATGCAGAATTGAAACTGTTGTCAGAATATAACAATATCTCAAAGAATACAGAGGTGTTTTAGAAATCACCATTTTTTTCAAGTACCTCCGTCTACCTCCGCAACAACACTTGAAAGGTTTGAAAGTACATATTTTGAGGTACAATTCCCATTGAAAATTTTCACCGTCCATCACCGTCTATCACCGTCTGTACCGTATGCAAAATGTTTATTGAAGAATTAAAACGATCATTTTACGTACTTTGTTTCGACAAATTTGTCTAAACATTGTACAAGTACAAAATCCGTTCAAAAAACGAATATTGTAAGTTAAAAAGTAAATTAAAAAATTAAAAAAAAAATTCAAAAAATAAATTTAAAAAAAAACGCATATTTTCATTCTCTACAACTTTTCTATTGAACAAAATTACATTGAGGCAGAATATGAAACAAAAATAATTAAAAAATATTGAGAAATGCTGAAGTTATGAGTTTTTACCCGACTGCGGCACGCAAAGGAGGGTATTGTGTTTATCAGGCTATGTATGTATGTCCATGTTACGCTCTAGAGCCTGTACGGATACACCGATTTGGACAAATGAGGTGTCTTTAGAATTGTCTTGACGTTCCGAATGTTATAGGATATAAAAAAAAAAAACATTTAAAAATAATTAAAAAAATTAAAAAACCGGACTGCTTAAAAAAACATTAAAAAATTAAATTAATAAAAAAATTAAATTAAAAAGAGAACTAAAATGACAAAAACAAGACTTAATTTATTTATACATGGTATATTAATTATCATAAATAGGATAATAATAAGATGACAATTTAAATTAACTCAATTGGCTGCAGGCGGAGGCCTTAAATATTTCGATGCTCTTCTACCCCAAGCATGTACCGCAATGACTAAAGAAAGTGCTTCAAGCTGGTAACTAAAAGAGGTGGACAACATCAATGCAAATTCATGCTTATATAGTGACATTTCAACTTCAGTGTGTTGTGTAAATTATATGTTTCTCTCTTTGTCCGTGTGGGGAATACTATTGGCGTTGTTAATAACCCATCGAATCTAATTAGGGCGAACAGCGATACACAATATTGAATGTAATGTAATGTTCGAATGTACAAATGTTCGAATGTAATTACATCAAATCATTTGCATCAAAATATTTCAGGCCTCCGCCTGCAGCCAATTGAGTTAATTTAAATTGTCATCTTATTATTATCCTATTTATGATAATTAATATACCATGTATAAATAAATTAAGTCTTGTTTTTGTCATTTTAGTTCTCTTTTTAATTTAATTTTTTTATTAATTTAATTTCCACTTTCTCCTCTATGCGTCGGACCACTGTGCGTCGTTGCGCATTGAAATGGCGCGTGCTGCCACTGGGTTATCTTACGCGCAGCCACCGTGCGTTTTCGCAGGCAATTAAAATTATGTCGCGGTAACGAGCCGCGTGTGATTGTCCGGGGGAAATGAGATCGTGGGTCAGCGCCGTTCTAGTGACGACGGTAATGAAAGAAGTTTATTGAGATGAACGAGCGTGGACGTCCGCCGAACACTGTGGCGGTTTCTGTATCGTTGGTGTCGATGGCGGAGATTGGCTGTTTTTAGGAGGGTGTCAATTTCTTTCGCAGCTTTTTATGGGTTAAGATTTATTAGAAATGTACTTCCGAAGGATTTTATTAAAATTCGTAGGGATAGTGGAGCCAGAAGGGTTTGCTTCGAAGTGGATTATTAATTGCCTTTTTGATTATGATAATTGCCTGATGGGCAATTTGAGTAACGAGGTTCTGGATGTTATTGTGGAATCGAGTTTTGTTAAGGGCAGACGAATAAGGGGACAGAGGAATATTTGGGATTCATGAATAAATGTCCCATTAATCAGGCGGGAAACACTTAATTCTTTAATCGCGTTTCTGTCGAAACCATGTTTTCTGGGCTCGTTGACTTGATTTTGTAAAAACTAATGAACGATTGAAATCACAATTGAGCGCAATAGTGGCGTAAACCCAAAACTTTGGTTTTGACATCACGGCTGATGAAATTATTAACGATCTAAAGGCGTTGCTTTAAATTCTATTTTTAAGTACATCGATATGATTTTGTAAAAAATATAATTGCTTAGGGGTGTATTATTAGTATATAACTGCAAATGTATGAATATTGGAGATAGGGTTTGTCGGTTTTTAAAAACCGGTTTTTACTTATAAATTTGTAAAATTCGAAAACCGGTTTTAAATTTAAAAAAACCGGTTTTATATACTAAAATTAATATGCAGAAATGAATTAAATATTTCATTAAAAACCTTGACATTTTGACTTGAAATCTCCTCGGACAGAAGCATATTGTAATAGGTAACAGTTTACTGTGAAACTAATCTTCAGGAGTTCATATTTTCTGATGAAAATACTAAATGAACTAAAGATTTATAATTTGGTACCACCTTTTAAAAGATTTATATTTTGTACGGATTTTAGTTATTTTATTTTTTTCATTTGGTTTTGTATGCACTCTATTTTATTGTATTATATTTTTGTAGATGCATAAATATTAAATGAACTCAAAAATTGTACGCATTTGTATGGATTTTAGTTATTTTAATTTTTTTAATTTATTTGGTTTTGTATAGATAGAGTATATTTTATTTTGTTATATTTTTGTAATTCCATAATATTAAGGAAGCTGAAAATTTTAAAAATAAGTACAAATATTTGTTTACTATTTTAATTACATATTTTTGTGAAAATTCGAAAACCGGTTTAACCGGTTTTTTGGGAATAGTGGAATTCGAAAACCGGTTTTCTCAGAGGTCGGTTTTTGTATAAACCCTAATTGGAGAATTGGTATTGCGCGACGTAAATCAACAAAGTGCTCAGTGCAAAAGCACGTTTTTGTGCTGCTATTTTGTAAACGTTTTTGGAAGATTGCTCGAGCCACTATAGCATTCAAATTTTGCTGTATAAAAGTTGGTTTAGTCTGAAATGTCAATCCACCCAAAATTTCGGGTTAGGTCACTATTACGCTGATAGCCTCAATTTTGTGTAGGTACATATGAAGTAAATGTAGTTCCGGGGAAAAATTCTGAATTCAAGTTAAATATCTCTATAGCAGACTACGTATTAAAATTGCACTTTGCGCAACGTCAAAGCTCGACTGTCATCGCGTGTAGCGAAAAGGAATATGAAATTGAGACCAAATTACGCGCTCGTTCTTTCTTTTACCTTTTTTTTTTCTGTGACTTATTCTCCCAGCCTTCTGTTTCTGTCGCGACACAATAGCAGCTGAGCAAATGAAAATTTATGGACGCGCGATCGTGCCAATTTTGCTTTAACGGCGCCGGGTTATTTAACTATCGCGTTGTTACTGAACCATCGGCTACGCTGGGCAGATTTTTCATCGTGTCCACTAGCGAGTCCTGGCGTTCGAAATAAATCAGGCTCGAGTCACCATGTAATTCAGTGAACGAGCTTTTTAAATGCAACTCCCTATTCATATATTTCTGAGAGTCCGCGAGCGTAATATAGAACGCGGTGCTGTCGGAAACTGAGCGAATAAAGTATCGCTGAATCCTTGCGAATTTCATGCATTCCTTTTGCAGTTGAAGCTACGAAAAAATTCTGAAACCGAATGTGAGAAGCCTAATGTCATTTCTTTCTTAGAGTAATCTTTCGAAATCAATAATTGAAACACGAGGCAATAATGTAGTATAAACCTAGACCACTCGGATTTGGATGATTCAATCAAGGTAATTTAAATTTCTTCTATTTTATTAATGAAGGGAATTAATATGCGTTCTACGCCCGAATTCGGTTCCTCACTGGCGCGTCACCACTCTGTTACTGCATATTACAAATTGTTTTGATTAGTCTACGCATCGAGCTACCGCATGAATTACTGAACATCTAATTACAACATCTATTGTGAGGAATATTGAATAAATTATTGTTCTATGAAATTGCAGGAATTTATTACAAGTTCTACCGCACGTGGTACGTGCTTAATTCAAGATATAATTAATCGCGCGAGAAACTTGCGAGTAGCATGCATATGTGTATTAAACTGTTAAAGCTTGACGGACTGCAAATTGGTGTATTTACGTTGAGGTAACTCGCTAATGAAGTTTCGAATTTTTAACACACCGAGCCCGAGATAAAATCGAGTAAAATGTTGAAGATTTTCGTTTGACCATAAGAATTGCCAGCTTTTCAATGTACCCATATTTACCAATTTTTTCCCCCAAAAATATGGTCATTGGGGTTACAAAAAGGATCCCAACAGCACATTTTTTTACAGATAACTGAGAGAAATTTCAATATTTACATGCGTTCCAACGCCACAATTTATTCAAATATTGAATCAAAAGCTTTCATGTATTTTCTATTAATTATTGCAAACACATTTTTTACACATTGTTTGCAGATATCATATTCGCAAATCTCTGACATATTGTCTGCAATTGAAAATATTTTTCGCAATGGTACCAATATCCGAAACGACAACGATACAAAACTCGTTTCTACAGTCGCGTGCGCAGCGTGCCCCAGCATCTGTTAATTCATGAACTCACATATCAAAGCGACTACAATGCTGCAATAACATTGACTGCGATTCGTGAATGGTACTAAACACTAGATTACTAGAACAATCCACGATACATATTTGCGTAGAATCTGTTACGCCCACAACTACCCCTCATTGCAAAATACATGCCTGCAGGGGGCGTCTAGGATTCAATGGCCTTCACGTTGTTCGGAGATTAAAACGATTTTCTCTATCTACTCGTCAACGTGGACCAGCAAGTAGTGATGGGAGCAATACGAAGCTGATCTCTACAAAATCAGATACTACCCATCACTAATATAATCGCACATAAACCGTTCAAAGTTATTACATCGATGGCTTACAATTAGTGCACAAATATTGTATGTCCACTTTTTGTGAAATTCGAGTTTTTATATGCAAAAAATTGTTCTCGACTGTTTCTTTATGCTATATAAAAACACATTTATATCTACTTCATAAATTTGTCAAAAATAATAGTTTGGTTCATTGTATGCCCCTGAATCTTATATACCACTGCATATTTAAACCTGTTTTTTTTTTTGAAAACGTTAAAAATGGGCATATGTACATTATTTGTGCACTAAGTTAATCGAAATATAGTTTGGTTACATTTTGGCAATTACTGCCAGTGTCCCTATTACTATCAGTCTATTTATTTTACTTAATAAAAACGTAAAGTATGAAGTACAGTGCAAAAAATTTATTATTAAATTGGGACTGTTATTTTTCTTCTTCTTCTTCTTCTTCTTCTTCTTACTATTATTATTATTATAGGACACTATTCTTTACACGTTACGTTTTTATTAACTAAAATAAATAAAGTGGTAGTAATAGAGACACTGGCAATAATTGGGACTTCTACCCTAATCTGTGTCGAGCAATGGAATCTCGTGTTGAAAAATCATATGGAACCCCTTATAAAATCCTACTTTGCCAAAGGAAGCACCTCAGCATTCTAATCCAAAGTGGAAGCAAAACACAACCCAAAAATATTAGCAACCCCTTATAAAATCCTACTTTGCCAGAGGAAGCATCCCAACATTAAAATCCAAGGTCGAAACAAAACACAACCCACAAACGATCTGAGTTAGAAACCCCTTATAAAATCCCACATCCCCAGAAGAAGCACTTCAACGTTCAACTGGAATGTTGAAACAGAATATAATCCAAAAAATGGTCACAACTTAAAAGCAAAGCACAGTGGTCTGGAAAAAGGTTTTGTGGCAAAAATTCTGATCTTTCTGAAACTTGGCGATTAAGGGTTTTTGAGGTCGCTGATAACGAATTTGACACCAAAAATTTAAAATTCAAAATGGCGGATTCAATATGGCGCGCATTGTGGTCTGGAAAGCAGTATTTTACAGTGAAAATTAAAAATCATAGCCGTACTAGAGAAAAAAGAGAAAAAAGATTCAGCTCTAACATTATCTTTGACTTAAAAAAAATAAAACATTAAAAATACACGCGTACGGGACGCCCAAACACCTCGAGCGTCATTTCTAAAAGTCTGCATAAAATTGAAGGTTGCAGGAGGTTGCACTTGAAATTAACATGCTCTTGTTAACAATTGTGTAAGCTATCATGTAAAAAAAGTCCGATGTTAATTTCACTTAATCATTTTTTTATAAGCCTTCTCAAAGTTTAAATTCATATAAACATTGCACTATTTGTTCATGGACTAAAAAATGTCTATGACACATATAAATAACTGAAATATACTTCCTTACCAATATAACTGTATGATATAAACACGTATTTTGATGTTCCATAATGAGTAATTACAACAATTAGTTTCGCTTGAAATTTCATGATTTACACTTTATAACACTATATCTGATTATAGAATTGCCTGAAATATATAATATGATTGGAGTTTGAAGGTTTCGGGGGTTATCAATACATAGGGAAAAAAAAATTTCTGTAAACATTGAAGTTGAAAAATTGACTTTTGGCCACAAAACGCCGCTTTCCAGACCACTGTGCAAAGTAAAGCAAACGTGTCTATTTTATAAAGATATTCCATCAATAAACGAGCATCCCCTGCATCTCACGCGTCGTATTATTCCCATCGCTACCAACAAGCCGCTGCACGTGGATACGTATGTACGTTTCGCGCGACACCGATAACTTTCCCGTTCCAATCGTGACCACCTGAGGGGATGTTTTCATATCGATCGCCCCGCGCTTCCTAGTGGAAGCCTTCGAACGTATCCGACAATGTCATCGCTACACTTCGGCGCTTATGTTTTGCATTACCGCATCACTATGGCAACTCGATGTACCATTCTCGACTCTGTGTTTACCTTGCTTCTGGCCGCGTCCGCCCGCAGAAAGTACGGCTCCCCCGCGCTGATACGTGCAAGGTAATAACGCGACTTGCTCGCGGTTCCAATTAATCGATCGATTCGGAAATCGGTTCGTAGCGTGGCCAACCGAGCCTCGTCACCGATGGGGGCTGAAAGGTGCGAGCGAAAGTGTCCGGGACCGTTTCGATTAAAATGTGCCCGACGGAGGGGCGCAGAGGGTTCGCCGTCGAGATGCTAATTAATTAAAGGATAATAAAAGCAGCTCGACGAGAAGAACGCGGATCCTGTTCTGCGTTTGACAATTTTCGACCGCGGAACGCTGAGTTATAACAAAGGGGAAGCGGTTTCCCCGAGAGCTCATTACATTTGCCCCGGTTCCCCGTGTTATTTTATCGCGATTTTTTTTTTTTTTTTTTTTCGTATACAACCCCAACGGCAGACCGCATAATTTTTTCGCCGCCCGGATTTTTGGCCTGGCTGCGGCAGAACCGAGCATCCCTGGCGCCCGTAATTAATAGAAGTTGCTAACAAGTGCAACAATGGTGATTGTTTTACGCGAAATATGGAAACGAGAACGAGCTTGAATGGAGGGTGAACGTAACTTTGCTTGGAAAGTAAATTCGAATTGTTCGAGTATTCGCATTGTTTCTCCAAAATAGAGCGGACTTAATGCCTAAACCGCGGAGGTAATTTAAACGGAGTCGTTTACTGTTGTAAGGGGTTTCATAAAATTACCTCTTATCGGAGAGATAACATTACACATTTTACTCGCGTATTTCTAAAGAATCGATCCTTTTATCCGTAATTTTATAATTTATCGAACAGTGTTTAAAATTGCGATAAATGTTTCTGACACTATAAACATTTCACTTTCATTTTAACATCTAAAATCTTTTCCAGAGACTCAAACATTAAAACATAATAACTTTAATAACGCGGAACCCGCGGAAAAAGCACTACGTGTAATTAAAATTAAGATGAAAATCGACTTACTAAAATTACTAAATTTAATCTGGGGAACTTAAGCTGAAGCTCGGTTAAGCAGAAAAGAAGTCTGAAATTTGACTTACCCAATTTCTTTCGGTTGCCATGGGGTGACTTGTCTTAGGGGTTGTTGTGCGGTACGAAGAATTCTTCATTTTTTATACACTTTCACTTAACTACACTTCAACGCAATTAATAAGATTAGAAATATATGGGAAACTGTCTGGGTGTCACGTAGTAAACGCGTTCTTAGCCCCCACGTTTAACAGTTGTTGCCTGCTCGAGTTATTTACGCGTAATGACCTGCTGATATAAATCCTCTCCTTGAGCGTGACTTCGCCTTCGTCTGTTGCTCGAACGGTGGTACGCAGTGGGGACAGGCCCGCGGGCGATCAACATTTGGTTGGGGATTTTATTTTGACGGTGCGGGTAAGGAATATTGGACAAGGACAACGATAAAGCTGATGTAAACATTGGAAATTACCTGGGAAATTACAGAAGTAGAGAAATGGTAGAAAAATCTTTTAGGGAGTTCATCCTGTCAGAAAGAATTTCATTAAAAAAAAGTAACCCTTTAAGGGGAGAAGCCACTGTGACCGGTCGAAAATAAAGGCTATTTTCAAGACATTCTTTTATAATGGAATGTAACTTTCTACGAAAAATCTTTATTACCAACTGAAAATACATATATTTGACTAATATTTTATGCTCGCAGATTGACAAAATTTTCGGTTGTATGGCCACAGCATACGATAACGTTAGGCTCTGCAAAAAAAAAATTACAAAACGGATGCACGTGTAACTTTCCAACATTTGATCCGAATTGAAAAATTCGAACGGTTTCTTAAAGTATATTACAATAGCTTCAGTTGCACGTACGGATTTAAAAAAATATTCATTTTTGAAGAAATGGCGGACTTGAGAAGAAATCTTGACCCAATAGTATAAAAAATCAACATGTTTTTTCAATGTTACTATTGAATGAATTATTCGATCAAAAAACTGGTACGTGCAACTGAAGCTATTGTAATATACTTTAAGAAACCGTTCGAATTTTTCAATTCGGATCAAATGTAGGAAAGTTACACGTGCATCCGTTTTGTAATTTTTTTTTTGCAGAGCCTAACGTTATCGTATGCTGTGGCCATACAACCGAAAATTTTGTCAATCTGCGAGCATAAAATATTAGTCAAATATATGTATTTTCAGTTGGTAATAAAGATTTTTCGTAGAAAGTTACATTCCATTATAAAAGAATGTCTTGAAAATAGCCTTTATTTTCGACCGGTCACAGTGGCTTCCCCCCTTAAGGGAACTAGGTAGTCGGAAAACCGATTTTTTTTATTACATTTTTCGAAGGAAGTATCTTTTCTGAATAAAATGCCGCTTGGTTTATATTAGAATTCGCAAAATTGTAGATTTGCCAGCTAAAAAGGTCAAGCGGCAACCTATAGCGTCGCCTTTGCCCAGAAACTTTAAACGCGTTTTCCTCGAATCTTCTTGTCTCTTGGTTTTCGGCTAGTTGCGAACGAACGGAGGTTCAGATCGACTTGAAAAAATTACAGGATGTGTAAAACACGTGCCATATCGCGCAAAACCTCTGATATGGCGCGTAAAAATTCGAGGTTTTCATAAAAAAATTAAAAAGTCGACCTATTCAGAGAAGATAGTACTTTCGGGAAATGCAATAAAAAAATCGATTTTTCAACTGCCTAGACCCCTTAATTCAATGTAGGGTAAATCCGGGACACGCGGTCGACCTAATATAAAATGGCTATTAAAACTAATATAGATATTACTTATTTTATCAGAACAAACCTAATATGTTCAGAATTTTATGCCGATTCAGAAAAACTGGTCGATATTTGCTTTAAGACAATATTTACTGTAAATCGGGTCGAAAACTCAAGTCATGACATCTGACCACCTCCCCCGAGGTGCCGGGAGAAATGGTTTTCGTCGTTGGCAGAGACCACTCACATAATTATTCATGGAAAATTAACAAAGGATAAAGCAAAATTATTTATGAGTGAATACAACTACGGATTCATTGATATTTAATTTGTTTACGCTAATCAAGTAAAGAACACATCAAAGAAAAAGTGAATTACCTATTGGCGATTAGCAAGGCAAATGAATACAAAAGTGAATAAATAAACTAAATAAACAAAAATAATAATAAAAAATAAAAAAATAAACAAAAATAATAAAAAAATCATAACTCGACCATCTCACCTTTCTGCAGCGAGACATGGTCTTCTCGTTAGCTTTGAGAGGAAGAGTTAATATGGCCAAATACTTTGGCTGCATTGTCCCTAAATGTCTCTACTATCTTATTATTCCAAACATTAAAGGAAAATAAACTTAGAAGTATATTTTAAATACGATTCTGTAGAACCGCTGTTTGACAAAAGAGGTTGAATGTAACATCAATTTACCTTTTATAGCCTATAAATCCAGAAAACCACAGAAGGAAGCGAAATAACGCTATTCATTCAACTATTTGGCTTCTAGAGAAGTAATTAGTCTGCACTTTAATGCATTTTTACGTATAGACTCTGAAATATAGCGACACGACCAACTCTCCGGCCCGACCGCGTCTCCCGGATTTACCCTAAGCATATTTGTACAGTCATCCATCTAATGTTGTTATATACAGAAGCCCGAAAAAAATGATGTTGTGCTTCCTATAATAAACCCTACGAACTTGCAGGGGTCTGTAAAGTTCCCTGAATAATTGTAATTAAAAGACGCCCGTTTGTCGATTACAGGCAGCTCGTTCGTATACGTCCGCTCTGCATATTCCGACGCAGCCATATTCTTCAGAAGGGGACCCTCATAAAAATCCCTGCGATCTAGTAGATGGCCTTCCAATCCATAGGATCCCAAACAGAGCAGTCGGGTAAATTTGTATGCGAACAAGGTACACGGGAGGGATGCAAAGCCCACAGATTCGAAAGTTTTTCTTTACTCGGTGGCTGCTGTATAAAAATCTCGTTTGCGCAGCAACGTTACGCGACCGATAGGAGAGGAGAAGCTTGAAGGGGAGAAGGAAGGTAGCGAGGGAAGAGCACGATGCCGATTGATTTTTACTACTTTCCACCAAGTCCGCCGTGTAGGTCGGTTTTGTTATTGGCGAAAGCGGTTGGTGTTCACTTGAACATGAAGTCGGTCAACGTCCTGAAGGGAGAAAGCATGAAACCGGAGTTTGTGAAGGTTCGTTTCGCTGAATTTTTGGGTAGAGCATAATCGAGGGGCTTGTTTTTTGGAAATATTGAAGGCATATTTTTTTTCAAACGATGGAGGATGGAGGGCACTAATAACAAGTAGTATTCCATGTCTCTTAAAATGTGGGAGTATTCTTTGAATAAAAACTGTACTACCTATAAGAGATGATTTAAAAGTGACTTGTTATATGAATTCGTTTTCATTATTACTAGGTAGTATCACAAGTAACTAAAGTGATTCGTGGGTCATCCTGTAGTATTTAGTTTATATACATATTTATTTTCCACGTGTTTATGATATTTATTCTACGTAGAATTCTTAATATTGCAGAAGTACCTTACCAAATCTTAATTAACTACACACCGAAAAGAGTATAATAGCATAAACATTTGCTAATACAAATATATAAAAATGGCTCACAGCAATAATTCCAACTGATTTAAACCATACCTCGCTTCTAGCACAAAGCATTAACAACTTTTTAATAAAGCAAAGTTTGCGTGTTACCTTCGCCTGTGATGCTTATCACACACTTTCGACTTTTAGATAAACCCCCAGCATATAATCCCAACGATAGATGACAATGGCTTCATTTTATGCGAAAGGTACTCAACGGTTATCTCTGAGTTACATAAACGTTGCCCCCATTAATACGACCATCCGTTTGTAGTCGTCCAATTCTGGGATACTTGGTGAGCAAATACGCGAAAAACGATTCGTTGTACCCGAAGGATCCAAAGAAGAGGGGCATAGTAGACCAGAGGCTGTACTTCGACGTTGGCACCCTCGGCGAAACCCTTATTAGATGCTACTTAGTACGTATTATAAGGACGGACTTTCAAAATCAAGACACACAATTTAGTATTTCTAACGCGTTCCATATCGAGAGAAAGAAGAAATTTTTAAAACGATGCAGCTAGAAACAGATGTCCTAATTACTGCCAGTGTCCTTATCACTGCCACTTTATTTATTTTGCTTAAAGAAAACATAACGTATAGAGAAAAGTGTGCGATAATAATAATAATAAAAAGAAGAAGAACAGTCCCAATTTAATAATATTCTTTTTGCACACTATTCTTTATGCGTTACGTTTTTATTAAGTAAAATAATTCAAAGTGACAGTAATAGGGACACTAGCAGTGTTGGATACAGAAAAATTCGTAATAGGATGAATTGTAGAACACTAACTCCAAACATATGAATTGAATGACATCGTCGAAGTGGACGAGTGTAAGGTAAATGTCCCAATACCTGCACATTTAAGGTACGGCGGAAACACGTTTGAGAATTTTTCAGTTATACAAGTCGATTTATATAAAGACGATTTTGCAATTACATGGGGCACCGTGTGTACTTTATCATTAAAAAAAAACAACATATTATTGGATTGAATAATTATGTAAAATATTGAAAATTCATAGTCCTTTCAATGGCCCAATACCTGGACAGCTTAACTAGTATGTCCCGGTGTCCCGATTTTACTGTCCCATTACCTGGACACATAACGAAACATCAGCAATTTGGACGTTTTCTAGCGACATTAAATGAAAAAACCACACAATAGTTTTTTCTTTTGGCATGTTTCTTCTGTATAAGTAATTTATTCAAATCGGTGAAAAAACTTGAGTAAAAAGAATCTATTATTGAATGACTAATTTTAAGGTCATGTGTATTCGTGTGTAACACAAGAATTTTACACATGAATGAAATATTATCATTAAAACAAGATAACAAAAATACAAAGTAATAATTACTAAGGTGTTAAATAATTATTTTATTATTGTGTCAACAATAACGCGTACTTATTTCACAGTTTGCACACATGGTCAGGTTTAGGGCCGTTGCGGGAGTCCACTGTACCAGTACATAGACACGCGAATAAAAAACTAATACGAACTTTAATTTTAATCTTCCAATAAAAAAATAATACTACAAGGTACCATTTTTCTAAAAATGTATTAGTTGTACCAATATAATAAACATTATTAAAAATATTCGCTTAAGAAAAAGTAGAGACTGTTTAGCAAATCAGATAAGAGCAATACTAAAATGGTGTAAACTGGCGAGTTGAAGAAAATTTATTTTTATTACGACTGTTACAAGTTTACTGAGACAAATATGTATATGAATATATTTTATTAAATATTTGAGTAATCGAATAAAATATTTCTGTTATGGATAATGCGAATATTAAATGTAATAATCAGTATTATTTGCAGTAGTGTCCAGGTATTGGGACGTATCCAGGTATTGGGACATTTGCCTTATCTTAGAAAAATTTAAACGTTTGGGAAAGATACATAAATATACACCGATTGACAGGACAGATGTATTATAACGGATGACTAATGATCAGTAAATGTATCAGACGCCACTGTTTACCAAAGCCCATCCCGTGCTGGAGGAGGATGTACAGGCTGTGGAGAGGTCCTGCGAACTGCTAAATAAATTCCTCGAGGGCGAGGAGTTCGTCGCTGGCGACACTCTGACGATTGCTGATTTCGCCATCAGCACTACCATCACCGTTCTGCTAGTAAGTATTCGGGAACGGGGTATGAAACAGTCGTATAATGCTGAAACGAGCGATAAAAGGTAGTACACGTGAGACGTGTAGCGACACGCTCGGCAATAAAGAAGAAAGCACTTGAAGTACTTTAACACCTTTATGTCGAGAAAGAGCAAGAAAGATTTCAGAGACTAGCAGTACACCCGCGGCTATCCTCCCCTTCGGCTTCTTTATTTAACAAAGATAAGTCACGGCATTGAAGTAAAAATGCAGCAATGTTCGAAAGATTTATTAGGTGCCTTAATTTAAAAACAGTGATGGATTAGAAACTACTGAAACCATATTTCTCCGTTTTACTTTTAATTTCTCGTACTTTAAGGGGACCTTCCGGTCTAAAAGTCGATTTTTTTTTTTTATTTAATTTTTTGAATGTTCAACCTTTTAGGAATACATGTTTAAAAGGATTTGTTGGAATTCGTAAAATTCCAGAAGTTATAGGCATTTGAGTAGCGGCAAATGCATGGGCAACAACCGGGCACTCGGCGCTCACGTAAACCTTTAAACGCGTTTTTCTCGAAACAGTGTTCTCAAAACGGTGGGACCTGTATCTCCAAAAGTTATTATCCGATTCGACTGAACCTTTTTTTATTTTGAAGAATATACTTCTGGCTAGGGGGGGGGGGAACTAGAAATATTACAAAAAATTGAAAATTTATAATTTTCAAAGGCGTTGAAAGGACGAAAAGTACAGGGAAAAGTGATTTCAAACTTCAAGTGTCGTTATTTTCTAAAAAAAATGTAATTTTTTAATTTTTTTTCTAGTTCCCCCCCTAGCTAGAAGTATAATCTTCAAAATAAAAAAAGTTTCAGTCGAATCGGATAATAACTTTTGAAGATACAGGTCCCACCGATTTGGATCAATTTTTTGACGCCTTGACTTTAACGACTCCCCAGAGCCGTCTGCAATAATTAATTATAAAACAAAAAATATATTTCTATAACTTAAGACATCCTTAATACAATGCAAAAAGTCCCATTAAATTATATATAGTAGTTTTCCTTTAATTAATTCCTAAAAATCGCCTTTTTTTTTGGGCTCTAGACCGGAAGGTCCCCTTAATAACTCTAGTCATTCCTAATTCTAATGTCCTAGTAAACTTCATTAACCGCAAGTATCGAATGTATTCGGTTCGCAGTGCTTCGACTTCGACATCGGCAGATACGATAACGTGGAGGCTTGGTACAATCGTTGCAAGGAACTTATGGATAAATTTGGGTTCGAGGAAGTCCACGGTCCAGGAACGAAACTGTTTACCGAGCTATATCGTGACTATCTGGCTACCTTACAGGAATCCAGTTAACATCGCTGCTGCACTGCTCGTGGCTGCAGAAGCACGAAATCGATAATCGTTCGACGTCGACCGAGATTAAACAGGAAACCTATCGAATCGTTTAACGAAGAATACCTTGTTTAGGATGGCACCACGACGCATCTTCTCTGTTTGCGTTTTCTGTTATTACAATATTGCATTGTCCGCATTTATTAAAGCACAGCCGTGAATCTTTTATCCTCTTCTTGTTGGAGTTAAATGTTTTGAAACTTTAGTTACCCTTGAATTGTTACTCTTACTTTGATGTTTTTAATTTGCACTATCAGTATTACTGTATTTATGGAGTAATAAAGTTAATAAAGGGTTTCTGTTTCAATTCATCCGCATGTAACTTGCGTGCCGATTTGAATTTAATTTACTAGCATTTTGTAGTGTATAAAATATGTATGTGGGTACATGTAGGTAACGAGCACAGGATACTGCTGGTCGTTTAAAAAAGATGCGGCTCCGTATTACCTGCGGCATTTATAAAGAGACTCGGGAACTAACTCTGTCAGACAGTTTGCAATTATGCTCCTCGTTGGAGACCATGTAGATAGGTTTGCTTTACGTCCTCCCGCCTAACAGTTATCCGTCACAAATCATGCGCCTCAAGTTTCGAGTGTACTGGCTCAGAGACAGAGACAGAGTTTCCGCTGTTTCACCACCTCGCTGGCTATGCTCTCAGGTCGTAATAGAATCTATCGATCGATGTCGTTTGAACATTGTCCCGACCGGAGCGTGGGGTTCTATTAAATCGGCATTCGAACCGAGGAACTCGGCCTGCCAGAATGGGAAAGTTGGGAACAATAATTATATTTCTGAGCATAATTGTTATTGGCTCGTCCTGCTATGGCTGCTTCGTAAAGATTGGTTCCGTCCTCCGTGGAAGCTAGGGTTTATACAAAAACCGACTTTTGAAAAAACCGGTTAAAAATAGAAAATAAATATTTATACTTATTTTAAAAATGTTCAGTTCTATTAATATTTATTGAATTACAAACGTATAACAAAATAAAATGTAATCTATCTATACAAAACCAAATAAAAAAAAACTAAAATCCGTACAAATGCGTACAATTTTTGAGTTCATTTAATATTTATGTATCCACACAAATATAACACAAGAAAATACACGGCATTTAAAACCAAATGAAAAAAACTAAAATAACTAAAATCCATACAAAATATAATTTATAAATCTTAATTTCATTTAGTATTTCTCTTCCGAACATATGAACTCATGAAGATTAGTTTTACAGTACACTGTTACTTACTACAATATGCTTGTGTGCGAAGCGATTTCAAGTCAAAATATTAACGTTTTTAGTTAAATAATTAATTAATGTTTACATATTAATTCTAGTACTAAAAACCGGTTTTTTAAATTTAAAACCCGGTTTTCGAATTTTACAAATTTATAAAAAAAACCGGTTTTTAAACCCGGTTTTTAAAAACCGACAAACCCTAGTGGAAGCCACGGAAGAGTCGTGAAGTAATATAAAAACATTTGCTTGGAAAAATTTTCATTCCATTTGCCAGGGCAAATTACGCAGTCTCGTTAATCTAACAAGGAGAGTAATTTAGGTGTCCGCCTCCGATCATTTTGATTTTTGGATATGTTATAGAGGACCGAAAAATAAGAAATACGTGTTTTTTTACTTTTCCCCGTTTTCATATTTGGGGGGTGAAAACTGCGATCAAAGTTAGGGTTAAAAAATCATTTTTGTGGAATATCTCGAGAACTATTAGAGATAGGGGAATAGTGTCAATGGACGAATTTTGTGTCTTTGAATGCGAAATATGACTGACTCACCAGATTTTCAAAAAGTCCACAAAAATGATTTTTCAACCCTAACTTTGAACGCAGTTTTCACCCCCCAAATATGAAAACGGGGAAAAATAAAAAAACACGTATTTCTTATTTTTCGGTCCTCTATAACATATCCAAAAATCAAAATGATTGGAGGCGGACACCTAAAATACTCTCCTTGTAAGTTGCAGAATATATTATAGCAAAATGTAAAAGCTAATATAATCTATTCAACTTTCGATTAGGTACAATGTAATAAACTATTTTAGGCTATTAATTATATTATCTCGTAGAATTATCTTTCAATCTGAATGGTTTGTTTTTTAATTTTATTCTATCTTTAACATTTGTTGTATCGTTGTTTCTCTGTTAATCGATTTCAACTTTTAACTACTTTGTTAACTGTCAGGGAATCTTCCATGCAATGATACAAGAGTCACATGTTTACACAAGCATTTTCTATGCTAGAAAGTGTAACATTTCTTTTTTGTAATATACTACCAATATTTCCATCGCAGTTGTTACTTCCTTTACACTATGTATCTACAGATTCTGATAGTGTAGCCATTACGCGCTGAATAACCACAGTGATCATGCAGTTTTTCCTTGAACGATTGAGAAATACCACAGCCTTGACGGTCGTGAACCAGCCATTAGTCATTCGTTGCGCTATCCCACTACGTAGGAATCCCTACAATGCTCTATTCAACACATTTATCGCCAACAACAATTACCTGAAAATAGCTTCTGTAGAGGTGCTAACCGAGGCCAAAATTAATAGCACAAAGCTCGAGCGACTAATGTGCTGTATTTAGTATTAAGGCAGGATACCACCTTTGCACTTAAAAAAAATTGAAATATTTTTTTTGTTCTCAAAGTACTCTTTCAAGTGTATAGAATCGAAATTCATTCATTAGAAAGGTGGCCGGAACCTTTTTCTTGTGTAAAAACCGGATTGGAGCAGATATATAAATCTATATAAAACTTTAAACGCGTTTTTCTCGAAACGATGTTTTCCAAATCAGCGTGTCAGATTACTCCTACAATTTTCATCGGATTGACTGGAAACTTTGCACAATTCTTCCGATTGGTGTAATCTAACGATGTACGTAGGACTTTTGCTGTAGCGTTGTTATTTTTCTTTTGGTGCGCAATTTTATAAATTTTTTCAAACTTTTTTACCCTAAAAAATTGACCTTTTCGTTAAAATGGCCGCCATTTTCTTAAAAATCGAAATTTCGTAAAATCCCTACGTACAGCATTGAACAATATTGTTGTTAATAGGGACATTCTTTGGTTTCTTTTCTAAGAGCCACGTACAGAGCGGAATTTGACACGCCGTCTAACGATGTTTCTCCAAAGGAGTGTATTTTGGCGCCACCTACAAGAGATTATTTTTTACTTTTTCAGTTTCAAAAAATGTGTAATTACAGATTAAAGTTACATTAATGAATGACTGAAACCGATTTTGTTTCTGCGCATTCTTTGTATGCAAAAAAAATTCATGAAAAACGCCTCCAAAATCGCAGTCAAAGGTGGTATCCTGCCTTAAAGTAATAACACAAACTGCAAGGTCCACAAACAATCAAAATGCAAGTGATTGTGAAACGAGGATCTGAAAATATTAAATTTATCCTCCAAAGTAAAACGTCTCCTAATCTGAAAAACCAGCTTTCATTTATTTCCTTTCTTTTTAAAAGACAGCTGCATAAAAGCACCTACAAACAAAAAGCCATTTTCGTTCCACACATGTGTTGGTTAGATAAGCCTGCTACCAGAAATAAATCACAGAACAACCCAAACGTCGCCGCTATCAATCGTTACGCAATGCATTCCTCATAACGATAACTGTTTCCAAGTGTCGCCGTTTGCCGTTCCCACAAGATCAACCGCTTTGCTAATTCAGTTCCATTAATAAATCCAACTAAGTGACGGTAAAAAATAACCTCGACTCCATGGAATCAGAAGCATCGCGACACCCTCAGGATTTTTCGTTCAGTCAGACCGGGCGGTCCAAGCATTTTGCGGAATCACTCCGCCGGCGCGTACAGATACGTGTCAGGAATTACGCAACGGGCGATATTTTTGGCCGTTGTTTGACGATGATACTGCAGAATTCGCCATAGTTCCCCGTAATCCTGCTCGAGCGCGCGGCGTGAAAAACCCGTTGCTTCCGTTCCCGGAATTCCTGTCCGCCGCTCCGCAGCATTCCCCGCTCCTGAATTTAATTAACCCGCGGACCATTTCGTGGATCCAGCCGCGTTGATCGCGCCGGAGGAATCATTGAAGGGCGGATAACGTTTTTACAGGCGAAATTGAGAGCGCCTGGCTAGGTAAAGTTCTGCCACCCGTAGAACGTATACCGCAAAAATCATCCCTTTTCTCCCGTTTCCAGCGATCTTTTGCTTCGAGTTCTCTGAAAATATTTTCGTAATACCCGCTTACTTTCCTGGATTATTATATTAAGTTCATTATTTCCGAGGGAAATTGATTTCGCAGCTTTTTTTTTTTTTTGCGGCGTTGAGAATATACGGGATTGGGGTGAAATTCATTTTTATCGCGTTCTTTGCGAGGGTGGAACTCGCGGCTCTTGATCGGAATTTAAAAGCAGACCGAAACATTGGATCGCGATATTCGGTTATAAGGGAATTGAGGTTGCGTTAAACTGCTAAACTCTTCGTGGTTTCGGTCCTTTTTTTCACTTTGATTTATTATAATATTGATTTATTAGAATATGAAATTTTTAGTTGTGATTGATATTCTGGGGGGATTAGTGAGCCACGTGTTTCTACCAGCTTCGTCTGATTTTAGGTTACTTGCAGAATTTTTCAAGGTATTTCAATGATTCTTTGGTTTTACATGGAACCCTCGCATCATTTGAATTTACCTACTGGAATATTTGCAAACAGAGAGGAACATAATTTCCTTTCGACTTAAGGAAATGCTTTGACTCCTCAATCTTCTGAAACATGAGGCAATTGATTTGTCATTCCGAGATGCGCCTTGATTGCAAATTCAATAATCCAATACTCCCGAACCTCCACAAATGACTTCACCTTTTCAACAAATTCTGGTATTTAAATGACAAAGAGAGAAACGGAAACACTCTTCAACGTCCATACTAGGGTGGTCGCAAGAAATCGATGCCCGAATTTCTTCGTCGGAAAACCCTAAAAATTTGCCAATCGGTGTAAAAATGAGATTGCCAAAGTTTCAGCTCGGTCGGATAACGTTAAGACCTGCCTCATCAGCCATAAAGTATTAAAAAACAGCTATTTTTCTAAAAAAAAAATCGGGGGTTTTTCCGCTATAAAATTAGAACGGTTTAACCTGGTCCATACCCTCAAAAGCTTCCAATTTTTTCCCTACAGAATTCTACATTTAACCATTTGCAGCTTACAAGTAACTTGCGTTATCGATTTTATGGTCACATTATTCGATTGCACACAGCTGATTTTCTTCGACAGATTCAAAACTCTTCAGGAGCTTAAGGGGGAACACCCTGTGACGGCCGGAAATGTAAGCCATTTTTAAGAATTTTTTTTCAGGAATAATTTACAGTTTTCATAGAAAATTTTTATTATCTATCTTTAGTGCGCTGTCTTAAGAGACTATACAAAAAAATAAATAAATAGAAAAACATGCATAAATTTTAATATATTAATTAATCTTCTAGATCTTCCCACGCGAGCTGATCGAATGTGTAACTATGGAACAGCAGGTCCGAAATTAAATTTCATTTTTTTTTTTATAAACTATATGAGAGTAGTTTCCGTTGTGCGTACGGATTCTTTGGTTGAAAACCAATTTTTTTAAATACGCTCGAAAAACTGTCCATCTTATTCGCGGATTTTCGAAAATTTTCTTCTAAAGCGCACCATTGTTACAAAAATAATTTGATTAAGAAATCGGTACGCACAACGGAAACTACACTCATATAGTTTATAAAAAAAAAAATGAAATTTGATTTCGGATCTGCTGTCCAATAAGTACACATTCGACCATCTCGCATGGGGGGTCTAGAAGATTAATTAATATATTAAAATTTATGGATGTTCTTCTATTTATTTTTTTTTGTATAGTCTCTTAAGACAGCGTACTAAAGGTAGGTAATAAAAATTTTCTATGAAAACTGTAAATTATTCCTGAAAAAAAATTCTTAAAAATGGCCTACCTTTTCCGGCCGTCACAGTGGTGTTCCCCGTTAAGAATATTCTAAATCACCTAGCCCACTCGCTATTTACGATTTGCATTCCATCCAGCACCATTAGTCGGTCTAACTATAAGTTTCCAGGAAGTGTATTGCGCTTGCTATGACCGCGGGCGATTAGCATTACGTTTCCGCCGACATACGCGCGCGTAACGACGTCGAATCGAAGGATTTGCGGTCTTCTCGAATTTCTGCGCTTCTATGACACACGCTTCGCGAAACCGACCCGAGTGCAATGGAGTACAAACACCGAGTGGAAACTGGGTCACCGCAATTACGGGCTCAAGATCGATTCCTGTTGCACGAACTGGGCTTGTTGTTTATTGAACTGTTTTTGGGGAAAACTAAGGAACGTGCTGGATAAATTATTAGCGCAAGTGGGCTTGAATTCTCTCAGTGGAAATTAGGATTGCAGGTTCTTCTAGGCTGAGAACACTAATTGCCATTAATGGCCCAAGTGGAATTAGGATCCAAGCTTCAGTTTATTACCTGATTATCTTTGAGATATTTAACTTGAAAATAATTTCGACGCGCATTTCTCACTGGCACATTTAGGGAAAGATACTGTCGCAATCATTTTCTCCTGATACACAAACTGTAGTTAAACCACGTTGATAAAAGTTGATTAGCAGTTCTGCTAATCATGCCGATCACATTCTCAATCAGAAATTGCAGAACTGTCTTCGTACGCTTTTAAAAAGAATTTTTTGGCGATGGTGCTTTCAAATTATATTCGCGATTACTTAATTGTAGCTTTGTAATGGTTTATCTAGTTGCGATACTGAACTAAACCAATAGCGAAAACATAAGAATATATAAGTAAAAAATTACTTCAGTTCATGGCGATTAACGAGTGAAATAGAATTGCTAAGACTTCATTCTCAAATTGACTTTACTGCATCCTAGTCACCGGAAGTCTCGTTTTCCAGTACCATCTCTTAAATATGCTTGCAATATTGGATACTTTGCGGCCTGAGAATTTCGACCATTGTGTGCAACGAACTCTCTATCAATCGGACCTGTGGGACGTTCATTGCTCCATTTTACCGTCGAGAATAATGGCGATCCTTGTACCTGAGACCTTGGAGTTTCTGCTGAAGGCTGAACGGAAGGCCTCGCCGATACTTTCACCTCGAGTAACCGGCTTGATGTATATGAAAAACGTGATTGCATATTACGATTGAATTCCTGTAAACTTCTCGGTAGAACAGCGTGTGCACCTTATTTTGCTGTGGATGAAATGAAATCTTATATGTAGTAATATTCCGGTACTTGATTAACCTACCAATACTCACACTGAATGACTGCTTCTGTATTTTATCTATAATCCAAGCACGGCCCTACATACAATTTGGGACTGATAATAAAATGTGAGATATAATATCAATATGTCATCGTGTATAGAATGACAGTACATTTTTATTTTGCTCGGAGTTTATGCAAGAGAGAATGATAAAATCACTACTTTGTACCTTGGTGATACATCGAATGACATTTCGTTTTAGGAACTTTGAATTTCATAAGATTTTACCATGAATCAGCTTCGATTACGTCGGATGGATTTTTTATTGAATTACTTAGAAAATACTTGGAAAATTTCTGTGCAAAAGAAATGTTAAAAATAATATAAAAAGTAACGCTTACTCTACATCTGTCATTAGCAATTTGTTTTATCAGAAGCTTCGCTGCAAAGTAGAACAAACACTTCTGATTTCGTTCATCTCACTTTGCGTAATTTTACTTCCCTTTTTATCACGATAACACTAGTTTTTTCAGGCTAATTTGTGTAAAAATATTTATGTACACGTTTTCTTTGGAACAGAATTTGAATTAGCGTGCGTAGAGGGGTAAGTTAAATTAAGTGAATCGAAATCCAATATTTTAACAGCACTTCGGTGGTAATCAGATAGTAATAATTATTCCGATAATTGTTTTGGCGTGGTAAATGGGTCGATGTAAATGGAACTTCAACAGAAGTTTTCTTTATTTCTTCTCTTCAAGGATTAATGACTTATTGCTGTAAATTCCTAATCTAATTATAACCAATAATCTATGCATAACTATGATCTCTCATTTTTCCGTTAACAGCACATAAATTTAAGAAAATTTTTCAATATTACATTCGAAACCAGAAAATCACAATTAATTCCTGAAACTCAATTCATGATCGGCTCCAAAACTGCGCCTATCACGTCGAATCCTGTTTTACGATCATTTATTTCAAGAATAAACAACAACCTTAAATCACAGTAGATTTCAACGATTAACTATTCGATTCTGCCTTCATTAATTCACCAATCGATCTTTTGCCTCATCCATCACGTGGATGTCCCATCCGTTAACATCTATTTACACGTCTCGGTTGCTTTCGATCAAAAATTCCTCCACTGAAAAGGTATCACAGTACCAAGTTCTCATTTTTATTAAACGATTTTATATAACTTCAATCCTCTGCCTGCTTGTTTGGCTTAAATCTTGTACCTCAATTTTAACTCACTTCCACAAATCCAATCGACTTGAAACTTTGCAGGCACACGTAGTTACGATGACAATACAAAACTTTGAAGAACTCACCCCCGATGGGGTGAAAAAATTGCATGCCCTACGATTTTAACCCATTTCCACAAATCTACTCGACTTGAAACTTGATAAAAAAAAATTGTAGGTACTTTGTTACCAATTAATTGTAAAATAAAATATAAACATAAAAATTAATTGTAATTGGTGAATATTCACATACATATACCTATTTATTTCAAACCATTTCAAATGGACATTTCAGTGGAGAATTCATAACAATAATGGGGTGCAAAACACAAATACTATAAAGTAAAAAATACAAAATACGCGAAAAACCAGATTTTCAAACAAACCGATTTAATTTAACTTAATCAATAATGCACTAAAAACTAAAAAACAATTCTTCTCATGTACTACAATTTCGACGACGATATGTGCCTTAAATAAAATCATACAAACCCTATGATTATCTAGTAGAATTGTCCAAATCACTAGTGAAAAGAATAATCACAGACTATGTATGGATTTTATTTAAAGTCACATATCACCATCAAAATTTCACCGCAAGAAAACAATTACCTATTACTTTCTAGTGCATTATTCGTCAAGTTAAATAAACCCGTTTCACTTAAAATATTTTTTTCACATATCTCTCCCATAAATCGTGTCCGGCCGTGGCTCGTGATTCAGCATAATCGCAGATCTATCATCGCAGAGGAATCGAACCGTGGGGGCGACGCCTTCGTGCCGCAACGTAACAGGTTGACGCCGGTTGGGGCCTGCGCGATAGCGGCCCGTCGGCTGCTTGAAAAGGAGGCGGCATAGCAGCCGGCGTGGCATTTATAAAGAGTCTGGGGAGCAAACTTGGGCTAGACAGTTTTCCATTATCTTCTGCTGCGCTCTCAGATAAGTACGTAGTCTGATTTTCTTCGCGCTCTTGCCGGCAAGTTTCGAGTGCGCTGCCGTTGCGGTGGATTTCGGCTAACAGTCGGCTGTGCTTTCAGTTCGTAACGGAACCTATCGATCGGCGAACCAACGTTTACCTTCGAACGAACGCGCCGGGCTCCGTTAGATAGGCATCGGGCCGGAAACTTTAGGCAAACTTGTTGGTAGAACTCGGCGTGTCGCGTCGGTAGGATTACGAGAAATAGTCGCGAGCCTATTACGAAACGTAGCTTTCGGTGGTACCTGCTAGTTATTTGAAAAACAGAGATGTTATTCGGCAACACGGTTATCGACTTACTGCACAGTGGCCTTGGTAACGCTTGCCCTAGTAGCATTTTTGGTTGGCCAACGGTTGCCAACAGTTGGGAATTAGTTGGGATATAGTTAGTGTTTGTGCCTACAAATTCCCAACACAGAGCCTACGGCAAAAAAGTTACGACAGTTTGCCAACGAATATTCAATGTTGGGGCCTACAATTGTTATGGTTGGGTTAATTAACAAAAAGTTACGACAGTTTGCCAACGAATATTCAATGTTGGGCCTACAATTGTTATGGTTGGGTTAATTAACAAAAAGTTACGACAGTTTGCCAACGAATATTCAATGTTGGGCCTACAATTGTTATGGTTGGTTAATTAACAAAAAGTTACGACAGTTTGCCAACGAATAATCAATGTTGGGCCTACAATTGTTATGGTTGGTTAATTAACAAAAAGTTACGACAGTTTGCCAACGAATATTTAATGTTGGGCCTACAATTATTATGGTTGGTTAATTAACAAAAAGTTACGACAGTTTGCCTACGAATATCCAATGTTGGGCCTACAATTACTATGGTTGGTTAATTAACAAAAAATTTACAACGATGATTAAATGTCGTCTTACAAACGTCAGAAAATTTGCTACATCAAAAAACCTGTTGTGATTTTTCTTTTCTTATTTATAAATACGTAATGAGGACGTCTGTCTTAAGGCAAATGTGAAATTTTAAGGAATGAGTCTAAAGGTCGGATGATGATATTTTGTAGAATATTTCGCGTCACTGCACAGTTTTCATAAACAATTAATACTAGTTATGTAACTAGAAATTATAAGTGTTTACAAGGAAGTGTGTTGGTCAGCTGCGAACAGCGGAAAGCTTGGGTTCGATTCTCCTCACCGCGAATTTTTTTTTTCCTAAACCAGACCTGAAGAAGACGTATTTACGACGTCTTTTGAAGTTCTTTAAGACGCCTTCTGGACGTTTTTAAGACATCTTTTGGAAAGAAGCCTTCAGTTGGGCCCAGTTGGGCCTATGGAAAGAAACCTTCGGTTGGGCCTTCGTGTTAAGTGACGTTGGGCCTACGTTGGTTACAATCGTTGGCCCATTTAAAAATAGCGCGACACTTCAACAGTTGGCCAACGGATAACGCGTCATTGGCCCAACAAACTCCCAACAAATAAATGCTACTAGGGTGGATTCTTCTATGGGACTAATCGAGCCGTCCCTAATTGAATTATGGAGTTGTTACATTACAGCCGTAGTGCCGGCACGGAAATTTCCACGCGCTTATTGCTGAGAATGACACGCGGTTGTAGCGAAAGTCACGACCAGTACACACGGCCTATAAAACTGTTATCTGTTTCTGGAGTTAATAATCGCGATACAGATACGGGCGAATAGCCGCGATTGATATATGTGTGCAAACACGAGGTTATTTTCGCAATTGCGCGTAGCTGTGGACACTCGGGTTTGGCCGTTTTCTGTTAGCTCATCGCAAAGCCGCGCTATGTAAACGGATGGACCTGGGGACGTTGAGTCATCGATGTGTCTTATTTTTTTATCTTATACCGTTAAGGAACTAGTTTCTGATCAGTTTAGAAGGTTTCCCGCTTTAATATTTATTTTTAACCTAATGAAACATTAAACCATAGACTTTTTTTATACTAGAAGTTGAATTAATGTTTGAACTTCAAGGAAAAATTTTAAAAAGTTGAAAATAAATATATAATTTAAATACTTATAAGGTATGGAATAATAAGGTGACTAGGAACTAGTTTTTAATCATCTAAAACTAACAATACTAATTGCTTTCACAGACAACACATATATTTTTGAATTATCAATTTTTATGTTAGTAATTATTTCAAACGATTATTTATTGACATAAACTCAAAAGAACGATTTATTTCATGAACTGATCAAAAATTAGTGCCTGATCAAGAACTAGTTCCTTAACGGTACTTCTGTGATGATAGACCAACGTTGAAGCAAATATTAGTAAACAAAGGCGAAACGATACTGAAGGCTCAATCGACTCACGCGGAGAATTTTTTTACTGACATACATATGTTAATTTAATTTGTTGCTTCATGGCTGGACGTGTGTAAATAATTGGCATGTCATTACAGAAATTAAGATGCCGATCGATTTCTATCAACTTCCCGGAAGTGCTCCGTGCCGCGCTGTTGCTTTGACAGCCGCCGTGCTTGGAGTTGAATTGAACCCGAAGGAGCTCGACCTGCAGAATGGGGAGCACATGAAGCCGGCATTTTTGAAGGTACGCTGAGAAAAGTGACGCTTCTATCGTAGGCTGTGTAACTAAGATCGCTGCTTTAACCCTTTCGGTACCAACGCCGGATATATCCGGCATCCGTCTGATGACCTGTGTGTACCAGTGCCGGATATATCCGGCGTCACGGAACGAGCCGTCGTTCCTAGCGCCGACTTTAGCCGGCATCTCCGATAGTTTAAAAAAAAAAAAAAAAAATTAGTCAAAAGCACTTTCGCGGAAATGTATGCCGTACTGAAAGGGTTAATTGGGGAATGTAACTGTATTCTGCATTTTGAGAATAGTGTGTAGCTTAATATATTTGTCATATTGAGCTGACCGATTTGAAAATGAAGCTGTTTTGGTATAAATGTAGTAGGAAAATTTGAGTAATTTTTTAATGTTTTACATTGAATATATATGTACAATCTATGTTATTCTGTGTGCAGATAAATCCACAACACACGATCCCTACCATTGACGACAATGGCTTCCATCTGTGGGAAAGGTGAGAATTCTTTCAGTTTTATTGTAAAATCCTTGAGTCCGCGAAATGAGAAATTAATTTTAATAATTTTGTAATTACCTTTTTTTGTAGAACCTTCTTTGCTGAAGGAAAGCGATTGTATAATTAGCTTCTATGATACTTCATATTTGAACTTTTCATTAATCGTTATTGATTTTCACGATTTTTTGGGAATAGCAAGATAAAATTCAGAATGTTGTGTAAAATGCAATTGAATCTACTATTTAATTTTAAAGTAAGATGAAGTAAACCATTAAAGAAAGTTTCTTTTATTGTACAATCATCTATTATATACTAATTTTCTCTAAACAATTTCTTTTATTCAAAGACAGTGCTGTTGCTTAATAAGGAGTATAAGAGTATTACAGAACAATCACTATTTTAGAATATCGTGCCAACAGTCACTAGAATAATGAATATTTCTTTACTTTCCTCATAGTCGCGCCATTATGACGTACCTGGCAGAAAAATACGGAAAGAACGACTCCTTGTACCCAAAAGATCCGAAGGCACGTGCAGTGGTTACCCAAAGATTGTACTTCGACGCCTGCACATTGTACAAGGCCTTCGCTGACTACTACGTAAGTCCCCGAACGATTCGGGTGTCTTTAAAAATTATTAAGTGCGTAATGTAAACAGTGACTTCAGAATTTATGTTACTTCAATTCTTTCCATCTTCATTCGACAAGTACGAATGAAATTTATTTAATTTACCAAGCTCTGAAAATTTAGGGATGCCAGAAATATGTGATGTCCCTTCTTGATGATAACGTCTCTTTTCAGTACCCCGTGCTTTTCCAAAAAGCACCCAAAGATCAGCAGAAAATGGACAACATAGGCACAGCCTTCGCTTTCCTCGATAAATTCCTCGAGGGACAGGACTTCGTTGCCGGAAAGACTCTGACGCTTGCCGATTTGACCACCGTTGTCACCGTTGCCACCTACGAGGTACCTACTGTTCTTGAAAATACCAATTCTGCCAATTATTGCTATGAATCGCGCTCGATGAAACTTTCTATCGACTATAACTTTGTATATGTATGCACTATAGTTCGTAGCCGAACGGTATTTTTCCTTTCTATTGCCCAAAGAAATGACCTTGCACGAAAATTTTTTAAGAGCTTTGCTTATCTTGTCGCAAAGTGTATTAGACTGTCCTTTAGAAACTAATGGCATTGGCTAAGCGTTTTCATTTATGTACCGCTGATAATTCAACGTGCCATTTTTACAACAGGTCGTGGAGTACGACTTCAGCAAGTTTAAGAACGTCACCAGGTGGTACGCGAAGGTGAAGTCGACAATTCCAAAATACCAAGAAATCACCGAGAACGGTATAAAGGTGTTCAAAGGCTTCGTCGAGCAATTGTCGAAGTAAACGACTCGATAAGATAATACCCTCATCGGTATGCAAAGACTCCATCAACACCGCGTCACTAAGTTAACGTACTTTTAATACAGTTTCGTGTAGCAAATAATTTCTTACGAATAAAATACCAGTTCTGACTACTCATTCGAGAAAATTTCTACTTCCACCGATTCTAGTTCAATTACTTGTTAACGTTAATTGCAAATACCCATTGTCATTCGTGGATGTGAGCTTGCTAATTTTTATGAAGGGTGTTTGTAATTTATGAAATACCACCAAATCTGTCAAGTAAGAATTCTCAAATTATTGTTTATGTATTTTTATCTTTCGTAAATGAATATGTAGCTTTCACAGAAATTGCATAATTGATGGGTGTAATTTGTTTCTAAACGGAAGTGCCTTAGTTATCTCAAAAGTGTCCTCGATTTTTATAAAAAAAGATACTATAATATCTTCACAGGCAGCTTAATAACGTCACAGTCTTCTTAAATAACAAAAATAATACTCTGTTGACAATTCCACAAGCTTTATCCATCTATTTTCTATTTTATTCTCTTCTATCTAGCTATTGCCCTGGATATCAACATCTGTCTAGTTTTTGCTACATAATTACAATTATTCCTTCTATTACAATATATTACCCATTTCTGTTAAACAACATCCTTAAAAACGCTTCACTTTTAGAACGAATATTTAAATTAGAAATTTAAGAGTACCTTAGCTCTTAGTCATTGGATAAATAGAAAATTAAAACTCATACGAATCTAGATTTCGAAATGGAAAGTGAGCATGAGTAATGCATTTCGAAAGCAACTTCCATCTCCCTCGCTTCTGTGTGGATATTATGTACAACACGTGAAATCAACAATTTGCTACATAATTATTCTTTCTGTTATAATATATTGTCTATTTATACAAATCGTACAAAAGTAATTAGTAAGGATATAGTAACGATATCGATCATTAGATCAGAAGAGAATCAAACTTCGCACGGGTCTAGGCTTTGGAATGAAAAACGAGTGTGGATAATGTGTTCGAAAAACAACCCTCAAGCGAAGGTCCCTAAGTGACCACTCTAGGTATTCAAACTCGCCAGAAAATTGCTGGTGCGTAAGAAAGTATCCCTAGTGTTAACAGAGGCATTGTATGAACGATAATCATAGTTCTTACGCAACCGTCCCAGTTCTAACAGGTGTGCCATGCAATAGAAGGTTCGTCAGCGCTCCATGACAAATGAGAGCCACCCGAGAGAAAATCACGGGTGCAACGACCTCACGTGCGCCCACCCGACAATTATTAATGCGATACACAATCGCGTAAGTGCAGAATGGAAGCGGGTCAACCAACCTGAATGTTTAAATACATCTCTGGTTGTAGCACCCCGTGCCGCGCGTCCATCCGTACAGCGTGCGTTTCTTCAACCCGAGCCCCGTCACTTATCGCGCGCACGTGAATATCGAATGAACCACCGGCGCAGCGGAGCCATTAATCCCCGTTACATTGATTCGCTTCTTTTCTTTCACGCGTGACACGCAAAACCCGAGTGGTAACAATTAAACCGTGGCATAATTAGTGGGGGAACGGTGGAAGTCACTTTCGTTGCGTGACACTGCGGCGAGGGTAGGTTCCCTTTAAGTTGGAAAGGAAATAATTCGTCTTATATTTTACAGTCAAAGGATTACGACGTAGTTTGTAAAGAGATAATATCGTTAAAGATTCATCACTAATTATTAGGATTTATTCTACCTTGAAAGGAGATTACTTTGGCCTAACGATTATATTACAATAAGGTAAATGTACCAATAACGAGCCGTTTAAGGGGTTAGCTCGCCTCAGGAGGTAGAAAATGTATCGATTCTTTGGGAATTTATTTCAGAAAGTACGTGCATATTTTTATGCAATGGTTTTTATATTCAAATGAGAGACACTTTAACAGATTATTATATTACGTTTTGGTATAAAAATATTTATTTATTGCACAATTACAACTGGTTTCCCGGAAGCTGTTTTTAGAAACACGTTTTGCGGTGACCAACATTATTCGGAACTGGGCTATCTGAAATCAAAAAACGAAGAAGATTTAGTTAGTACAATAGTTTATCTAGTCTTTAATCGTTCCGTTTTATAAAATATTAATCTGGGACAAAATGGCAGATGTTTTAAGTTAAATGATCGATTTTCGTAGAAAAAAACACGGATTTTTCATCAAAAACATCTGCCATTTTGTCCCAGATTAATATTTTATAAAACGGAACGATTAAAGACTAGATAAACTATTGTACTAACTAAATCTTCTTCGTTTTTTGATTTCAGATAGCCCAGTTCCGAATAATGTTGGTCACCGCAAAACGTGTTTCTAAAAACAGCTTCCGGGAAACCAGTTGTAATAAATAAATATTTTTATACCAAAACATAATATAATAATCTGTTAAAGTGTCTCTCATTTGAATATAAAAAAACATTGCATAAAAATATGCATGTACTTTCTGAAATAAATTCCCAAAGAATCGATACATTTTCTACCTCCTGAGGGGAGCTAACCCCTTAAGGAAACGGTGACAAAGTATAATGAATATTGTGTATAAAATTAACAATTTAAGTGAAACTTTTTTTCATTCATAAAGATTTTGTTGTTTCTCATCAGTACTCACATAACAAAATTTTGTTTTTTTATATATTTAACGTAAAATAAACAAGAATATTTGTACGTGTAAATGTACCAATATATAGCCAACCTCACGCGATTGACCTAGCGGCCCGATTTTTATGTCCCAGTACCTAGCCATAGGTTTTATAATCGTGTAAAAATTATTTTAAAAACTGATTCTTTGTCTTAAATTGAAAAATCTGTTAAGGAAAATTAAGAAGTACAGAAATATAAAATTATTGTATAAATAACCATAATAAACAGATTAGAAAATAAATGCAAAAAACAATAAGTTTAGTTACACTATCAATAGAAGTTTGTGGTTATTTTATATAAGACTCAAAACAACCAACAAATTCATTAAACTGTACATATACATAAACTTTAATAAACTTAAATTAAATGCTATCATTATTATCTAGAAAAATAATGTTTATATTATGATTTATGATCAAAATACTTACCGGCTTTATTCCAAATATCGAGTCAGAAATTCACACTTTTTTCGTAATTTTGCTCTGGCGATGCCGATTAACATTTGCAACTCACTTCACCCGATTTATTGAACACGTGGTTAGTTACTGGGCTAACAAGATTTGTTTGCACCGATAAATAGCCATGTAAATATTCAAATAAAAAATAGTTTTCATATTCAAATTTTTTCTTTCTATGTGTTACAAATATTTTCAAGATTCTAAAACCCTTTTTTCTATCTAAAAAACTATTATCCTATAATAATTATGCTCTTAACAAGAAGCGCGCTCTTCTTAGCCATATCATAACGAATGTCTGAAAACGCGGCCTCGAGACTATAAATGGTATTTCTAAATATCTAGACAAAAAAACAAGACGATATAACTTCAGATATTAAACCGAACAATTAAATAATGCAAATTACACCAAATATGTATTTTATCTTACGTGCATAGTTTAACAATTATTAATATTTCAACAGATGGCTAGGTACTGGTGCATGGCTCGTTATTGGTACATTTACCTTACACTCGCGATAATGGATTCGAGTCTGCAGTCGAGAAGTGGTATTTTCTGAACTTTTCTGAAAATTCAGCAGGGGCTGGATTCGCCTTTAAAAAATTCACACTTTAAACAAAAATTTGTTCTACGCCTAATAGTTCTTGAGAGATTCCCGAAAATATGTTTTCGACCCCCAAGTGTAGGGGCTGTTTTCACCCTTGAGACACGGAGGATTGCCGGTAACAGAAAGCACGTGTCATATATTTTTCATTATTCTACAAATCTGCAGTCTCGTCAAAATCTGCGTCTGCGGGTCCGAGATGTTGCCTTGTTAGATGCAATTGTTACGAGAAGCATTGCTATTGCTGTATGAAGGAAAGAGGACTGTTTCGATCTAGCTCGAAGTGAAAATAGTATTAGCAAAATGGGATTTCGTAAATAGTGCAATCTGCGTCGGGCACGAATTAATGAACCTTGTAATTATGGTGGCCGCCAGTTGTTTGCAGCGCGGCCAATTTACTTCAACGGCAGTTGCCCTTTCGATTCGATACTCATTCGCTAATTATCCCCGACCTCGGCTTCACATGCGTTTTAATTACTGTGTAACGGCCAGCAGGTATCAGCCTCTAATCGGCATTCGCCTTTCTCGCGAAGCCGCGGGACGGAATTACCATCGAAATTGTAGTAAAAGAAATAATTATTTTTAACTATTTATTGCATTATTGACCAAGTTAAATAAAATCGTTTCACTTGAAATTTTTTTTCAAATATCCCTTCCATCCATCATATCCCGCCGTGCGTCGTGATTCAGCAAAATCGCAGATCTATCGTTGCAGAGGAACCGAATCGAAGGGGCGACACCATCGTGGCCGTAACGTCACCAGGTTGAAGCCGGTCGGGGCCTGCGCGATAGCGCCCCGTCGGCTGCTTGAAAAGGTGGCGGCACAGCAGCCGGCGTGGCATTTATAAACAGTCTGGGGAACAAACTTGGTTAGACAGTTTTCCATTATCTTGTGCTGCGTTAGCAGATAAGTACGTACTTAGTCTGATTTTCTTCGCGTTCCCGTCCGCAAGTTTCGAGTGCGCTGCCGTTGCGGTGGATTTCGGCTAACAGTCGGCTGTGCCTTCAGTTCGTAACGGAATCTATCGATCGACGAACGAGTGTTTACCTTCGAACGAACGCGCCCGGCTCCGTTAGATAGGCATCGGGACGGAAACTTTAGGCAAACTTGTTGGTAGAACTCGGCGTATCGTTTCGGAAGAATTGCGAGAAATAGTCGCGAGCCTATTACGATACATAGCTTTCTGCACAGTGGCCTTGGTAACGCTTGGATTCTTCTGCGGGCTAACCGAGCTGCCCTAATGGAATGATTGAGTTGTTGACATTTTGCCGGCATCGATACACCCTATCTTTTTATCTTATATTTCTGCGAAGATAGACTAACGTTGAAGCAAATATTAGTAAAAAAAAAAGGGGAAACCACACTGACGGATCCATCCGTTTTCCTGGTAACAGACTAATATGAAAGTGGAGTGTGATTAGGGAAGAAAAAGGATACTGAAGGCTCAATCGACTCTCGCGGAGAATTCTTTTGCTGACTTACATACTGTGAATTTAATTTGTTGATTCGTGGCTGGACCCGTCTAAATAATTGGCATGTTATTACAGAAACTAAAATGCCGATCGATTTTTATCAAGAACCCGCAAGTCCTCCGTGCCGTGCTGTTGCTCTTACAGCCGCCCTGCTTGGAGTTGAATTGAACGCGAAGGAGATCGACCTGGACAGTGAGGAACACTTGAAGCCAGAATTTTTGGAGGTACGCCGAGCAGAGTGACAGTTTTATTGTAGGGTGTGTAACTAATTGTAAGATGGTTGCTTTAATTCGAGAATGTAACTATATTCTGCAGGTTGAGAACAGTGTGTAGCTTAATATATTTGTCGTATTGAGCTGACCGATTTATAAATGAAGCTGTTTTGGTATAAATGTAGTAGTAAAATTTGAGTAATTTCTTAATGTTCTACATTGAATATACATGTACAATTTATATTATTCTCTGTGCAGATGAATCCACAACACACGATTCCAACGATTGACGACAATGGCTACCATCTGTGGGAAAGGTGAAAATTGTTTCTATTTTATTGTAAAATCCTTGTGTTTTCGGGGAATGAGAAAATAATTTAAATAATTTTGTAATTTACCTTTTTTTTTGTAGAACCTTCTTTGCTGAAGGAAATATATTGTATAATTAATCATTAATTTTCATTGGTTTTTACGATTTTCTGGGAATTGCAAAATAAAATTCAGAATGTTGTGTAAAATTCAATAAGCTCTGATATTTAATTTTAAAGTAAGATGAAGTAAACCATTGAAGAAAGTACCTTTTATTGTACAATCATCTCTTATACATATATTAATTTTCTTTAAAAAATTTATTTTATTCAAAGATAGTGCTGTTGCTAAATAAGGAGTATAAGAGTATGACAGAACAGTCCACTATTTTAGAATATCGTGCCAATGATCACTAGAATAATGAATATTTCCTTACTTTCCTCATAGTCGGGTCATTATGACGTACCTGGCAGAACAATACGGAAAGGACGACTCCTTGTACCCAAAAGATGCGAAGACACGTGCAGTTGTTAACCAAAGATTGTACTTCGACGCCTGCACATTGTACAAAGCCTTCGCTGACTACTACGTAAGTCCCCGAGCGATTTGGGTGCCCTTAAAAATTCTTTAGTGCGTAATATAAGCAGTGAGTTCAGAATTTACAGAGGGTGGCCAAATTATTATACTCAAAACAATGTCGTCAATTTTTGGGATCATTTTACAATGGATTTAATGCGATTAAAAAAAATCTTACATTGGCAACTAAAGGTTCTGAAAGGAAACTTTCTTAGCTTTCCAAAACACTCATGAAAATTTGTCTAGGATCATGAGTTCGCAAGTTATAGGTGTTCAAAGTGAAAAGTACCTTATTTGCTCTGATCGCGAATAACTCGGTCAATAAAAATCACAGAACAAAACCAAAAAAAACGAAATTAAAGAGAAATGTTTGCTCTATAAGAGCTCTAAGGCTCCCTCGAACTTTCGCCGCGGCAATTTATTTTTATTTCTTTTCCGGCTCGCGCACGCGTTCACAGACATTCTTGTGGTTCGGGGAATCACACCGATTTTACCTCGCTTGAGGGAAACAAAACTTTATTTAGACACCGCCTAGCGACCCCTAAGGAAGAAAAGGAACGAAGAAGAAACAATATTTACTTTGAACCTCTTCTTCCGGAGAGACAGCCTAACGCCTTGTCTCTATCGCTAGCGCATAAACCCACATACAACCAGAGGCTAGAGGGCGACCGTTGATCGTTGTCCAAACGACGCGATCGCCTTCCGCATTCCTACGCGGCGCGTCATCCCACGGCATGCGGTTCCCATTGGTAGTTGGAAGCCTCGCGTGATTTCGGGGACCAGTGGGCAACGACACACGGTGTTCGCGATCTAGCTTATTGTTAGCAACAGCGCACGGCAAGCGGTGTTGCTGGAAGAAGTAAACACGACGGTTAGCGGCAGGGATGGTGTGAAATTCCTAAAGTAAATCCTACTCGTAGCGAAGAGGGAACACTTACAGCAGTGGTGGTATTAGTGTGCGGCAGTAGTTCGTGCATGTGTGCTGTAGGTGTTCCTCCTCCACTACGAGTAGGATTTACTTTAGGAATTCCATAGCATCCCTGGTTAGCGGGCAACCGGTGTCCGCAACAACGGTCTCGGGCGACCGTGATTAACCCCTTCGCCTACAATATCGTCTGAGAGCCGTGATACGTCGATCGGGCCGAGTATGAAAATCACGGGTGAGAGCCGTGGTACGTCGATCGGGCCAAACGTAAACAACGCGTGTTAGGCCCGGTCAAGATTTGAACCGAACGCCGAACCAAACGTACTTGAGTAGTTAGATGGAGTAAGACGAGTGATATACTTGTCTTGCTCCGTCTAACTACTCAAGTGGCGTTCGGTTCGGCGTTCGGTTCAGATCTGGACCGGGCCTTAAGGTGGAATCAGACGGCGCGTGAATCGGCGATCTTTGCGCGTGAATCGCCGATCCACGCGCCGTCTGATCGGCCATGGCTCGGCTCGCCAAGCCGACTTGCCGAGGTACGCGAGCCGAGCCAGCTTGACAAGCCACGCGCCGTCTGATCGGTCATGGATCGCCGAATCGGGCTCGTCAAGCTGACTTGCCGAGCTAGACGAGCCGAGCCACGAACCGTCTGATCGGTCATGGATCGCCGAATTGGGCTCGCCAAGCCGACTTGCCGAGCTAGACGAGCCGAGCCAGCTCGCCAAGTCACGCGCCGTATGATCGGTCATGGATCGCCGAATCGGGCTCGCCAAGCTGACTTGCCGAGCTAGACGAGCCGAGCCAACTCGCCAAGCCACGCGCCGTCTGATCGGTCATGGATCGCGAGTCGGGCTCACCAAACCGACTTGCCGAGCCGAGCAAGCTCGCCGATTCACGCGCCGTCTGATTCCACCTTTAGGCTCGTGGTTTGTAGATAGGGCTCAACGTAAACAACACGGGTCATTTTCGTGGATAATTTTCGCCGAAGTTTTTTATCTCAGTTAGGTACGTGTTATTCTTGGCGGCTTTCGCGCGTTCAGATATATTTTTTTAAACATATCAAAAGAATACCCCTAAAAATGTCTTCAAAGAGCAAATTCAGCCGAACCGTGAAATGGCTTTACGCGTGACCCACCTCTGGTGTTGATTATGCGCCGGCCGTCAGAATTTAAATCGTAGGGCAAGGGGTTAATAGCTGATCTTAAACAGACGAGTACGAATGAAAATTTAGTTTATGTAAGTGAATACATATTTTGGAATGGCAGAAATATATGACGTCCCTTCTTGATGATAATGTTTCTTTTCAGTATCCCGAACTTTTCTTCAACGGGCCCAAAAATCAGGAGGAAAAGACGGGCATAGACACAGCCTTCTCTTTCCTCGATAAATTCCTCGAGGGACAGGACTTCGTTGCCGGGAAGACTCTGACGCTTGCCGATTTGACCATCGTTGTCACCGTTGCCACCTACGAGGTAATGTTCTCGAAAATACCAATTCTGCCAATTATTGCTATGAATCGCGCTCGATGAAACTTTCTACCGACTATAACTCTTTATATGTATGCACTATAGTTCGTAGCCGAACTGTATTTTTCCCTTCTATTGCGCAAAGAAATGACCTTGCACGAAATTTTTTTAAGAGCTTTGCTTATCTTGTCGCAAAGTGTATTAGACTGTCCTTTAGAAACTAATGGCATTGGCTAAACGTTTTCATTTATGTACCACTGATAATTCAACGTGCCATTTTTACAACAGACCGTGGACTACGACTTCAGCAAGTTTAAGAACGTCGCCAGGTGGTACGCGAAGGTGAAGTCGACAATTCCAAAATACCAAGAAATCACTGAGCCAGGTATAAAGGGGTTCAGAGCATACGTCGACCAAGGGCCGAAGTAAACGGCTCGATAAGATAATACACGTATCGGCATGCGAAGACTCCACCAACACCGCGTCACTAATTTAACGTACTTTTAATACAGTTTCGTGTAGTAAATAATTTCTTACGAATAAAATGCCAGTTTTTACTACCCATTCGAGAAAATTTCTACTTCCATCGATCCCAATATCCATTGTTATTCGTTGATGTGACCTTGCGAATTTTTACGAAGGGTGTTTGTAATTTACGAATATCTCCGGTTATAGCACTCGTGCGGTGCGTCCATCCGTTCAGCGCGCGTGTCTTCAATCCGAGCCCCGTAACTTATCCCACGCACGTGAATATCGAATGAACCACGGCGCAGCAGAGCCATTAATCCCCGTTACATTGATTCGCTTCTTTTCTTTCAACACGCAAAACACGAGTGGTAACAATTAAACTGTGGCATAATTAGTGGGGGGCGTTGGAAGTCACTTTCGTTGCGTGACACTGCGGGAAGGGTAGGATCCCGTTAAGTTGGAAAGGAAACAATTCGTCTTTTATTTTACAGTCAAAGAATTCGTCGTAGTTTATAAAGAGATTTCATTTAAAGTCATATTAACACCATCGAAATTGTAGTAGAAGAAAAGAATTAGTTTTTAGTTTTTAGTGCATTTTAATTTAGTTTTTAGTGCATTTTTAATAAAATCGTTTAACATACAAATTCTCTTTTTATATATTTTTTTTCAAACAAATTCGAAACCAGCAAAATGGCAACTTAAACACCCCCTAATTTGGCACGAACTACCTCATACAATTTCATCAAAATCTGTAATATTAAATGCAAGAACTAAATTGACATGGAATGACTCTGAAAAATTATTATCGTACCCTCAAAACCGAGCAAAGTTCTTTATGCATTTATTTATTAATAGATCACTCTGTACAGAGGGCGATGCAGAATAGTTTCTATCTACGCCTAGCAACCTTGCCGCACAACTGCTATACTTATGAACGACATTCATTGAAAGTGAGTAGGAAGTAGGAAATAAAGTTCATAGTACAAGGACAAGGACAGAGGGTGCGCCAGATACTGTACCTAAGCTGTGTCTATATTCGCATACATATATCTAACAGGTCAATACACAGACTGAAACTCTATTGCTGTTTTCAGTCCACTCGTGTCAGCAAGGCAGCGACGTATACTTCGCTCTTTCCTGTCACCGAAGAAATTAAAATTACCTTTCGCACCAAGCTTGGTAGCCATCAGCAACGAGTCCAATACCAGGCAGCCACTGTAAACATATTATTACGAAGGTAAGAATTACACTTTCACGTTTGTGATCATATTAAGCACACAACCCACCCTCGAATATCCACCCTCCACTGGAACAGAACAAGGAATGTACCCTGTCTTACTTGTATTTCTGATTTTCTGATTAGTGTAAGCTTGTACTAGGACGTCTGGAGCCGTCGAACGTCACTGTGTACACATCCTTGTTTTGATAATAACATAAGTGGACGTTTATTTTGTTACAGTGTCCACTTGAAAGATATTAAAACAATATAAAATAATTCTCTACTTGCTCAGTTCATTTCTGATGCCTAATTAGAGTATAAATTGTTCATAAAACAATTTAGAATTTCGACCGTAAAGAATTTTTAAAAACTTTAGAATAAATGTTCTCGGCGCACAGATTCGGTCTGTTTTAAAAAGAACGAATAAAAGCTGTTGTGCAAATTTTAACAATTAAATTTCCACCGTAGGTTTACTTCAGTCACTCTCCAACCGACTCCGTGTTCGCACGTTTAACACGTGTTTATAAAAGCAAACGCAGTTTTCTTGTAGATTTAACTTTCCTTGATAATGGTCGCAATATTGACCGAAACGTTGGAAATTTAATTGTTAAAATTTGCACAACAGCTTTTATTCATTCTTTTTAAAACAGACCGAATCTGTGCGCCGAGAACATTTATTCTAAAGTTTTTATAAATTGTTCATGTTATGAATAATACAGTTAAGTTCATTAAACCTTGTTTCTTTACTGATGGACTAAAGTATTAAAACTTGATTTTTTTAATAAAGCAGTTTTATGACGTTCCCTGTTTTTCTCCCTTACCCTTCATATGCATGTATCTGAGATCGCGGTTAAACGGTTTCCGTCTTCCCTTCCATGCACGTTTCGTTTCATTCCCGTATATCGATTGCTTGTTAATAGTAGGTCCACCTAGCAGTATATCAGTCCCTCTACGTCCCGGCTTAGCGCTGGAAAAAGCGTGTTCTATCGATTGTGGTTTATTGAATACAGAACTCGGGAAATACGATCCAATCAGAGACGAAGCAGACTTTTACATTTTTCCTTTTATTCTCCCTGCTCCGCGAATCTGTTTTTGAAAAGCCTTCGTTAGGCGCCTGATGGCCCGTTCGCTACAAATAAAATTTAACTTTATTATTTAGCATACTCGGCAAAGTGATCGACAAATCTTGTCCACTCTCCTTGGCAGGTCATGCTAAAGCGGAAAAATCAACCTGTGGAGATGCAATACTGGAAATATTTATTTCATCAGTCGAATAAACACGTTAGCATTATTATTGGTATGAACTGGGAAAATTATATTGCAAAACTTATTCATTGCAAAAATATGTTGCTCACTATCTTGGCCAAAATAAGTACTAACAAAGGAATCCCTATATAAATTGTGAAAAGAAAAAGTTTTTCGCAAATTCTTTATCGCCATATTGTAGGATATCTAATGCCACAAAACTTTGAATTTATCTTTTTTTTTATATATATGTTATAGTTTCGTAGATATTCACGAGAATCTGGAAACTTACCATTTTTTCGAGAGGGTGTTACTACCCTTGGGACCGTTTTATTGCCGAATAAAAATATAGTTACGTTATTAGCATTAGGTACTCGAGCTACATTTCAGCAAAGTTTCAGATTTTTTTGAATTTTCGAATATCCGAACTTCCCTTGTAAGTCAATTTGAGAGTGATGCAATAAATATATCCAGTACTGCATTTCCACCAATTGCTGAAATATCAATGAAGATGTGGGCCGATTCTCATCCTCAGTTCTGCTTCTACTTTTTGACTACCATATTTCTATTCACTGCGCACGATGACGTGTACATTCGCAGACACAGAATACATGTATGTCGCATTCGTATACAGTTTTTGCGACGGCGGCAGTAGAATTGCTGCAGTTGACTACCGGTGGCTGACCTGGAACGTAGACGTTCTTTGTCGCTCTTCACATCACTGAATACTGGTGGACACATTGAAATGCATTCCCCTCGTCCTCTGCACGCTCACTGTCAATTCACCTGCAACGATTCTGCCGTTAGTTATAATTCCAGCTACTAAACAGGCGAAACTTCACAGGAAAGGAGATAAAATGGGTTTCAGTATCGATTTGCAGTGACTCTGCACTCTGGGATAATTGATTAATAACTTTTGCCTTTCAGCGCCTGACAAGCTTGACAAGGGCGGTGTACGAGGTCCGATTTACCGATTCGATTCATATATCGCGTATAGTTAATGCACAACATATAATAATGTATCAGAAGCATAAGGCTGAAGGTTTAAAATGTTTCGAGAAAATCGAGTTCAATGTTTATCTTCTATAAAAAAGCTGGAATATTTTTCTGTAAATCCTGTAGCTGGAGAATCGAGAATCGAAAGTATTTTGCAAAAGTAATATGCACTGGCATTCTACTCGAAGTTATTTTATCATAGAAGGATATGCAATAAATGTGGCCTGAAATATAAGGGGTGGTTCGGTGACTTTATAAATATTGATTCGATCGGTGATATTGTTTCCATAGAAAATCGTTGTGGCCGAAGCTGATAGAATTCCGACGAGCCATGCAACCGAATATTTCAATAGTTTTCTCTGGTAGTGTGGAAAATTTCAAGGGATTCTTAATCCTCTGCGCTGCAATTTATTCTCACGTCCATCGAACAACGACACTGTTACTCCATACTGCTGTCATTAAATACAGAACACTGAAATAATACAGCAAAGCAATTTCAACAGCAGTTATTCATTTAATCAGAGGAACTACAAATTCTTTTATTTGTACAAGGTTTAATGAAATCAGCGCGTAACGTTAATTTAAACTTCGATGCGCTTGTGAGGCATACCTGGAATGCAAGCGGATAAATGTTTCTGCCATGTAAACGCTGAGATTCACTTTTTTAAATAAACGACTTAGATAAAATCCAAACGAATTTAATTATCGTTGTATTATATAATCTTGCATTATAGTTTCGCTACTTTCACGTGAAAATTGTTGTTACAGTTTTACTGGGTTTTGCAACGTTTTAATGTTTCATGTGAAATCGTAATAATTGACTTTGAATGCCTCTTAATAAAAATACGCGCTTTCTGGCTAATTGCTAATATTACGATTATTTTATAGACGTTCTTTTTATAATTTCAGCGCACTTTAGTAAATATGTCAGTGGATTTGTATTACACGCCAATGAGTCCACCGTGCAGAGCGGTTCTGTTAACCGCGGAGGCAATTGGTTTCCCTTTAAACCTGAAAGAAATTGATTTATTAGCTGGCGAACATATGAAGCCTGAATTTGAACAGGTTGGTACGATACAAGGATCGCTTGTGTGTTTTATGACCCAGTTTTTTTATATATATTGGAACGTGGAAAGGTACTCGTTTCACAAAATGTGGTAACTCACTTGCGACCGAAAGTTTTATTTCTTTAGTGTAATTCAAGGTATATATAAATTTGACGAGGACATTTAGCGTAATTAATTAACCAATAAAATAAGTATGCTACAATACATAAGAATTCGATAAATCGCCTTTATGGATACGACACATCTATTGTATTGAACATAAAGCGACCTCATAATAGCTTTTCACAGTTCATTTTCTCGGAAAAAAGAATCGTATGAGAAATACATAGGTACGCTGAGTTTTACTTAGCCTTTGAATCCCAAAACCTATTAATTCGTACTGCAACCCCTTTCATCCGCTTTAAAATATTTCAGCGAGAACCCCATCGGTTAGCAGTATTATTTCAAGAAAACTAAGAGGGGAGAAAAATAATAAAAAAGCTTAACGAGATATTACGTATAGCATCCAAGTAACAGCGTCACAAACGCACATTTCAAAATAATTAAAAACTCTGGAAATTAATCCACTTCGAGGCTGAATTTAATCAACTCCATTGAATCAATTCCGTTTAATCCGCCCGCCATTCTGTTGCGTTGCTCCGGCTCGCGGCCTAAAATAAAATCCCGGCTATGCGATTATGAAAGTAATTGCGAGCAGCCGCGAGTGTTGTAAAATTGTGAAAATGTTACTGTTACAGTTGAACCCGCAGAAAACAGTTCCGTTTCTTGTGGACGGCGATTACACGCTGACGGAGAGGTTTGTAATTAACGGCTGTACGGCGCACGCTATTTAAACATATACAGAGATTGACGTAAAATCAAATGAGAAGTCACTTGCTTCTGAAAGTTCACTTTTCCATGCTCTCATGGGTTGATGCATTTTTTCGCGGACACTTTCAGCCGCGCCATTATGTCCTATTTGGTCGATCAGTATGGCAAGAATTCTCGACTGAACCCACACACACCTGCTGGTCGAGCGTTAGTCAACCAACGATTACATTTTGATATTGGCAGCCTGTATAAAGCTGTGAGGAATTATGCAAGTATTCACTTATGTTGCTCCCTCTGTCTTCGAGAAAGCATCACATTTATGCATACAAATTCTACGTCACAAATGCAAAGAAAATTCCATTCAGTGTCGCTGCACAAAATCAGTATTGGTAAAATTTTCAATCAAAATCGGCTTACCGGTAACATACCGGTAATTTTTTTAGGTATTAAAAATATAAAAAGAATGGTAAATAAATGGGTAATTACCGGTAAAAATTTACCGGTAAATCGCGAGAAATACCCTGAAATTTTGACCGGTAATTAGCCATTTATTTACCATTTTTCTTATATTTTCAATACCCACCGGTATTGCCTTATATTACAATCCCTGGCTGTGATGAAGCACCCTGTATAGCAGGGCTGCGCAGGGAGCCGTTTTCAGCGCCTAGTTGCGAGCAACCAGCCGAGCAGTAGTGTAGGTGCGTACTCGTAGGGGGACAGCTCGACGCTCGGCTGGTTGCTCGCAGCTAGGCGCTGAAAACGGCTCCTTGTGCAGGCCTGCTGTATAGCATTCCAGGATAGAATTTCCAAGAAACACCCGTTCATGGATTTAATTTACAATTCATAATGTGCACCTTAAGAATCCGTTATTTTTTCAACAAGTATCCACTTGAATTCGGGAAGACGGATGTTTACGATCCGGAACAGTACAAGAAGTTAGACGCCGCGTTCGAAATTCTGAATATTTTTCTGGAAGGACAGGAGTACGTGGCTGGGCGTAACATGACCATTGCTGATCTCGCTATAGCTGTCACTGTGTCCACTGCAGAGGTAAAAATGACGTGGATCAGAGATTTTGAAAATTACTTTCGTGGGATCAGCTCGTGTAATAATTGCAGGTTTTCGGTTTCGAGATTGAAGCGTACCCGAACGTCGCTATGTGGATGGAGAAAATAAAATCCTCCGCGCCTGGGTATCGCAAGGCTAATGGCGAAGGTTTGCAGGCGTTTAAGAAGTTCCTCGAAGACTCCAAGAAGGAATAATTTACACCAATAAGACATTTCTGATTGAAATTTATACATCGATGTTCAATGATAGCTTTCTGTTCTCTGTTAGGTATTGACTAAATACGGTAGCTCTATTCACTCTATAGTAGATAGATAACGGGGTAATTATTATGTAGCCCACGCAGCATTGGAAATATTAAGTATTTTAGAGAGTAAAAGAGTAAAGTATTTGAGTCATTCTCTGATACGATTAAAGTCTCATTCTCTGTGACTATAATTTCTTCTGTGTAAATATTCTTAAGCATTCTCAAGTAAGGCATCGTAGTATGCCTTACTTGAGGTTCTATTAAATTAATAAGTACACTAAATTAGTCTAGAAACTATAATCACTCAAGTATCATCACTATTTATATATATATATACTATAGCCAATTGTCAAGAATAAATGCCATTCTGCAAAATTTCGATCAAAGCACAATTCTTCAGTGTTATCATTTTGTATCGTTTTAAAATAGAAAGTCTCTTGCACGTAATTCTTTCGAGGAATGTATTTCATTGACCCAATTTTGGCTCGCAGGATATGTCACATCCTGCGTATCGAGGAATGGAAAATTGAATTGCGGCAAAGGCAATGCTTTCACATCGACTGATGGTAAAATCACTCGTTATCATAAAGAGACAAATCGAAGCTACTGATAACAGTCGTTTCCGCGGTACATTATCCTGTGGCAGACCTACATGGCAATAAGATATTTTATCAGTGATAACACTGTTTTGGATTCACACCTTATCGTAGGTCGATGAATAGTAAAGTACCTCAACCTCCATCGAATTGTTGCCTTACTTTGATAACAAACAGTTTCTGATAAAGCATGCAGCTCGTTCGTGAATTTTCCACGCCTCAAAAGTTAGTGTCATTGCAATCATCCGTGCTCTACTACTTAGTGCCTTGGTAGTAACCATTTGCAATTAAATTAAGATACTGTTTATTGTTCCAAAATTCACTTATTCGATAATATAGAATATTTTCACTTCGATTGGGCGTACTATGGGCAGTCTATGCATCCACGGAGTTATGACGTAATAACGTGAAATACGACATTGCGGTACTCAATATCTGTAAAATAAATGTAGAGAAGTTTGCAGTTTGTATTATGGATTTCGAACAGCCAAACAGTTAAGGATGAAAATGGTCCATGAAAAACGTTGCTTACACAAGTGACTCAAAATGATTTTCCTAGTAGAGGAACGGGAAACATTTACTTGAGACTACAACACTTCGTTGAATTAGATACGAAAAAACAGGTGGTGGCAGTGACAAATAGAAAATTACAAGAGTAGCCTATAAAGCTAAGTGGCTTCAAGGTTCGCGACACGTTTGTAATATCGTAAACAATTAACCGGAAATATTATTTTTCATAATCCCTTTTATGACTCTTATATTGTTCGATAAATAAGAAGTTCAAAAACCCTAAACTCTCTGTTTCAAGAGCTTAAAAACTAAGTAAAAATTATTGGAAAATAGTTACGCTAGTATAGGTTTCCAGCGACACGGGGAAGAATCCATTAGCAGTTAGGCGGCAAGATCGTCTCGATCGCATAACGACAAGTTGCAAATCTATACGCAGTAATTTGCCACATTCATTCATTGGTAAATTCGTCCATGGCCCTGCGTACACCGCTGCAGCAATGTTCGTACTTTCGTGTATCAAGCAATCGCAACTGTACGTGAACATGAACAAGTGGCACATGTTCGACAACAAGAGATTCACAAATGTAAAGCGTCTCGTAGACGATAAATCTGCCTGGGTAATAAATCACGTTGCCAGCATGAGTAAACTATATAATAATATTTGAATACTATATACATAAGGAAATATCCATTTTTTTCATTTTTTACCATGGAGGTGTCATCATCTTTTGTTTATAGCATTTTGTAAAGCCATGATTCCACCTGCCGTGACACGTCGACACGTGGCTTAATACAGTAGAACCTCCAGTATCCACACCGGGGGCGCACCCAGAGGGGCCAAAGGGCCCTGGCACCCCCAACGAAGGGGCATTGTAACAAGAAAAGAAAAGAGAATTTAGGGCTTTAAATAAATTTTTATAATCACCTAATGAATTTTATTGAATTGGCATTAAAAATATTTTCATCCCTTCAACTCGGCTACCCCCAAGATTAAATCCTGAGGGCGCCACTGATCTACACATTTATTATCCAAATTATGCTTATATGAGTATCCCTACAGTGCACACGTAAATTAAAATTATACCATTGCACACGTTGGTCCTCACAGGCCCATATCTCCAAATCTAGGAGGGCTTGGATATTTTGAGAAAAAAATATATTTAGACTGCATAGCACTCGACCGTTATTAAGAAAAATATTTATAACAAAATGAAATACTGAAGAAATATCTCTTTATCACCACGGGTCATCGTTATCTGAATCTTTTCCAACACCACGAGAACAGGCTTGCAGAAAGCTACATAAGATATGGTATAATTTATTTAAAAGGTACCTTTTTATATTCATTTAACTTGGGTTCACTGGGCCTGTAAGGCCCCACGTGTGCACGTGTGAATATTACTCACACTAATCTACGATGGAGTTGACAATGCAAGTTAACACGTACGAGCTGTTGTAATGAAACAGGAGATACTACTTCGGAAGCTATAAAATAGTGAGAGTGTCACAAAATTGTCAAAAATACATTACGCTAGAACATCTATGATAGTACATTCATATTATTTACTTTACATTTTTGGTATTGTTACTTCCATCACCTTTCCGAAATGTAGAATAATCACTGCAAGGAAAGTGTGTGCTCCACAATCCGAAAATTTCTTTATCAGCACTATCATCTCACCGTATTAATGCGTATAGTGGGGGTTCTACTGTGGTTGAGCGAACGGTGCATACTGACCAGTACTACTTGATACCCGACGAAACAAATTAACAAGCTGAAGGTCAGCACTTGCGCCAGTACAACTGTTCTGAACACTTCCTCGAGCTTCCTGCAGAACGAAATTAGCGCCTGATGCTGCTGAATGCACTTCCTAAGTGTGCGGTAACATTTGTCGGAACAGCACTCTGAACTCGTGCTCGGACGTTCCTCGGGTACACCTTCGTTGAATTTCAACCTGTGGATGTTCTCGAATCTGTACTGCAGTATACGAAACTGAGCGGCCACGTGTAGATTCATCATGCACAAGAAATTGTCGAAGCAAATGTAGCAGACACCAACGTGATACAGTGCTAAAACCTGAATGAATGTGTAAAGTTTAAAAATCAATTAGTAACTGTAATAATTAATATTTCTTAGGTTGCACGACGTTTCATTAGCAATGTGGTAGCATTTTAATACGGTTCTTTTAAATATTGTTCAACACAGAAAGGAGATACTACTGATTAAATTCAACTCAGAATTGAGATTTAATATATAAAAGTTCAGAACTATCGATCAAAAAGTATCTCACGATGCATAAATAGTTTATTTTAGAAATATTCTATTTGTATTATGAAATCGAATATAGTTGTATTTGTGTATTTTGTTAATATTACATGGATGTAATAGTGCTAACAGTTGGGTTTGTTAAGGAGAAATTGGTAATACCTGCAGCGCGAACGTTATTTCAAAGTATGGTGTCATGGACAAAGGCAGGTTGAGCCACATGTTGAACGGAAGTATCCTGTCTGACTCGTTTTTTCCAATATTTGCTGTAACGAAAGAACGGTTTCAGTATGATTCTAATAATAAGATCCTAATTAAATGTTTATAACAGTGCATTTTCAGGTACAAACTGTCGCATTACGAACATTTTGAAAGTATGAATGTGTTCGTAATTGAGAACCTTGCAGCAAGAATTAGAAAAAACTGCTTTGACTTAAAATTAAAAAGATAACACTGATTGAAAAAAACTATTTTCACACAATAAGTACTAGTTATTCAGTTGGTAAATTTTTATTTCCATTTTTGGCAAATTTTTCAAATCTGAAGCATTCGTATTGCGCAAAACAGTAATGGATGCAGATTCATAATTTGCAATAAATGGCTCGTCAAACGAGTTAGAATTTTTTTTACATATATTACACTTCACAACTCAAAAACTGTCAAAAATGGAGCTGTACCCCTCTTGCTGCAAGGTCCTCAATTAGCGATTAACGTCAGTAACTTTACAGTATTTTAATTACTCGCAATTGCAAGTTGACCAACTTACCCAAAATCGGCCTAATCGCATAACTGATAATGGAAAGTTCGGTAAACAGCGTAAACACGCAAATGAAGTATGTACAGATTCGTTTCCAGCTAACAAAAATCGCCTCCTCGTGCGGAGCGTACTTTGAGCTCCAAAAATTCTGCCGCATGTACGCGACTAGAGTGAGAAATCCCTTCTTATGCATAAACAGGACAAGTATCTTGAACAAAGCGATGTTCAAGCATAAAATGTTGCATGCGATGTACGTGCAGGCCTATAATAACGAAACAATATGCAAATTGGAAGCGTCGACTGCGTTAATTGAAACTGCCTTTACACGCGACAAATCTCTAAACGACAATCTAAAAATTAATCGGTACAGTCTCATTATTTCATTATTAAGAATTATTTGACGAACTTATAAGCTCGAACGAAACATGAAGTCGATTGGAAAGATGGCGGACCAGAAAGCCCCGAGACTCTAAGATTTCGTTATAATCGGCCCCATTCGTTTCGAGTCCAGCTCCACCGAAACACCAGCTCACTCACGCCAAAATCTCCCCAGGAGTAATAAAAATCTCGTATCTGGATCCACACGGAGAATCCAATCGTAAAAACCGTGTACATCAGCGTGACAGTTCTCAGCCATTGCTCGAAACGGTTAGTCGCCGACCAGAAGCCGACGCACTTCACGAAGAATGACGATATGGCGAGGGAAACGTCTTTGCTGTGCACCGAGCTCATGTTCGCTTTCGCATAAACTAAACGTTCGGATTCGACGTCCGCACGTAGAATCCCCGCGTCGATTTATCAAATCGAATAGAAAGTATTCGGTTAGATCTAGTCTATCATCTAGCGACATCCCCTTATTCATCGCTCGTCTACTTTGTAGTCGCTTGTCGCTTCATTCGTGTACTGTCATTCGACCAGGAAGAAGGTATTATAATATGCATGCAACTGCAATTGCTATTCTTTAGCCATGACTGTAATGGGTGGGATCGATGAGTTATGCATGGCTCAGGGAACAGCCTCGTGGAACCCTCGGTGAGACTGGATCTGAATAGTAATCTGCAGTTGAACATCTATTGGCGATGCCGGGAGTTTAGCTTTAAATCGAAAGAAATGTTTGTTGTAACCTCGCGACAATTCAATAGTGGGCTGCTAGGCAAAAATTCGGAGAACGTGATCGACTTTCTATTAACTGAAACTGGAGAGCTGTTTATTATTGTCTGGTCAGCCCAAATTGCAAATTCTAGATTTTAAAGGGGCGATTCTACCTTGTGGACCCGAAAGTTTGGGGTTTTTGTGAAAAAAATTGCAGTTGATCGGAATGGCGACGAAAATAGTGAAGGTTCTTTTCAACTGTTTTATCCGAGCCTGTAATGGCAATATAAAAACCCCGTTTGCTGATTTAAGTAAATTGAAAACATGCGGAAAATAGGGAGAATGTCGCAAAGCTATTAAGAATTACTTTGTTTCGATCCTCAACAAAGTTGACGTGTAGGTACGCGATAAAATTTCTAAACACTTACTGTGAAATCTCGCAGCGAGTGAGAAACATTCACCCTGTCAGTTCAAGCCAAGTTGCTCTTTGCGATCAGCAGCCATCCAGAAACCGACAACTCCATAGATAGGTCGTCGGGCGCAGAAATCATCGCGATGTTCACGGAACAGAATGTTCAGGTAGGGTAAAGAGTGTCACATAAATAGTGAATTATAAATGTGAATTTAGTAAATTTGAATTGAAAATCAATATAAATAAGTACGAAAAAACACTAATAGTCTAAAAATAAATAGAGTTTATTAAGTGGTAAGAAGAGGGGCGTAGAGGGTCTCTCTTCTTCTTACCACTGGCACGCCGGAACGGAACTGACACGGAACGGACCTTTAAGGTCCGCGCACACATGTCAGTTCCGTCTCAGTTCCGTGTCAGTGTGCCATTGGTAAAAAGAAGAGGGGCGTAGAGGGTCTCTTCTTCTTACCAATGGCACACTGACACGGAACTGACACGGAACTGACACGGAACTGACAAGTGTGTTTAGACCTTTAAGGTCTAAACTCAGGTGGTCGCGGAAGGGTTAAGGCAGGGGCTGCTAGCTACGACTTACCGATGAGTCCATTAGCAGGCCCGGGACGAAACCCAACTTTCTTTTCCATCCGTCTAACCTTCCACACACATCTGTCAACCCCCGCCACAAAGTGTTTGACGCAACAGTTGCGAAACATTGAAACAATTCCAAAATGATGGCGTAAAGTTTCTTCAAGTACATACTTAGGAAGTTATTCCAGATTCACTAACTCTTTATTGCGACAAAAATATAATATATTTATATCGTTTATATATTTTCTCTGGTCGTGTATGCAAGAACTATATACAATCTTTTTCAATACAAAGATCGCTCTATTTTTCCTGTGTACTACGCAGTTGAAAGCAATCACTAGTCTCCTCCCGTCCTGCTAGTTATCAGCGTGAAGTACGACAGTGCGGAACTCAAGACCTGAAATAGATAAATTGAAGAGAGTTGTTATATATTAGAAATTTTAGCCCGAACAAGACGACAAAGCTATTGTGAACATGTATTTCTTACACAATTGAAATTTCAACGCACAATTAAATAATAATCAATTCTCGAAGCATAAAGGTTCATCAGAATATTTACATTTTACATATTAACATTCGCCACACACTACTGCTTAAGCAGACAACCCCAGCAATTCTGAGGTTCCCAGCAAGACTTAAAAGTAAAAAGTAGAAAATACAGAATCCCACCGAAACTCTTTGCAAACCATACAAACGGAATCCTCGATAATTAGATTGCCCCCAAAAACTTAAATCTATCGCTATCCCTACAGATAACAGAATTGGCGGTGAGAAGTGGAGTAGGTCGATGACTCCATCCACTTTTCCATTCTCTGTTAGCGGTGCACTTACTTACTGAAAGATGTACCGATGAATTGACCTAGTAACAATTTAGTGAGTTTCACAGTCAATCGTGAATTACCTTAGTGTACGTTTCCAGGGATATAGGGGAGAAGCCACAAGCTGTCACGTAGCAAGGCACTCTTGATCTAGTGACAACAAGCATCAGATCTTTACGCAGCATCCTGCCATGCTTATCCATTTGTAGACGCATCCATGGGGTCTCGTACACGGAAGTGCCAACATCTGCACTGTCATGCATCAAACAGTCGCAGCTGTAGGTAAACATCAGCAACTGGGCTGAGCAGCCGATTATGTGGTATAAGAAAGTAAGTCGCCTTGTAATGTGTGCGTCTGACTGCAGAACGTAATATATTTAAATGAATTACACAATTACTATTCTATTGACCAACCTAAAGTTGTACATATTGATTCTACTCTATCATAGAATTACGACTACAGCATAGAAAATTTTCAAACAATGCCCAACAACGAAAACAATTCCCCTTGATTTTGAATAGAAAAAATTAAAAATTAGGTAGACATTATTTCACGTTCACTTAGTATATAATGGCTGTCGAGTGCAAATCAATTTTCAATACTTTTGGATAAAAGAGTCATTTAATTAGAAGAGCTTTAACAGAGCTTTTCTGCTTTAAACAATTCTTGCGGTCGAAATTCAAGTTATATTAGAGTCATTCAATACCAATCACGAATTCTTATTGGACAAAGACGATTCTGTAACAATGCAAGTAATGTGTATGCCTAAAATCGTGACATCCGCTCACCATAACTATATTATACCCGTCCAGGCAAATTAACAAGCTGAATATTAACACTTGGTACAGCGCGAATAAGTTGAATACTTCCTCGAGCTTGTCAGAATACACGATTAATGATTGATGGTATTGGAGGATGCTTCTGAATGCAGCGTAACAATTTTCTGAACAATCTTCATTGCGCTTCTCTTCGTCCTTAATGGTGTTTAATTTTCTCAGTCTGTAGTGTAGTATACGAAACTGGCAAGCGGCATGCAGACACATAATGCACAAAATGTTGTCGAAGCAAAAGTAACACACGCCGACTTGTATCAAGAACAGAGCCTGTTGCGAACGTAGTATGTATTCAAAATTAAACATTCACCGCAAATCTAGGAATACCGAAGCTTTCGTTCTCGCCGAGTAGGGTAGAGTGGGGCTAAAAGTCCGGCGGGTAAAAAGTCCAGAATTGAATATCTCTGTTCCTAAACAATGTATCGAATTTCGCAATATACTATTTAAAAGGCGCGAAGAAACGGAGGTAACCACAGAGTCGCCAGTCGCTCCTGGATGTTCGTTCGGATTACACGACGCCTTTAGTATTATACGTGTCAAAAAGTGAAATAAATACGTCGTCTTTATTGTTTTCTACGAAGTAATCCAAAGTTTATCAGCGTATCGGGTAAGTACGTTAAGATTCTATGTTCCTTTAGTAATGTGTACATGATATTGTTTATTTGTAAATGATAATATTTTCTACCGTAAATATCGCATAAACTATAGGGGTACCGTTGGGGCAAAAAGTCCCTCAGACTGAAACTATATATATTATATTATTTATTTGCATAATAAGATGGCCAAACTATAAAGAAATGATGCCAAAGTTTTTAAATACTGTTTTTGTCTTAGTTGAGCGATTTTTTTTAGTTTTCAGTTCAAACTGAGACTCTGACTTATATTTTTATTTTTTGTTATGAAGTCATGCTTTCTTTCAATATTGTGTACCAAAATGAATTGGTTTAATAAATATTTGTTGATTTGAATAGAGTTCTTTACTTATTTAGTTTAATATTACACGAAAAGACATTAGGGATTGTCTATCCTATGCAATGGACTTTTTTCCCCGTGCGTGGGGCAAGAAGTCCATTTTGCATTGACGAACATTTTGTGGTATAACTCAACAAAAAATAACAGTATCACCAAACGAACTTCGTGAACGTAAAGCCTGATAGTTATTGTTTATACCAAATAACACCAGATATCTCTAGATTGTTAGTACTAAATTTTACATAAGTTTATACGAAAAACCGGACTATTAGCCCCAGCCTACCCTATAGCAATACCTGAAGCATGAAGAATATTTCAAAATATGGTGTCACGGTTTCGATATCGTAGAACATAGGCAATGGAAGTTGCCTATCCGATTCATTTTGTCCGATGCTCGCTACGATAAGAAAGCACATAATTCATTAATTCATATTTTCATCGTGGAAAAGATTCTTCTCTGAACACGTTTTAATAAGTACCTATCAGAGCCTGCCATTAGCCACACTTATAGCCTGGAGGTTCAAATTAATATTGTGTTAGGAACGAAGTCACCTGGTCCCTCAAGGATACACTAGTACTACTCGATGATATCGTGTACGGTGTGTACATGCTTTATCTTAAATAGGACACCACATCGTGGTAGAAAAGTAGAGATAGCGAATAATGTAACTCACGGTGAGGGATGTGACCTTGAGTCACCAATCGATTTCGTTCTACCCACAATTTTAGAAATTCGGGATATTCGAGTATTGCGATGAAATGCACAGATTTGTATAGGCACCTTTTAAAGCCGAATTATTTCTTGAATTTCCATAGGTCCATATCGCTCCACTTACCCACCAGCGCGTTAAAGGTGTAACTCAGATTCGTTATTGAAGCGAAAAACGTAAAGAAACAGATGTAGATGCTGCAGTTGCGTCTGCATTTGTCCACAGTTGCCTGCTCGTAGAGATCGTACTTCGATTGCAGGAATATCCGTTTCATGAAAACGATTAAATTGAAAAATTCCGTCCTGTGGGCGAGTATGGCCAGTACTTTGAGTAGACACATCGCCAAGTTTACCAGATTGCATACGACGTAAAGCGTGTCCTAGGAGGGTAAGTATATGATGTAGCAATGCCGTATAGCAGAAGTGGCTTATCTACATATATTAATAGCCACCGTATTTTTTTATACAAATAATTATAAGTACTGGAAGTATTAGGAATTAGCTACTGCCATTTTGCAGCCTTCAGTTTTATGGAAAATAATTGAGTATATTTTTAAGAGTGCTTCGATACTTATGGGGACGAAAATACACAGCATAGAACAAGGAGAAAGTGCGCGATCGTGATATGGCGTCCAAGCATCACCTTCGATGATATAAAGTATCTACTAACAAGGAGAGGTATTTAGATGTCCGCCTCCGAACGCTTTGGTTTTCGGATATGTATTGAAGGATCGAGAAGTAGCAAATACGTGTTATTTATCTTGCTCCGTTTGCATACTTAGGGGTGAAAACGCCCCTCAAAGTTCATAAGAAGAGGTGCCTACCAAAATTTGAACTGAGACAAGTTGGAAACTCCAGGTAGAGCAAAACCGAAGCGAGGCGAGATTAGATGTGAGTGGGAAGAGCAGTCGCACCGTTGGGAGGCGTAGTGAGAGTCTATCTTAAAATTCGCGTGGGGTATATCGTACTCGAATTTTATCAAAATCCCTCACATCAGGCGCAAACAGTGGTTCACTTAACGTCGAACCCTATTCAATACACAATACCTATGCCCGTGGAAAGCTGAATTCGACAAGTGAAGACAGGATTGAAGATTGCGCCGGACACAACGGAATCTAGAGACGCGGTAGCGTCTCGACGCCAAGCACAGGAAAGACACCCTGTATACTATGTCGACTGTCGCTACCGCTATCATTTACTCGTCGCCGGGCTAATCCAACCTAACCTGAAACTTATTTCGTTAATATCTCATCACGCCTGCAATATTTTCTAAATTTAAAGGCATTTTTCTTATGTAAACCGCATATAATCTTTCGAATAAGACCAAATTTCAATAAAATCTGTCCACGCATGATAGAGATATCATAATATCGTCTCATGGATCAGTCGGAAACGGTAATTTTTTCTTCTGATTCTTCTTCTTCAACCAAATTTCGTCAAACATAATACGTATACGCGTTACACGCACACCTTCAGCCAAAAGAAACTAACTCATGTTTCGTTCGTCACACGCGTTACACGCACACCTTCAGCCAACAGAAACTATCACATGTTTCGTTCGTCAAACGCTATTACGTTACCTTCACTGTGCAATCTACTCCAAATTTTGACAGCTTACAGTCAGGTTATAAACCTGGCGAGTGTCAAATAAGGAAAGTTGTCAAAATTTTCTGAAATGTCACGAGTTTTTACACCACAATCCACACAACACACTGAATTATTGTCTCAATTAACAACGTAAGTCGCCAAAATTTTTTAATAGAATTTTTATGGGGATTTGTTTTTATACCAGCAAATTATTTTTAATTTAGGGTTTTTATGTAAAGCTTATCCCCATAAAAACTTCAAAAAAGTAAAAAAATTACGCCAAGTACATGAAATCAAATAAATCACAAAAAATAGAATATAATATAATATATATTAAAAATTATCTGAAGTCATTCCCTATGCAAATTATCTTTGTAAAAAGATGTGATATTCCCATAAAATACTTTAAAAAAGTAAAAAAATTACGCCAAGTACACGAAATCAAATAAATCACAAAATATAGAAGATAATTACAAAATTAAAATAAGTTGTGAAATCAAAATGAGCTGCAAGTACATAAATGTGCTTTCCCGCAGCGTGCAAAGGTGACACTGTGTAACGCAATGTAAGATTCAGTGCTTTCCAACTGCGCTTAATAATATTAAGCAGATATATTTTTATAGAAATAAATATTTCAATACCAATAAATATTTTATTCAAAATACTTGGCGCTGCGAAACCGAAATAATGTTAATTGTCTTATTAATAGTAAATTAATAATTTACAATAACTCACGATTTATTCTACATATATTTAATTCTAATATCATAGTAGCATATGCACACGCACACACACACACACACACACACATTCACGAGTGCACGCACAAGAAAGAAAGAAAAAGATTAATGCAGTTTATACATATGTATTCAGTTTAACAACACCAATTCGGTGAGCAGCGCCAAGTATTTTGAATAAAATATTTATTGGTATTGAAATATTTATTTCTATAAAAATTGATCTGCCTAATATTATTAAGCGCAGTTGGAAAGCACCGAATCTTACATTGCGTTACACAGTGTCGCCTTTGCACGCTGCGGGAAAGCACCTTTATGTACTTGCAGCTCATTTTGATTTCACAACTTTTTTTTATTTTGTAATTATCTTCTATTTTTTGTGATTTATTTGATTTCGTGTACTTGGCGTAATTTTTTTACTTTTTTACAGTTTTTTATGGGTCATGTTTACTGCAATGATAATTGCGGAGCGAACTTCTGGTGATGCCGAGGTACCTATATCTGAATAATCACTATATTAACACCGCGGGAGAATTATTCGAAGCAGTCGCACGGGAGTTTGGAGTCTCAAAAACACACGATTTGCTTGCGACCAAAAGGGAGTCAATTTGAAACAACGAATTCACTGTCTGCTTATTACGGGCTTAATACATTGCACACTTACGCTGCTATTGTCCAGGCTGAAACACAATTCTCTCGTGGAAATCACAGTTATGGCAAGGATCCCGATGACAGTATAAACTGTCGTCAGGTTTCTGTAACTTTGCTGTGTGCGATCAGCTGCCATCCAATAGCCAACCATCTTCAGAAAACGCGTAGTTATGACCATGGAAAGGTCATCACCGTCCGTAGGAATCATATCGAATTCACTGGAGGCACCGTACTCTCCCGTGCAATTCCTCAACTACTACAGCGATGTACCGATGCCGATCAGTTCACCGGGATGTCTTTGATCTATTGACATCCTCCAATAATTGATAAGTTGCGCACTGTATATTCATTGTTATTGTTAGTTGCACCCCATTATTTAGCAGAATACGAATACGTTAAACGTTGCTCATAAAGGTATAATAACTGACCACCCTCTCCTGCTGCACCAGCTGCATAAGATTGATAATATATGCATGATTCTATGGGGAGTACAATGCTACCCTCTGCGAACCTTAATAGACGTCAACAGCTGTCTGTTATGTTATTTATTTCGGGTATTAAGTGTTGGGCGTATGGAATATGTCATGAAGGAATATGGCCGTTGGTCTGTCGATAGTGATCGGTGAATAAGATAAGGCCTGTTTCATACACTCGATTATACGGCAAAAGGAACGAAGATCATATTGGAAAACCAAGAATTTCGATACGCCATCTAGTGACAAAAAATTGAACTACTCAGAGTAGGCTGAAATCTGTCGAAGTCCATATGATTGTCAGTGTTTATATAGACATGTTGTGAAAAACGAGTGTTTTTAAATTTTTTGGAACACTAAATTTTTACTTACTCGATTAATAAATACTTATTCGGAATGTTTGGTGGGATCCAGCCTACTTACCACCGCAACGCTGAAATCTAAGCCACGCCTCCACTTGGTTTCCCAATAGAGACCTTTCACATGTGGCGGCGGCCGTTCGCCGTCTATGCGGCGACGGTACGTGTGAAAGGTCTTTATACGATCTTCGTTCCTTTTGTCGTATAAACGGTGCCGTGCCCTGCCCTGCCGTGTGTGTGTGAAACGTGTAGAGTGTAGACCAGTGGTGATATCGAGGTTTTAATCTTCATTGCTTGTAATTCACGCGAGATGTGTACCAATAAGGACCACATTGAAAGCAGGGATGTAAAGTTTATGTTAAATTGGCAAACTAACGGTAAGTTGACGTATAGGGTAGCTTTTTGTCGCGAAATTTCTCTTGTTGTCCACTCATTATTATGAAAATAGTAATACTAATAACTGATGTTTGTTTTCGTTTCCAAATGTATAAATTTACCAAAGATTGATAAAGTCACAAATTTCTCGTTTGAAAAACAAATAATTGTAATAAATAGATATAAAAAAATGATGCAACTTTTGGTTAAACTTCTGTTCGATATCCCTCACCGTTATCGAAATATTCCACGAAGAAGAAAACTCTGTATTTTGCAAGGGTTGATTACTGAAAACCGCACTATGGCACGAAAAGAAAATAGATTTGTCTTACGGATGAACTACTCTACTTGCACACAAAGTTGCATTGTTTTCTGAATTTTCGGATTCCCTAATTTTCCTTGTTAGCATGAAAATGTAGAACTTGGGAAAATTCTAATTACGTACATAAATATAATAATATTTACTGCGAAATCTCACACAAATTCATTACGAGGATGAAATTTCTTTATTTTTCTTCGTTCATACGGATGGAAATTCCAATATTACAAGAGCAAAATACATTCCCTCGGTATTTGTAAAATCGTCTTATCAATTTGGACTTTAACGGAAATTTATAAAACAGCTAAGACATAGACGCATACTGAACGCATAATTCAATTTCTCAGGAATGAGAATAGATGCGTCATAAAGCGAAAAAAATATATATAACAATTACCATACTGTCCGTTTCGAGGTATATAGCGAAGAATTCACAAGCTGTTGAACAGCAAGGTAGTCTGCTCCTCATAACCACAGTTAACAGGTCTCTGTGCATCATTGTTCCATCCTGATTCATTTGTAAACTTGACTCATTGGTTGTCTATGGTATTGCGTACATACCCGTGGCCACATTCATACTATCTTGCATTAACCCTTTCGCGACGACAATGCTAGCCGCCAATACACATATTACACACACATATATATTTTGGAATTGTTTCGTGGACGTCGAATATATCCGACGCTAGGCATTTTGGATCGTTCCACGGACGTCGGATATATCCGACGCTGGCGCGAAAGGGTTAAATAGTCACAGCTGTACGTAAGCATGAATAGCTGCGATGAAAATTTCTTCAAGTACATACTTACGAAGTTACTTCTTAAATGAGTACTAAATGAAATTTGAAATATCTTACTACACTTACCATACACTCTCTCTCGAGAACGCAATGCATAACTTATTCCACATTCACTAAGTTTTTATTATTACAAATATATATTTATATCGTTTATAGATATTCTCTGGTCGTGTATTCAAGAAGTACACCTATACAATCTTTTTCAATACAAAGATCGGCATATTTTTTGTCCGTATTATACAATTGGGAGCAATCACAGGTCTTCTACAGTTTCGGTGTTTTCTCTTAACAGAGTGAAGTATGACACTGCGGTACTCAAGACCTGAAACAGATAAATTAACGAGAGTTGTTACACATTAGAAATTTTAACCCGAAGAAGACTGCGAAGCCATTGTAGTGACGAAATGTGAAAACATTTTATTGCAGAAGTATTTAATTTGCAAGCATTGCATGACTTGATTCTCTCTTATTTTCGCGTGCAGACTAAATTAACCGAAACAATCGAATGTTACAGATTACAATATAAATTCAAGCAACATGTACAAAATTCTTACTTGCATTATTCAGCGGCAAACGTATCGCTAATTGCGAAGAAACTAAATATGACTTCTTTTATAGAAAACATAATACCACATATTTGCAATTACAATTACGCTGGGGATCATAAAACGGGGAATTAATGTGTCTCATTGTCCGATGGAAATGCATTTCTTACACAATTGATCAACGCTCATCAATAAATAATCAGTACTCGAAGCATAAAGATTCAAAAGACTATTTAGTGAAGTCCCTAGCGAGACTTGCAAGGACGAGGTAGAAAATAAAGAAGGCCGCGCAAAGTCTTTGCAAACCATACAAAAGAAATCTTCGATAACTAGATTGCCCGCCAAACCTTAAGCCTATCGCTTTCCCTACAGAATTTGCGTTACGAAGTGGAGTAGGTCGATGACTCCATCCACTTTGCCATTCTCAGTTTGGGCATCCGCACTGGAGATCTCACTACATACCCGTTAGAGTTCTGCAACGGGCGGGTTTGGCCTAGGGCTCTTGATACCCGGTGACCCGGGTACTCGGTTAACCGGGTGATACCCGGGTACCCAGGCGCTACCCGGGTCTGCGGGTAATCGGAAACCCGCGAAAAGTAAGAGCCCTAGTTTGGCCCGCCCGGCCCACGACTGTTTCTCGGTGTACCCGACCCGCCCGCACTTACATCGTCACTAGCCCGAAGAACCCGTGGCTGTCCAGCCCGTCCATACCCACCCGAAACGCCCGATCCGTCCGTGCCCGCTCTTTACAGAGACATTTCTCGCGCTTCACTCAATTTTCACTCTGACTTATTGTTACCCTCGAATGGAGAGTCAAACCTTGACAACTTATTTATTATTAATGTGTATTATACTTATCAACTATATGTAAATAACAGAAGTTAAAATACAAATAAATGTAAGAAATTAAAAAATTTAGATTTAATTTATGTTTTTTACAAAGAACAACATTGTAGTAGAAACATATCAGACAATTTAGAAATACAGTATATAAAAAATGCAGCTGACCCCGATGAATAGAGGAAAGGCGCAAATACGGACATGGACAGGTCGGATACGTCGCACGGCTGGCAACAGTTTCGGGCTTGACGGGCGGGTAGAAATGAACCGCTATCGCGTCTTGCCCGACGCGGGCCAGGCGGGCCGGGTGAGTCGCAAAACGATCGGGTAACGGGCGGGTTGACTCACGGTATACCCGCCCGTTGCAGAGCTCTAATACCCGTACACTTACATCTGTTCATTACTAACTGAAAGGTGTACCGAAGAATTGACGTACTAACAAGTTAGTGAGTGTCACAATCAATTACCTTAGTGTACGTTTCAAGGGATATGGCGGAGAAACCACAAGCTGTCAGGTAGCAAGGCACTCTTGACCTAGTGATAACAAACAGCAGGTCTTTACGCAGCATCCTACCATGCTTATCCATTGGTAGACGTAACCATGGGGCCTCGTACATGGAAGCGGCAACAGCCGCACTGTCTCGCATCAAACAGTCGCAACCGTATGTAAACATGAGCAACTGGACTGTGCAGCCGGTTAGGTGGAAAATGAAAGTAACTCGCCTCGCAAAGGGGGCGTCTGCCTGCAGAACGTAATATATTTCGAGTCTAAATAAATGACGCAATAATAGATTCTACGCTAACATAGAATTACGATTACGACATAGAGTCTGTAGAAGAAAACACACTTTTTCCATAGAAAAAGTTCAAACAATGCCCAACGGCGGAAATAAAATTCTACTTTATTTTGCGTAGAGGAATGAAAATTAGGTAGAAATTATTTCATATATCATTAAGGCAGTATACCACCTTTGACTGCGATTTTGGAGGCGTTTTTCATGAATTTTTTTTGCATACAAAGAATGCGCAGAAACAAAATCGGTTTCAGTCATTCATTAATGTAACTTTAATCTGTAATTACACATTTTTTGAAACTGAAAAAGTAAAAAATAATCTCTTGTAGGTGGCGCCAAAATACACTCCTTTGGAGAAACATCGTTAGACGGCGTGTCAAATTCCGCTCTGTACGTGGCTCTTAGAAAAGAAACCTAAGAATGTCCCTATTAACAACAATATTGTTCAATGCTGTACGTAGGGATTTTACGAAATTTCGATTTTTAAGAAAATGGCGGCCATTTTAACGAAAAGGTCAATTTTTTAGGGTAAAAAAGTTTAAAAAAATTTATAAAATTGCGCACCAAAAGAAAAATAACAACGCTACAGCAAAAGTCCTACGTACATCGTTAGATTACACCAATCGGAAGAATTTTGCAAAGTTTCAAGTCAATCCGATGAAAATTGTAGGAGTAATCTGACACGCTGATTTGGAAAACATCGTTTCGAGAAAAACGCGTTTAAAGTTTTATATAGATTTATATATCTGCTCCAATCCGGTTTTTACACAAGAAAAAGGTTCCGGCCACCTTTCTAATGAATGAATTTCGATTCTATACACTTGAAAGAGTACTTTGAGAACAAAAAAAATTTCAATTTTTTTTAAGTGCAAAGGTGGTATCCTGCCTTAATCAGTAATGGCTGTCGCGTGCAAAACAATTTTCAATATTTTTGGATAATAGAGTCATTTAATACAAATCGCGGATTCATATTGAACAAAGACTGTTCTTTAATAATATAATATACACTCACCATAACTATCTGGTATCCGTCGAGGCAAATTAACAAGCTGAATATTACCACTTGCTCCAGCGCGAATAAGTTGAACACTTCCTCGAGCTTGTTACAAAACATGATTAACGCTTGATGGTATTGAACGGAGCTTCTGAATGCAGCGTAATAATTTTCTGAACAATCTTCATTACGCTTCTCTGCGTCATTGATGCTGTTCAAGTTTCTCAGTCTGTACTGTAGTATACGAAACTGGCAAGAGGCATGCAGACATATAACGCACAAAATGTTGTCGAAACAAAAGTAACACACGCCGACTTGTAACAGGAACGCAGACTGTGCGAATGTAGTATTCAAAATTAAACGCCTACTTCAAATCTAGGAATACCGGAGCTTTCGCTTTCACCGAGTGTAGTAATACCTGAATCGTGAAGAATATTTCAAAATATGGTGTCACGGATTCGATATCGATGTACATATTCACTGGAAGTTGCCTATCTGAGCCACTTTTTCCAATGTTCGCTACGACGAGAAAGCAAATAACTCAATAAATCATATTTCGGCCGTGTGAAATATTCTTGTCCGAAATTTAGTCACACTATAGGCCCTATAGTGTCAAATTCATATAGTGTTAGGAACGAAGTCAACTGGTCCCTCACGGATATAGTATTACTACTCAACGATATCGTGTGCCCCGATCATGCTTTATCCATTATTTTTCAGACATGCAATCTCTTAAATAGAGCACACTACCGCGGTATAAAATTAGAGATAGCAAATACCGCGATTCATGGTGAGCGAGGTGACCTTGGGTCATCAATCGATTTCGTTCTCCCCACAATTTTAGAAATTCGGGATATTCGAGTATTGGGATGAAATGCACAGATTCGTATAGGAATAGGTGGATGTCGATTGACTTACCTACAGCTGCGTTTACGACGTAGCTGATACACGTTGCTAGAGCGAAAAAAGTAAAGCAACAGATGTAGATGCTGCAGTTGCGTTTGCATGTGTCCACAGCTGCCTTCTCGTAGACATCGTATTTCGATTGCAAGAATTTCCGTTGCAAGTAAATGATTAAATTGAAGAACTCCGTTCTGTGGGCGAGTATGGTGAATAATTTGAGTAGACACAGCGCCAAGGTAGCCAGGTTGCATATGACGTAAAGCATGTCCTAGGAGGGAAAATATATGAAGTAGCAGTGCCGTATAGCAGAAATGTCTTATCTACATATATTAATAGCCTGTGTAGTTTTTGTTACTAATAATTATAAGTAGGTACTGGAAGTATTTTGAATAAGCTACTGCGATTTTGTAGTCTTCGAAATTATGGGAAATAATCGAGGATATATTTAAGGTTGCTCCAATACTTATGGGGACGGAAATATAGAGCATAGAGCAAGGAGAAAGTGCGCGATCATGACATGGGGTCCAAGCATCACCTTCGATGTTATAATGTACTAAGTGAAGTACGGAGTATCTAATATTTTAGTATGTTGAAAATGAAAGAGAAATCGCTACATCAGAAGAGTTATATTAGGTACATTATTTGCTCGTACTCTAAATTGATAACTTCTCTACGAATCACTCTTTGAACATTGTATTAGATAATTGAAGGCCTTGCAGCAAGAGGGGTGCAACTCCATCTTAACCAGTTTCGAGTAGACTGGAAAAGACTGTTTGAAGACATAAAAGAATAAAATTATTCTTGCGCCTGCTCGTCATCATTATCTGTGGAAATATCATCATCCGTATTGCACAAAACAGTGATGGGAGCAGGTTCAAAATTTGCAATAAATCGCTCATTCGTTATCGGATTTGCATCAAGCTTGCTCCACACATTGTAGATTTTTTTCTACGAATATTACGCGGCGTAACTTAAAAACTGTCATAAGTGGAGTTGCATCCCTCTTGCTGCGAGGTCTTCAATTCCACAGCAAACCGCTTATGCTTCGAAGTTGGCGGGATTTCATAAAATTGGATTATGACGCCACGTGAAATTGTGAAATTACAGGAGGTGGAAAGGTAGGCACTCGCCACCTCGGCTCTTTTGATTCTTCCTACGCTTTTCTTATGCCATTTCGCGACTTCGATCGGCGTATCTCTCCTCGAGGATATTTTGAGGAGCAGAGACGAGGCCTGGTGAGAGTCTACCTTAAAATTCACGTGGACTCTATCGTACTTGAATTTCATCAAAACCCCTCACATTTGGCGCAAACAAGTGGTTTATTTAACGTTGAAGCTTATTCCATTGGTAATCTGAACATACTAGCGACTACCTTGCATCACAGTTAAATTACTCTCTGCTTATAACAGACTCAGTACCATGCACACTTACGCTGGTATTGTCCAGGGAGTAAGACAAGTCTCTCACTGAAATCGCACTTGTGACAGCGACCGCGAAGATAGTATAAACTACCGTGCGGTTTCTGCGACTTAGCTCGACGTGATCAGCTGCTACCCAATAGCCAATGATCTTCAGAAAGCGCCTAGATATGGCAATGGACATGTCACCACCGTGCGCGAAAATCATGTCGATCTTCCAAAAACCGTATGGCCACTGGGGACATTGAACTCGCGCATGCAGTTCGGTATCTACTGCAGCGATGTAACGATGATGATCAGTTCACCGGGATGCCTTTGATCTATTGACATCCTTCAATACTTGATCCGTTGCGCACTGTATATTTATTGTTATTGGTAGTTGCACACCGTTATTTGGCGGGGACAGAAAACGTGAGACGATGCTGGTGAAGATGCTATTACTGCCCCTCTTGCTGCACGGGTTGCATAGGATTGATAAGTTATGCATGATTCTAGGGCGAGTACAGCGGAGCCTTCTGCGAACCTTAATAGCGTTCAACAGCTGTCTGTTACAGAGATATTTCGGTTATTGAGAGTTCACCGAATGGAATGCGTCGTGTAGAAATATGTAGATGTTGCTCTGTCGAAAGTAATCGGTGGATAGGATAATGTGTAGATGCGTGGTGATATCGAGTTTTTAATCTTCATTGCTTCTAATTCACGCGAGATGTGTATCTGTAAGGGACACTGAAGGGCTCGGAAGCTGAGATCTCGGGAGCATTGATTTTCAAAATTTTACCTTCTAAAATGAGTCACCTCTATACTTCTCGCTACTCACCGCAAGTTCAAGACACACTTTTGTAAGTAAATTCATCTGAAGTGAAATCTTCAGTATTTCGAAATACTATGGAATAAAGTGTGGCAAGTTCTACGACATTGGAAAACTGTTTTGCGAAATTATAGTCAAGCGCAAATAAAAGATTGTTGTCTATACATATCAAAGCATATTTAAACCATCTTGCAACCATTTTATTATATAGTTCTTTAAAGGGTAGCAGACAATAGGCAGATATCGATGACTTTTTTTCTTATAGCAAAATTAGAAATATATCTCTTTACATTGTTGTTGCCGATGTATGCAACGAATACAAGGAATTCATTACATTCTGTCCAAAAGGAGGCGCTGTTTATTTATTGTACTACACCGTCGGGTCGAATTATGTGTTTTCTAAGTCCACAGTGTTCTTCTTTAGCAGAGTGAAGTATGACATTGCAGTACTTAAAATCTGTAACATACAGGGCGAGTAGATCGTAAGGCTGTTCGAGTACTCGAATATTCAAGTAGCTTGAAGTTCGGACCGAGCCGAGACTCGGTTTCCGAGCCGAGCCGAATACCCGTAAAAACCGAGTAGCTCGAAAGAATCGATCGGCTCGATAAAACCGAGTAGCTCGAAAGAACCGGGCAGCCCAAATGAACCGAGAAGCTCGAATTTCTTCGAGCGGCTCGAATATACTTGGAGCAGATCGAAATTTTCGAGCAGACCGACTGTGTCGAGTAGCTTGAAGCTTGAAGCTTGAACGTTTCGGGCAATACGAATGTTTCGAAAATTTTAGGTTACGTTTGTCTACTGGAATGTAAATAATGGTTCTCAATAGGTAATGTGAATTATTAAAATGTAAGCTGTAAATGGAAATATTCTGTAACTTTTGAAAATAAGTACTAAATTCAAATCTTTCTTTATGTTATCTTTCTTTTCTTCTAACTTTTTTCTTTTTTCTTACTTTTTTACCTTCTTCGTATGGGTTTTACTTCTGTCGCGCCATTGTTAACACAGGGCGTTACCCGCTCATAAATAAATAAATGAATAAATAATTAAATAAATATAAATATAAATAAATATAAATAAAACATTTATTTAATTAAATAAAAAATGAGAAATTGATAAATTAATAATGCAAGGTTTACATATTCAAATGTTTACAAGTACTTCACGATTCTTTGTAATTACGCTATTTATGTTTATTTAAAATAAAATTTTTATTTAATTAAATAAAAAATGAGAAATTGAAAAATGAATAATGCAAGGTTTACATATTCAAATGTTTACAAGTACTTCACGATTCTTTGTAATTACGCTTATTTATATTTATCTAATTATTTATTCATTTATTTATTTATGAGCGGGTAACGCCCTGTGTTAACAATGGCGCGGCAGAAGTAAAATCCATACGAAGAAGGTAAAAAAGTAAGAAAAAATAAAAAAGTTAGAAGAATAGAAAGATAACATAAAGAGAAGTGTACGAATACGTTTATAAATATACGAAAAAGATGAAAAAAATAAAGATTTGAATTTAGTACTTATTTTCAAAAGTTACAGAATATTTCCATTTTCAGCTTACATATTAATTATTCACATTACCTATTGAGAACCATTATTTACATTGCAGTAGATAAACGTATCCTAAAATTTTCGAAACATTCGTATTGCCCGAAACGTTCAAGCTTCAAGCTTCAAGCTACTCGACACAGTCGGTCTGCTCGAAAATTTCGATCTGCTCCAAGTATATTCGAGCCGCTCGAAAAAATTCGAGCTTCTCGGTTCTTTCGGGCCGCTCGAAAAAATTCGAGCTACTCGGTTTTACCGAGCCGCTAGGTTCTTTCGAGCCACTCGGTTTTTACGTGTACTCGGCTCGGCTCGGCTCGCTTTTTTCGAGTACTCGAACAGCCTTAGTAGATCGACATACCAGTCTCAAGCAATTGAAACCTACAAGGGAAGTTAGGCTACTCGAAAATTCAGAAAATTATGCAACTTTCTGTGCAACTTGAATTAACGATTGATGGCGGTTTTACTGTGGCGAAATCTCTCACAAATTCATTACGAGGAACAAGTTTCTTTATTTTTCTTCGTTCAAATAGATGGGAATTCCAATGTTACAAGAGCAGAATACATTCGCTCGGTATTTGTAAAATCGTCTAATAAATTTGAACTTTAGCGGGAATGTACGAAACAGCTAAGGCATTGACGTATAATGAATGATTAATTAAATTTCTCAGGAATGAGAATAGATGCGTAACAAAAAGAAAAGAATATTTAACACTTACCCTAGTGTACGTTTCCAGGGATATAGCGAAGAATCCACAAGCTGTTATACAGCAAGGTAGCCTGCCCCTCATGGCCACGAGTAACAGGTCTCTACGCATCATTTTTCCATCTTGATTCATTGGTAGACGTGTCCACGGGGCTGCGTACATAGCCGTGGCCACATTCGTGCTATCATTCATTAAACAGTCACAACTGTACGTAAACATGAATAGCTGCGATGAGCATCCCATTATGTGGAACACAAAAATAAGACGCCTTGCAGTGGGTGCGTCTGCCTGCAAGATATTGCGGGCGTAAATGCATCGCATACTAATATGATATATAGAATATGCTATACAAACCGCATTTAAACCCTAAGTGTCTGACAGCTGTGTTAAGGGGTTATACCTAGTCAGGAGGCCGAAAAAAAGCGAATGTTTGCGAATTTTTTTTGGAAAAACGGAAGCACATATTTTCACAGAACTTTTTGCACTTTAAAGAGCAACATTTAAAGAACATTTGGTAATTTTTTTGTAGAAAAATAGATACGTTTTTAATAAAACTACAACGACATCCAAGAAGCCTTGTTAAAAACGGTGAGTAAGATATCTCAACAACCACTGCACCAATCTTTCTATAATTTTGTGAGCTTATTTTTTATATAAAAATCAATCGACTATCGTTCGCCTTTTTTTTTATGTATATTTTCGATTTTATTAACGAAAAATGGCCGTTTTTCGCGCGAAAATCAGGACTTCAAACTTTAAATAGCCGCCATTTTATTTTAAATTAATATTTCGAAAATTCCCCCTCCGTCAGTCGATAGATACATTAATATACTAACGAAATCTTTTTTGTTTTTTGATTTTAGATAATCTGGTTCCGAGTTGCAGTGCTCACCGCAAAACAACTTTTTAAAAAAGCCTTCTTGGATATCGGTTGTAACTTTATTATAAACATAAATATTTTTTTACGAAAAAATTGTTCAATCTTCTTTAAATGTTGCTCTTTAAAATGCAAAAAGTTCTGTGAAAACATGTGCTTCCGTTTTACCAAAAAAAATTCGCAAACATTTGCTTTTTTTCGGCCTCCTGACTAGGTGTAACCCCTTAATCGATGGATCAGTAGCAGGGATCGAATGAAACAGTTAAAATTTTCAATGAACTATGAAATAACTATTATCTATTCTGTTCCGAGGGAACTGTTTTAAAATGCAGTGCATTAACTGGTGCCTTTATTCCGTACATTTTTTGTATATACAATTCCTTAAATAATACTACTTACAAAAATATTCCTAACTTTTATATTTTATACTTAACTATCTGTTCAAAAGTATACGATCATCTAGAACTTTTATTAATCAAATATAAAAGAACTGTTAAAACTGAACTCTTACCAGAAAGTTAAAGTGTTAATGCACAAAGGTAATTTGAAACGGAAAATAAATGTTTTAAAATTGGAAAGTTCGATAAATAACTTTTATTTATAAAAGCTAACAGTTTCATTCGACCTCTGATCAAAAGTATATCGGTACTTTCGATTCTTGAGGGGTCTCCTTGGAAAGATCAAAATTTCTTAAATTACCAAAGAAATCTATTAGCTTCATCACTCCACTGTTAATACAATACATACAGCAGAGCAATTGGCTAGAGCGGTAAATTCGGTTGAAAAACAAAATTAAAATCAATCTTAACATAAAAAACAGAAAGCTTCTATATGTTTGTGTGTTTGTCTGTCGCCTAAAAACTTTCGAACGATAAACTCTGGGATCACGAAAGGTGCCTCAGCTCATTATGCCTGACTAATCCATATGAATGTGACCATTTTCACAAAATTTTTTTTATAAAATCAGAATCTAAATTCCGAGCGAAGCCGAGTAGTAAAGCTAGTAAATTATAAACGTAATAATAATGAAAAGAGACGTATTATACATTAAAAAGTGTAGTATTATACTGTACGTACATGATATACTAACCATAAGTATCTGATATCCGTCGAGGCAAATTAGCATGCTAAAAACTAACACTTGGCCAAATGCGAATACGCTGAAAACGCCTTCAAGCTTTTTACAATACGCGATCAGTGCCTGATGCTGTTGCACGTGGCGCGTAAAGGCAGCGCAATATTCCCTTGCAGGATTCCCACTGTGATTTCGTTTGTTCTTCACCTTCTTCATGTTCTCTAGCCTGTACTGAAGTATACGGAACTGGCCAGCCACGTGTATAGTCATGATGCAGAGAAAGTTGTCGAAGCAAAAATAGCACAAACCGATTTGGTACATGAACAAAGCCTTCGCCGACATGTAACACACAATTCAATCAATTTCTGAGGGATAATTGAAATGTAAAATCAAGCTGTCTGCGTACATAAACGAAAGGTTCGCTTGTCGAAAGAGTCGTTCTGTTGTAATTACTTCTTCCTGTTATTCTTTCAATACGTTGATGTTAGAAGAAACTTGATTTTTTCTTTACATATTCTTTAAAGGAGACTGTTAATACCTGCAGTACAAATGTTATCTCGAAGTATGGGGTTGTTCTCACCAAATCCCCCCACATGTTAAATGGAAGTAACCGATCTGAGGCGTTCTTTCCGATATTTGCTGCAATAAGAATCGAAATGACTTATCCTTGCCAAGTAAGTTGAAAGGTTTCCACCACTTTGCGTGGTGGTATTTTTGGCCTATTATTTCACGCTTAATTTTGTAGTTACAGTTCCGAATATTGCTTTCAATTTAATCCCCGTTAAAATGGAAGTTAAATAATTTAAAAACTACCGAACCAATGTTTTCAAAATTTTGCAGGGGGTTTTACTATTGCGTAAAGATTCATTCCTCCAATTTTCAAAGATTTCCGCCGAGGTTCATCCTTAAATTGATCGACTCACCTACGATTGGGCTTATGACGTAGCTGACGAGGGTTGCGTGAACGAAGCAGGTGAAGCAACAAATGAAGAAGGTACAGATGCGTTTGCACCTGTTCAAGATCGTTCTCTCGTAGGAGTCGTAATTCGAGTGGAGAAATTCCTGTTGCAGATAAACGACCAATTCGAAGAAATCTTTTCTGTGTAGAAGCAAGGTAAATAGCTTGAGTATAGCCAGCATCAGCGTTAAAATGTTGCACGCGATATAAAGGCAGGTCTACGAACACAGAAATACAGAACGTTGATGCGACAGGCTGAAACTGTTAACGTATGCAGGCATGAAACACTTTCTGATAGTGTATCAAGCAGGTAAGTAGCAACAGTAGCGAGTGCTCGCGTAGATCCCGCAGAAGACTTTGCTATTTCACTTAACACTTTGAGTGGCGTCGGCGTGCTTTCACGTTGCTAAGTTGCGGGGCCCAGTGGAAAACAGGCACATGCCACATATGCATAAATTTTCGTTGCTTTGCTATCATTTATTCGTTGCTGCGATGTAGCGTAATTCACCACCTCCAAATATAATAGTTCCACCGAGCAGAATCATATTAAATTTTCTTCGCGCTGGGAAAAAACAAATCCGTCGTGGAAAAGGGGCCCATTGATACTTTGGGCCCTAAACACTCGGCCCATTGAGAACACGTGACCTAATAAAATTAACTTTGCAGCTAAAATGTGATAACAGTCATCAGTTACCATCTAACTCAAGAACCGTCTCAAATAATTACAATTTTGCTCATCTTGCTTCCCTCTAAAACCATAAACCGCTGGCATGTCACTGTTTCCCACTGGGCGCCTCAGTTCCGGGAAGCCTCAAAAGTATTCTGCGGGTGTCCCCGAATGTTTATTCAGGGCGAGTTAAGCGAAACTTCCTCGGTAGAAGCGATCGCTCGGAAAGGCTTGGCCGCCTCCAAGGGACATTGCTCAAAACCTTGCACCGCCCAAAATCTTAACTCTAATCACTCCAATTCGAACACTTAATGGAATCTATATGTTGGCACACTCACGCCAAAGTCTCCCCAGGTGTAATAAATGTCTACCACCATGGTCGAACCCATAAAAAGGAACCCCACGATCGTGTAAGCCAGCACGAGATTTCTGTACCGTTGCTCGGCGCGGTTGCCTCCCATCCAGAAGCCGGAGGCTTTCAAGAAAACGGACGTAAAATTGACAGAGACGTCGCCATGTTCCAGTGACTGGATGTTCAGCTCAGACATTGAACTGCACGTAGAAACTACTGGTGTGTATCGATTTTATTGCTACGTATCAGGGCTCAGTCGATCCAATACCAAATTTCTTTGATCTACCGGCATCCTTTTATTCGCCGGTTGTAGACTTTGTATTTACTCTTTATTGGCATCCGCATGTCCGCTGGATGGTAGAGGAGCCGTAATATTATATATATGTAGACGTAATTGACGCTCATCTTTCCAGGAACAATGTATAAGGTTGGTAAGTTATGCATGATGCCGGGGACTGTACGACGAAACCCTCTGTGAACTCAGTGCCCACTAACAGCTGTTAGGCTGCGTTCAGATCTGAGCCGAGCCCCGAGCCGAGCACGCCTAATGCCAGTTTCCGACCTCTGCGAGGCTAGATTCTGTTGTGGAGGAAGATTTTTTTGCTGCGTTTAATGCGAACTGTTCAGAGGATAATCTGTGGATCAGTCGCAATGCAAGTTACACGCGAGGTGCTGATAGGAGAGGAATACGTATGACAGTGCTTGATACTGGTAATACAATACTCTTTGAGCAGTTGAATGCAGAGCACGAATTTCCGCTAAGGTGGTAATTGAAGTGAGCGTTATTCCTGTATTAAATATGTGGTAAGTATTTAATCAATTATTTTTATTTATCAGGCACTTTAGATAATGTATCAGTGATTCAGTACTCACCATAGTAGATACTCGAATTCACACTGCAAAAACAACTTAACATTCTTTTGCCACGATTCAAGTGATGAGAAACATAGAAATACTACTTTTCGTTTCCTTCGTTCTGTCGTCCCTAAAATTATTTTTGTGCTAAATTAAAAACGTCCCAATCGTGGAAGTTCAAGGATAAATTACTAACCAGTGCTTATCATCGGTAGATTTTTAAAAAAGATTGAGGAATGGCAGCATAACCACATACCAGATGGTTTTCGATAACTTCAAACGCGTGTAGAAATATTGGACCACGATGCCGAGGTGTTTTCGAATCTTTGAATGGATTCTGAAATATTAGTAAATAGTCATGAAATGTTTTCTAATTCACACAACCGAATGGTTGGAATACATACGTACCCCAGAATATTTGAAATAGGCCCACCGTAATTGAACTACATGTTTTCTCGGGAAGGTAACACGAATCATATGTATATTCACTAATTTTTTATTTCAACAGATCTGATACGTTCTTGACATTATCTTTGCTTGTGTGTGTGGCAGCTATAATTTTACGGTTTATTTACTAAACAACGGTCTTCTTCATCTATGTATGAACAATGCCCGCGTGTGTGCACTACGCAATTTAAACAAATTAAGAATCAGCCACATCCTCGGTGCGTTGACTTATTAGCGTGAAGTACGACGCTGCAGTTTTCATGACCTGCAAAAGATGAATTTAATGAGTTAGATATCTGGTAGGAGTGCGAAGTAGTAAAAAAATCAGCAATCATACTAAAGCGACGCCAAATTACGGTTCTTCTAAATAAGCAATTGAACACAATGTTGATATGAAAGCCAATTTCGATTGAAACTTTCTTATAATACAAATTAGTATTTTTAGAACAAAAGATCGTACATTAATATTCAGTGAATCGATAAGTGAATAGTGAATAGCAAGTACAAATTACACGAAGCAATTAATGTAGGAATATAAAAAATAAAAAACATTTAAGCAAATAAAAAAAAAATAAAAAAATTCAATTTTCTAATAGAAATTCTAATAGAAAATTCTTGACACAATGTTTACCATAGTGAATGTCTCCAGAGATACGATGAAAAATCCGCGGGCTGATAAACAACATGGTGTACTAGATCTCATGATCACAAAAATCAAATCTTTACGCATCATCTTTCCATGTTTATTCATTTGCAGACGATACCATGGCGCGGCGTATATTGCTGAGGCTATCTTCGAACTTTCTCGCATTAGGCAATCGCAACTGTAGGAGAACATGAACAATTGCGATATGCAGCCCGCTATGTGAAATACAAAAATAAGGCGCGTGGCAAAGGATGCGTCCGCCTAGAAGACAAAACGTGTCGCCAGTCCATTGTAATTATGTACAACATGTTCTAATGTTTCGTTGGATAACTAATAAATTCTAATCAAAATTGAACATTCGTCGGCTAATCCGCAACAAATTTCGATAGGCGGCTGATTGAACAGAATAATTTTATTCGACCGACATTTGGATAACATGTACTGACCGTCAGAACCTGATAGCCGTCGAGGCAAATCAACAGGCTAAACATTAGAACTTGCCCCAGTACGATTAGATTGAATACCTCTTCAAGTTTGCCGCAATACGCAATCAAAACTTGATGCTCTTTAACGTATCCTTTAAATGCAGCGTAATATTTATCTGCGCAATACGGAGAACATGTATACGGACTTTCTTCATCCTTTGCATTGTTCATGTGCGTCAGTCTGTACTGTAGTATACGAAACTGCCCGGCGGCGTGCAGATTCATAATGCATAGAAAATTGTCGAAGCAAAAGTAGCAGACACCGATTTGGTACAACGATAACACCTGTTCCAATGTGAAGTCCGAACTTCGATTATTTTTATAATTATACAGTTCTGGAGAATTCGAGTGGTGTAAGCCAAATTTGTATATTTTCTACACTGGTACATTTTATCACACCTTAAGTATGAATTGCCACAAAGCAAGGTACAATTGAAAACCTTGCGGCAAGAGAGGTGTAGCTCCACCTTTACCAGCTTCGAGTAAATTAGAAAAAAGTGTTTATAAAATTATTGCTTTGACTTAACATTAAGAAAGAGAACACTAATTGGAGAATATATATTTTCACGCAATAAGAAGTAGTTATTGAGTTGATAAGTTTTTATTTCTATTTTTTGACGAGTTTTTCAAATCTGGAGCTGCCCAAAAAACAAAAATATTGCGCTAAACAGTAATGGGTGTAAATGAAGGATTCGCATCAAACCGTGCACCAAACAATGTAGATTTTTTTTTAATTAAAATACACGTCATTACTCAAAAACTGTAAAAAATGGGGTTGCAACCCTCTTGCTGCAAGGTCCTCAATTGACATACACCATCCCTATTCTTCCTAACTCGGCAATGCCACTCGAAATGTAGGAAATTTGTAAACCCTAGGTAGGTATCAGTCCACTCATTTTGTGCGGCTACTTGTTCTGAAACGCGTTACTTTTCCGCACGAATGCTTAAAACGGCACAAAAAGTGTTAATACCTGTACAACGGAGATTATCTCAAAATACGGCGTGACAGTGACCGGCAGGTTCCACCACAATCTGAATGGAAGTATTCTGTCTGTCTCGTTTTTCCCAATATTTGCTACAACATTAAGAACACTCCATTTCATTCGGTGTGCAAAATGTACGCAGTACGATGTTCTTAAGGGTCAGTGTGAGACTTGTGAGATATGAGTTTCGACGTTATAAAATTCCAACGAAAATTTTACCTACAAAGGGCAGCGTCAGTTTACAGTAATGACTTAATGAAACTGCAAAACGAATAGTCGCATTGACATAATATGTATGCACCTATGAAGTGTGTATAATATAATTTATTTTACTAAACGCGTATAGTTATGAATTATTTATTTAGTGTGTCAGCAAAATGGATTTTTTTGTAAATTTTCAAACATTCAATTATTTTCAAAACTTTCTGTTGACTTGAATATACGGACTTACCCACGACCATTCTTATGACGTAACTAGCAAGGGTTGCTTGAGTAAAGAAAGTAAAAAGGCTAATGAAGATGAAGCAAGTGCGTTTGCAATCGTTGAAAATTGTTTCCTCGTAAACGTCGTAATTGGAGCGCAAGAATTTCCGCTGCAAGTAAACAACTAAAGTAAAAAATTTTTTTCTGTTTAAAAACAGGATAACAATCTTGAACAGAGACATGGATAGGCTTAAAATGTTGCACGCTATGTAAAGACAGTCCTGCGAACACACAAATGTGAAGTACGATTACAATGATCCGAAAGTTTCACTGCTGCTAACAATTTTTAATAATTCTAAACAAACTCACGGCAATATCTTTTCGGGAGTGATAGAAGTCGGTGGTCTGACAGTAGACACCGAAAAGGATCAGACTGATAGTGTACAATAACGTGATATTCCTGCATCGTTGCTCAACATCATCAGCAGCCATCCAAAGACCGGAAATTTTCATAAAAATTGACGTGAACGTAATAGAAATGTCGTCATGGGGCGTCAACATGCTATTGAATTTCTGTGTGACCGGCTCTATCATGTAAAATCAAATGAAGACCCCTGTCGCTTTGATCTAGTCCCGTCCTCTTATTTATCGCTAATACATACTCTTCATAGTTATTCTTTCTGCATTCGCGTCTACTTCTTTCATAGAGAAGAACGTATTACGTCCAACACGCAGGTGTAATTACAACCCTTCGTGCGGGTTTCAATGTATATGTTTGATGAAGTATGCATGACATTGCGAATAGTGCTATGACACCCTCTGTGAAACAGAACAGCGACTGGCAGGTGTGCCTCCGTGGGAAAGGGAAATATTAAATGCAAAGTGTAGAACGTCTCTGAAGAATCTTTCCCGCAATTTATTTTGACCTCTATTCGATCATGAACTCGCGAAGAAGGCAGTCGGATGTGTTGAGATACTTGTTCGTGGATGTGAATTTTTTCTCCTCTCTTCTACGTAAAATCATTCTGCTAATTTTTTGTGACAAAGTGGTCGGCGCCCTCAGGGTTGAGGAATTCAGATATCATTTGAGTGGATACCAATGTGCCATACAAATGTGTATTTGCGACAATTTACGTACACGTGGCAGGATATAAAGAGATTCTATTGTTGTGTCATTCAAAGGTAATTGTATGGTACTTTCTACCTGAATATTGTTGTAAAATGAATTATCAGGATTATGCACAATTGTGAAAATTGAATGAGTGGAATGTATCGCGATTTTGCTTAGTGGACGTAAATATTAACGTAAATATTATCAAAATTTTTGTGATAAAATACATAGCAATAGCATGTTTTATTGCCTATGTTCCTTTGTATCACGAAGACATCACTTGTGTGCTACATCAAAGACGTCTGTTGGTAACTCACCAATATAACACTTATTAAAATACACGTAACTGGATCCTAACGTTGAAGGACAAATTACTAACCAGTGCTAATGAAAATGTCGAAACACGTGTCTCGTAGCACAGATAAATCGTCAGTGGTATAATTGTAGACAAGATTGAAGATTAGGCACCATAGCCACATTAGGCATACATCCGAGAAGTTCGCACGTATTTGGGCACGCATGATAGGACCCTAAAATAATAATAAATGGTCACATAAAATTTTCTATGTTGATACAAAAAATTGCTTTGTACCGTTAAGGAACTAGTTTCTGATCAGTTTAGAAGGTTTCCCGCTTTAATATTTATTTTTAACCTAATGAAACATTAAACCATAGACTTTTTTTATACTAAAAGTTGAATTAATGTTTAAACTCCAAGGAAAAATTTTAAAAAGTTGAAAATAAATATATAATTTAAATACTTATAAGGTATGGAATAATAAGGTGACTAGGAACTAGTTTTTAATCGTCTAAAACTAACAATACTAACTGCTTTCACAGACAACACATATATTTTTGAATTATCAATTTTTATGTTAGTAATTATTTCAAACGATTATTTATTGACATAAACTCAAAAGAACGATTTATTTCATGAACTGATAAAAAATTAGTGCCTGATCAAGAACTAGTTCCTTAACGGTATACGTACCAAAGAATATTTGCCGTTCGCCCACGGTAATTGAACTAAATGTTTTCTCAGAAAGATAACACGAGTTATATAAATATTCACAAATTCTTTATTATAAAAGATCTAATTTTTTCTTGACATTATCTCTTCTCGTGTATGTAACAGCTATAATTACATTTTATTTTGAAAACACCGGTCTCCTTTTTTCTATGTATTAACAACGCCCACGCGTGGACATTACACGATTGGAACGAAGTTAAGAATCAGCTACACCCTCGGTGCTGTGCCTTAATAGGGTGAAGTATGACACTGCAGTGCTCAAGACCTGCAAGAATCGAAACGAAAAAATTATATATCTAATAGCAATTCAATATATGGACTATCGTCATCATAGTGGTCTTCAAGGTGCATTAATGATTACGATAAATTCGGTAGACGTACCATGAACACTTACCACAGATTATGGTGTAAAAATATGAATTGAACATCAACTACAATCTAATGGGCCAGGATATCTACCACTGATTACCTTAGTGTATGTCTCCAACGTCACAGGAAAAAATCCGTAGGCTGTTAGGCAGCATGGCGTCCTAGATCTCATTGCAACAAGGATCAAATCCTTTTGCAGCATCCTTCCTTCCTTATTCATCGGCAGATGCATCCACGGTGACGAATACATTGCTGTGGCAATATTCGCGCTTTCGTGCATTAAACAATCGCAACTGTAGGTAAACATGAATAGCTGACTAAACGAGGTCAATAAGTGAAATATAAAAATAATCCGTTTTACAATATTTTCATCCGCCTAAAAGACAAAATATATTGCGAATGCAATTTAATGATACACGAGATTGTGCGTTAATATAGTAAGTGGAACCCACTTGACACTATAAGAATAGATTCAATACACCGGAGCCTCTGTTGTTGTTGCATTAGTTCATAATGGACTATAGCTAAATCAATTCACTTAAGTAGTTTCTGTTGATTACCTTTACTCTTCTATATTACCACTTTGTGGTACTCTGAGTATGTTTTTTTCTATAAAAAAAATGCGTAGTAAAAATTGCAAATGGTAATGGCAGATGGCAGTTACTGTTGGAAATGTTTCGATTGCCAAGAGAATCATGTGGAAACTGTGTAATCAGACAGCTGAACGTGCCCGTTGTGTGGAAGCCGTAAATTGACAGCATACGTCGCAGACGGGATTCCAATTTGTATAAACTCAAGATTGCCAACAGATCTGAACAGCATCTGGAAGTTCCATGACAAAAACTCTACAAGATTACATGCAAATCGATGGTGAGCATTGTGAGAGCTTCATCCAAAAGGTAAGCAAATGTAAAGTGATTAGAAACGAAAATGTATCGATAGGACTGGATCACAGGTTTTATACGACTCATTTTGAACACTTTTCAAATTTGAATTCATCCCTATAGTAGGTTCCACTTCTTTGTAAAAAAAAATAGTTAAACTACATTATTCTAATCGAACAATATTTGTAAAATATGCACCAACCGTAAGAATCTGATATCCATCGAGGCAAATTATTAGACTAAACATTAGAACTTGTGCCAATACCATTGCACTGTATACTTCATTCAGCTTGTCGCAATACGCAATCAATGCTTGATGCTCCTTAACGTATCCTTTAAAAGCAATGGAATATTTAGCAACGCGATACGAAGACGTGACATTCGAAATTTCTTCCTTCTTGTTTATTTGTGCATTGTTCATGTGCGCCAGTCTGTACTGCAGTATACGAAACTGACTAGCCACGTGCAGATTCGTAATGCATAGAAAATTGTCGAAGCAACAGTAGCAGACACCGATTTGGTACAACGCTATCACCTGTTCCAATGTAAAGTCCGAACTTCGATTATTTTTAAAATAATTCCGTTCTGGGGAATCGGATTAGTGAAAGCGAAATTTTTATGTTCTCTACATACTGTTTATCACATCTTATGTATTAATTGCATTAAATCCAGACACAATTGACACACGTCACTCCAATTATTCGTAATTCGTTAATGCCACGCGAAATGTTAGGGTACCAGTCTGCTCATTTTGTTTGGCTGTGCTTAAACCCACATTGCACACGCGGGGCATGACAGGCCAAAGTGAACAGTTCCCATGATATTGAAAAAGATTCAGATAACCATGACCCGCCGTGTTACAGAGATATTTATTCAGTATATTATTTTGTTATAAATATTTTTCTTAAAAAAGATTAAGCTCAATAGATTACGCGAGGCCACAAATATTGTTCTTTCCAAAATATCCATGCATACCTCGATTTGGAGATTTTTTAGATATGGGCCTGTGAGGCCCAACGTGTGCAATGGTATACCTAATTTGAATTTATTAAATACATTGTGTCTAAGATCTTCACGAATTTAATATCGTTCTCAGACGCGTCACTCTTACACGCGAATCCTTAAAACAGTATAAAAAATGTTAATACCTGCATGAAGGCCGTTATCTCAAAGTACGGGGTGACAGTGAGCGGCAGGTCCACCCATGTTCTGAATGGAAGTATTCTATCCGACGCGTTTCTTCCAATATTTGCTAGAACATCACGAACAATCCATTTCATTCGGTGCGCATAATTCCCGCGTTTAAAGGAGGGTGGAAAAGTATAATTTATTTTACTAAAGGCTTATTTTCAAAGATTCAATTATTTTCAAAACTTCTGTTGACTTGAATATATGTATACATATATAAAGACTTACCCACGATCGGTCTTATCACGTAACTAGCAAGGGTTGCTTGAGTCAGGGAAGTAAAAATGGTAATGAAGATAAAGCATGTACGTTTGCATTCGTTCATAACAGTTTCCTCGTAAACGTCGTAATTGGAGCCCAAAAATTTCCGCTGCAAGTAAACTATTAAAGAAAAAAATTGTTTTCTGTGTGAAAGCAGGAGAACTATCTTGAATAGAGACATGGATGTGCTGACAACGTTGCACAAGACGTAAAGACAGTCCTGTGAACACACAAATGTAAAACTCGAATACAATGAGCTGGAAGTATCACTGATGTTAATAATTTTTAATAAATCCAAACAAACTTACGCTAATATCTTCTAAGGAATGATAAAAATCGGTTGTCTGAAGGTAGACACCGAAAAGGATCATACCGATGGTGTAAACTAACGTGATGTTTCTGCGTCGTTGCTCATGATCGTCAGCAGCAATCCAAAGACCGGACATCTTCAAAAAAATGGACGCTATCATAAGTGAGATGTCGTCATCAGTCGGCAACATTGTACTGAATTTCTATGCGCCGGGCTATATCGTGTAAAATCGAACGAAGACCCCTGTCGCTTTGATCTAGTCCCGTCCCTTTATTTATCGGCAATACTCTTCATAGTTATTCCTACTGCATTCGTGTCTACTTCTTTCATAAAGAAGAACGTATTACGTCCAACATGCAGGTGTAATTACAACCCCTCGTGCGGGGTAAAATGTATATGTTTGATGAAGTATGCATGACATTGCGAATAGTGCTATGACACCCTCTGTGAAACAGAACAGCGACTGGCAGGTGTGCCTCTGTGGGAAAGGGAAATATTAAATGCAAAGTGTAGAACGTCTCTGAGGAATCTTCCCCGCAATTTATTTTGACCTCTATTCGATCATGAACTCGCGTAGAAGGCAGTCGGATGTGTTGAGATACTTGTTCGTGGATGTGAATTTGGTTAAACTCGGGATCCCAGTTTCTTGTGCTCTTAAAACATTGCTGTTCCATGTCTTCCCTTCGTTCTTTTTCTCTTTTCTTCTACGTAAAATCATTCTGCTAATTTTTTGTGACAAAGTGGTCGGCACCGTTACGGATGAGGAATTCAGATGTCATTTATGTGGATACCAATGTGCCATACAAATGTGCATTTGCGACAATTTACGTACACGTTGATGGATATAAAGAGATTCTATTTTTGTGTCAATCAAAGGTAATTGTATGGAACTTTTTACCCGAATATTGTTGTAAAATGAATTATCAGGATTATACACAATTGTAAGAATTGAATAAGTGGAATGTGTCGCGATTTTGCTTACTGGTCGTAAATATTAAAGTAAATAATATCATAATTTTAGTGATACAATACAAAGCAAAAGCACATTTTATTGACTATGTTCCTTTGTATCACAAAGAAATCACATGTGTGCTACATCAACGCGTCCATTTGTAACTCACCAATATAACACTTATTAAAATAAAGGTTAACTGGATCCTAACGTTAAAGGATAAATTACTAACAGTGCTAATGAAAATATCGAAACACGTGTCTCGTAGCACAGATAAATTCGTCAGTGATATAATCGTAGACAAGATTCCAGATTAGGAAGAATAGCCACATTAGCCATACATCCGAGATGTTCCCACGTATTTGCCCTGCTGGAACTGCCAGTTAGAACCGCATAATAAATTTTTTAATCCGGATTGATGCGGTTTTCTTCCCATAAAATCCAGATTGAACCAGATGAAATATTTTCTATCAGTTTCAAACCGGATATGCGTATAGAAATCTTAATGGTATCTATCTGCATTTCCTAGCACAATTTGTCATCGGTTCTGCTCGGATTTACACGAAGTAACTCGCATATTACTAGTAAACTTCTTGAGTAACTTTGTTCATTTTGTAAGCGGTTGGAAATCCAGAACCAAACCAAAATTGAATCTATTGGCCTTTGCAAGTTATTTTGCTACCAGTTCTTACACAGATTTGTATATCGTAACGTAAATGCATGTTCAAACACACATATTTCTGGATGAAATCGATTCAAATTTTTAGTTGTTTCTAAGTAGAATCTAGAAGTGTAGATCAAAATTCAGATGATACTCATCAGTTTTTCCAAGTCATTTTACTACCTGGTTTTATTTGTATTCGCAACACATTAATGGTCACTCGACCGATTTACTAAAGGTTATCAAGGAGTCATCGAATAACCGTTACACCACTTATACCGTGAGTTGAGGTTTGATATAATTTTATTCTTAAACCTACTATATCAAGAGATTCTACCGTATCAATCTTGCATCGAAGTCTTGATCACGGAGCAAGCTGCCTCGTTAGCTCGCAGCGCCGATTTTATGTCTCGCGGCGCACATCGCTGCCGCGAGAGGAGTTACCAGTATCGCGGCCACCTAGCGGTGTTCGAACCAAATCAATTATTTCGAAGTATGAGTTTCGTAAAACCGGAAGGAACCGCATTAATTTTCTATCCGCCAATGCATTGGAAACCGGGCTAAATTTTTCCTCTTCGAACCCCATAAGCATTCCGTGAATTATTTGCTCTGCCAATCCGGATCGCGACGGACTCGAAAGAGCTTGTGGATTTCCAGATTGAATCCGTAAGATTTTTCATCCGCAATTTCAGATACGCACCTTCCGATTTTATACAAATGGCAATTGCTGATAGAAACTGATCAATTTTGGACCTGCAAATCCTGTTTCATCCATCGATCTGGATATCCGCATTGAACCGGATTCTTTTTTGAACTGCCAAAAATCACTGCTTGGAAATCCAGGTACTACCGCATTGCACCAGATAGATCCAATTCAAAATTCAATGCGGTTCTAACTGGCAGTTCCAGCAGGGCATGGTTACATTTAAAAAGACTCTGAAGTATTAATGAATAGTCATATATAATTTTCTAAGATGATACAAGAAATTGCTTTGTATACGTACCAAAGATCATTTGCAGTTGGCCCACCGTTATTGAACTAAATGTTTTCTCAGAAAGATAACACGAATTATATGCATATTCCCAAATTCTTTATTATAAGAGATCTAATATTTTCATGACATTATCTTTTCTCGTGTATGTGACAGCTATAATTATGTTTTATTTAGAAAACACCGGTCTCCTTTGTCTATGTATTAACAACGCCCACGCGTGGACATTACATAATTGGAACAAAATTAAGAATCAGCTACTTCCTCGGTGCTTTGCCTTAATAGTGTGAAGTATGACACTGCAGTGCTCAAGACCTGCAAGAATCGAAATGAAAAAATTCTATATCAAATAGCAATTCAATATACAGACGATTGGACTGTTTAAACAGAAACAGTTGTAACAGAAACAGGCATAAAGTTGTTAAAATTTGCAAAACTAGTACAAGCTATTATTCTGTAATCTGCAGAAAAAGTAGTTTATCTGATGAAAAGTTGAGTACCATATTTCTAAAAATCAATAAGATATCGTCATCATAGTGGTCTTCAAGATGCACTAATGATTAGGTACGATAAATTCGATAGACGTCCCATGGACACTCGCCACACATTACGGTGTAAAAATATCAATTGAATATCAACTACAAATTACTCGAGACGGGGGATATAATAGCAAGTTAATGGCCCAGGAAATCAACCACTGATTACTTTAGTGTATGTCTCCAAGGTTACAGGAAAAAATCCGTAGGCTGTTAGGCAGCATGGCGACCTAGATCTCATTGCAACAAGTATCAAATCTTTTTGCAGCATCCTTCCTTCCTTATTCATCGGCAGATGCATCCACGGTGACGAATACATAGCTGTGCCAATATTCGCGCTTTCGTGCATTAAACAGTCGCAGCTGTAGGTAAACATAAATAGCTGACTCATTGAGGTCAGTAAGTGAAATATAAAAATAATACGCCTTTCAAAGGTTGCCTCCGCCTAAAAGACAAAATATATTGCGAATGCAATTTAATGATACACGAGATTGTGCCTTAGTATAGTAAGTGGAACCCACTTGACACTATAAGAATAGATTCAATACACCGGGGCAGCTATGTTTGTGTAGCATTAGTTCTGTATGTACTCCAGCTAAATCAATTCACTGAAGTAGTTACTGTTGATTATCTTTACTTTTTTATATTACCACTTTGTGGTACTCTGAGTATGTTTTCTCTATAAAAAATACTGCGCAGCAAAAATTGCAAATGGTAGTGGCAGATACTGTTGAAAATGTTTCGATTGCCAAGGGAATCATGTTGCAACTGTGTAAGTAATCAGACAGCTGAACGTGCCCGCTGGGTGGAAGCCGTAAATTGACAGCATACGTCGCAGACGGGACTCCAATTTGAATAAACTTAACAAGATTGCCAACAGATCTGACCAGGATCTGGAAGTTCCATGACAAAAACTCTACAAGATTACATGCAAATCGATGGTGAACATTCCCAAATAGCACAAAGACATCTTATGTACGTCCGAAGGACGTCCGTTCCGGACGTACTGTACGTTCGGAGAATGTCCCGAGAAGGTCCATATGTCCTCTTTACGTCCTCGTTAAGTTCTTTAAATGTCGTAGGAAGGTCCTATTTACAAAGTGGGACGTCCTGAGAACGTGCTGTGTCAACATTCTCAGAACGTTTTCCGAACGTCCGAAAGTAAAGTTAAATACGTCCAAAAGGCGTCTTAAAAACGTTTTGCAGATGGTTTAAAAGCGCCTTAAAGACGTCTTCATCAAGTCTGGGTTAGGACATTAAGAAAAAATAATTTGGCGGTGACGGGAATCGAACCCAGGACTCCCAGATTACGAAGCAACTGCTTTTCGCAACTACTCAAGACACTTCCTTGCAAATAATTCCAATTTCTAGGTATATAACGATTATTAATAGTTTATAAAAAATGTGCATTGACGCGAAATATTCTACAGAATATCATCATTCGACCTCTAGACTCATTGCTTAAAATTTTACATTCGTCTCAAGACAGATGTTTTAACGACGACTGAAGACAGACGTCTTGCAGACGTTGTAAGCTACCTGGGAACATTTCAGCATTTCAGCGTCTTCGTTGCACAAAAAAATAGCGCAAAGGCGAGGTTCAGTCGTAAGACTGTTTTGCAACCGAACCTGAATCATCTGCAAAACCTACAAGACGGTTGTTCTTCGAACATCTGAAATGTAGATCTTCTAAAGATTCACAAGACTTACGAGACGAATGTTCTCGGAACAGTCGAAATGTAGTCGTGCAAAATAATCACGTGACTTACAAGATTGTTTGATGTTTCTAGAACATCCGAAATTTGAGTCCCAAGAACGTGCGTAGGACTTAAGAAACGGACGTTCCTGGAACATCCGAAATTTAAGTCCTAAGAACGTCCGTAGGACTTAAGAAACGGACGTTCCTGGAACATCCGAAATTTAAGTCCTAAGAACGTCCGTAGGACTTAAGAAACGGACGTTCCTGGATCATCCGAAATTTAAGTCCTAAGAACGTCCGTAGGACTTAAGAAACGGACGTTCCTAGAACATCCGAAATTTAAGTCCTAAGAACGTCCGTAGGACTTAAGAAACGGACGTTCCTAGAACATCCGAAATTTAAGTCCTAAGAACGTCCGTAGGACTTAAGAAACGGACGTTCCTAGAACATCCGAAATTTAAGTCCTAAGAACGTCCGTAGGACTTAAGAAGTGGACGTAGGACGTTCGAATATAAACTGGACATGAAAAGGACGTCCTTGGGATGTGCGGTGCTATCTGGGAATTGTGAGAGCTTCATCCGAAAGGTAAGCAAATGCAAAGTGATTAGAAACGAAAATGTATCGAGTGAACTGGATCACAGGTTTTATATGACTCATTTTGACAACTTTCCAAAGTTGAATTCATCTCTATAGTAGGTTCCACTTTATTGAAAGAAAATAGTTAAACTGCATTATAAAATATGTACCAACCATAAGGATCTGATATCCATCGAGGCAAATCATTAGGCTGAACACTAGAACTTGTCCCAATATCATTGCACTGAATACTTCATTGAGCTTGTCACAATACGCAATCAATACTTGATGCTCCTTAACGTATCCTTTAAAAGCAATGGAATATTTATCTACGCGATACGAAGACGTCATATTCGAAATTTCTTCCTTCTTGTTCATGCGCGCATTGTTCATGTGCGCCAGTCTGTACTGCAGTATACGAAACTGGCCAGCCACGTGCAGATTCGTAATGCATAGAAAATTGTCGAAGCAACAGTAGCATACACCGATTTGATACAACAGTACCATCTGTTCCAATGTAAAGTCCGAACTTCGATCATTTTTATAATAATTCAGTTCTTGGGAAGCGGAGTGGGGTAAGCGAAATTTTTATGTTCTCTGTATATTGTTTATCACATCTTATGTATTAATTGCATTAGAGACACACACAATTTGACACACGCCACTCCAATTCTTCGTAATTCGTTAATGCCACTCGAAATGTTAGGGTACCAGTCTGCTCATTTTGTTTGGCTGTGCTTAAACGCACATTGCACACGCGGGGCATGACAGGCCCCAGTGAACAGTTCTCATGATATTGAAAAAGATTCAGATAACGATGACCCGCCGTGTTACAGAGATATTTATTCAGTAGGGTAGACCGGGGGCGGTAGTAACACTTTGACTTTGGAATACGATTACGCAAAAACTATTACAGTTACAACAAAAGTTTTTGTACGAAAATGTTACTTATTTATCTGACATTATTTGAGCCACAACAGTTTCACTGTATGTCAAGTAATATTCCGGTTATTAATAAAAAATGAGAAGCGGAGAAAGTGTTACAACCGTCCCTGACCCCGGGTCGGTTGTAACACTGCATGGAGTCCATAGTAGCACAAATATAACTTTACAAAATTAAAATATTTAATGATTTAAATTATAATAATAAATGAAAAAAGTAATATCTACATATAATAAATTATGTGGTATCGCAATTGTGGCAGAAATAAATGGCGTTTTGGCTGGTGCATTCTTCATCTGCTCAATCCTTACATTCAGTATATTGCACCCATTTTTCATTTGGTTTGCTTGTGCTATGCTATATGATTTCATGCAAATAAGACAATATTATTCGCCTTCTTTGTCCATATTCGGTTCTGTTGCGGTAAAACCGACCCCGACTGCCGTTGTTACAATCGCCCCCGACCATGCTTTTGAACTTAAATTATAAATTTAGACTAACGAGACGCTTAAAAGTGCCAAGTATCGATCAATATTAGTTTAAAAAAGGTCGAATTACAGATTAAAAAATCGAACAAGCACATATTTGCAAAGGGAGCGTTTATATTACAATTTTAAGTCAGTAAGGAAAAGTTACTTTAGGGTATCGAAAAGTTATTTTCTTCACTATCCATGTCTATTGCGTATCTGTACTCTTAGGGCATGGATGTGTATATTCCAAATGTCATTCTTCATCATATATCCAAAATTGGTGTTAATATCTATTATATGTTTTGAGATATTTAGCGTGTTACATTCGCCCCCCTGTTACTACCGCCCCCGGCTACCCTATTTCATTTTGTTCTAAATATTTTTCTTAAAAAAGATTAAGCTCAATAGATTACGTGGGGCCACAAATATTGTTCTTCCCAAAATATCCATGCATTCCTCGATTTGGAGATTTTTTAGATATGGGCCTGGAAGTGCCCAACGTGTGCAATGGTATACCTAATTTGAATTTACGAGTGCACTGTAGGATTAATAAATTCTGTCTATCAAAAGTATAAAAAATGTTAACACCTGCACGATGGACGTTATCTGGTAGTACGGGGTGGCAGTGAGCGGCAGGTCCCACCACACTCTGAATGCAAGGATTCTGTCTGACGCGTTTTTTCCAAAATTTGCTACAACATCACGAACAATCCATTTCATTCGGTGTGCAAAATGTGCGCAGGACAATTTTCTTAAGGGTCAGGGTGAGACTTGTGAGATATGAGTTCGACGGTATAAAATCCCAAAGAAAATTGTACCTACAAAAGGTACCGTCAGTTTATAGTAATTGCTTAATGAAACTGCAAAGTAAATACTACGTCGTATGGATATAATATGTACCTACATATTTTACCTATGTATTACTTCCCGCGTTTAAAGGAGGGTGGAAGAGTATAATTTATTTTACTAAAGGCTTATTTTCAAAGATTCAATTATTTTCCAAACTTCTGTTGACTTGAATATATGTATACATATATAAAGACTTACCCACGATCGGTCTTATCACGTAACTAGCAAGGGTTGCATGAGTAAAGATAATAAAAATGGTAATGAAGATAAAGCATGTACGTTTGCACCCGTTCATAATAGTTTCCTCGTAATCGTCGTAATGGGAGCGCAAAAATTTCTGCTGCAGGTGAATAACTAAAGTAAAAAATTGTTTTCTGTGCAAAACCATGACAACTATCTTGAATAGAGACATGGTTGTGCTGAAAATGTTGCACATGATGTAAAGACAGTCCTGCGAACACACAAATGTGAAACCCGAATACAATCAGCTGAAAGCATCACTGATGCTAACAATCATTAATTTTAATTTCGATTGTAGTTGAACTGCTTTGTTCCAAAATTTTCTTATTTTCAATCAACCGCATTTAATTTTAATTAATAAACCTAAACAAACTTACGCGAATGTCTCCAAGGGAGTGAGAAAGGTCGTCCGCCAGAAGGTAGACGGCGAAAACGATCCCCAAGATAGTGTAAAGTAACGTGATCTTCCTGCGTCGTTGCTCACGATCATCAGCAGCTAGCCAAAGACCGGAAATCTTCAGAAAAGTGGATACTACCGTAAGAGAAATGTCGTCACCAGTTGTCAACATTCTATTGGATTTCTGTGCGACGGGTTGCATCGTGTAAAATCGAACGAAGACCCCTGTCGCTTTGATCTAGTCCCGTCCCCTTATGTATCGCTAATTCTCTACATAGTTATTCTTATTGCATTCGCGTCTACGTCTGTCATAGAGAAGAACTTATTACCTCGAACATGCAGGTGTAATTACTTCCCTTCGTGCGGGTTGCAATGTATATGTTTGATGAAGTATGCATGACATTGCGAATAGTGCTATGACACCCTCTGTGAAACTGAACAGCGACTGGCAGGTGTGTTTCCTTGGAAAAGGGAAATATTAAATACAAAGTGTAGAATGTCTGTGAAGAATCTTTCCCGCAATTTATTTTGGACTCTATTCGATCATGAATTCCCGCACAAAGTTGTCGGATTTGTGGAGATACTTGTTCGCCTAAAGATGTGTGTCTGTGAATTTAAAACTTGTGTTTTTAAAACATTGTTGTTTCGTATCTTCAGTTCGTTCTTTTTCTGGTATCTTCTATGTAAAATCATCCCGATTTTTTGTGACAATGTGGTCGACGCCCTTAGCGATGAGGAATCCAGATGTCATTTATGTGGATATGTGGGATATGTGTATTATTGTGGAGGTGAAAAATATTGGCCCCTCATAGCGTGGGAGGCTAACCCTCACCATGCCGATTGCCTGCCTCGACGCTCCGTATTGGCCTACGCACACATTCGTAACTCACAACTATGTGAGTACTTAATTATTACACTAGGCATAAATAACTACCACACTGCTGCGTCACAGCATTCTCTTTACATTCCCTCACCCTTCTGCAGTCGTGTAATAGGGTGGCCCTTATTTTCAAACTGCGATTTCTTTTGGTCTCACCCCCTAATATGGTTCCATTTCATAAAAAAATAGTCCCTGAAAAAGTTTATTGCAATCGGACAACAGGAAAGGGTGCCGACCAGGCCTTGAAGAATAGAACTCATCAATGGTTTGAATTTGAAGAATTTCTCAAAAATGGTGAGCCCTATCGAAATTTTGTTCAAATAATATTAAAAGAGCATTCGATTTTCTACGATTAGTGTATACATAAATTTTTCGTGTTTCCAACCATTTGTTAGATAATAGCGTTTGAATATAGAGAGGTCCGCACTTCGCCCGTCCCACCTGTACGGCGCACAGTGGGGCAAAGTGACAAATTTTGTGTCAAAATCAAAGAACTTTTGATAGAAATGAGATAGAGCGATGATTTTTTTTGTTAAAGCTGAAACATTGCAGAATAAGGGAAAATTGCCGAGATTATGGTACGAACGTTTTTCACTGTGAAAATTTGTGTTAAACTTGAAATTTTTCAACAAAATTGTGATTAATCCAATACCATGCACGGTAGGATTTTTTTCTTGACATGTTGGACCTCATTTCCTGTAGATTTTGTCACGCTGATTTCAAATCCGTTCGCAAAATTTGTCTACTACCTCAGGATTTTGAAAAAAATCGATTTATGTGAAAGACTAATGAAATTATATTTTTTTCGTTGAAATGATTTGATAACCCACTGGTTTGAAGGTATACTGTATTCCCATATATGGAACACAATCAAAATAAGAATAATGAAGTATTTGAATGTTTTTAGTTACTTACAAAACACTTCACATCTCGTGATCACTTGACGTATCGTTGCCTGGTCACTGGCACTCTCTGTAGGCTGTGTGTGGCTGCAATGTAATTTAAATTAGATATCTATTTTCCATAATTATATTTTCATTTACACATGAAGTAAGGTAAGTATTTAATCTTTTTAACTTACTTCTCATCAACAACAAAAAAAAATATAAAAAAAAAACATTAATATAAATGAATATAATGTAAATGAAAATATAATTATGGAAAATAGATATCTAATTTAAATTACATTGCAGCCACACACAGCCTACAGAGAGTGCCAGTGACCAGGACAGCGATACGTCAAGTGATCACGAGATGTGAAGTGTTTTGTAAGTAACTAAAAACATTCAAATACTTCATTATTCTTATTTTGATTGTGTTCCATATATGGGAATACAGTATACCTTCAAACCAGTGGGTTATCAAATCATTTCAACGAAAAAAATATGATTTCATTAGTCTTTCACATAAATCGATTTTTTTCAAAATCCTGAGGTAGTAGACAAATTTTGCGAACGGATTTGAAATCAGCGTGACAAAATCTACAGGAAATGAGGTCCAACATGTCAAGAAAAAAATCCTACCGTGCATGGTATTGGATTAATCACAATTTTGTTGAAAAATTTCAAGTTTAACACAAATTTTCACAGTGAAAAAACGTTCGTACCATAATCTCGACAATTTTCCCTTATTCTGCAATGTTTCAGCTTTAACAAAAAAAAATCATCGCTCTATCTCATTTCTATCAAAAGTTCTTTGATTTTGACACAAAATTTGTCACTTTGCCCCACTGTGCGGCGTGACGTATTGTCTATAGGCGCGTAAATCGGCTTTAAATTGCGCGGGTCAAAAGTTGCACCCCTAATATGCAACTGTTAATTGAGAGCGAAGCCTCGGATCCCAAAACGGAAAAGGACTTTCCCATGTCTTCTTGCATGATCAAGATATTGCACGTTCTGGACTGTTCCTCAATTTTGAGACACCCTGTATATCACCATTTTGCTTATTAAGCACCCTTGACATTTTTCCAGCCTCCTTAATTAAAGAAAACAACTGTGCACTGTAGAACCGCAATAGTTGCACGAGAAACTCGGCGTTACATTGACAGATGTTTGGGAATAATTAAATTCGGAAGTAGATACGATATTTTCTTATATTAGAAAATTTCTTACACGTCGCTAGTTGTACCACGATAATTGGGCGAATCTCAAGCGCAGATTTCTAGTAACTATGGAAGTTATACAGTACTTGAATTGCGTTATTAATTAACTTTTTATTCTTAACCACTTACGGTTCGAAAGTGATATATCTGCATATATATCGTTGATTTTATCGTTTCCACACTCACACTACTATATTAAATTCTATATAATTTAGTCGATTTACAGTTTAACCTTATAGAATAACTTCAGACTTATTCTTCTTCTTAATAATCATTACAGTATGATTCAAGTTACTTACATGTCGAACACGTTCGATCGTAGATATGCCATAAAATATGTAAAATATTTTCCTTCGCCGATCGTCATACAATGCTACGTAAAGTATTATTATCAAAACTTTAGTGATAAAAAACATAGCCGAAGCACAACGTTTTATTTCCTAAGCTCCTTTGTATCTAAAAAAGTGTGCAAGATTAAAGACGTCAAATTGTAGCTAGTCAAAGTAACACTAGATTGTAACGTTAAAGGATAAATTACTAACCAGTGCCAATGAAAATATCGAAACACGTGTCTCGTTGCACAGAGAAATCATCAGCGGTATATTCTTAGGAAAGATTGATGATTACGAGGCATAGTCACATTACCCACTCGCCCGAAAAGCGCCCATGTATTTGGGCACGTATGAAATGAGTCTGAAGTATTAATGAACGGTCATATAAATTTTTCCAAGCTGATAAAAGAAATTCCTTTGTATACGTACCAAAGAACATTTGCAATTGGCCCACCGTAATTGAACTAAATGTTTTCTCAGAAAGATGACACAAGTTATATGCATATTCACAAATTCTTTATTATAACAGATCTAATTTTTTTTCTTGACATTATCTTTTCTCGTGTATGTGACAGCTATAATTACGTTTTATTTAGAAAACACCGGTCTCCTGTGTCTATGTATTAACAACGCCCACGCGCCGACAGTACGCAATTGGAGCAAAATTAAGAATTAGCTACTTCCTCGGTGCTTTGCCTTAATAGTGTGAAGTACGACACTGCAGTGCTCAAGACCTGTAAGAATCGAAATGAAAAAATTCTATATTAAATAGCAATTCAATATTAGGGTGGAACGAAATACAGGGGCAAAATATTTTTTTATTATTCATGACTTCTAATAGTGGGCAAAAGTTGCCTTTTATAATGTTATTTAAGCTGTGAAAGCTTGATCTTGATCAACGAACTTTTTGAGGTGCCGCAAGCCATTCAAAAATTCATATTCACTGATTGTGTGACATTTGAATGGCTTGCGGCACCTCAAAAAATTTGTTGATCAAGATCAAACTTTCACAGCTTAAAGAACATTATAAAAGGCAACATATGCCCACTATTAGAAGTCATGAATAATAAAAAAATATTTTGCCCCTATATTTCGTTCCACCCTATTCAATATATAGACGATTGGATTGTTTAAATGTAACAGAAACAGGCAGGAAGTTGTTAAAATTTGCAAAACTAGTACAAGCTATTATACTGTAATCTGCAGAAAAAGTAGTTTATCTGATGAAAAGTTGAATACCATATTGGTAAAAATCAATAAGATATTGTCATCATAATCATCTTCAAGATGCACTAATGATTGCGATAGACGTCCCATGGATACTCGTCACACATTATAGTGTAAAAATATCAATTGAATATCGGCTACAAATTACTCGAGACGGGGGATGTAATAGCAATCTAATGGGCCAGGAAATCTACCACTGATTACCTTAGTGTATGTCTCCAATGTTACAGGAAAAAATCCGTAGGCTGTTAGGCAGCATGGCGACCTAGATCTCATTGCAACAAGTATCAAATCTTTTTGCAGCATCCTTCCTTCCTTATTCATCGGCAGATGCATCCACGGTGACGAATACATAGCTGTGGCAACATTCGCGCTTTCGTGCATTAAACAGTCGCAACTGTAGGTGAACATGAATAGCTGACTTATTGAGGTCAGTAAGTGAAATATAAAAATAATACGCATCTCAAAGGTTGCCTCCGCCTAAAAGACAAAATGTATTGCGAATGCAATTTAATGATACACGCGATTGTGCCTTAATATAGCAAGTGGAACCCACTTGACACTATAAGAATAGACTCAATTCACCGAAGCAGCTATTTTTTGTGTAGCACTAGTTCTGCATGTACTCCAGTTAAATCAATTCATTTAAGTAGTTACTGCCGATTACCTTTACTTTTCTTTATTACCACTTCGTGGCACTCTGAGTATGTTTTCTCTATAAAAAAACACTGCGTAGTAAAAATTGCAAATGTTAATGGCAGATACTGTTTGAAATCTTTCTTGTGATTGACACCATACGACTCTCCTAAAATATGGCGAAGCACTACCGAGCACTGGCGATCGGTTCGCATTTCTTGGTGTCACTATTTCTTGGACAATCCTTTATTAAGAGGTCTCCCTAGTGTGACGGTTTAAAAAAATCGATTTTTTGTTTTTTTGCGTTTTCTGAATTTACAAGAATTATATGAAGAAGAGGAAGGTGTTCTCTATGGGCCCGGCATTGGAGACTAATTGTAAGTATGATTTATTATTTGATAAATGGTTTTTTGAATATTTAAACGCATTTTCCTCGAAACGACTTTTTTGGCGCGGCGATCACGATATCTCAAAAACTACTCAATCAAACGACTTAAAACTTAACATATATAATCACTGCGTGTTCTGTTAGAGCCTGAACTAGAATGAAGTCATTATATGCAAAATTCGAATTTCGCAGCTCAAAAAACTGATCACTGTTTTGCCGCGAAATGAAAGCTTTTCTTTAAAGTGCTGCCATTTTTGTATTTTGTGATTTTCTATTTTCGTTCTAGTTCAAACCCTAGCTACGTTCATATAGATTAAAAAAATAACTGTGTTTTTTGTTTCAGATGACCATGACAGCCGGGATCATGATCGCCATTTATTTGCGAGCTCCTCATTGTAATCCTTCAAGCATAAAATATAATTATCACTAATGCTTCAAAAAATTTAAGTACATTGCCCAAATGTAACTGAATAAATACTCCAAAGCTTGAAACTGCAATATCAAGTACATTTCCTTCAAAAAAATTCCCAAATGTTGCCCTATTTTCCAGGCGTCACACTAGGGAGACCCCTTAAGAATCTGACTAACAAATGGGAGAATGGGACGAGAAAGTGAGACGTATTCTTTAACAGAGAAGAATGGAGAATACCGTAATTTACATATTTCTAAATTTCTTGGAGCAAGCGAAAGAATTCCGAGAGCATTTTCGAATAAATCCTAGTACATTCGCTAATTTTTCCCCACTTTCGGCGAGACATGTCCCTGCCAGGGTAATTCTTATTCTTCATGTGCCGCAAACTATTTTGCGGAAACACGATAGCTATAAGGTTTTCATTATCCATTTTATACAATTTTAAATAGAAAGTTCGTTCGATAGATCTGGGTCAACCGTAGCGGCAGTCGCAACGTCGGAACAGATCGGACGAAGCATAAACTCGATTTCAACGACTTGCGTATACAGAAGAGCTCGTACTGCAACGGACAACGGATATGCGTGCAGTGAAATCGCTCCCACTGTTCTTAGGGGCGGACGTTTGATTCGTTCGTCCGCATGGCGCATAAGTACGTCCGTACACGAGCGAGTCGTCCGAATACGCATCGCAGTGTAACCGTAAGCGTAGCCTCATGTGGTTCATGCATGGCGATGCTTCGGCATATTTTAGGTGAGTCGATTAAGTCCTTTCGAACTTGCAGTTTACTAGCAAATGAATCGTTCTAGCAAGGCATGTTGCTTACAAGAGGAGGTCTGGGTGCGATAGACATCGATTTTGATGAGCCTTGGCACGATGGATCTATGTCGAAAATAAGTAAATAGTTATCCGAGCGTTTCAGCCATTAGGTAAAAAAAAAAATTTATAAATATAATTATCAATTTTTTTTATAAACGTGGGGAAATCTTCAAAAACCGCCCTGACGCCTCCAGATGGGAATCCCCCGGGGGCGCCACGGCAGTGTGGGATTTTTACCCACTAAAACACCACGGCCACCATGAAATGTTTAATAATTCACATGCAAATATCTCCATTATTAAGGCCTATTGGCTTAAACGCTCGGACACCTATTTACTTATTTTCGACATAAAACCATCGTGCCAAGGCTCATCAAAATTCATGTCTATCACACCTTGTGCTCCTCTTGTTAGTCTGCTCGATAACTACGTAGATTTGAGTTCATTAGATTTATAGTTTGGAATATAACAATAAGTGGTTTCGGCGCACTGGTTCGGTCAGTTAAACAACCTAGAAGCTAATTTGCAATTTTAATAATTATAAATTGCAAATTAGCTTCTTGATTGTTAAACAGACCGAACCAGTGCGCCGAAACCACTTATTGTTATATTCTAAAAAATACGGTCGATAGCTCAACTACTTTATTTATAGTTTGGGTTTATTTCATGTTAATTATTGACAGAACTCCGAGTCGAATCACGTTAACAAGATTACCAACAGATCTGGGCAGCACCTAGAAGTTCCATGACGAAAAGTCTACAGGCTTACATGCAAATCCATTGTGAACAGAATGAAAGCTTCATCCGAAAGGTAAGCAAGTGTAAAGTGACTACAAATGAAAATGTTTTCAGTGAACCGGATCATAAGTTTTACAAGCTCATTTTGAATCCTATTCCAAGCTGAATTCACCCCTACAGTAGGTTCCACTTCATAGCTAGAAAATAGTTAAACTACATTATTCTAACCGAATAAAATTTGTACAATATGTACCAACCATAAAAATCTGATATCCGTCAAGGCAGATTATTAGGCTGAACATTAGAACTTGCCCCAGTACCATTGCACTGAATACTTCGTCGAGCTTGTCGCAATACGCAATCAATACTTGATGCTCCTTAACGTATCTTTTAAACGCCGCGCCGTATTTATCAACGCTATACAAAGACGTCATGTTCGAGCTCTCATCATCCTTGTTTATGCGCGTACTGTTCATGTGCTCCAGTCTGTACTGCAGTATCCGAAACTGACCAGCTACGTGCAGATTCGTAATGCACAGCAGATTGTCGAAGCAACAGTAGCAGAAACCGATTTGGTACAACGCTAATATCTGTTTCAATGTAAAGTCCGAATTTCGATCATTTTTATAATAATGCAGCTCTGGGAAATCGGAGTGGCGCAAGCCAAACTTTTTTGTTCTCTGCATACTGTTAATCACACCTTATGTATTAATGGCCACAAAACAAAGTACAGTTGACATACGCCACTCCTATTCTTCCTAATTCGGTAATGTCACTTGTAACGTAGGTAAACTGTAAGTATCAGTATACTCATTTTATTTGGATGTGCTTAATAAGTTTGGAAATTATATAGAAGAGGTGATTAAAACCGGTGCTGTGTGCTCTCTTCTACATGTATAATTACCATAAATTCATTCTACGAACTTCACGAATTTAATAATGTTCTGAGAAGGGAAGATCCCGAACTCGGAAATTGAAAAAAATCTGAAATATTGTGAATGTGTAGAGGATTCTCTCCCGATTACAACGCAATTTTTTTTTGCTGCCCAAATCCACTCCAAAAGGCCGTGGGGAAATTAACCCCTGAAAATTCGGTTATTTTCCGATTTTATTTTGTAACTCGCAATCTGTAAGAGATAGATAAAAAATTCAAGACAAAAGTTAGTTCTTTTAATTAGGAGTATCATTTGGTAACGTACAGTTCGCGAGTTATAAGACAAAATCGGAAAATATCCAGAATCTAAGGGGTCAATTTTAACCCCTTAGAGTGAATTTAGGCAACAAACAGAAATTGCGTTGTAATCTGGAAGATGTCCCCTATACATTCACAAAGTCTCAGATTTTTTTGAATTTCCAGGTTCGGGATCTTTCCTTGTGAGACGCGTTACGTTCACTCGCGTATCCGTAAAACGGTACAAAAAATGTTAATACCTCTATAATGGATATTATCTCAAAGTACGGCGTGACAGTGAGCGGCAGGTTCCACCACAATCGGAATGGAAGGATTCTGTCTGACCCGTTTCTTCCAATATTTGCTACAACATCACGAACAATCCATTTCATTCGGTGTGCAAAATGTACGCAAGACGATGTTGTTAGGGGTCAGTGTGAGACTTGTGAGATATGAGTTTGGACGTTATAAAATCCCAAAGAAAACTGTACCTACAAAAGGTACCGTCAGTTTACAGTAATGACGTAACGGAACTGCAAAACGAGTACTTAGTCGTAATGATATAATATGTACCTAAATATGTTACCTACATATGTAGGGGAGACCGGGGATACATTGGACAGTTTGAAAATTGCCTCCATAGTGTCGTGATGATTGCAATTTTTTTTGTAGTTTGTGCCTATATGCAGACCAAATCAACTGATATTTAATATGGCGTGTTGCATTCACGAATGACAAGGTATGTCACACTTTTCAATTCTTGTATGTTACTGTATAATATTTTCATCTACTTTTTGTTGTGATTCGGATACTTCATTATGGAAAATTTTTATTGTAACTTTTTTTAGGCATTGTTGAATGTGTTTAGAATAAAGTAATGCTATGCAAAAATCAAAGTATCCTTTTTGAGGAAAGACACGAATAATTTTGTTTTGATATGATATGAGGGGTTATTTTGGACAGATAACACGTAGGATAGGCTTGAATGACTGGGATTCTTAGGGGCCCCAGTGCTGCCACTGGCCCAAGAGGCCAGTTATTTCAGCCTATGAATACGAGCTTGCACCGCACACTCTTAAAGTTTTTCTTATCCGATGTACACCCGCGGTATCATTGGCTTCGAGTTCCCCTTTCGCGCGGCTCTGGAAAACACCATGGAGGTCGGGCTCCTTAATGGCCCAACAGGCTATTTGTCATTTTAAATAAATTATATATTCATTGGATTATTCATTATCATTTCTTTCCATCTGTCCAAACTATCCCCGTGCTATGTCCAATGTAACCCCACCAATGGGGATACTTTGGACAATATGCATCTCTGAACATTTTTCATCTCAAAGTAATACTAGGAAATGTAAGGCCCGTTTCTCAGGTTCAAATAAATAGCGCACATTCTGACCTATCGAAAATTGTCCAAACTATCCCCGGTCTTCCCTATTACTTCTCGCGTTTAAAGGAGGGTGGAAGAGTATAATTTATTTTACTAAAGGCGTCCAGTTGTGAATTATTTAGTTAGTGTGTCTCGGCAAATTGGAAAAAAATATTCTACATTTTCAAATATTCAATTATTTTCGAATCTTCTGTTGACTCGAACATACGGACTTACCCACGATCGGTCTTATGACGTAACTAGCAACGGTGGCTTGAGTGAAGAATGTAAAAAGGCTAATGAAGATAAAGCAGGTACGCTTGCAATCGTTGAAAATAATTTCCTCGCAAACATCGTAATTGGAGCGCAAAAATTTCTGCTGCAAGTGGATGACTAAAGTAAAAAATTGTTTTCTGTTTAAAAACAGGACAACTATCTTGACCAGAGACATGGATACGCTTAAAATGTTGCACGCTATGTAGAGACAGTCCTGCGAACACAGAAATATAAAATACCAATACAATCGGCTGAATGTATCACTGATGCTAACAATCTTTAATTGTAATTTCGATTGTAGTTGAATTGCTTTGTTAAAAAAATTTCTTATTTTCAATCGACCGTATTTAATTTTAATTAATAAATCTGAACAAACTTACGCCAATGTCTCCTAGGGAGTGGAAAAGGTCGTGTGTCAGAAGGTAGACGCCGAAAAGGATCTGACCGATAGTGTAGAGTAACGTGATATTTCTGCGCCGTTGCTCACGATCGTCAGCAGCCAGCCAAAGACCGGAAATCTTCATAAAAGTGGACACTATCGTAAGAGAAATGTCGTCCCCAGTTGTCAACACTCTATTGGATTTCTGCGCGACGGGCTGCATCGTGTAAAATCGAACGAAGACCCCCATCACTTTGATCTAGTCCCGTCCCCTTATTTATCGGTAGTTCTCTTCATAGTTATTCTTACTACATTCGCGTCTACTTCTTTGATAAGGTAGAACGAATTCCGTCGAACGTAGAGGTGTAATAACTACCCTCCGCGCGGGATATAATGTACAGATATGTTTGATGAAGTATGCAGGGCAGTGTGAATAGTGCTATGGTACCCTGTGTGAAACTGAAGAGCGCCTGACAGGTGTATCTCGTTGGGAAAAGGGAAATATTAAATACAAAGTGTTAGAATGTCTGTGAGGAATCTTTCCTGTAATTTATTATGAGCTCTACTTCATCGAGAACTCGCGAAGACAGTCGCTGGATGTGTTGAGATACTTGTTCGCCTACATATGTGTGGACGTGAACTTGGTTACACTCGACACACAAGGTTTTAGTGATCTTGAAACATTGCTGTCGTATGTGTCATCTTCGTTCTTTTCCTGGTTTCTTCTATGAACAATAGTTCGGTTAATTTTCTGTGACTTATTGGTCGATGCCTTTGAGGATAAGGGACCCAGATGACATTCATGTAGACGATCTAGGTAAATAGTGACAAATGTATATTTACATGCATATTGTACGACGATGAAGTGATTGTGTTGTTATTTATCAGTGAAAGGTAGCTTGAGTAAATTGGATTATTATTGAAGATTTAAGTGCAAATCTGTAGAATCGAGTGAATCTTCAGTTCTCGTGATATTGAAAAAGATATATTTAATATATTAAGAGATATTTGTTCAGCATTTCATTTTGTTATTAAACACTTTTGTTAATAATGATTCAGTGCAATAGATTACGCGCGGTCAAACAAATTTTTTTCTGAATATATCCATGCATTTCTAGATTTGGAGATATGGGCCTGTGAGGCCCAAAGTGTGCAGTGGTGTGTGTTTAATTTAGGGTTGATGTGGGGGCCGCAAGATATATCGTTGCTTTGCCAGTGAGACATTCCCAAGTTTATCATATTTAATAATTAGGAAACACAAATACGTACAGTAGAAACTCGATACTGGCATGAGAATGATGGTGAGTTGCGTTTGGAAGTGGATAGTTTCAGTACGAAAGTAGAAAATTTTATATACCCCACTTGTACAAATCCGAAGCGCTGTGTTCCAGCAACTGTCAAACTTCTGTTGTAGTTGGACTGCTTTGCTCCAAAATTTTGTTACATTCAATCAACCGCATTTAAATGTTCAGTATTTACATATCTGTATCTACAATGGCAATTGTTTGGTCTTGAATCAACGTTTCGTTGCATTCTCTATATTCCGCTTAGTAACGTATAGTACGATACCGCAGTGCTCAGAATCTGTAAAAATAGAAAGCAAAATTCAAATTTACACGATAATTCTAATTTCCATTCCACCTGCGACTCGATACACTAATAGCGAATCAATTGAAACGCACTTCCTTACATAAAACACGTGTCATTCATGTATGACTGTGATAATAAAATAAGAGAAAATTATTCAATTATTCAAAACACAAAAACGGATACCTTAGTGTAAGTCTCCAAGGACACAGGGAAGAATCCATTTGCAGATAAGCAACAGACTTTTCTTGATCGCAGTATAGTGAACATTAAATCGTTTCGAAACATTCTCCCAAATTTATTCATTGGCATAAGTGTCCACGAGGCTGAGTAGGCCGCTGCGCCAATACTATTGCTTTGCTCTATCAAACCGTGGCAGCTATATGTGAACATCAACAACAAAAACAAGCTGCCGGATATGCTGGAGACGAAAATGCAACGTCTCGAAAACGATGAGTTTGCCTGCGTGTGTAAAATAATGTCAGGCAACTAAATTCTAATGGTGTAGTAAAAGATTTATCAAAAATACCGAAAAATAAACTTTATGAAAAATTTCAATAGAGAAAATGTTCTGCTACGATAGTTTTCAAATTGTATATCTTGCGACGTCGATTTTTAATCGTATACATTTTGCTTACAACATTGGATTCACTCGTCGACTTCTATGCCCTTATGCTATTTCATCTCACACTTTATTTGATAGTCTTCGTAATTACACACCCCTCCAGAAATAAATTTTCAATGGGGTCAGGCTAAGAACCTTTTACAGGAGACTACCGGGAAACTTTTACGGGAATTATCTGGAGAGATGTACAAATAAAACATAAAATAATTCAATACTTTCGCTTAAGTTCGAGTAAAACCATAACCAGAATAATTACGTTTGCTATAATTTAATAAGCTATTTAACTTAATTTATTTGTTTAGTTAGCTTGAACAATTGAAATAATCGAATTTTAATGACCAAGTAAGGAACTGAATTTATGATTTATGAATTTATCTTTGATTTGCACATAGAATAATATATATTATTTTTCATGTCATCTTTCGAACATGATTTTCTGCATTACTTTCAAAGCCAACGAATAATCGCCAGATGTTTGTAAAAAGTCCCGTAGTGTTTGTGTTACGACTAATACGAACCATAAATATTTGATAGCCAAAGAGACAAATTATAATACTGAAGATTAGCACTTGTCCAAGTACGATCAGCGTGAACACGTTCTCTAGCCTTGCACAGTAAGCGATGAGCTCCTGGTGCTGCCGGATGCAGTCTTTAAGTTTTACATAAGAATTGTCGGCATAATACGCTAGGTCAGTATTCGCGTTTTGATCTTTCATTTCCTCCTCTTGGTCGCACAGTTTCGCCAATCTGTATTGAAGTATACGAAATTGACCAGACACGTGCACGCTCAGAATGCACAGAAGGTTGTCGAAACAGAAGTAGCACACACCGACTTGATACAACGTCACCACCTGTGAAAATATTCAATTAATTAACAAGAAAATCCCACACTGCGCGCTATGCACGTGGGAATGTGGCTTTACATGCTCTTAAAGATGAAGGCGATGTGTAGGGTGGATAAAAATAATGGTCACTGCAGGTGTGAAGCTACATCCCTGGATCGTTTGACAGTGATAAAATAAAAAAAACTTGCCGCAAAATTGTTTGTAACATTGAAAATGAATGTCTAATTATCTTTTATATCAACGTGCTCTACTCAATGAGAAGGAAAAAGGTTCAAAAGAATCATCTAATAAATATATGTATTATCAAAGCTTGCAATACCTGTATGAAGAATGCCATTTCATAGTATGGTGAAATCGATAGGGGCAAATTGAGCCACATATTGAATGGAAGTATTCTATCAGATTCATTTTTCCCCAGATTTGCTGAAATCCAAGTACCGTGGGTTAAGTACTTACATATTTCTACTTCCATAAAACACTTTGTAAAGTGCAGAAACCAAAAGAGGCCGACTTGTTCCAAAGAAATATCAACACAAATCAAATTGAGCGCGGAAATTACTCAACTAATAACTAATAATTTTTGAAGCCTCACCATATGGAAAATTTCATACACGAAACATTGCGAAACATTTTCTAAAACCGTGGGCATATTATTACAGACCCCAGCCCGATACTTTTGCTGTCAAGTATTATCAACTGGATTATTCATTACACCGATATAAAAAAGAATATAGGTTTCGTTCTACACTTATAAAAAACAGCTGTCAAGTATCTAGAAAGAAAAAGCGACTGCGCTAAACGTCACTTGTCGATTATTCTATTGAAATGGAAAATTTATCGAAACATTTTCGTCCACATCTTTCGTGAAGCATCATTCACATTCGAAGATCACAGGCATCAACTACGCACGAAAACAACACTACTTTCACTCACCAATAACAGGTGTGATCAAGTACCCGAGAATAGCGCAGTGGCCAGTGAAGGTAACGAAGAAGGTGAACAGAATGCAAATTTTCCTGGAATCGGCCAGGATTTCCTTCTCGCGATGGTTGTACCTGGCGTTCCAGAAGTGTTCTTGCATGTAGAGGATCAATTCAACAAACTCCACTTTGCGAGCCATTACGACAAATACCTTGATCAAGACCATGATGAGACTTAGGACGTTGCAACCGACGTAAAGGACAGCCTGAAATAAACCATAGCAAGTCTGTACCAGAGTTGGGTATCATTCGACTAAAAAGTGATTGAAATAACGTTTCGACTAAAGCTACTTCACCTTTTCCTTTAGTCGACTAAAACTTACCTGAGTTAGCTTTAGTCAAGGGGCCAGAGCTGAAGCTGGTTAGTCAAGAGCCTTTAGTCGTGGGTTGTGACTATCGTTGATCAGCTGTCATTCTATTCTTAGTCTAGAAGGCGACTAACCGGCAAAAGCCTTTGCGGCCTGACCCGCGCGCGGTCACCTACCGGTCAGATTCTACAGAATCTGAATTTGTTTATTTTTCATCGTATCAATATGAAAGTGACGCCAGTGGATTCTTGGTGTTCTCCCGATTAATTGGACAGAAAATAATTTAAATCGGACTATTCTTAACGAAACGGGCTTTGAATTCTGCAAACAAATTTCTCACGTAATATCCTTAATTATGGTCCGAATTATATCATTTTTGGGCCCATTTTCATAACAGTTTGCCAACGTTTGTTTTTTTGTTAATTAACCCACCATAATAATTGTAGGCGAAAGCATCAGAAAGAATATGTATGTACAATCTTTCGATTGTTGAGAAGCCTTTGGGCTCGGATTATCGGGAAAGACCTACCCACCCCACCGTTTTTCTTTCTCGCTTGCGAGCGAGGACCTTCGGGCCCCAGTAGACCGCCCGTTGACAGCCGAGAGCAATAAAACCGACCGGCCACATAAAATATTCCTGTTTTTGATAAGTATTAATAAAAGTATTACCAATCGATTTCTCATGTTTTCCCGCTTGAAAATGGGCCGAAAAATGATATAATTCGGACCATAATTAAGGATATTACGTGAGAAAATTGTTTGCAGAATTCAAAGCCCGTTTCGTTAAAAATAGTCCGATTTAAATTATTTTCTGTCCAATTAATCGGGAGAACACCAAGAATCCATTGGCGTCACTTTCATATTGATACGATGAAAAATAAAGAAATTCAGATTCTGTAGAATCTGACCGGTAGGCGACCGCGCGCGGGTCAGGCCGCAAAGGCTTTCGCCGGTTAGTCGTTTCCTCGACTAAAAATTGAATGAAAGCTGAAACCACGTTAGTCACAACCCAAGAGCTAAAGATCCTTGAATAACCGGCTTCAGCTCTGGCGTCATGACTAAAGCTAAGCTAAATCATCTTTAGTCACCCTTTGACTAACGACTAACCGTAAGGACCTTTTAACTAGATGTTATCTAGATATTAGCTTTGCCCAACTCTGGTCTGTACCCTAACTCACACAATCGCAAAACACACACTGTTACCTAAATATGCAAAGACCGTTAAGTCCCGCTAAAATTATGAATTTGAAGGACTCACCCCCACGTCACCCCAGCTGTAGTACAAGTCCCTGACCTGGACTACGGTGGCTAAAACCATCAGGCAGATCGTGTAGCGTAACGCGATCTTCCTTCGGCGGTTCTCTATGGCGTCGTCTGCCATCCAGAGTCCAGTACCCTTCATGAAGGTAGTGGACATTCTGATCGAAATGTCGGAGTACCCTTCCTTCGCCATGAGCAGTGTCAAGTGCCCCAAGGCGCCTAGCATTTACGTTTCACGCCATGCCTGACACGTCTCTTTGAATACGAATCGTCCTATCATAAGAGGCATGAATTTCAATATGACGTTGCATCGACCTACCGGTTCCCTCTGCCCATTAATCGAGTATCAGGCAACTCTTTCATATTCACGGCCGCAAGAAGGCTGCGTGAACGGTGTTAGGTGTGGAATCAATTACTGCACTCGAGCAAAGGGCAAGAGAAGGGTGCTGGATCGATCCCGCTCTGTATTATTCAGGGGCACTGGCAGCTCACACCATCCGTGAAGACGCGTGGCATGCGTCACGGTGGACCAACTATCGTTCCGTAGCTACTGAACGTTTCTGTCGCCTGTAATTTGCGAGCTTACTCGGTGTAAGTGTTCGGCACGGTTTGCGCGCTCGAGATGAATTATTACGTCGTTGCTGCAATTTATGGGCTATCGTGAGCAACATTTGTCTTCAATACTAGAATCATGGACTCAATTTCGTGGATTGTGTAGTCTGGTACAATTATCGAGTTGAATAGTGGAGAATGAAACGAAGCGCATTCGGTACTGAATGACAAGTGTCGATGATTGTAGTTTAATGCTCGAAAAATGTGTCCTAATTTTTGACCGTCTGTGGAGGATATTCTACCTGAACCAGTAGCAGTGTAACACTTTTTATTATTATATGTGGTTTACATGTAAATCGTTGCAAAATTCGATTTATAAATGAAAGTGTGTGGTTGCAATTAAGAAAAACAGAAAAAAATTTTGACTGAAGGACCGGGTGGTAAGGATCTGGTTCTTATAATGGGTGTATAAGAAACAATGTTTCGTGATTCTACATGATATTCCAAATAGTCTATAGACCTAAGGAGTGAAAAAGGTCGGCTGTCAGAAGGTAGACGCCGCGTTCTTTTAATTAGTTTCGTAAAACATGCGATCGTACACGGACGAGTATCACACAAAGTAGCAGGTTAGCGTGACACTCGTGAAGTATGCATGTTAGTGTGATTAGTGGTATGATACCCTCTGTGAAACTGAATAGCGACTGACAGGTGTATCTCGTTGGGAAAGGGAACTATTAAGTACAAAGTGTAGAATGCCTCTGAGGAATCTTTACTGTAATTAATTTTGAGCTCTACTTGACCCAGAACTCGTGAAGAAAATCGTCGGATGTGGTTAGAAACTTGTTCGCCTACATATGTGTGGATGTGAATTTGGTTATATTTGGCACACAAGTTTTTAGTGATCTTGAAACATTGCTGTCGTGTGTGTCCTCTTCGTTCTTTTCCTGGTTTCTTCTATGAACAATCGTTCTGTTCATTTTCTGTGACGTATTGGTGGATGCCTTCGTGTAGACAATCTAGGTAAATAGCCACAAATGTATATTTACATGCAAATTGTACGACGATGATGTCATTCGATTTTTATGTATTAGGCAAAGGTAGCTCAATCCCCCGCTTCGCTTCGGGCCTAAGAGACATTAAGGACTCTATGAAAACACATTTCACCCCTTTTCACCACCCCCTTAGGGGTTGATTAGGGCAAAATGCTGAATCTGGTTTTCGGATATTTGTGTGAGTAACCTTTATAAGTAAAAACCAAGTTGATATCTAATTGGGCCTGAGAAATAATGAGTCCGAGAAAACATATTTCACCCCCTTTTACCCCCTTCGGGTTGGAGTTTCAAAAAATCCCTTCTTATCGAGCATCTACGTCGCAAAAGGAATACCTTCCGAATTTTATATTTCTAGGGTCAGCGGTTTGGGCTGAACGGGGATGACTCAGTGACACAACGATTATATGTGCAATAGAATCTTGTAAATCGATTAGCCCAGCGAGGGCCACTTGGGCCATTAAGGAGCCCAACTTCCATGGTGCTTTCCAGAGCCGCGCGGAAGGGGAGTCCGAAGCCAAAAATAATATAATTCGGACCATAATTAAGGATATTACGTGAGAAATTTGTTTGCAGAATTCAAAGCCCGTTTCGTTAAAAATAGTCCGATTTAAATTATTTTCTGTCCAATTAATCGGGAGAACACCAAGAATCCACTGGCGTCACTTTCATATTGATACGATGAAAAATAAACAAATTCAGATTCTGTAGAATCTGACCGGTAGGCGACCGCGCGCGGGTCAGGCCGCAAAGGCTTTTGCCGGTTAGTCGCCTTCTAGACTAAGAATAGAATGACAGCTGATCAACGATAGTCACAACCCACGACTAAAGGCTCTTGACTAACCAGCTTCAGCTCTGGCCCCTTGACTAAAGCTAACTCAGGTAAGTTTTAGTCGACTAAGGAAAAAGGTGAAGTAGCTTTAGTCGAAACGTTATTTCAATCACTTTTTAGTCGAATGATGCCCAACTCTGGTTGGACGGCGCTGGTGTAAGTAGTAGCAGCGAAGACTGGGCCCGCCAAGAATGCCTGTCATTCATTCAAGTCTATCCTATGGGTATGAGCCTCCGGCCTACACCGCACAGTAGTAGTTTTCCCTATCCGTTGCACGTCCACGTTATCGTTGGCTTTCGAGCTCCATGTCCACGTGGATCTGGAAAGCACCATGGAGGTCGGGCTCCTTAATGGCCCAACTGGCCCCAACTGCCCTACAGTGTACTTAAACGTGGGGCCCAAGTGAACAGTTATCGTGATATTGAAAACGATATATTTAATATATTAAGAGATATTTACTCAGTACTTCATTTCGTTATTAAATATTTTTGTTAATAAAGTTTAAGTGCAATAGATTACGCGCAGTCAAGAAATTTATTTCTGAAAATATCCATGCATTTCTCGACTTGGAGATATGTGTGCAATTGTGTCATTTTAATTTGGGGTTAAGTTGGGACCGCAAAATATATCGTTGCTTTGCCAGTTAGACATTCCCAAGTTTATCACCTTATTAAAGGTCTTAAATTAAATTATTACATTAGGGAACACAAACACGCGCGGTGGAAACTCGATACTTGCATGAGAATGATGGTGAGCTGCGTTTGGAAGTGGATACGATAGTTTCAGTACGAAAGTAGAAAATTTTATATACCCCACTGGTACAAATCTGAAGCGCTGTGTTCCAGCAACTGTCAAACTTCTATTGTAGTTGGACTGCTTTGTTCCAAAATTTTGTTACATTCAATCAACCGCATTTAAATGTTCCGTATTTACATATTCTGTATCTACAATGGCAATTGTTTGGTCTCGAATTAACTATCCGCTGCATCCTCTACACCTTGTCTTAGTAACGTATAGTACGATACCGCCGTGCTCAGAATCTGTAAAAATAGAAAGCAAAGTACAAATTTTCACGATAATTCTAATTTCCATTCCACCTGCGACTCGATACACTAAAAGCGAATCAATTGAAACGCACTTTTTTACATAAAACATATGTCATTCGTGTATCACTGTTATAATAAAATGAGAGAAAATTATTCAATAATTCAAAACATGAAAACGGAAAAAAGAAACTTCGGTCGGCTACCTTAGTGTAAGTCTCCAAGGACACAGGGAAGAATCCATATGCAGATAAGCAACAGACTTTTCTAGATCGCAGTATAATGACCATTAAGTCGTTTCGAAACATTCTCCCAAATTTATTCATTGGCATAAGTGTCCACGAGGCTGAGTAGATCGCCGTGCCAACATTATCGCTTTGCTCTATCAAACCGTCGCAGCTGTATGTGAACATCAGCAACAAAATCAAGCTGCCTACTGCGGTGAAGATGAAAATGCAACGTCTCGTAAGCGATGAGTTTGCCTGCGTGTGTAAAAGAATGTCAGAAAACTAAATTCTACTGGTTTACTGAATCTTTATCTCAAATACCGAAAAGGAAGCTTAATAAAAATTTTCCTGTAGAGAAAATGTTCTGCTACACGCTACAAGATAATAAAAAAAATCGACGAACATTTAGGGTGCACGATAGTTATCAAATTTTATATTTTCCACCGTCTAGTTCTACTTTCACTTAAGTTCGAATAAATTCATAACCAGATAAATCACATGTGCTATAATTTAATAAGATTTCACTTCATTTATTTATTTGGTCAGCTTGAAGAGTTCAAATAATTGAATTTTAATGATCAAAGTAAGGAACTCAATTTATGATTCATGAATTTATCTTTGATTTGCACATAGAGTAATAGATATTATTGTTCATATAATCTTTCGAACATGATTATCTGCATTACTATCAAGGCCAACGAATAATCGCGAATTGGTTGAAAAAGTACCGTGGTATTTGTGTTACGACTAATACGAACCACAAATATTTGATAGCCGAAGAGACAAATTATAATACTGAAGATTAGCACTTGTCCAAGTAGGATCACCGTGAACACGTTCTCTAGTCTTTCACAGTAAGCGATGAGATCCTGATGCTGCCGGATGCAGTCTTTAAGTTTTGCATAGGACTTGCTGGCATAATACGCTATGTCAGTATTCGCGTTTTGATCTTTAATTTCCTCCTGTTGGGCGCACAGTTTCGCCAATCTGTATTGAAGTATACGAAACTGACCAGACAAGTGCACGCTCAGAATGCACAGAATGTTGTCGAAACAGAAGTAGCATACAGCGACTTGATACAATGTCAGCACCTGTGAAAATATTCAATTAATTAACAAGAAAATCCCACACTGCGCGCTGGGCACGTGGGAATGTAGCTTTACATGCTCTTAAAAATGAAGGCGATGTGTAGGGTGGATAAAAAGTATTGGTCACTGCGGGTGTGAATCTACACCTCTGGATCGATTGACAGTGATAAAATAAAAAAAAAATTACCACAGAATTGTTTGTAACATTGAAAATGAATGTCTAATTCATTTTTATACCAACGTGCTCTACTCACTGAGAAGGAAAAAGGTTCAAAAGAAAGCATGCGCCGCAATGGACCGATTCGACGCGAAAAGTTGTTAAAATTTTCGCAATAATTAGTGGATAGAACCACTCGAAGAAGCAGTGGCATTTAAAAAAGCCTAGCTGTGTGTCCGCGGATCGATGTATTGATCATTTATTATTTCTTTTTCGTTTTTTTTTATTTGTGAGAAAGAAAGAAGATGAGTGAGTTAGAGGAAACGGGAGCAAAAATTAAGAAAAAATATTTCATATGATCCTGCGTTATAATAATGTTCCAAACGTAAATGCAGTCGAATGGTCCAGTTTCAATTCTGATTCACCTAATAAATATATGTATTACAAGGGCTTGCAATACCTGCATGAAGAATACCATCTCATAGTATGGTGAAATCGATAGGGGCAAATTGAGCCACATATTGAATGGAAGTATTCTGTCAGATTCATTTCTCCCAATATTTGCTGAAACCCAAATACACTGGGTTAAGTGCTTACATATTTCTACTTGCATAAAACACTTTGTAAAGTGAAGAAACAAAAAGGGGCCGATTTGTTCCAAAGAAATCTCAGTAGAAATCTAATTGGCCGTGGATTTTACTCGACTAATAACTAAAATTTGTTAAAGCTTCACCATATGGAAATTGAATACACTCCGGGTGCGAAACATTTCCTAAAACCGTGGGCATATTATCACAGACCCCAGCCAGTTACTTTTGCTGTCAAGTATTATCAACTGGATTATTCATTACACCGATATAAAAAAGAATATAGGTTTCGTTCTACACTTATAAAAAAAAAAAAAACAGCTGTCAAGTATCTAGAAAGAAAAAGCGACTGCACTGAACGTCACTTGTCGAATATTGTATTGAAATGGAAGATTTAACGAAACATTTTCGTCGACATCTTTCGTGAAGCAGCATTCACATTCGAAGACCGCAGGCATCAACTACGCGCGAAAACAACCCTACTTTCACTCACCCACAATCGGCGTGAGCAGATACCCGGCAATAGCGCCGTGGTCAGTGAACGTAACGAAGAAGGTGAACATGATACAAATTTTCCTGGTATCAGCCAGGATTTCCTTCTCGCGGTGGTTGTAACTGGCGTTCCAGAAGTGTTCTTGCATGTAGAGGATCAGTTCAACAAAATCCCCTTTGCGGGACAGTATGACAGATAGCTTGATCAAGACCATGATGAGGCATAGGATGTTGCAGCAGGCGTAAAGAAAATCCTGAAATAAATCATACCGAGTCTGTATTAGAGCTGTAACGAATATTCGAATAATCTAAGTATTAATAAACTTCCAAATTTATCATTTGCGAAACAAATAATTGGAAAGGCCAATACGAAAAGAATTTCCCGATGAAGTGTTAAAGAATAGTTCATCTTCAGATTCTTATTCGGTACAATCCGAAATTCCGTCACTCTGAATTATCGAATAATTACAGTTCTAGCCTGTACCCTTTATTCGCTCAATCGCAAAAGAGAATTTGGAGGACTCACCCCCATGTCGCCCCAGCTGTAGTACAAGTCCCTGCTTAGAATGACGGTGGCTGCGACCATCAGGCCGATCGTGTAGCGCAACGCGATCTTCCTACGACGGTTCTCTATGGCGTCGTCTGCCATCCAGAGTCCAGTCACCTTCATGAAGGTAGTGGACAATCTGATCGAAATGTCGGAGTACCTTTCCTTCGCCATGAGCAGTGTGAAGTGCCCCAAGGCGACTAGCATTTACGTTTCACACCATGCCTGACACGTCTCTTTGAATACGAATCGTCCCATCATAAGAGGCATCAATTTCAATGTGTCGTTGCATCGACCTACCGGTTCCCCCTGCCCATTAATCGATAATCAGGCAACTCTTTCATATTCACGCCCCAAGAAGTCTGCGTGAACGGGGTGAGATGTAGCATCAATTACTGCACTCGAACCAAGGGCAGGAAGAGGGTGAAGGATCGATCCCCCGCTGCATTATTCAGGGGCTCTGGTAGCGCACACCATCCCTGAAGACGCGTGGCACGCGTCACGTCGGACCATCTATAGTTCCGTAGCCACTGAACGTTTTTACCTTGTTACTTGGTGTAAGCGGTCAGTACGGTTTGCGCGCCGGAGAAGAATCATTACATCGTTGCGGCAATTCACTGGGCCATCGTAGGCGACATAAGGAAGAATGAAACGCAGCGGAATCGGTACTGAATGACAAGTGTCGATGATTTTGGGGCAATGCTCGAAAAAATGTGTCCTGATTTCTCACCGTCAGTGGAGAATCTTCTACCTGAAGCAGTAGCAGTGTAACACTTTTTATTATTATTATATGTGTTTTATATATGAATCGTTAGAAAATTCGATTTATAAACGAAAGTGTGTGGTTGCAATTGAGAAAGACAGTGACGATATTGAATATTATCGTTTATTATATTCTTTCCGACGAATGAGGAATCGGATTTATAAGAGAAGATGTTTCGTGAGTGTATATAGTATTGCGAATAGTTTATATTACAGAGAAATATGGGGTTATTAAATCAGTGTTTTGTTGAATTTAATACTCTTACATTCAGATCGATAGAGACAGATATTTTTTGCTGTTTCGACGCGCCGAGGATAATCAAGGAGATAACGAACTTTTATACTGCACGAAAGAAATTACATTTTTTACAATTTAACTATACGTACACTAGAAAAAATATTATTTATCTAAACAGATTTAGACACGTTAAAGGACAGAGTACTATAATTCATTTAATGAAAATACGGGAATACATACTTTATTCAGATGAAAACTGATAGTCGAATTCTGTTTTTAAATTTGAAGATTAAGAATTATCAATAGGCACTCAAACATTCTCTTGACTGGCCGATATAATTTTGGAAGATATTTGGAAGCGCGCGAAATGATTCTGGAATATTGCAGAAAGATAATTTAAGGTGTACGACTTTCGAGTGTGCATCGGAGATTTTTCTTTATTCCAAAATCTTGGTCCAAATCTAATTTATCTCTTCATCTTACCTTTGCACAAGTACGTAACGATGTTTCATATGTTCCTTAAGATAATGTCTATACATGTGTACTATTTTACATATACAATATCTCTTTTTAATAGCGATTCAATAGCGTGAAGTACGACACTGCAGTGCTCAAGACCTGTGACAAACGAAATTAATGTAAATAGGTGTCAAGTTGGGGAAAAGTTATTTGTGACACGGACACTTTTAATTTATAGGGGAAGCAAAGTTCTGAACATCGTGTACAACAATGTATTCGCGAAATTAATTGTGGTCGATCTTTCGTGCATTCAGAAAAACCTAGAGATTTTATAACACTGCTAAAATTAACACGTTCGTTACTACATTTTAAAATCTTACTCCTCGCAAACAACAATATAAAGAACAGTCTAGTCATAGTTACAAAATACAATACTTCTTCCTAAACATTAAATTCATAATATAAAAACTAGGGACAGCTGAAAAAATTGTGTACGTATTTAGTAGCGAATGTGCAATATAATTGTTATTATATCACGAGGAATGAATACTAAACAGCTTACACGAGAAAATAATGCTTCTTATAATTAAAATTAAAGGACTTACAATTTAGCCACGGAGCATATGAAATTTCCGTAACATTTGCACATCGTATCGCACAGGAAAAATATAATGCTTCTCAAATGTAGCAATTAATTAGCGAAATAATTAATACAGTGACTAAATCGACGTCATGAAGTTGAAATTCATTACCCTAGTATAAGTTTCCAGCGATACAATGAAAAATCCGCTAGCAGTTAGGCAGCAAGGTACCCTGGATCTCATCATGACAAGCACCATGTCTTTTCGCAGCTCTTTGCCATCTCTGTTCATAGACATTAATGACCAGGGTGCCGAGTACACTGCTGAAGCAACCGCTGTGCTTTCTTGTACCAAACAGTCGCAGCTGTAGGTGAACATCAGCAATTGGCACATGCAACCCGTTATGTGAAATACAAAGATAAGTCGCTTCGTTGTGGGCGCATCCTCCTGCGGGTTGTGAGACATTGAAATAACATGTGGCATGTATCAACCGTTCGTCCTATTATTTACAACTATTCCAGTAGTCTAAGAAAATGGCGGGAAAATTACTGGAGCTATAAATATCATCTAGATTCTTCATAAAGGGATAGGCCACCTTGGAATTTTTTTGCGCGAAATTATAAAATTAACGGCTTTATTCTACTAAAATTTTAAGCCTAAATTGTGTCTAAAATTGCCTACAGCAAAAAAGTTTTTAATGAAACGTAAAATCCGTATGTACTTCTGTAGATAATCTATTATAGAAGATACTATTAAAATTTCAAGCGAGTCGATTACAAATTGAAAAAAGTGATTCCGAGGACCTTGGCGGGGCGACACATAACTCGGCCATTTTTTAATATTTCTGTACAATATTTATACACCAGTATTCATTAACCTTTAGACTGCCGCTATTTTTTCGTAAAAATAGGGGTCCTTTTTTCCAAAAATTTTTATGTATGAGTAGTCAATAGGTCCCATAGAGTCGAGGGGGTAGAACCGTGCCAATATAGTGGCTATAGCGGCAGCCTAAGGGTTAATACGTGCCCTAGACATAAGAAGTATAGAAATAATTCTCAACCTCATAATATCATAAATTGATTATTTTAGCTATTGATTCTTTATAATGAATTTTGAACGTTCCTATATTAATCTCGTGGGAAAAGAAATCTAATAATGAATCGAGGGAAAGCATGCTTTATGCATTAACTAAATCTTTATTACGATTAGATAGTATCATGTACTGACCATGAGTACCAGATATCCGTCCAGACACATTAATATGCTGAAGATCAATACTTGTCCAAGTACAATCACTGTGAATATACGCTCCAGATGATTGGAAAATTCAATGAGCATCTGGTGTTGTTTAACACATCTCTTGAACATGGCATAGCATCTAACTGCGTCCTTCGATGGGTCTTTGCTCGCAGACTCCATCTGCTTTTCATTGTTTGCCATCACGTGCAGGTTTGTCAATCTGTATTGCAATATACGAAACTGGCTAGCCACGTGCAGATTGATAATGCATATAAAGTTGTCGATGCAAAGGTAGCATACACCAATGTGGTACAAAGCCAGAACCTGTACACATATCACAAAACATGATCACTTGATGATTATCGATATTACTTGAAATTCCAGAAAAATAATAGTATTTACAACTACGAATCGTGTGGGTTACTTAAATAACGTCGAACTTTCGATACACTGAAAATCTGAAACGTTGGCACGCCCAACTGATTATTCAATTTTTAACCCTCGGTTGTCACTTGTCACACTGGGTCAAACAGACCCTGCAATTTTTTAAGCAAAAAACTTTTTGCCGGAACTCTTATTGCTACAAAATTTTTTTTAAGCATGATGACACTTTAGATATCAACTTTCAACGATGGGCATATATTCTACAATGTTCAAACTTTATCTCAGAATTTTGGAGACTTAATTTAATTAATAGTTTTTAAATAACAACTGATTGAAAATTGGCAGGGTCAAATTGACCCAGTGTGACAACGACGTTCGAAAAAGTAGGCGTGACAAACGAGGGTTAAATAACCCCGAGAGATTTGCTAGTTAATTGTTAGGAAAACGTATTATCTGAATATTTGGGCCGCTCGATTTTTCTAAGCGAATCAGATTGGCGTATCTGATACACAGCTCGCGTGTTCGAAAACAACTTGATTTGATCAACTGTTTTTTTTTTTTTTAGTAAAATACGACTATGACAAGTGGGTACATTTTTTCTGTAGAAATGCAAAGTTAGGAAAATATACAATACTTGGATCACAAATGCTATCTCAAAGTATGGTGTTATGGAGAGTGGCAGGTCGACCCACATATTAAACGGAAGTATCCGTTCTGTTTCGTTTACTCCAATATTTGCTGAAAAGAAAGATACGAACGACTTATTTTTTATGTCAGAAGTCATCTGTTCTACCTACACCATACTTGGTATGTGCGTACATTTTTGAAAGAATTCATAATTTCAATGTAGTTACAAAATTTTTGAACATATTAGCAAAAACTACATGAATGTTAAAAATTATTGTAGCTTATAATCCGCGATCATTAATCTTTTGGTTTGCTGTAGATTTAAATTCATCAACGTACCTAAAATTGGGACCACGGCGTAACTGATAGCCGTGCCTTGAGCAAAGAAGCAGAAGATGCAAATGAGGTAACTACAGGTACGCTTGCAATTGGCCACCACTCTGCCCTCGTACCAATCATAATTCGAGTGCCAGAAATTCTTTTGAGAGTACAGAAGTAACTTGAGGAATTTCTTTCTGTGCGCGAACAAGACAAATATCTTGAATATGACCAAAAGCAGCGTGACAATGGTGCACAAAGTGTAAATGAAGTTCTGTAATCAAAAACACGAGTCTACGAAGATTTTGGGTGTAAACAGTGGTTGAAAGTGTTGCCTGCATAACGTTATGTTATTTATTCTTAACCCCTTAACGACATTAAATTTTAGAAAAACGTTAAAAAATTACGACGTTTTTTATGTCTCTATTTTACTACATAAATTATAAATGTTTGCAAACAGGGGATGAAACACTTTTTTTTCGAAAAAAAAGCGTAAAGCAGTTACGATTCTATCGAACGTAATATTGCGGATGTGGGTGTTAAGGGGTTAATGAAATTATCTAATAACAAGATACAGGGGTTTGTAAGTACACGCGTTAAACGTATGATCTCGTATTAGTTTCTCCCATCTCCGATGGGATGAATGAAATCGAATATTTTTATTTAGTAGGGGAGACCGGGGCTAGTTGACTAATTTTTGACATTTCTAATTTTTATAAATAGACCATTAGTATTTTGTTGACTTACTGCATACCAAAAGTTTCCCAATTTCATTAGGTATACAGGCATAATTTTGAAAATCGTTTTAATTGAGTCTAGGTTGTAGTTTTTATTGTATTTAGAGTAGTGAGACGAATAAGTCAACAGACCCCGGCTACGGGGTTAGTTGACAAATATGATGGGGTCAGTTGACTTGACATTTACTTTTCAGGTTTAACCCTTTGCATGCGAAAGGTGTATATATACGCTGTCACAGTACATCAATACAATGTGAAAAACGTATATATACGCTGCCAATTCCATCAATATAGTATACGAAACGCGTACATATGTATACTACGACCAATAAATTTTTTTATTTTTTTTCATTCCTCCCCAGTGTTATTTTTTTTTTCTTAATTATCATGGTCTAAGATACTGTAATTATTTTGTACTGGTTTATTATGGTCTATTTGGAAGGCCTGAGAGTTTGAAGGGAGGATAGGGTGTAAAACTGGTAGGGGTGAGTTTGGAAGGATTTGTGGTGGGGGAAGTGGACTTGAGCAGCTAAACTCTTTGCCTCGACTGCATCTTGAGGATAAAAAAATGCAATTATTAGTATTAGTATTCCTATGCTCAGTCAAGTAACCCCGTCCGACATTGTTAACATGTTAAGGGTTGTACGTACAAAACCTCCACGCGCCGGATAAAATAAAATACCGTAAATTATAGTCAAGGTATCGCGTTTCCACAAAATATTCATAAAATAACATCAAGCAGTACTTAGTGGACAAAAATTCATAAATAGTCGAAACGAAAATATTTACTCCCAGCCGACCTTTTTAGATTTTTCATTCCCACTGACAGAACACGCAAGTTTTTGTCACGGCGACACATTAAATGGCAAGCTGGTCATTCATATGCTCCAATATTGCGAATCGCAGCATAATTTATTCCATAATACAATAATTAAAGGGAATTAGTCAACTAACCTCGTTAGTCAACTAGCCCCGGTCTCCCCTATCTTTCCCAATGGCGAATCGTATGAAGACGCGCAACGAGGTCACCCAGCATCGCTCTTTCGCCAAGATCCGCGAGTCTGATTTCACGTTTCACCAATTCAGAGCAGAGATGGGCAAAAAATTATTTGAAATAAAAATTTCGTACGCAAACTTTTATTTCAAATAATTTTTTGCCCATCTCTGTTTAAGAGGCTTCACACGCGATCGGGGGATCCAATAACTAATTATTCGAACACTCACGCTTAAATCGCCCCAGGTGGCATACAGCTCCGGCAATATCATAACCGTGGAAAAGAGGAGCATCCAGACCGTGTAACCCAACGCGATGTTCCTCCGTCGTTGCTCGACGCGATTGTCTGCTACCCAGAAGCCAACGTACTTCAGGTAAAAGGCCGTGACGCCCAGTGAGATGTCTTTGCTCTGTCCCGCGGTCATGGCGAATGGTCCGATTTTGAACTTGACAGGCGAACGTCAAGTCAAGTCCACCTGACGCCGCTCCGGAGTACTCGCACCCTCCCGTCCGTCATCCCACGGGCGTAACCCACCCATTCATTTCAAGCGTCTTTCACGGCGAGCGCCCAGCTGCCGTCAAACAGTGACGTAATTGCCGTTCTTTCATGTGAAATGGGAGGGACATGTTGGATCAATGCATAATGCATGATTCTAGGGGTGTGATCGCCAGGTCGCCGCGACAATGCGTGGGCTGTAGCTTGCAATTTCCGTTAGTTACAAGCCGATGGGACGATACAGTGTAACCTGGCGCGATGGTACGCCTGCCGCTGGTTAACAAGCACGCTGTTCTGGATGAAGAAACGCTCAGAACGCTCGCGAATTCGCGTTGAAAAGTTTACGCGACTGTAGTGCTCGTCCAAATGAGGTAAAAATGTGCTACGACCCATACAGCACACCTCGTTGCAGCAGTATTGCAGGGACGTTGCTGCAATATTACGTTGTTGCAGGTTGCATTGCAATATTGTAGGAAACGTTCCTACAATATTGTCGTGCATTATTGGAGTGGCAATGATCCTACAATATTGCAGCAATATTGCAATTTCGTTGCCGTGCAATGTTCCGTTCGCAACGATGGTACAATATTGCTGCAATATTGTACGATCGTTGCCGTGCAATGTTCCATTGGCAACGATCCTACAATATTTCTGCAATATTGCGCGCACACCGACGTGCAATGTTCCAGTGGCAACGGTCCTACAATATTTCTGCAATATTGCGCGCACATCGTCGTGCAATATTGTAGTGAAACCTTGTGGAAACATTACAACAATATTCTGAAGCAACTATGACTTTGTCAAAAATTTTCGAAATATGTACATGACGTCGAGTGGATTCTACGGCGTGTTTCATTTAACTGGATACGCACCGCTATATTGCCGAAGAGTTGCAGGATCATTGCCACAATTTTGCCGTTTCGTTGCAGAATCATTGCCGGAACGTTGCAGGACTACATATTCGTAATGTTGCCGCAACATTGCAAAAATACACACCTGCAATATTGCGAAGGCGGACATAGGACTGAACCTGCAACGTCTCTGCAATGTTATGTTGCAACATTGCCATCTTGCACCGCATCATTGCAGAGACGTTGCTGCAATGTTATGGTGCTGTGTGGGGATTAGGGTTGCCAAGCGAACTATAATATATAGTATTGTACTATATTTTTGTCTAGTGTTCTATATACTGTTAGAAAAAGATATACGTAGTACGTAAAAATACTATATTTCCGATAAAATTATCGAAAAAGTGATAACTATTATTAGATAACTTCTATTTGCACAATTTGAAGTCTTGTAAGGGACGCATTCAGTCATTTTCCTTCCATCCCTGCTCTTCTTTTCAAACACTTTTTGCACACGTGAATTGTCAAGTCAGATTACAAAACTTGCAGTTTTTCAATTCTTACATGTTAGAATTATAGACTTATAATTAATATAAAGTCTCACGGGGGTTGCATTGCCGTGCGAAATTGAAATTCGTTATATAATACTTTCTCTATAATTAACCTTCGACACACGCGAGCAGATTAACATGCAGTATTATAATTTCTGCGTCGGAATTTTAAGAAAATCTTTCGACCACTTTTGCTGTGTAGGTACCTGTGAACATCTTCCATTGCAGGATTGCTAATTTGCGTTTTTACTCTCCTGTTAAGTAACTGGGACGAGTAACGGAGTTTGACACACGATGATATTTTACCTTCAATGCTGTTTACATATTAACTTCGTGCTCATATGTCAAGCATTGATAATTTAATTATTTTTTCAATCTTCGAATATCACTTGTGTGTAATAAATGTACATTGCTACGTATTTTCTATGTCCAAAGATGACTGCCTTAGTAGAGTGAAATACGACATTGCAGTACTGAGGACCTAAAACAAACAAATAAAATGTTTATGAAGCAGGTACATACGTCTCTGTGAGAAACGTATCAATTGTCTTTCCTTAATCATTGCGCATGAGGCGTTAAACAATTTCTCATTCTTCTCAGCAAGTGTGCAAATACATATTTGCCGATTGCAAAACAAACAAAGCTTTCTTTAAGTAAATAATTATTTTGTTGAAAATATTATTCTGCTATAGTAATGAAGTTGTACTTAATTATAATTAGGAGTAAAAGTTATAATTGTGATGTGCTTATTTTTTAGCAAAACAATAGAAATTTCTGAAAGTGTTTTCTCGCAAAACATTTGGGTATTGAAAAATGTCTCACCCCAGTATAAGTTTCCAGAGACACAGTGCAGAATCCGTTAGCTGTTAAATGGCAAGCTCTAGTGGATCTCATGATGATGATTATTATATTTTTGCGCAGAGATCGGCCAGTTTTATTCATCGGCAGAGTTGCCCACGGCCCGGAAAATATCGCTGGACCAATGCCGGTGCTCTGTCGTATCAAGCCGTCGCAACTGTACGTGAACATGAAGAGTTGACACAAGGTGCCAGCCATGTTGAGTACCAAACTAACACTTCGGGATGGAGGTGAGTCTGACTGCATAAAAATCCAAATAATTACATAAAGTGTTAAAACACTAAACCACGATTTTTTGTAACTAAAGAATACCCAACATTAACCTTTGAAATTGAATGACAATTGTAGAGTCATTGTGGAAAACACTGTAGGTGCCAAAATTAAAAAAAAAATTTATCGTAAAATGTTCAACTTGCTAATGATAATACTATACTACAGAATTTTATTTTTGACACTTACAGTGCTTTCTACAAGCACTCTTCAATTATTCTTTGCTATAAAATGAATAGAAACACCAAATTAGAGAAAAAAAAATCTTGTCAATTCGAGATAAATTTCGTAACTGTGTTCGTTTTAAGCAATCGATGTCTGTGAATAATTTCAGCAATCGAGGGCCAAATTTCAGTCATTACGAATGCATGCGTGGCGGCACGTGCAACAAGCCAGAGTTGGGCAAAATGTAATCTAATTACAAATCACAAATTACGATTAAACTGTAATTGTATAATTGATTACACATTATTTTCTGTAATCGTTCATTTAGATAGTTGACAAAACCAAATGGTATTATTACTGATATGTGTGTTTAGACCTTTAGGGTTCTCGGAAAGCGGCGAGGACCGTCGTCGATACGTTATTATAGTATAAACACCCTGGAGGGCGCGAGGGACGACGGCCCCCGAATGTCCGCGCCGATAACCCGCAGCGATCAGTCGAACCGCGTCGAACGTTGAGAGCGGTACGGTCGACACCGCTGCCTGCGGCATATTATCTGAATAAAAGGATAGCGACTAACAGGATACCAGGAGTCATTTCACTTTCCCGTCACCCACACATACGAGGTAGTATGCGCGCAATATAGCGTATAGTCCAGTGAAATTAGGATTTGTCTTCGGAATAAATCCCAGCAGGCTAAATTTTGGTATGGGCCTTTATTTGGTCGTTTTAAACAATATGTCAAAAGTCCCCATCGATCCGAGTGTCGCTAAAAATTTTACAGAGGGTTGAAAAAAAAAAACAGTTTTTCGCGAATATCTCGTTATCTAGCAGTTTTGCGACAAAAATAGGTCTCGCACAATTTATAACCTAGGAAATTCTCTACAAAAAAAGTTGTATGAGTTTTTTTCGTAGGAGTAACCATTTTCATGTGTGCCGGGTTACCAAGTTTCAACCCCCATACTTTTGACAAGGGAAGATCCCGAACCCGGAAATTCAGAAAATTATGAAACTCTGTAAATATGTAGCGGAAGACCTGCTGAGTACAACGCAATTTCGTTTGCTGCCCAAATTCACTCCAAGAGGGTGCAATTGACCCCTGAAATTTTTTTTATTTTGTATTATTACTCGCGAACTGTAGGAGATAGAAAAAAAGTTTTCCGGAAAAAGTTACTTCTCTTAATTAGGACTAACATTTGGTAAATTATAGTTCTTACAGTTCTTACGGTTCGTGAGTTATAACATAAAATCGGAAAATAGCCGGATTTTCAGGGGTCAATTTCACCCCCTTCGAGTGAACAAATTTAAACTTTAATCTTTGGGGATAAGTAGATGATATATAGGTATGTATTACTCAAATTTTGTTGCTGCCCAAATTCACTCTAAGAGGGTGAAATTGACCCCTGAAAATCCGTTTTTTCTTTTAGATTTTGTGTCATAACTCACGCACCGTAAGAACTGTAAGAACTATAATTTACCAAATGTTAGTCCTAATTATGAGAAGTAACTTTTTCCTGAACACTTTTTTTCTATCTCCTACAGTTCGCGAGTAATAATACAAAATAAAAAAAATTTCAGCGGTCAATTGCACCCTCTTGGAGTGAATTTGGGCAGCAAACGAAATTGCGTTGTACTCAGCAGGACTTCCGCTACATATTTACAGAGTTTCATAATTTTCTGAATTTCCGGGTTCGGGATCTTCCCTTGTCAAAAGTATGGGGGTTGAAACTTGGTAACCCGGCACACATGAAAATGGTTATTCCTACGAAAAAAACTCATACAACCTTTTTTGTAGAGAATTTCTTAGGTTATAAATTGTGTGAGACCTATTTTTGTCGCAAAACTTCTAGATAATGAGATATTCGCGAAAAACTGTTATTTTTTTCAACCCTCTGTAAAATTTTTAGCGGCACTCGGATCGATGGGGACTTTTGACATATTGTTTGAAACGACCAAATAAAGGCCCATACCAAAATTTAGCTTGCTGGGATTTTTTCCGAAGATTAGGCAGATTTCCGTCTAAGTTCACTGGACTAGTATTACATATTTAGAACGCATGGCATACTGACCAACAATATTTGGTATCCCACGAGACATATGATCATGTCCAGGAACAGCACCTGGCCAAGCACGATCATTGTAAATATATTCTCAAGGTTTTTACAGTACTCTGTGAGCGACTGATGTTGTCGGACGCACCTCCTCAACTTCGAGTAGCACGTATCCGTGTAACTTAGGCGCCGTTTGTCAGAAACTCGAACATCGATGTTCATCTTCATGATGTCGTTTAAACTCTTCAGCCTGTGCTGCAGTATGCGAAACTGACTAGCAACGTGCAAATTTAACAGGCACAAGAAATTATCGAAGCAGATGTAACACACGCCAACATGGTACACGCACAAAATCTGCACAGAGATAATCCGCTGTCAATATCCTGGTGTCTGTAATCCATTTTGGCTTTAAATCTGATGGAATTGATAGCTCTGGTAATTATGGCTGTGCGTGGATGTCTATGCAAATGTATATTTTTGTGCAACAGATGGAGAATGATTTTAAACATTTAAAAATGGCATTAATATTTTTTGATATTTGCCTCAATGAAGCCTACAGCATCAGAATCGACAGTACCTGTATGATAAACAGTGTCTCGAAGTATGGCGACATTGCTGTAGGAAAGTCCACCCACATATTGAATGGCAATATCCTTTCGGATTCGTTTTTGCCAATATTTGCTAAAATAGGGAGCAAGAAACGTTCTCTGTCAATACGCGGTGCAATTTGAACAAAACAAGCGTGCTTAAGGGGTTACATACACCTAGGACCGTGAAAAGAGGGGACATTTTATGATTTTGTTTAAGTATTTTTGTTAATCAAAAATCGTGGTATGCACTTGAAAGCTTATAATTTAAAGAATATTTAAAACAAAAATGACTGTTGAACGTAAGGAGTTTGCGGTGCCAAAAATATCTCCTCTGGGTGTCATCCAAAAGCAAAAAAGAATAATGTCCCTTAAGGTATCTAAAAGAAACTAGTCTTTATCATACACTATTTTGTAAATTTTCATTTTTAAAAAATGATGAGTGTTTGAACTTTAATTCAGCAATGCAATTCCTCAGACAGTTTTTTAATGACTAAAACCTAAGATCAGCAAGGATCTATTTACTCATTTATTTAAATCCATGGAATCTTCACAAATATAAATTATTCCGAAACATTGATGTCTCAATGATCATGTATCACAGCTCACCCAAAAGAGGAGTCACCATGTACCCGGCGCAAGTGCCCTGAGCGCAGAAGCTCAGAACAACGATGAAAATGGCGCATATCCTCTTGCAATTATCCAAAATCAATCTCTCCTGGATATCGTAATTCGAATGCCAGAAGTTCTTTTCCGTGAACACGACCAAATCGTAGAATTCCATTCGATGCACGTATAAAACCGCGATCTTGAAGAAAACGATCATCAGGTACAAAATGTTGCAGGCGATGTAAACGCAGTCCTAGAATTAGAGAATTCTGATGAAAGAAATATTATAGTGAAGTAGATCTCTGAGGCTTCATACTGAGAGATTATAATTACACTAAAATTCCAGGCAATACTGTGCATGGTTTAACCGATTTTTCTATATCTTGCGATCAGTATTTCATATGCATCAATTCTGGAGCATTTTAGTCGGAAAGTATATCCAAGAAGAAATTGCATTAAATTTACGATACAAATTTTGGGTACTTTTCCTTTTTTAAAGTAGGCGAGACCGGGGCTAGTTGACTAACGAGGTTAGTTGACTAATTCCCTTTAATTCTTGTATTATGGAATAAATTATGCTGCGATTCGCAATATTGATCGGTTTGCCATTTAATGTGTCGCCGTGAGAAAAACTTGCGTAGTCTGTCAGTGAGAATGAAAAATCTAAGAAGGTCGGCTGGAAGTAGATATTTTCGTTTTGACTATTTATGAATTTTTGCCCACTAAGTACTGCTTGATGTTATTTCATGAATATTTTGTGGAAACGTGATACCTTGACTATAATTTACGGTATTTTATTTCATCCGGTGCGTGGAGGTTTTGTACGTACGACCCTTAACATGTTAACAATGTCGGACGGGGTTACTTGACTAAGCATAGGAATACTACTAATAATTGCATTTTTTATCCTCAAGATGCAGTCGAGGCAAAGAGTTTAGCTGCTCAAGTCCACTTCCCCCACCACAAATCCTTCCAAACTCAACCCTACCAGTTTTACACCCTATCCTCCCTCCAAACTCTCAGGCCTTCCAAATAGACCATAACAAACCAGTACAAAATACTTACAGTATCTTAGACCATGATAATTAATAAAAAAAAAATAACACTGTGGAGGAGTGAAAAAAAAATAAAAAAATTTATTGGTCGTAGTATACATATGTACGCGTTTCGTATACTATATTGATGGAATTGGCAGCGTATATATACGTTTTTCACATTATATTGATGTACTGCGACAGCGTATATATACGTTTTTCACATTATATTGATGTACTGCGACAGCGTATATATACACCTTTCGCATGCAAAGGGTTAAAACTGAAAAGTAAATGTCAAGTCAACTGACCCCATCATATTTGTCAACTAACCCCGTAGCCGGGGTCTGTTGACTTATTCGTCTCACTACTCTAAATGCAATAAAAACTACAACCTAGACTCAATGAAAACAATTTTCAAAATTATGCCTGTATACCTAATGAAATTTGGAAACTTTTGGCATGCAGTAAGTCAACAAAATACCATTTATAAAAATTAGGAATGTAAAAAATTAGTCAACTAGCCCCGGTCTGCCTTACCAAAAATCTGTATCCTAAATTTAATGCAATGCCTGAAATATTCAGACCTTCATACGCACATCTACGAGTCCTCTCCACTGCCCAATAATAATCAATACCAATTGTGCAAGGAATGAGTGACAATGAATCGTCGTTCACTTACATTAAAGTTGCCCCAGGAAAAGTAAAAATCCCGTATCGCGATGCACGTGGCAATAAAGATCGCCCCGACCGTGTAAATCAACGCGAAGTTCCTGCGACGTTGTTGAGCGAGGTCCGTTGCCATCCACAAGCCGACGATCTTCATCAGGAAGCACGTCCAAACGATGGATATGTCTTTATTCCGCATCAACCGCATCGCGAACTTCGAGTAAGCTGGTGGTGTTGCCGTTTGTCCCGCGCGGATGGCTTCCCACCATGGGATACTTGCGAAATGTCAGAGGAAAGAATGACCGTTATCCATTGACAACCCATTTCCACCTGTCCAGTGCCCCTTGAACAACGATCACAAGTCTCGGGGCTTATTCTTTCTACGCGCCACGCGCCCTGGCTGGCGTGAAACAGAGGTATTGCAGAGCCCTGATCGGTAGTGAATTATTCATGACTCAAGGGTGGTAATCGAAGCACCCCTGCCGACAACAAAGAACGTAGAGCAACCGAGACGGTGCGTCGAGTAGCGTGCGACCGCGTTCCCTTCGCGATCTTACCCCCAGACTATCGGCAAGTTTAATTGCTAATGCGACGATGCCTTGCATTATTGCCTAACGAGGATGGACTATTGCCGTGAACGTCACACTTCGAGGGAGTGGTGGGTGAAGCAAGTATTTCTTTGTAAAAATTTGTGCAGTGCTTTCCTTGTGTATAAGTTTGTTCTTGGAAACGGTTATTTTTTTTTTAGTTATCCTTGAAGTTGTTAGTATTGTTTTTTGAGTACTGTTTTTTGATTGGGATTTGAGTGAAGTGACAATGGAGGTAAATTATTTTTCGTTTTTTTTTTTTTGGTAAACGGAGGATAATTCAGAAATCAGCGACGAAATAAAGCGAGCATATTACTGTTACAGAGAATTTTAGAAATATAAGTGAAACATATAGACTTCTTGTCCATTTTATATCGTCGAAAGGAAGATGTTGAACTGTTAAGGGAGGATACAGAAATTATTCAATGAATGATATTTTGATTACCACGTGCTACGAGAATCTTCATTTATATGAATTATCCTGGTAAATAATCTACACGAGTTTACTTTCTCCATTCTATCATATATTATTATCGTTACAAGAAAAGTACTTTCTCTCTCCGCATCTGATAGAAAATACAAATATTCAGCTACCATTACTCGAGGAGTACTACTCTGCTCCTTAATTTACAACTGAAATTTCAATTAACCATAGACTGCCTTAGTAGAGTAAAGTAAGACATGGCAGTACTGAGAACCTGAAACAGAGAATTTCAGAACTGACATATTGGATTTGTGGCTGAGAGACTTGGGAAGAAAGTGAATGAATACCTTTCTGCGATCGAATAATGACCATCATCAAATCTTTTTCTGAGAAAGCCTCAGAAAGATACAAACGTGCAAGAAAAATGATACGAACTGCACAATCACAAAGAGAACAGGCATTGCAAGAAGAAGAAGGTCCAACGTACGGAGCAGGAGCGTTTTAGTTACTACGCCAAAACATAAAAACTTTATAACTCGGACAAAAATGAAGTTTTCGATCTGAAAATTTTTCTGCAGTCTTTGTATACAATACCACAGAGATAGGGGTATGGATTTTAAAATCGAATAATTTTTTCGAAATTTTTTTTTTTAAATTTTTGAAAAAAAAATGTCAGTGTATTAATTCTTACATAATTCATTTCAGCGTAAAAAATAATATGGAAATACATATTTTCAAATTTTTATCTGTAAAATAACTGGTAGTTCATTTTCACTTGAGTGACCCCCCTTAGGGGGAACACCACTGTGACGGCCGGAAAAGTAAGCCATTTGTAAGATTTTTTTTTCAGGAATAATTTACAGTTTTCATAGAGAATTTTTATTATCTATCTTTAGTACGCTGTCTTAAGAGACTATACAAAAAAAATAAATAGAAAAACATCCATAAATTTTAATATATTAATCAATCTTCTAGACCTCCCCACGCGAGCTGGTCGAATGTGTAACTATGGAACAGCAGGTCCGAAATTAAATTTCATTTTTTTTTATAAACTATATGAGTGTAGTTTCCGTTGTACGTACGGATTCTTTGATTGCAAACAAATTTTTTTAAATACGCTCGAAAAACTGTCCATCTTATTCGCGGATTTTCGAAAATTTTCTTCTAAAGCGCGCCATTTTTACAAAAATAATTTGTTGAAGAAATCGGTACCACAACGGAAACTACACTCATATAGTTTATAAAAAAAAAAATTAAATTTGCTTTCGGATCTGCTGTTCCATAGTTACACATTCGACCAGCTCTGCCCACCTTAGTTAAACCGTCCTATCTAGCATTTTCTCATTTTTTGAGATATGTTGAAATATTTGAAGTAGCACACGTCTTTTACCTTTTAAGTAATGTTAGAAAACTCTAAGTGCTTCGTAAAGATTTATAAACAGTCTAATGTATTTAACCTAACTTATTTCCAAATGGTTAAAATATCCTATCTAAAACAATTAATTAATTGGTACGTTAATAATACATTACCTACCAGTACACCTATTACAAAAAAATATATTAGACTGTTACGAAATAATGACAACATGTTTTAATGTGAATAAAGGAAAATAAGGACGGTACAAAGTAAATGATAAAACTTCAGTTTTCTCGGTTGTTTCAAAATGCTAGATAGGACATTTTAACTAAAGAGGGCAGAGCTCGCGTGGGTGGGTCTAGAAGATTAATTAATATATTAAAATTTATGGATGTTCTTCTATTTATTTATTTTTGTATAGTCTCTTAAGACAGCGTACTAAAGGTAGGTAATAAAATTTTTCTATGAAAACTGTAAATTATTCCCGAAAAAAAATTCTTAAAAATGGGTTACTTTTCCGGCCGTCACAGTGGTGTTCCCCCTTAACTTTCCCGCGATTTCGTTTGAGTGGAGCGCGAAGATGATGGATACTGTTGAACGTCGTCGATGTTGAACTCGAGTTTCTATGGTGTTTCAAGGCTTCTCCAATCCAGTTTACCATACGCGGCGGCTTCAGATCAACGCGAAACATTTCCGCTGCGGCTGCCCATAACCACGCATAGTAAAGTGCCCCGAATCCGTCGTGGCGAAATATTCGCTACCACCGCGAATAATCCCATTGGTTTTGGAGAGCCTCGTTTAAATTCGCCGTCGCGCATTCCTGAGAGTATGTTCATTGATCTTTTAAAAATCGAGTGTTTAAGTGTTATTCGGTATGTTCGGCATGACTTGGGGTTTTTGAGAGGCTGGGAGGACTAGTGTATTTAGGTGACGTGTTTTGCCGTTTTGAAAAAAAATGCGATTGGTCGGAATAGCGAAGGAAATACGAAAGGTCGCTTTTTCAACTTTTCTATCTGAGCCTGTAATGAAAATTTAAATTTGCAGATATAAGTAAGTCGTGTACCCGCTGAAAATTTCATCGGAATCGGTTAACGTAGCTACCAGCTACAAACAGTTAAAAGCGTAATTTCACTCACGACGTGCTACACCAAAAACGTCGTAAACATAGAAAAGACATTTAAGCAGAATACAAATGACAGATTGCATTGTTACCCGCGAACGAATTGCAAAATCGTGACGTGCCTTAGATACTCAGGCATTCAGATCGAGTAAACAATTCGTCGCACGTTACTTTTATGCATTTCCCAACGAATAACAACAGCCATATTTATTTTTCCATTTTAAAGAAACATGGTCATTTCACAAAAGCACGCTCGTTTTACCGTTCACTTATTGCTCTGGTACCGTAGGGGACGATTCTCTCAGCAGTGTGAAATACGACATTGCGGAACTGAGAACCTGTAACCGACAATTCGAGATTGCAAATCACAACGAAAGGTACATGTCTCTTCTAAGGAATGCCTCCCTAGTACTTTAATATGAGGCACTGAGAGCAAAAACAAAATTGAGTTACTAGCACTAATGTATCCCAATAAGCTGTAGCAATCATATAAAGTAGAAATTTTTTTCCAATGTGGGTCGGTCCGATTTTGCTCTGAATGCTTCATAAAACGTTACAAAAACTTTACGTCACGAAGAAAATTGGGAAAAGTGGGGATCGAAGGCGGCCAGATCACGTACCGCGGTCGAAGTTTCTAAAGACACGGGGAAGAATCCACCAGCAGTTAAGTAGCATGGGTGCTTCGATCTCATGACAATCAGTTGGATGTCCTTTCGCAATGATTTACCAGCCTTGTCCATTGGTAAAGTGGTCCATGCCGCCGAGTACACGGCTATGCCTATGTTCGAGCTTTCTTCTATCAAACCGCCGCAGGTGTACGTGTACAGTACTATTTGGAAAAAGCTGCCAGTTATGTGGAAGATGAAGATGAGGCGCCGCGGGGTGGACGATTCTGCCTGTGTGGAGTGAAATGTCAAATTGAAGCAGTGGCGGGCACAAAGTACCTTTCAGCGACTCCCGTATCAGAATTCGTGTCCGCACCTACCATAAATATTTGGTATCCAACCAAGCACATCAACACACTGAAAACTAACAGGTGCCCGAGAATCGTCAATGTGAATACATTCTCGACCTTTCGGCAGTATTCGATTAGCGCCTGATGCTGTCGAATGCATCTCTTGAACATTTCTTTCTGCCTGTCCGGTTGCTCCACGACGTAGGGTTGCTCGCCAGTAGGTACCCAGAGCTTCGACATTCTGTACTGCAGTATGCGAAACTGACAGGTCACGTGCATGTTTATCATGCACAAGAAGTTGTCGAAGCAAACGTAGCACACTGCGATTTGGCACACGCACAGTGTCTAAGTAGACAGTAAGTACGTTTTTTAAGCCGCTTAATCAGTGCAATTGGTGCTCTATAGCCGCCTGAAGCTACTTTCTATCGTTTTCTGTTGCCTTTAATTAACATGTTTCAAAAAAAAAAAATTCGGCACGTATAAATAAGGGCCACCCTACTGATCATGGCAACACGAAACGTGTTAATTATTCTCGAGTAATCGGCGAATGTTGGTGTAATCTATGGTCAAGAATACCTGAAAGGCGAACATTATTTCGTAATATGGCGTCTCACTTAGCGGTAGATTTATCCACATATTGAACGGAAGTACTCTGTCCGATTTGTTTCTCCCAATATTTGCTAAAATATAAATGGAAAGGCTGAATATATTTTCTCGGGGCACGTGATAAGTTTGTTGCATTTCTTTCAGCGTTCATTTCATTGATTTGTTATCACAAAGTTGACTTTTTCAGCCACTGTGAAAGGGCATAGCCGGTTAAGATGGTGAAATGTGCCCCTGAAGCGAATTCAACTCGCGATGAGTCATTCGAAAGCTTATAAAAAAAGAACCACTTGTGACAAGTTTCAACTTTGTATCTCGACTCGGGGGGTAGTAAAGGGAAATAATAGAATATCAGGTTTTTGCCGAATTTCTACTATATGCAATGAAAAATTTTGAAAAAAAATCAGAGGCATTTCTGATACCGAGGCACATATCAGGGAATCGTTTCAGATTTTCAAATTGAAGACCTAAGCTGTGAAAAATAAGAAACGCCAAAAAATGCTGAATTTTTCTCTGAAACCGTTCTCAAGATACCTATTCCAAGAAAAAGAAAATTCCCTATTTTTTAAGTGGTGATTTCACCCCCTAAAACTGCACTATGGCACCGACAAAAAATAGGTTTGGCTTACGCGTGAACTACTCTACTTCCACACAATGTTGCATAATTTACTGAATTTCCGGGTTGCCTAACTTCCCCTGTTAATAATCAAAGTTGTATTCTATTTTTTACTGTTTAAAATTTTCCAATTCTATCTTGCCTCTATCTTTCCACTTACATATTTAGATTTAGATACGGTTTACCTTAACCATAATTTCGCAAAGAAACGAATAATTCGCATAAAATTGTATTCCTACAGTTAAGTCAACCGACTCACCAACGATGGGCGTAAGAGCGTAATTGACCACAATGGCTTGGGTAACCAAGTACGTGAAGGCAACGCACGCTGTCAAGATCTTCCGACATTCCGCTATAAGAGATTTTTCTTCAGCATCGTAATTCGAGTGCCAAAAGTTCCGTTGTGCGTACAGGACCAGATCTGCGAACTCTAATTTATGCATGAACAATATGCCAGTCTTGTACAGCCCCATGCCGATACATAGAATGTTACAAGCCATGTACAGGCAGTTCTGAAATCGAGATATTTTAAAATTTCCCTTAACATTCACGCCGCAACACCAATTAGTACTGAGTGTCCACTAAAATAGTACTGTAAGCGAGGGTGACTCTGTGGCTAATGGGGTTACTCCGTACGCCTTGTTTCCCTGCATTATTCATAGGTAAAAAATACTTCAAATTTCAATTCTCACTTAATTATAAAAGTAATCAATGATTTGTTTTTTGGCGAAACCACACATTCGCTGAATGTCGATTATGAAGTTCCACCCTGAAAGTAGTCTATTGATATTTGAAAAGCATCAAAGAGTATTGCAAAGTCACCCCCGCTTACGATACGAATTTTCGATTTTTCACAGTCGCCTCTCATTAGTCACAAAATCACCCCCGCTTACTGTGCATTAATATTTGATTTCCCACATTCTCCAAAAATATGTTTTTAACAGTTTTCCTGCACCATTAAAATCAACCGAGGTATATCGTGCACCGTTTAATAACTAATAGATTATTTCTACTTCGTCGCCGCTTTCCTGGACGGTGATCATGATAAACAGAAACCCTGGTTCAAGCAGTCCCAATTGAGCAATTTGTGTACTCACGCTCACGTCACCCCAAGTGCTATAAAAATCCGCTATGTCGACGTACACTCCGAAAGAGAGGGTAACGACGGTGTACGTTAACGCGACGTTCCTGTAGATTTGCTCCTGCCGATTGCCTGCCAACCAAATGCCCGAGAGTTTCATCAAGAAGCACGAGAGGTCGATTGAAATATCTGTGCTCGTCGACAGCATTGTGGTGCACCCAGCGACCGGTCTATGACTTCAAACTCGGGCACGATCTTCGGGATCGATAGTTAAAAATTGCCACGAGGACGTACCTCGGTCTGACATCACTTTGATCTGCCGTGGACAATGGCCCGCCGATCACGAGTGTCCCGTGACCCTTTCTTATGCGTGACACTCTACCGCGGTGCGCACCAGCGTGACGGCATAAAGGAGAATAATGTTTACAGGAATGAATTATAAATGCAGCTGCCCGTCGTGAAAACGCGCAAAGGATATGCTGTCACGCGCTAACCGATGCAAGGATCGAACTTGTATGTAGTGCCCGATGGGGTCTTCCGACGTAGCGTGAAATGAAAATGATAGGGGAAGGAATTGACAATGAAGCACCCATTTAGCTACATGTATAGCTAATGTTCCGTTACCTAAGTTTCAGTTATGCTCGAAGCACGTGCAGGTGTGAGTCGGTTGTAGGAAAAACGTGTTCTGAACGAAAGTGTGGGGTTCACTATTCTGTTGGTCGGCGGTAAAAGTACGCCAGTAGGATAGGTAGTGTTAGGCCACGTCCAGATCCGAACCGAACGCCACTCGAGTTCCGTGTCAGTGTGCCAGTGGTAAGAAGAAGAGGTCCTCTACGCTAGGGCTCTTACTTTTCGCGGGTTTCCGGTTACCCGGGCGCTACCCGGGTTTGCGGGTAATACGGTTACGATTACCCGATACTCGTGTTATACGGGTAATCGACGAAATACCGGTTATTGCAGTGGATCGTAACACACCTCTTATTATACCTTTTTGTTTCATGAATATTGTTAGTTATAAATTGTGAGTAATATTGCAAGTTGCTTCTGCGCTGTCATTCTCAGTTTTTGAGAAATTCGATTTTGAAAAAACTTCAAATTTGCGCAAACAGTAATGAATAACTATTACTGTCTCGACACAAAAGATGTTCAACGTTGAAAATTTGCAGTTTTTTTTTCAAAATCGAATTTCTCAAAAACTGAGGATGATGGCGTCAAACGGTTTACGGATTCGTTTTCAGCGCTCCAAAACATAGGGTGAGAGCACTAGTAGTCGGCCACCCTCTAGTAGTCGACCACTTTTATTATTTAGCTTAAAGAAATAAGTACTGAAATAAAGAATTTATTCAATGGCAATTTTATGTTATATTTTGAATTTCTAACTTTACAATACGACAAAAAGCGCCCTTCATAGGTAAAAAAAATAAATGCTTTTAAAGTGATTTGTAAACTAATTTTGATTCTACATGCGCCATTGCTGTTTTCTAACCCAAGAAACATAAGTGTGCTTTGAATAGAAACGACAAATGTAATTCAGTTTTTATACATTTTTTACTGGAAAATTATGCTATTCCACTGAAAAAGCATCAACAATGAATGCTAATAGTCGACCACGTATTAACTATAATATAAGAGGATCTTAATAAAGCTTTTGGCAAACATATATTCTATCCAGCTCCTATCTAAAGCAATAAAAAAAGATCTCCAAAAGAAAAACTGCCAAGTGCAGTTTCATCTGCTGCATGGCGCGATTTTTTTTCAAAAAAACACGAAGTGAAAGAAAATATTGAAATAGCAAAGTGTCAGAAAAAGGAGGAGAGATTGAAAAATCAAGAAGAAAAATCCAAGAAAATAGCAATAAAAAGGAGAGAGTAGAAGAATGTAAAAAGAAGAAGCAAGAAAAATGTAAAAATTTGAAACAGGGAGTTATAAAACAAGAAAGGATTTAATCATATTTAAGATAATTAAAATTGTATATTCGTTTCTTATGGATTAATGTTCTACAAAGTTTATATAATTTATTTATAGAATACAAATACCTACTTTAAAAACTTAAAATTTGTTACTGCTTCCTATCTTAAAAACGAAAAATTTAATTTACATTGGAAAAAAAAAATAATTTCTATTTCTTATTAAAATTTTGATAAAGTTATGATAAAGTTATTTGAGTTACGCATTATTCCTGTCATTATTAATTATTTACTGTAGTTGCACGTTATATTTAAAAATAAATTTTAGTTTGTAATGCGCACATAACCTATTTTGAATTTCATATTAAAAAAGGTGGTCGACTACTAGCTATCGGTCCGGTCGACTTTTAGAGTTAAACGGTCGATTATTAAAGCATTCGGACACTTTACTTTTAACGCTAATTATTTATTTTCCCCGAACTTTCCTACTAACACAAAATATTTAGTGATACATTAAATACATTTGAATTACTTCAATACATTTTATATATTTTATAACATTGATTGTTTATTTTTTTTCAGTACTTTTCATTCGAGTTTAGCTTTAAGTGGTCGACTACTAGTGCTTTCACCCTATAAGAAACGGCTATTAAATGTTACAAGTCCAGATGGCTATGTGGATGGGTAGCGCCCGGGTACCCGGGTATCACCCGGTTAACCGAGTACCCGGGTCACCGGGTATCAAGAGCCCCACTCTACGCCCCTCTTATTCTTACCAATGCCACGTTCTCAGTTTAGACAGAGTCTCGTGGCTCGCGACAGCTAAAGATTGGAGGACACAGAGTGTTTAGAGTAGTGCAGACGAGGAAGGGACCTCGGGACCCTCGACCAAAGGAAAGTCAGGCTGGCCGCGAGGTCCGGGCTGTTCCCAGCCGATGTCGGTGAAGTTCCGTCGCATCAAAGAAGTCTTCCTAACGTCTTACTTCAGCCCAGATTCGATTTACCACACTCTAACTCCAGTTCCTGTCTATTTTCTTCAGCAGCGATGTTGGACTGTTCATAATGAGTCTCATAAAATGTGTCTCAAACGGGCGGATAGTTCGTTCTTTGCTTATGGTTGCCAGAAATGACAGCGACATAGTGTTTTAGTTATGTTCCGCATTAAAAAATTCGAAGTTTTCAAGAACATATGCGGTTCTATTTTTTCATCAGAAATTGTACAAAGTATCGCGGACGTTACACGTTCTATAATCATATTTTGTAGTACTTGCCAACACATAGGGTATGTGTCCCTATTACGGAGCCTGTCCCAATTATGGAGCCTTTCTATTAAAATTATCAATGAAACAAAATCCATGCATAAACAAATGTAAACAAATTTTTTTGAATTAAATTCAAATATTCACGAACAAGATTCAAAGTAAAAAACGACAATTTTAACATGTCATAATGTTATAAGTATTCATAAAAAAATGCGTAACACGCTTTCGGTGAATTAATAGCATTTCTTGTCCAAAACCTTAAGAAATGTTGTATCGAAATATTTCATATAAATCAATTATAAACACTGTTCTCACCGTATAAAATGCATATTATATTCGAAAAAGGTTTAATGCAATTAAAAACAATAAATTCAGCACCTACAAACTTGTTTGTTATTATTTTTAAGTTAAATTCCGTAATACCGCCAGATTTTCAATCTTGTCCGTAATTCGGAGCCTCGAAGCCGGAAACGTGGTTTCGTTATAACCTCATTTTTGTTTCAAACTGTCAAAAGCGAAGTGCGTGTGTGGATCTGGAAACATAAATGATTTACCACAAAACTACAATATTTACAACAAAATAGCTCTAGGTAACCCTATGTCACAAAAGTTACGTTAGGAGCGACATTCAAAGGTACCGAAATGTGGATAGGCTCCATAATGGGGGGCACCATAATACGGGCGGGCTCCGTAATGGGGGGCACCATAATACGGACAGGCTCCGTAATGGGGGGCACCGTAATACGGACAGGCTCCGTAATTGGGGGCACTGTAATGCCGACGGCGCAGTTTTCAGGGCTCCGTAATAGGGACAAAAACATCTTTTTTTGTTTAATTAAATACATTACAAAGATTGATTTTTTTTTACTTAAAAAGAAGTCCTTCGTAAAGAAGAATTGTTCATCAACAGATATTAATTTTCAGAATATGAAATTCATGTAGCAGTATTGTTTAATTAATATATGATTGCGCGAACTGGCTTAAACCCTCCGTAATTGGGACACATACCCTAGGTACATACCATTATTTGCACAAAATTTTACCTCGGTTACTTAAGTATCCCTACTTAGCTGTTCAAACGCAACCAATCAGTTTTCATTAAAATTTAAATCGTTGCGTACCAAACGACATATATTCCTTACACTGTAGCAACATTTCCAATTTCCATACTTTATTGCTCTTAGCTGTCAATGTCTAATTCACGTAGCAAAGCGAAGTAAGATGCAGTTGTGCTTATTACCTGGAGATTTCAGTGAAATTTATCCTCCGTTTTTTTGCCATTGTTCGAACTGCGGTAAAATGGTGTTGGCTGCTTTATGATTCTCTTACCTTCATAAACGATTCGAGGGAAACTGGAAAGAATTTCCCTGCCGAGAGGTAGCAAGGGCGTTTAGATCGCGCCATTATGATAAGAAGATTTTTCCGGAGTTTCTTGTAACGTTTGTAGGAGCTGGCTTCCCAATTGCAATTATAAACTGCATTCCCTACAGCATCGCTTTGTACCATTATATTATTGCTGTTGAACGTAATCAGGAATATTTGAAAAATGCCTCCGACAAAGTACGTCGCGAACAACAACCGTTTCATAAATGGTTTATGTTCCTTTGAAACAGAAATCAGAAGTTCTTAATTTTCGCTTCACTCTTCTCAAACCGAGCACTCCGCGAATTATTATCTAATCGTGACGTAGCAGCCTTACCAAGCAGAGCTGAAATCCAGAGATGCACAGTACCACGCTAGATATAAGCAACTGGCTCATAATCGAGTAGCGAAACGTGCACTCCAATTTCTCCACGTACAGAATCAGCAAGCGATGACGCGCGACGCAGTGCTTTAATTCGGCGTACGTTTTGTCCGCATTTTGCTTGAAAGAATCGCGAGCAAGTAGCGTCTCCACTCTGTGCTGCAGAATCTTGAACTGCTCGCTGATGTGCATGCACAGAATGCACAAGAAATTATCAAAACAACAGAAATATACTCCAACGTGCGTAGCCAACACCATCTGCGAGATAGAACGTACGAATATTTATTATTATCGCCTTTCATTATCCCTTAGGGGAGACCGGGGCAAAGTGAACCTCGGGGTAAAATGAGCTTCCTTAATTTATTCTTTAACAATAGAATATATTTACAAATTTTGGTGACGTAATAAATGTGTGTAATACCATAATGATAATTATGCACATTCAGATATCGAAAAATGGAAATTCATTTAAAAAATTGAAAATGAAGTTTTAGAGACTTCCGACTGGTTTTCTTTTCAATTTAGCTTTTTGGGTAAATGAGTCTTAAATGTGTTATTTTAACTCCAAATTTTTTCTGCGTGTTTATAACAAGCTTATAAACATACATGTACCCGCGTTTGAGAAAACATTAATCCTAACATTATTAAATAATTAGTTTTCCATTGAGTACATATTCGGGGTAAAGTGACCGGGGTAAACTGAGCTGCAAATGGCTGCAAAGAACAGATGCGCAAGTGACGTGCGCAATAGCCTAACCTGTCAGCTGGCTAGAAAGCCACGCGGCGTGATGGAACAGAAACTAACCTCAAAAAATTTCCATAGTTTTTGACAACCACGGTGCAAAAAAGACAGAAGCTGCCGTGCTACACACGTCATTCCAGCGCAAGGGGTTAATAATTGGCTGTATACTTAATTAAAGTTCTTCTTTTGTTGCTGATCACTTTACCCCGGATAGTAACTCACTTTACCCCATATATGGGGTAAATTGGTGAGTTTTGGCTTTTTCTTTTCAAGTTGAATTTTAATATACTTTAAGTTTATTTTAAGTATTGCTATTCGTAATTTATCAATAGTAATGTTCAAATTATATTATAAATCTATTACCACACATTTTTATTGAAAGGGAAAAGTTTTATTCGACTTCAAACTTTTTTCGTCTCACTTTGCCCCGGTCTCCCCTATCTAGTTTTTACGCGCACCTCTAACGCAAACAGCATTTCATAAAGTGGCGTCGTCGATATCGGCAAACCGAACCAGTTGAAGGTGAAGGGAAGTATTCTGTCAGCAGCGCTTTTTCCAATGTTTTCTGTTAAAAAGAATTCCTCGATCAGTTTAATGTTCTAACGCGGTGATGAGCAACCCGCATTTGGCGCTCCAGTCACAATTTACAATTGATACAATTGTGAATCTATATGAATTAAAATTCTTTGATTCGTATAGTTAAGTATTCAATATTGCGGTCTGCGGAGAATATTAGGAGTTCGCTTTTGGTCTACTGCTGGCCAAAGGTTGCTCGTCACTGTTCTAACAAGTGGTCCTAACAAGGAAATGGAATTTCTCGCAGTATTTAATCAACCTGTTAACCGTAGGAAACATTCTTCTGCACCAGGCATCAGGCAAAAGGAGTTAATTTGGCGCAAAAACAGGGGCGGATTTGGAGATTTGGTGCCCTTAGGCCAGGCATGGCGAACCTATGACACGGATGCCAGAGGTGGCACGTATAAAAATGTTGCTGGCACGTCAATTATTTACAGGTGATATTATTAATATCTGTATATTAATCTAAAATAATTATTATGTTAGCTTTTACTGTACGACATGTGTATGCCAAGTTATGAGTTCGTTCTTATGAGATTCTATATTAATTTTTAAACTTGTCTGAATAAAATTCTGCAATGATTAATTTATTATCAAATTCTTGGTACGTCAATAATTCGATGAAGAGTATTTATAGATTTTTGGCACGCGCAGATAAAAAGGTTCGCCACCACTGCCCTAGGCTAACAAACGACTGCCGCCCTTTTCGTGAAATATCATCAAATATTTAAATTTCAAGGGTTGAGACACTTTTAAAATTAATTTTATATGACAACTCACATATAAGTTATTGCTAATTTGCTACATGAAAAAAGGTGAATTATTTTTAAAGTTGCCTCAAGCCTCTGTGTTTAAAGATCACCCGATCGAAACAGCCAAAATATAAATATTTTGCTCCATTTTTCTTTCTTAATGGGACACCATATTTCATAGTGCAGTAATTAATAATATCTACAGTTTCCCATTCTTCACGAGAAAGTGTTGAATATAATAAAAAAAAAAAAATACTAAAGCAGAATAAATTTCCAGAAAACTTACCAACCAGTGGAGCCACACCGTATATGACGGTCGTTGCATTAATTAAGATTGTGAAGGATAACATAATTAGTACTGCCCTCTTGTCAAGCTGGTGCAGGGCGTTTCTCTCAAAATGGTCGTACTTCTTGTTCCAAAAGTGTTTTTGGGAATGTTCAATTAGCCACATCACTTCTTTTTGCCGAATCGAGACCGTGATCGTCTTTATCAGCACTACGATTACAGGTATTGTACTGCAAGCAGCATATGTAAACGCCTACAAAATTATTCGAGCAGAATCTCATCCAAGTCGAATAATAACTAGCAATGACGATATAATTTAGAACAGCGTAATTTTCTCCAATTGAAAAAAGTAAAAATTCCTTCATACCGAAGAAGACTATTATAAATTCCATATAGAAATAAAACTCCACACCGAACAGTAATTCCAAATTAATTTTTATAAAACATCTTCATGCCAGAAAATGGTAAAACACGTGACTCCGCGTGATTTATTATTTTCCTCGTATTCCCTATACAAAATTGTTGGCGGTAAAAATTCTAGTGCACGTACATCGAGATTATGCCGGGAATAATAAAGGTCCAGCAACTCCACGCATAAACTTGAAACGAGAACAAGCAACATGTACGCGAAGTTGAACCGCAGCCGTAACTGTTCCCTTATAGTCTGCGCGTTCCAGAAACCTATGATCTCCATCAGCCACCGCGCGATTCTGACTGACAAGTATCTCGTCGTAGCTTGTGCCATTCCCGTGTCTGCACTGTGGTCAGGTCTGAACGCTGACCAATCTGCCTGGATGTACTGATTACAAAGACAACACTTATTATTACAGAGATGCCACGTCACCGAACAGACCACCACCCCTTTTCCCATCAGATACCGCGCGAACCTGACTGAAAAGTATCTCGTCGTAGCGTGTGCCATTCCCGTGTCTACCCCGTGGCACGTCCGATATTTACCAATCAACCTGGACGTATCGATCACAAAGATGACATTTATTATTATAGACATGTCACGTCACCCGAACAGACTACCCCTCTTTCGATCTGCCACGTTCTTCCTTTTATCGAAATACACTGACGATGCGAAGCACGGTGCCAGTGCAACTTCGCCGCTGTATTGTACGCATGTACCTACACTTTAGAGTCCGCGTGAAACAATTAGTTCTCCATTAACAGAGGTGTCGTGCTCTTTCAGATGGAATCGTTCGTATTCGGTTTAAGGGATTCAGTGAGAAATTTGGGCGATAAATGTGCAGTGGCGGATATAAGAAAAAAGGCCCAGGTGGCAAAAGTCGGAATTTGATTAAAAATTCCAGCCATTAATTTCTGCTTGCTATATAACATCGCATGACTCGACGTTTCGCATCAGAGTTAGATAGGGGATGGTTGTGCTCGACAGCTGAAATAGAAAATTAGAGAGTGTTCACATAGGTAATCGTTATTAATTTTACTTCAAACGTTATTTAATTATTATTTTACTTTATTCATTCACCAGGTTTGCCAAACACTTCAGACAGATCAGGACGCTGAAATTGTTGTACGTTGCTTTGGTAAGGCCATTAGTAGAATACGCGTCGGTTATCTGGAGCCCAAAACATAAGCAATATGTCTGTTTTAATTGAAAGGGTCCGGGCATAAGTTTCTTAGATTTGCTATGAGAGCTACTGGTAGCCCTATGCGGTTTGATGACCATGACTACAGTCCAGCTTTGCGAATGATGAGGCTTTCTAAACTCTGTGACCGCCGTATCTGTTCTGACCTATTATTTTTGTACAAAGTAATCCATGGCCAGATCAACTGCCAGGATTTGGTCGCACTGATACGTCTCCGAGCCCCACAACGGGCATTGCGTCCGAGACCTCTTTTTGCATCAGGTGTCCCTGAATATTATCACTATACAGTCGATCCCTTAAATCGTGCTATGGATGAGATGAACCAGTGCCCTGCTGACATTGACGTGTTCGCAGACTCCTTCGCTTCGTTCAGAAACCGATTGCTTAGTAGACTGTTACCTCAGTAATTCAATTTAATTTAAATTAATTTAAGCACCTTTGGTGTTGTGATTAGGTCTTAGGGCTCAGACTGTTTTGTTTGTTTTTGTTTATTTTATTTCACAATATTCTATTTTATTGTTTTATATTTTATTTTATGTTATTGTATGTTTTTGTTATATTTACTTTATCTTTGTACTAATTTGCTCTAACCTTGTATCTAAAGGGTTCTCCCGTTAATTAAATAATAATAATAATAATAATAATAATAATTAATCTTATGAACATCAATTAGATAGTAACCATTGCACATAAGACACCACTTTTACTATCTATGTACTAAGATTAATACACCTCCAAAGGATGCGTTCCTGAAGAATAGTCAAACTCGATTTTCCCGAGCACGGGCGTTCGTAGAAAAATATTTTATTCCCTGTTTCTCATCTGTTTCTGCATCTAAACTCGCCGCCCTCTCGGCTGTACCACTCATTGAGGGGCACCCTGTGTGCACGGTACGTCATGCCAGAAAGAGTGAAATCACGCTTTGTGACACGGCACAAGTTCCCGTGCCATTCTGGCGACCTATTTCAAAGTGAAGCAATCAATTCTTCCGAACCAATCCCGCAGTGTCATGAAATTCCTGCCGCCGCGGAGCGCGCAGCATGCTGCAGGAATTACAAAAAGTTTAAAGAATTTCCACTCTACAAACTTACGAGAGTTCCCACGGAATTGAGGCTCGTGTTCTGAATAATTCTGCGACCACGCTTCAGCGCGGTTTAATATTAAACGTTACTTTGTGTTATGCCTTCGCTAGTGACCAATGGAATTTTTTTATAATTATTTATGTAATATTATTACGTTGGAAAATTTTCAAATTAAATACAAATGGAGTGTGTTAAACGAAAGTGAGATTTTAGCTTCCCTAGTTTCGGAAAAAAGAGCTTACCGATTTTAACAGCTACTGGTTAAACATGATAATTAATACAGCCTATTGCAATACACTACTACCTCAATTTCGCAAAAAACTGTGGGTTAGTCCGTTTTTGCTCTCAGTGCCTCGACTTACAAGGGAAGTTTGGCAACTCGGAAATTCTGAAAATTATGAAACTCGGTGTGCAAGTAGAGTAGTTCATCCGTAACGCAACTCTATTTTTTGTTGGTGCCATAATGCAATTTTTGGGGGTGAAATCACCCCTTGAAAAAAATGCAGAATTTTCTTTTCCGTGGAACATCTCGGGAAGGGTGAGAGATATCGAAAAGAAGTTTAAACAAAAATTGCATCCTTTTTTTATATCTACAAAACCGCGTAAAAGTAATTATAGAATTAAGGATTGGTGATGGGGGTAACTTGAAAAATATGGATTTTTCGAAAATTATCTTTATGCAATTTTGTAGATACAAAAGTAAGATGCAACATTTGTTTATACTATTTCTCGATATCTCTCACCGCTCTCGAGATATCCACGGAAAAGAAAATTCTGCATTTTTTCCAAGCGGTGATTTCACCCCCAAAAATTGCATTATGGCACCAACAAAATATAGAGTTGCGTTACGGATGAACTACTCTACTTGCACACCGAGTTTCATAATTTTCTGAATTTCCGGGTTGCCAAACTTCCCTTGTTAGCTACAGATGAAATTTAAAAAACCCAGAAAAAGTCGCTTTCGTCAGTGGCATGCGTCGCCTGAACGAAAAGGGAAACGGGCGAAATCGCAGGAGTCGTGATTCAGAGAAACAGAGCTTACAGTGGAAGTATTTTATTATATATACATATGTGTGTGTATATATATATATATACTCTTTTATCAGTTTCTTTGAGAAAATACGTATACTTATTCGCAACTCATGGATCCCCGCGGCGCGCGACTCGGTGCCCGATCGCCTCCGTCAGAAAGGTCTGGGACGAGCAAGTCTTGACGGGGGACAGACAAAGTAGGGAAATAAAAGTTTATTGCTACTCTCCACCAGACAGGCAAAAACGTTAGTGGACGAAACGCGCGGAGGCTGGCCGACCACCGGAATCGTCGCACCGCGACAATATCAGACGCTACATCCAAAAACGTACAACAAACAGAGACCACCCCCCGTGACGTTTACGTATTTCGGGGCCTTATTCGCGAAAGTGCACCATTATCGTTACAGTGAATTTAAAGGGTGGCAAGAGGCGTCGGCGTCGTTAACGCTGCCCTCCTCTCTCTCTCTCTCTCTCTCTCTCTCTCTCTCTCTCTCTCTCTCTCTCTCTCTGCACGCACACTTTGTTACAATATTAAAACACTTATCAATTTCGTTTGCAAACATCTTTACCTTACCTAGTATGTTTCTATTATTTCATCGTTATTCGGATAATGCGGCTTATCCAATATAACAGGTGTACCCATCAAAGCAACGGAAACGTAACGGAAACGTAACGCGCGTCGCGTCGCGCGACTCCCTTAATATTAAATGCCCTACGCAAGTTCGTTAAACCGAGGGGCTTACAGTTACAATGTACAGATACCGATATCCAGACGCGATGTCGTCGAAGCTGAAGCTTGTCCTCCGGCAGCCTCGGCCATTGATCCTTGAACGGTTGCGAAGCAGAGACGATCAGGGACTTAATACCGGTATAATGCTCATACCGGTATTTCGCCAATACAGCTATACCGAAACCGATATCATACCGAAAAAGATAAATACCGAAACCGATATCATACCGAAAAAGATAAATACCGAAAACAATCGGTTTTCAGAATTACCGGTAACCGAAATAAATACCGGTATTTTTTCGGTATTCTTCTCGGTGAACACCGAAACCTACCATGCTACTGAAAAGAATACCGAAAAAATACCGGTATTTATTTCGGTTACCGGTAACCTTTTGTTTTCGGTATTTATCTATTTCGGTACGATATCGGTTTCGGTATAGCGAAATACCGGTATGAGCGTTATACCGGTATTGAGTCTCAGACGAAGATACAACCGAAATAATACCGGTATAATACCGGTATTTTACGTACCGGTAGGAGTCCCTGGAGACGATCGCCTCCTCTCGTTCCTCTGCGCATCGCCACTATCCGCGATCACACCCCACGAATGAGAGACCGGCATCGAAAGGCAATCGCTGTGCAACAATTTACCGACAAGCGTGCCGCGTCGCTCGCGAGTACAAGTCTCACCCTCCATGAGACGTACAAGTCTCATCCTCCGTTTCCGGAACTCGCGAGGGGTAGCTACGGGACTTCCTTAAAACGTAACGTACATCGATACAATTCAATTTTTTGGGTTTTCCTTCGTTTTTTCATCTTCCCCGCAGTTTCTCTTTTCTACGATTAACTGGGTTAAGTCGATCGCTACTTTTATCCAGGCGGCTGGTAATATTTTTTTAAACGTTGCGTCTCCAAGAGTATTCTCGAGAGCTCTCGCGTAAAGCCCGCGGCTATAATCGCTCAAGTTCGCCGGTTTACGGCCCTACTTGCAAACCTAGCGAGTGCAGCTACGTAAATGGAATCGTAGTGGAGAAATGATGATTTAAGAAAGTAAAGATCCCTGCGGCTCGAAGGTGCGCGCGCGAATAATGTTTGTAATGCTGTATGCGCGACGGTGAAATATACGCACGGCTTTGCTCTGTGAAAGCTCGAAGGTTGTTGGGATCAGTTTAGGATGGCTTTAAGGGGTCTCCCTAGTGTGACGGTTTACAAAAATCGATTTTTTGTTTCTTGCGTTCTCTGAATTTACAAGAATTATATGAAGAAAAGGAAGGTGTTCTCTATGGGCCAGGCATTGGAGACTAATTGTAAGTATGATTTATTATTTGATAAATGGTTTTTTGAATATTTAAACGCATTTTCCTCGAAACGACTTTTTGGCGCGGCGATCACGATATCTCAAAAACTACTCAACCAAACGACTTAAAACTTAACATATATATTCACCGCGTGTTCTGTTGGAACCTGAACTAGAATGAAGTCATTATATGCAAAATTCGGATTTCGCAGCTCAAAAAACTGACCGCTGTTTTGCCGCGAAATGAAAGCTTTTCTTTAAAGTGCTGCCATTTTTGTATTTTGTGATTTTCTATTTTCGTTCTAGTTCAAACCCTAGCTACGTTCATATAGATTAAGAAAATAACTGTGTTTTTTATTTCAGATGACCATGACAGCTGGGATCATGATCGCCATTTATTTGCGAACTCCTCATTGTAATCCTTTAAACATAAAATATAATTATCACTAATGCTTCAAAAAATTTAAGTACATTGCCCAAATGTAACTGAATATATACTCCAAAGTTTGAAACTGCAATATCAAGTACATTTCCTTCAAAAAAATCCCAAATGTTGCCCTATTTTCCAGGCGTCACACTAGGGAGACCCCTTAATCTTCCGCGGTGTTTCTGCGTTAACGAGGTGCCGTGCTGATAGAATTATGGAAATTTGTAATTAATTCGTTCCCCGCAAAATTTCAAGTGAAATTAAGGACACGCTCAGACCTGGTCCTTGGTAACAGATTTCTTGGCTCATCTCGTTGATTCTTAGTCGCTGGCACAACCACTCGAATAATTTATATTATTCGAGTAAAATGATCTCTAGAAATTAACAACTAGCACAAGCTTTTGCAGTATATTCTCCGAAATGAATTGGTCGCGTTAATAGTAAATTTTAATCGAGCAGCGCAAAGAAGCATAAAGTTTGGAACATCGCCGACATTGAAATATTGTAAAAATTTAATTTCATCCTTGTGTTATTCAAACTTGAAGAAATTTACAAAATCTTAAATATTTTACTCAAATATATAACATGGACCCAAATCAATAAAGAAATACTTGTAAGCCGCCCTGAAAACCGCCACTAAAATAAATTTTCTGCTCCATCTCTGATATTATAAATATAAACTGTCCAAATCGAATTCCTCTCTCGCATTCTCCGCGAACTTCGCGCTGATTCCTAGTCTACTCTCCTCCGGACTCTAACATCAATATCGACACTGTTTGACAAAACCCGTATGCACTTTCTCGCGGCACAGTGTTGAAAGGCCTAGGAACTTTCCAGAAGCAACGCGCTCTGTCGAATAAAACGCAGCGTTAGAAACTTAAGGGGACATTCTACTCTCTCGGCCTCAAAAATTTCAATTTTTTTTTGCTGAATTCGGAAGAATGCACCTCCTACAATATCCTCCTAAATTTTTGGAGCGAAATTCGATGTATTTTCAATGTTATAGGTATTTGTAGCGTCAGCGGCCTGGTTCTCAAAACTTTAAACGCGTTTATCTCGAAACACCATTTTCTTGGTTGGCGGATGTGATAATAACAAAACTCTATGACCAATTAATCCAAAATTTTAATATGTTATTCTACACATTAGTGGCTTTCCCGCTTAGCACAAATATCTTAAGATTTTTTAATATTTTCTCACATTTTATATCTATTAAACAGAAAAGAAATGCCCTTTTCGGTACTTTCAACTTCGATTGACCGCCATTTTAATAATTTTGGTCCAAAATTGTTCTATCGTGGTAAGCGCGATATCCATACTCCTGCGAATTAAAAATACGTTTGGGTTTTTTATTTCCGATGATCCAGTCGTCCGAAATTTCAACCGCCAGCAATTCTGATGCCGCCAACTTAACTGCGAAATATTTGCGTAAACAAATGAAATAAACAAAGAACAATGATTCTTTCTTGTATTTCAAGAGTGGTAAAATATACCCCCAGAAATTCGAAAACATTAAGTGTTTACTTCATTATAAAAAACCATCACCGAAAAGTGGCCGATTTTTCGGCCGAGAGAGTAGAATGTCCCCTTAAAGCGATGCCCGATTCCGATTAACACATCGACGCTGAAAGCTTCGAATCGTGCTCGTTTAAGTGTAAAACATCCTTCCAGTGAATGCCGAAGCGTGTCGAAGGCTGGGCTGCGTGGCTAACGAGCCCGTAAAACAATGCGACCGATAAATCACCCTTTGAACGCGATCACTTTGTGCAATCGCGTATCGTAATCGTATTTCTGCACAATGGGAATGAATCGCGGGAAATAGGAATGTCGCGCGTTTCTTTGTGCAGCACGCTCTCGATGAATCGATTCGAAAAATCGAACTTCTTGCGACTTACGTGTTAGAAGAAGTCTTCCGATCTTCGCGACAGTAACAGGAATAAGCTACGCTCGAACTTAAACTTAAACTTAAGTCGTACTGAATATATATGTATGTATATTGCTGCGTATAATTGTTCTAACAAAGTTGTACGTTTGCGCGTTTCGAATTGGCGGAAACAATTGTGCTGCTCAAATTCCACGTACATTGTGCGAGGAGATATTCAATGACACGCGTTTTCCCCGTATCCTTCTGATCTACGCAGAAGCGTCATTTTTGTGGATCGAGACGATGCCAGTTGCAACGATTCTATAATTTGCACACCTCGGTGAAATGAATACGTCGTTGAAATATCGCTAATGTGAAGAGCGGAGTCTCCTTTGCCGTGGCAAACGGACGAACAATTTAATCCAGTAATTATTTAATATTAGCGCGCCAACCAGATCAGGCGATCCAAACTAGTGATGCGCGATATTTGTCAATATTTCTCTGTCGATATATCGATATTTCAAGCACTAATAACTACAGGTATCGATAAGTTTGGTGAGAATATCGATAATCTTTACTGCACCTGCTTTCGTTCAAACTAATTCAAGATAATAATTCTCGAATTACTACGTGGAAGTAAAATTCAGTAATTCTTTTTCATACTCTTATATTAAATGATGCCTCTTATTAAAATATAAATTCTAATTTCGTTTTAAATATGATTTGAAAAGTAAATTACTTGTTTTCATTGGAACACTTTGAAGCTTAATTTAAATAAAACAACTTCCTAATACTGTACAGAGACTTTTATCTTAGAAAATTCTATTTAAATCCAAAATGATATTCTCTTGAATATATGTAGCTTAATTTTTAATAAGATATCGATATTATCAATATCGATACTTTTTGAAAAATATTTTTTTAAAGATATATACCGATCAGCATTATCGACAGCTGGGACCAATATCGCACATCGCTAATCCAAACTGTGTCTATCGATCAGCAATTAATTGCGCAAAGTCGACCAGGCGTATGCGAGACTTGTAACGACCAGTAGCGTTCATTAATAGATCATCTAAGAATCCGAAACTTTATTGAAGAGCTTCAGCTTTGAACGACCAGAAATTTCCGCATAGAATTCAGTTTCCCCTGAAACCGTTGATGCGAAATTTGTGGAGCAAGTTGCAATTACACAAGAAAAGCAGCGAAATAATATGTAATCAACAATGTTGAGCACGATTGTCCGTCTTGGTATCGAAGAACTGAAAATTCTCCGAGGGAACTGCCTCTGATAGCAGGCAAACAAAGGTCTAATAAATTGTAAATCGAAGGTGTAAATTGTAAATCACCGGGCGGATGATTGCGTCGATAGACAGAAGCTTGACGATTTAATTGGCCAGGCCACGAACTCCAACGAACTATCAGCATTTAGGTCGCTAGTACAGTTTCACAGTGTTACAGGGTTTCGTAGGTCTACGCGATTCTCGCGTGAAGAATTATTGCAAGGCGATTTTGAAGAAGAGGAAACGTCCTCTAGCCATATGTTGGATTAACACCCTTCTGTTAGGCTAGAGCAGCGCCGTTCAGGAGTTGCCGCGTAGGGCAACTGGTCAGACAGCCCGGGGCAAACACTTGCTGGCGGCGCGCAAGCCACGCCTCCCCGGGCAATACGGTACAGATGCCTAGGATGAACAAGGACCGTCGCCTCCCTACGCATCTACGAGCCTGTACTCCCGCCACAACCATTCCTCCCCACTCCGCTCTAACGATAGCTGACGTCACTGAGCGTTTGCCCCGGGCAAATGCGGCTGCCCATGCCCTGAAAACGGTAGCCTGACCGGCGCTGGGCTAGAGCCAGTACACCATTTAGCTAACGACTTTTCCCTCGCTTTCCGAGCTCATCCTTCGTCGCTGCACTAATTCTCCGTTTCAAGGTCTAAATTCGTACAAAGTTCACCCAGTAATCGGACGCTAAGTTCATCCCTTTTTCACCGACAAGTGAAATTCGCAAATGCTCTTCTGAAGCTTGCTCGTCAGAGAGGTTCGTTCGCGCCAGAGATTCGCCGAGTCGATTTAATCTTAATACTCTTGCTTGCACTCCAGTACTGCAGCAAGGAAGTCTTACAGAAGTATTATTATATCGTAACAAAATCACTTTCTGAGTTATCCCTTTCTGTGTGTCGCGGAATCTTGCAGGAACGTCTCAGTTGGGAATCGCAGCGTTATATTATTTTTTGCCGTTGGAACAGTGACATTGCTTGCAATCAGTGGAGTGATCGAATATTTTATCTGTACTGTAAAGTTTGTGAGGCCAGAACTCACTTGCTCGTTATGTGCAAACAGAATGTTTATAATTTGTGAGTAAAGACTTTGCAGACTGAGAGTAGCCATTGGGAAGAAAATTGTCTGAATGAATAAGTTGCTGGTTGTTAGTTTTTAGTATCTAATAAAGTATTTAGTTTATTCGTTTGTAAGCCAATGTTTATGCGACCACGTATCACAATGATAAGTCACTCATTCGAATGCACGCCTCCGCGAGTTTCCTCGCAAGATTTGCAACGGTTACTAAATTACGAGCAAGAAAAGATCGGACTTATCAGTGATGCAGTGACAACCGGGGTTTATGGTATTGTCGTGCTCGTTATACGCTACATTAGTGATAACATCTAGTGGCAGTTGATATTTACGATGATAGCAAATCAAGCATGGAGAACTATATGTGCCAAGTCACACATTGCTTTATAAACCACTTGCGCTTCAACCGAGGAAATAAAATCTGATCTCTGCGAAACAATTTCTAGATATGCAATGGTTACTTTATAAAGCACTTGCACTTAAGCCAAGGGAATAAAATCTAATCTCTGCGAAACAATTTCTAGATATGTAATGGATTCCTAAAAAGCCTCAATATAATATACCGCTTGTTAGATATTCAGCAAAAGTACTTCTATATAAAAAACAAAGTTTATCTGTCATTCTTGTCCTCGACCATTTCCTGAATTACATACAAGTGGCATTTTTCGATTATTTTGTGCAGTGTAGTAAATTATTTGTGCGACTATTAGCATTGTACGTCAACCGGAGTGTTTTAAATAAGCTTCGGTGTCAACTATGAGAACTTTGTTACGAAAGAATACAATCCATCGTCTGTCTATTAATTCATCGATCTAATCATTCGACATTCTATGCAGGGCGATTATAAATTACGAGTGAAAACGTCGCAAACTGATATATGTACATCCTTCAGAGACATCAAAAGTCTTGATAACGATTATTTTGTAGTGTATCTGTGAACAGTTTAATACTCCTCTCAATATTTTATGATTGTTTAAGATTACGTTAAAGCTGATTCAACGATCCAAATTATTCAGAAAATGTTTTCGCATTTTCAGGGAGCAGTCTGATATTTTCTAGCAATTTTTAAAAAAAAAACGAACCAATTGTTCATTGCAATGTCACGTTTCTTTAAATTTCTCAGGCGTTTCTGCAATATTCTGCAGCAAACGAATTATTTATAACCATGGACCTTGCACGCTTTCATGATTATTATAATACGCTCCTAAACATTGACGACTTATCTTAGTATCATGCTGTACATCTGTATAAAAAATAAATGTCGCGTGATTCCTTAAATCGCCGACTATCGAGTAAAGGACGAAAGGCATTCAGAAAACGCAGACAGTTGTCGAGAGAGATTACCTGGCCAGTTAAACGTCACGCAAATTTGCCGATCCGAACAGTCGATTTATCATTAATCATTGCGCTCCCTTTGCGATGACGTTCGACGAGTCCTAGCGTGGTCGGTATCGTTTAAAAATAGCGTTAACAGTGGTACGTGAGATACAAAAATATTCGAAACGCCAACAGTATTATTGACAGCGGTTTCCACAAGTGCTTGGATCGTTGGAATATTTGAAACGCTAACTACACCGTAGACAACGATATTCACAGAATGTTTGAAATATCAGAATAACTGGAGTGCCGACGATACTGTTGGCAATGCTGTTGACAAAATTTTAAGCAGCAGAATAACAATGTTATCGGAACATTCGCAATCTCAGCCGTTGACAATTGAGGCGCTGAAATATTTACAATCGACATCGTGCAGGCTGATCTGAAGAAATTTTTTTAAAGCGATTGAAAGGAACTTAGTACGTACTCGTAAAAATAGACAAGAAATGCTGAATTCCCTCTAGAATTTTATCCTGACATCGTTCTTGTCTGAGGAATAAAATTGCTACCCTTATTCATAATTCTCTACTTTTATGCAGACATTTCTAGCTCGTACTACAATTTCTACTGTCTGTATATAATTTCTTATTTCACTGGAAATTGTAAACTACGGCTACCAGTCCTCAATCGAAATAAGAAAAATATTTGCACATCTTTTTATCTACAATGATTATAGCGATTTCTGAAAAACAATTCAAAGCATATGTAAGAACTCTAAATATTTGAATGCTTTGCAAATAATATGAAAGAAATGTCAATAGAAAATTAATCCTAATTACAAGTTTACGTCAAGGCATAAATAGAATGGAATTTTAAATTCAATGAATTAATCCTGCTGACTACTAATTTCCAATTTTCTTCTCCCTAACCAGATCAAAGCGAACAAATAATTCCTAGGAATTGATGACTCCGACCACACCTTGGGCAAACTTACAACTGCGTCAGCCACAAGCTCTCCGCGTTTCTCTCTTTCGCATGGTACGAAATCAGGATTGGCTCCCAGCAGCAATTACAGGTCCGTGCCACTTGAACCCCGCCTTGTTCATCTTTACGAACACCGCTTAGCCCTAAATTCTCGCTGGTTCTCCTCAGATCACCTTGCACGTCTCGGAGTATCACCGTGAATAACGAGCATCGAGAGGACCATTTCAAAGTCAGGCGATTCGCTTGACTGCACGCACGGAAAGGTATCTCACGATAGTGAACGAATGAACAACGTGCCTTCGCTTACGTTAAGAGTCGACGAGACGTAAGGTCTCCAGATGGAGTAGCGAATAAGAAACAGAGGTAACGGCGGTGTATACAGTAAGAACATCGCAACGATATACACTTACGAGTAATAAGTTACATATTTACATAGACACAGCAGATAGACGTTTACTTCCACGTGTAATATACACTATATATATATATATATAAACATTACAACGTTATGCTTTATAATATCTTATACCTTAAATGCATAGTCACGCTTAGTGCGAGCACAGTCGCGTACGCATGATTTAATAATATTCCTCGACGTGGGCCCTCCGTTTTACAACTATTTGTTTCTTTTCCTCGTCTTCCTCCTTGTGTACGTTATTATTTTCGTTTTACGTTGTTGTCCCTAACGGTATCGTCCTTATCCTACAAATACGCGACTCCACTGGCATCCGTTGAGCCGCGACAGATATGAATAAAGTATCCTCACGACCGTCTATACATATACTTCTGCACGCTTCGTTATAACTAGATACTGCCTCGCCACGTATAAAAACCTTACGAAAATAGTTGCTCTATCATAAAACCCCGCAGCTCTTACGACGTACCACCTTACATTTTACAAAGTGTCAAAGTTAATCTCATGATTAGTTGGTTAGAAGCCCGAGGACACGGGTCCCCGTTGCCTTCCACTCGTCGTCTCTTCGTTGCTCGCTTGGGCGTCTAAAGCCGCGTTCCCACGCGCGCAGCTCGCCGCGCGTCCGACCGCGTTCCCACGTGGAGAGCGCGGAATCCGAAGCAGAATCATTAAGGTGCCACCCTAACGTGCACTGACAGTAGACCCGCGAAGCTACTTAACGCTCGTTTCGCACCGTGCATATCGCACACGTGGGAGCGCGACCTAAGGCTCTTCTCTGCTCCGCGCTGTACAAGCGCTCTAGGCGCGCCGCTGCGTCGCGATTCGCACACGTGGGAATGTGACTTAACGGGCGGACGATGCTATCTGGATTTCCCATCCCAGTACACGATCCCTGCGGAAACAATCCGCTGCTGATCGACGGAGTATCGTTTCTGATATCGAGAAGTGCCACGCAAGGTTCCCGGCAAAAGTGTTGCGGGAGATGAACGAACCTTGAACCCGTCAGCGTGGAATGGAAGCTGTGTAACAAGCTCTGCTAGGATCTTTAACGAAGTGTCCGAAGCTTCAAGTAAAATACGTCCGAATGCCCATCGCTGCGTCGTTGAATCGTCAATGAAAGAAGGATCTACTTCAAGGAATCCGAGTGAAATTATAGGTATACCGATTAATGCGTGCAAGTGCATAGCGTGAATGGCTCGTGACGCTGTTGCACGCTGACGGACCAACCTCGGCGCGCCGCCATTTAGGAAACATGCCTAGGCAAACCGTCCTGATAATTCGATTGGAGAGATCGAGCTCTAAGAAAAGCTACGTGCACGTGGGGAGTCGCCCGACGACAATCGAGCCCCATCCTTCTGTCACGGTGGACAGGCTGTGCGACAGCGACGCAATTGTCGTGGACCATTCGCTGCCAGTGACGCAGCATGGTCTCTGAACTAGCTCGCTGACGGGAGGTGCCCCTCCCGGAGCGTAGAAGATCGTTATTGTCGCCAGTGACCGCGTTAATTCGTCGCATGTGTAATCGATTGTGACTGATTAGAGACAAAACGGCAAGTCGGTCACTTCCGCCTTTCTCTGGAACACGTAGACACGGAGGGGGTCGAGGGGTGGTGGCGGGAGAGGGAGAGGCGACCGAAGGGGAAGGGCCGATGCAACATTGATAACGCGGCGAAGACGAGAAGCGAGGGGATTCTGAATCGTTGCCGATCGAGTCGGTTGAAACTAGGATCGCCTTGCGCGCTGTTGCCGCTCCCCGCGCGAGATCCGCCCTTAAACCTAGCCACTACGATAGTTTCATACAGGCATATGTAATACGTATGGCACCTTAAGAAATCCCAAAAAGACTAGAATCGTTTAACGTTCCGATAAGAAAATATATGTGTATATACCTGTTGGAGTCAACTGTGCTAAGTACAAGTATGTAGAATACCTATTAATTAATTCTGCTCTTCCCGCGTGCGGAGGTAGTGTTTAATCGAAATTCGATCGGCTAAGCGATCTGTCCTTCTCCCTTCCTCCCTCGCTCTCACACACTCTCTCTCTCTCTCTCTCTCTCTCGACGTCTCCCTGTCACTCGTGGAGTCTGACTCTCCTCTCCCAGCCCCTCTCGCTCGTACATGCCATGCCAGTAGTGTGTAAGGTAACGTTAGGTGTTATGCAATTAGTGTCACTTAAATCGCAGCATGCAATGCACGGATAAATTTCTGTGTTACGTAGCCTAAGGACTTATGAGTAACCGTCGTATCGAGCCGACGATGCGCGGCTCCTATCCCTGTCTGCCCACGATCTTCGATCGGTGGCCCGCGTCACGGGCCGCAACTTCGGCTACGGAACAGTCGAAGCCTCGTGTAATAATTGCGGTTGCGTTTTACGAGCACCGCGTGCAACTAATCGTGTCTCGTGGCAGTGTGCTACGCGCCTCGTACCGTCGAGAGACAACAAGATGCTCGAACCACCCGTCCCAACGATACATACAGCATCCCCCATTAATATCTACACACGCGTCCTTCATCCTTCCCTTCATTCGCGCTGCTAAATTCCTCCAATCCCTTACGATCCCTCGAATCGCCGCTGCCAGGCATCCCGCTAATTGCAAGCTGGCGACTCGGTCCCTGTGTCCCTGGATTCCTTACAAATCTAGAATGATGCCGGGTGAAAAAGGAAGAAGCCTCCGACGTATCCAGCGGCCCCCCGTGGACGCGAGGCGCCAGCCAAGGGGCACCGCCTGGATACGTCGGAGCGAGGGATCCGCGGCAACGGCGAACCGAGGGCTGGCCCCGTGGACCGCCGTCTGTTCGGCCCTCGCTTAACAAAATACAATCTCCGCGGTGGAATAGAAAACGACGGATCCGAGAAACGCTGTTTCCCCTCGTCGACAACAAGAGAACCGGGCGCGCGACAGCCGCCCGGTGTCCGGCCAGGTGTCGTAACATACATATACGGTCGCGATGCGAGAAAATCGGCCGTGGTTTCCGCGGCGGTGAGCCGCGCCTTCGCTCTCCGCCCTGCCGGCGGCTTCCGGTCCGAGCGACAATCGGGGCGCGATAACGGCGTGGCCTGTAATCTCGGACCGGCTCACGCGAAACTCGTCACGAGGCAGTCAGCCACGGATAACCCGTACATCAAAATCTCCACGACAAGGACTGCCCCGGTTTAGACGCCAGTGTGGTTGAATATGTAGGAGACGTTGCTGTCCTGGTGGACCGGGGGCCCGTGGCAGGCGCGCCTCGTCGAGGAGTTGTTGTTGTTGTTCACGTAGTAGGAGGACTTCCTCATGCTGGTCGAGGAGGACATTATCGCCACCGTCTCGTAGTACCGGATCTTGCCGCAGCAGCGCCCGCTCTTCAGGATCGCCACGAAGCCCCGCCTGTATTTCTTGTTGAAGAACGCGTATAGGATCGGATTGATGCAGGAGTTGCTGGCACCCAGCCACTGGGCGATCGGCGTGGCGATCGGCAGGATCTCGTCCTCCCTTTCAGCCACGTCGCCGCCGACCTTGATCACGGTGAAGATCACGTAGAGGGGCAGCCAGGACAGGACGAACAGTATGACGACGACCACCAGCATCTTCACCACCTTCACCTTCGACTTCTGCTGTATCCTCTCCATCTGGGCGTCTTTCGTGTCCGTCGGTATGTGCCTGCGCCACACCTTGATCCAGATCAGGATGTAGCAGAACGATATCAGGATCGTCGGTAGAACGTAGCAGAGCGTCAGGTTGCCGAGCAGGAAGAAGAGCGTGCCGTCCTCGGGGTGCGGCCACACCTCCAGGCAGAGCCTCAGGTCCGGCTCGTCGTCGTAAATGGAGACCAGGTCGAAGAACCACAGCCACGGCGAGGTAGTCAACAGGGCGATGAACCAGATCACGACTATCATCAGCCTGGCCCGTCTCTTCGTGATCTGACACTTCAGCGGCCACCAGATCGCCAGGAACCTGGAAACCAGAAGATTCGTGTCACTGTTTATAGAAATACTTTACGGCTTATTATTTATTAATATCGCCCACACGTATGTAGGACACTTGCTCTCGCGGATGGAAGTTTAGATCATTGTTCAGGGACGGTAGGACTATTGAGGTGGGACAGGGTTGAGGACTTTTTCAACTGGGGTACATTCTTATGCTTCTATACTTCATAGTGACCTGGGACAAGTTGATCCAAAGAGTCTATTTTGAAGTAAAGGTTAGTATCATTTCTATTCCATTGGAGAATTTGAGAATTCTTAGTATGAACGTGTAAAATAGACAAATCTAGTGGTAAATGTATAGTTACATATTCACACTACCAGTGGCGGACTCGGTCTAACAATATTGGTTGCTAGGAGACAAAGGTGGCCCGCTCACAACTATACGGCTATCATTTAATTGGAATAAGAAATAAATAACACGTTAAAAAAATACCTAAGTAGCAAAAAAGTACAATTAAAATTTTGGTATAATAAATGTACATTTTTTAGTAATTAGGTACAGTGTTTAAGGGGGCCCACTTCATCAGGGAGTCGCGGGGTCCACTTGCCGTCGGGAAAGCTGACACACCTGTCAGTCCGTCACTGCACACTACGTGTGCATTTACATCTTACGTAAAAGTACTTTAGAATGTTCATAAACCGATCAGTGGTGACGAATAATAACAGATGATGCAATTTGAATTCTCCCTCCTCGCCCCCCTTCTACAATATTTTCTGTATCGACCGTTTCTCCACGGAACTCATTTCGTCGCTCAACCAGAGATTACGAATATCCAGAATCGTTATTGAATCCAGTCACGGCAAATGGCCTCCAATTTTTTAAAAGCAAACCGTTCCAGCGTTTAATCCGATTTTGTCACGAATCTCTCGCTTGCAGAAACGTTTCAGCTTGTATTTTTACATCGACCGGAGCGTGGACGCTTCCAAGAAACGAACTTGGAAACCTGCGCAGCGTCTGTTTGGAGGCCATCGAGGAACAAGCATCCGGGAGAGATTAAATGTTTAAATATCGAGTGTGCAAGGCAACTTGACAAAAACGTTTCTGATATAATATACATTTTAAGAATATTCCTCGCGGTATCATAATTATATATACCATCATAAGGTACCGATAAATTTTCATTGGTTGTGTTCACATCCAGCATTTCAAGTACTCACAAGGACCCACCTAATACATCTCCAGAAAAGTGTCCTTGCAATAGCTACGTGCAGGAATATCTTAATGAATTCACGACCACCGATTTCGTGCAGGTAGGAAGCAGCGAAAATAACTCGAGCACCAAAGGAGGACAGCTCCCTTCGAGGCCTGAGCGATTTTACGATCCAGGAATACGAGTTCGAGTCACGGGAGACACCTACGCGGCTAACTGGCTCGCATAGCACAAAATCTAGCCGTTCATTTTTATCCTTCCGTTATGGAAACGTTAGATTCTGCTCGTGGTTTCGAAAGAGACTCGACTCCGTCACGCTTCAACGAGCATCGGAGCAGCAACGTTGGAGAGATACAGCAGGGCCCGTTTCATGCCGCGCGATGGAAACGCTCCACGTTCACGTGCCGCGGTCTCTGCAACAAGCCTGATTGCTGCGCGTATGCATTTGCTCCGATAACGCGTCGTTCCTCGGCAATTTATTAAGCAACGTTCCCCGCAGATCCGACGCGATTCTCAGACCTGGAAATTCCACGTTCGCGAGGCGAGAGCTCCTCGCCTCTGGGTTACCCTTATCGGGCACAAAGCAGCGGAGATTCCGGCATGTAGATATCCCTTTATGATGCAAAGCAGAGGAGACAACGCGGATCAAAGAAACGCGGAAAGACGCTTTTCTTTTCTCCCTTGGTTCGTTAATTAAACGGACCTCGCGCGGCCTTCAACCGCGAACACTTCTCCTTCTTCTCTCATCTTGGGGGTCCTCCGAGGAACCGTTCCAAGATTATTAGTGAACGGACCTTTTCGCTCATCTCTCGCATGGATAGACAATGTCTTATAATGTATTTGAAGAGGTTCACAAGTACGAAGAGTGCAGTTTCGGCTACTGCATGGTGGGAATTTAATCGACTCATTGTCAGATTCGAAGTCGAATAGATTCTGCGGAATTAAAGTAATTATTTTAGACGAAAAAGATCCTTGGGCGATGGGGACTCGAACCCAAGATCCTACGGGCACTCTGCATACTGGCCAGCCGCATTGCCAATTCCCCCAACGCTGACTCCGCAATATTACTCTTCCCCGAACTCTACAAATGCCCAAACTAACGGGGCGCCAACTATGTGCCAATCGCACCATAGGCAGCTCCTAAACGCCGAGTGCCTACATTACCGATAATGTATTGTTCTTGGAGGTGCATTCAGGCGTAATCAGCTTCAAACAAGAAGCCAGATAATTTGATCACTAAGAATTTCGTACAGAAACGCGAAATGGAACCTAGTGGTTAGGGTTTGTAGAAAACTCGACTTTTGAAGAAACCGGTTTTGGAATTCCACTATTCCAAAAAAAAACCGGTTACACCAGTTTTCGAATGTTTGCAAAAAAATATAATTAAAATAGTAAATAAATATTTGTACTTATATTAAAAAGTTTCACTTTCTTTAATATTTATGGAATTACAAAAATATAACAAAATAAACTATACTCTATATATACAAAACCAAATAAATAAACAAAATTAAAATGACTAAAATCCGTACAAATCTAAAAAACCGATTTTCGAATTTTTGCGAACTTATAAATAAAGACCGGTGTTCAAAAACCGACAAACCCTCCTAGTGGTGCTAATTTTCGCCCGTACAGGTTCCTTTCTGTTTTCCCATTGCCATATTTTTCCCAAAAGCTGCGCCAAAGTATGCAACGGCACTCCACAAGAAGAAAATAAATAAATACCAGAGAGAAACCACGGAGCGACCGCGATCAAAGCGAGCGTTGCTCGTCACACATCGTCCCAGCGACAAGATGAAACAATATTCCAGCAGCGATCACGCGCCACCGTGAAGCAGGTCCACGGTTTCCCAACTCTGCCGACCTGCCTGACATGCAGCCGTTATTACACCTGACCTCCAGCAGAGAGGGAAGCAGCCGGTGGCTCGAGATGTGTATCTCGAGAATAGGCCAGGGAGGACTGTTACATGTTCGTTTCTAAGGTGATGTCGCGAAGGTCCTCGCTTTCGCTCGCCAGAATGACGCGTCGCTTTTAATCGGAGCTCTCGAGCAGTCGTCGTGTCCTTCGACCGAACGAACGCCGCTGCTGTGGATAGAAAGTCCTTCTATAAATCAGTGGGACCGATACCGATCTATCGAGCGTTCCCATCGACGTTACTTCCGAATGTCGCGCGCCCCTCCGCGGCCGGGCCGTTGCATATTTATGACGCAGAAGTACTCGCCTCCGTACGAGGAAGGATGCAAGCACGAAGGACGTAGAAAAATCGCTCGATTCACGGTTACGGTTTATCGGCGCGATCGAGGCGCCGAGGCCGCCACCACGGGGGGGCGGGCAAACAATGAAGATGACACGGCTTTCGGCGCGGATATATAAAGAGTTCGATTTCTGTAGCGGCGACAGCAGTATCGATTTGCGTGCCTTCGTGTTTGCGAACGGAAAAGCCGATAAAACGTTTAACATGTTCAAGCTGGCAAGTATATCCATCATACCTACGCGCGCTTACTCTGATATACGACTCTGTGTTCGCGTACGCCGCTGCTAAAAAGGTCTCCGTACACATACCCAGCGAGGAAGAAATTTATAAGTTACGCTCGGTTTGCGGAATCAAATTGATGGCGATATTCCGCCCCGAAACACGCGTTTCGGTTTGCGGACTTTGGGCAGATTTGCGGGAGGGTGGTAATGGCGATTGGATTTTCCTTTGGAGATTGATGATAGTTTATAAATACCTCAATTTTGGTGTTGAGTTCCTTGTGTATGGATTTAATGTTTTGTATTGTGCGATCCCAGTACGATGGGATTTTCAAAGGGAATTCTGTGTTTAAAGATGCAGAGAAAAATGTAGCGGGGTTGATTTGATTTATGTATGTGACCGGAATACGAGAGAGGGGTAAAGTGTAAGGGATCAAGGGAAAGCGGATCGTCTATTGTCAGACGCAATTCCAACCCGCGTGAAAGGAACTCCATGTCGTGGTAGCCTTTCATGCATATATTCTTGGGATAATAGTTTCCAGTTCAACTTCTTTCACCTAGTCAGATCGATAGGAGTTTAGAAGCTTGTACTTTAGTAGCAATCCCATTTGGGATCTTTGGTTCCAGTTGTTTGGTGAACAATGTAGGATATTGTATCGTGGAAAGTGGGATTGTAAATTTGGGATTTTTATGAATTTATCTGATTTAGTTTTCCTTTATAATATCTCCAAACTTTGAATTATTTCATTGTACTTGTGGCATCTTATTTAAAGCTATATCACTGAAATGTTTTTTTTTACACGTTACACACCATTTTTCCAATGAATTTTGAAATATACTGTTCGCACTTGCGTTTACTTAGTTTCATATTTTACTGTTTTATCAAATTAGGGAAAACGTAGTTCGTAGAGTGCACTTAAGGAGAAACGGACAATTTGATGTCAGTCTCATTCTACGTCAGAAATATCTAAATACAATCCTTGTAATAGAGTTACAAATAAATTTGCATTAGAGATAAAACAATTTGTCGATTAAATTGATCGCTTGAAATGTTTGCAGACATGTGATCTCCATTAACGCTTATATCTCAACAACGTATTATTTTAATGTTTTATTTAATATTATTATTTATTATATGTAGTATTATGTACATATATGTTTATTAACACGTTCTGCTTATTTAAATGAAATTGCGAATTTCTTTTCTGAGAATATTTTTGAGTAAAAAACGAAGAAAAGCTGTTTGCCGCTGTAGTCTAGTTTCGCATAAACACGTTCAACTATCTCAAGTTTCTTTTATCCTCCGTCATGCGTAGAACTGTGGAAACGAGTATAACGATTCAATCGTCCAACTCCTGCTCGTTCGATGGTCGCGTTGATTACGTCTCTTTCCCCCCGAAGCGCAACTGCAATTAAGCAGTATTAAGAAACACGCTTGAAAAAGAATTCACTTGTAACTTTCACGATTAGCTGATAACCCGATCTGCATAAACTTTGAATCGTGACCGACCGTTTGAAACGGTGCTGCCTTAGCGTTCGACCGCGTCGAAGAAACGCGCGATGCATTGACGCGTATCGATATTCCACGGGTGTGTAGAGTATTGGATAAAATAGACCATGGCTGCTGTATAATCGTTTTCTACTTGCTTCAATAGGATCGACTGCTTCCCAAATGGTCAATTTCACTAACTAATGAAAACGAACGATTTCTCAGCCACCAGAGATGGGCAAAATATTTATTTAAATAAAATTTCCAATAACGAATTAAAGTTAAAAAAATTATTCGTCATGTGTCGAATACGGTTACTTTTTTATTTGCCGAGCGTTTCAACTTCAGCGTCGAATAAATTTTTCAACTTTAACTTTACCTTTATTCCTTGTATAACTTATTTTACTTTAACTTTAACTGTAATATAACATTTGAATGAAAGTTGCTTCCACACTCGACATTCCCTGTCGATCTCACATTCAATAACACGTTGCCTAAATTTCCCAACAGATTCTCTTGCTGGCCGTAGCCATGGTGGCTGTATCAGCTGCACCAGCCCCGGTGCCTCCAGTGATCACGCACCCCCTGGTCTATCCGCAGCCGTACGTGAAAATTCTACCAGTCCACCCAGCGGCTGTTCCTCTGTCTTACAGCCACGGGTACAGCGGGTACAATCTGGTACATCCTGGCTCGGTCTACTACTATTGAGGCCGCACCATCGCTCAGCGCTCTCTACACAGGCAATAATCCCGGGATGAAAGCTAGAAGGCTGGCGTAGCTCGCCAAATCATTTTCCAGCGATTTCAGATGTATTTGTATAAATAAAGGATGCCGCGGACGCAAGCAACCGCAGTCGAATCGAAGTTCCCCCTGCCCGACTAATTCCAAGCCGCGTCCTTTATGCCGGCTGTAAAATCCGCGACAACAGTTGGCAACGGCCGAGGAGCTCGAGGGGCCGTCTCCTTTGGGCTCTTGATACCGCGGCGATTCGTCGGAGCTAACAACGTTTCCAGCGGCGGCGGAATCCTTTCAGCGGAGATAAAGGAGCGGTCGTAAAACGTGCGCGGTAGGTTCGGAGGCCAGATTCATGCATACGAGATAAGTACGCCCGAGTGCTGTCGTTTAAACGGCCATCTGCTTGTATCCTACAGCGGCGGACTGTCTGTGTATTCGGCGGGCGTCTAGACCAACGGGAGCTCGGAGTATCGCGGCACGCGCCTTCAGCTCTTCTCCCCAGGGATGCGACGGAAGGGTGAACGCACGAGATCGACGACAAGATTCTCGCGGAGCTACGAAACCCTGTAACAACGCGTGCCTATCGCTTGGGAGCGCAGGGTGTCCTCGACGCTTCGATCGCTTTGCTACCGCTGGGAGGCTTGAAACGAGTGAGAAGGCTGCAGGCCTGTGTGCCTGTGTGTTTGTTTGTTTGTTTTTTTTTTTTAAATAAAATTTTATTAAAATTCCGTATGACCAAAGGGGAGGGGTCCTGGATGACGGTGCAGTGATTGAGATGCGAATGTCCGAATAGCGTTGATGATCATAGAGCCGCGAATGCACGGAGAGGAAAGAGGCCAGCCGATTCTGACGCGATCATCCTGATCGTCGGCTCGCGTCGCGAACGTCCACCGGTGTCTCTCGATGTTCGAGCGTCATCTCGGTGCCGATGTGCCGGGAGAGAGGTTGGCGGTGTCTTCCTTCTTCCGTCATCTCCGTTCGTTCCTCGAGCTCGGGTCTTCCCTTCGTTTTACAGGGTGGCGATTTGCGGGGAGGAGGGGCGGGCGGGGGGGGGTTGGTGGTACTTTTTCTATGGGGCTGTCTCGTCGTGACATGGGTGGTTGCAAGATAGAATCGCGCCTGTCGTTTAATGCAAGCCATGAGCAGAAAGGAGGGGCAGGGGAGCGGCGGTCAGCACGTTCTTGGTGACGATCGGGGCGGTGTGGACCAGAGGGGCGATGGCCTGGACGGCCACGTGGGCAGTTGGCAGAGAAACAGCGTGGCTGGTGATCACGGGGGCGTGGATCGGGCCAAGTCCAAGGTCACCAATTCCTCTGATGCTTGGGAGACCACCGGGGGCAGCAACAGCGACAGCCAGGATGGCGGCGAAGACGGCCTGTGGGAACAGCAGCGATGTGCAACTTAGCGCGCTCTTATACACCCCACCGACACCTCCGCGCTCCTTGTCCTCTTTCAAGTTAATCGTCGTAGCCGCGGATAGACCGCGGATGGTCGCGCATGTCGCCCCAGCCCCCGTGGGGGAGCCAGGCGAGATTTTCCCACGGAAGGAACAACCTCCCTTGAGCGATTAGAGTGTTGCGGAACAACGGAGCGCGACGGGTACTTTCCGGCGGAATTCTCTTAGCTTGCCGTTGCGAATACCTTCGAATTAATATCTCAGGGCGAAGCTGCGATATTAAAGAGAGCGCGGAATGTGCACGGCGAATGAGAAACTGGAGCAGGTAGAAGCACCGTTTCCGCCGCTGTCGATAGACGTCGGGCGCGCGAATGCCCACCTCCCATGAGAGGCCAATACGCGGATAATTTAAGCGCGCGTCAGGAGGTGCGAAGCAGGCGGCGTTGATGCAAGAATTAGTCGGCGCGCGGCACGGGGAAACGGCGAGATCGGTTACGCGAAGGGTTCGATAGAGGGAGACAGATAGACAGGGTGGGAGGGAAGTGTCGGAGCTGCATTCCGACTTTGTCCGAGCTGGCTTCGCCGTTTGACTCGACTAGCCAGCCGATGTTGGCTAACAATGTGCATGCTTCAGTGGTTTCGCTCGTTCGGGATTTTTGTGACCGAATGGAAACACGGTGCCCATTCCAGTGAACGTAAGGGTCCGCCCCGCGCAGCACATGTTTCACGGGAAACGGAAAGGTCACGGTGTGACGGGAGAGCCGCGATAATGGTATCCCGCCGAGAGAGGAAAGTCTATCGCGTCGAGAGCCGACGTTTCATCTATCGAAGGAGACGAGGCTAATCGAGGTAAAGGCATTTTTCCCGCCGGGGTATTGATGCTCCCCGTTTACAATGATTTACGCGGCTGTAGTATGAACGCGTCTGCGCGCGAGCGAAGTTGCGGAAGGGCTGGGCGCGAAGCCGCTGGCCGATCCGAGGGCAACGAAGCTACTTTTCTTTTTTTTTTTTAATAAATATCAACCGTCCATGTGTTCGATTTAGTGTTTAGGTAACGCGAATCTGTCGAACGATTTTTGAAAGACCAGTGGGATTAAATCAGAAAGTTAATTAGACAAGTGGTAGCAGATGGAAACGAGTAAGAGAAAGCGTAGAATTCTAGTCGCTGCACGGTCAGGAAATGAAGTAGCGATCCCCAGCGGGAGAAATTTCGAGGGAGTAGCCGAAGTGTAATGGAAGCTCGTAATCTTTTCGAGATCAAACGATTCGAAGCTATGAACTTCGTTTTCCTTACGTGGCGCGTTGATAGCGAAACGTGTTACTTGACTTTCCAGTGCTGTGCAATTATCCCGCTGAACTTCACCGGGGCAACTATCTAACCCGACTTCGTGTGTCACGACGGAAGCGGCGGACTTTACTTCGAGGCCCGCCGCGAAAGACGAAATCGAGGCGTAATAGTGGAAAAAAGTAATATCTTCTTACCAACTTGAACATGTTGATTGGTTTGGTTGAGTTGATTGTTTACTTCTCGAAAGTAAGTAAGCTTATGCTGGATCCTCCGAGCGGCGGTCCTTTTATACAAAAGTGGATTTTAAAAAATCGCTATAAATTTGATCACGTGGTCCCGCCATTTGACAGTCTGACGTTATGCGTCGGCCGGTTGAGTCAGCCAGTTCGCTGAAGGAGTGGGGTGCCGTGCGCCCAATGCTAGTGCAGTGTCGCCGCGAAACGGGCCGTCGTTAGCCAATCGCCTGCTTTCAACCCCTCGCGATCGGTCCCGGGGAATTGGGTTAAGACACGTTATGTGGAAATAGTTCAATCGCCTGCGTGCGATACACGACTCCATGGGCGTGTGTGTACGTGTGTGCGGGTGACACACAGCCGACCGGCCAGGGTAAGTGCACGTTGTGCGAGCGATGAAAAACACCGCTCGGCGAGGCACACGCTCTAAATGCAAACTGATTTTGCGAAAAAAAATCCTAGCCAAGGTCTTCTTCCTTTGCGAGCATCGTGCAGACGGATGGGCACGTCCTATTGGTCTTTTAGTGTGTGAGAAGTGATTTTGGGATGAGGCGAATTTCTTCGACCCCTCGGGAGGACGTGGGATGAATGGAATTTGAGTTTTGTATGGGGGAATTTAATGGAAGATAATGGGAGATGTTACTGATAAGGGCTTTCTTTGTTGATTGAGTTGTGGTAAAAGTGACGTGTAAATAAGCGTGCTCAATGGTTTGGCATTATTTTTTTATTATGCATTTTATGTATTTTAGGGAGGTGAGCTATATTTTGAAAATACTGAAAAATTTGTTTTTTCCAAATTTCAGGGGTATAGCATGGGGGCTAATATGTGGATATTATATGAGGAATTTCTAGATCTTTTTTTGGTAATCGAGTTTTGTTTATTTAAATTTAAATTTAGAGTAAAAAGAATCACGTCTCATCTGAGATGTTTGAATGATATTTTAGTGATTTTTTCTCCATTCTGTATTTCTGTATCACAGCAATAGATTTCGTATACTGAAAAAGGCACACTGTCAACCCAAAAAGTGAGTATACCACTGAAGTAGAGCTGTACTTCGTTGCTACACGAAGACTGATTAACGATACTAATAATAAATGCACGTTTCGGTGTCTTATATTCTATTAGCGATTGACAGGATATTTCATCCAGCTAAGCATCCTGCGCTTTAAAGTATGTCAGTAGCTGAAGATCGTCCTCAGAAGTTAATTAAAAAAGTTTCACCATTATTCATGAGTTTGAAAGATCTTATTTTGCATGAGAGACAAGGAACTTCTTTTCCTCTTGGAGTTTAAGTTTAAACCAGAGCAATTCATTCTGTTACATCAAAAATTTCAGATACAAATGTGAGGCAGGACGCCGTGCGATTGAACTGAAGGTGGGGATCGCTGTCTTTGGAAGAATTATACGGTGTGCAGTCTTTGGAAAGAAAAAGACAGAGGCTAGAAATAATTCACGGCTGAACGATACTTTGGTGTGAAACTTTTCAACAAAATCATGTTTGCTGGTTGTCGATCAGCGCCAAGAAATGGCAACACATTCCGTCAAATCAAGATTTCACGAATATGTGCTCCCACTGTTTCAAAATCGCTTATTATAGTTAGCAAATGCGTCGTATTTCTCACTATTCCGTTACTATCGAGGATAATTATTCAGATCCGAGATTAGTAATATACGAACAATTCGTCAAAAATAATGGTAATTAATATGTTACGGTTGAAGCGTGTCGGTGGTAAGTAGAGAAAAAAAGCTCGCCTTTCTTGTCCGCAGGCTCGCGAATAGGAAACATTAGAATAGGTAGTTATAAGGAATTGCTTAATCACACGGACAGTCTATTGAAAAAGTATTACGGCCACTTAGAACCGTGAAGCCACTTAATTGTAAATGTAGCATAAGTCACACTTGCTGCAGTGTGCAAATCGCTGCTTAACACAAGGTCTGGAGTGAATCAAAAGAAGGTGCTTCTCGTTTAAAGTGGCTGGTTTCCTAAAAAATTTACTATCTAAGAATATTTATTTCCTTCAAAAGAGCGAGCGTGCATAATAGACATACCTTCGTGCATTTAGAAATATCTACTTGCTAGCATTCTATCGAAATTGGTAACTTTCTCAAACAGGAATTATTTTATAGAGAAAGTGTCTTCTGCAACTTGAAATTCCTTTTTATATCTTTGTTCAAATTCTTCTTCAAATTCTTTTTTAAATCTTTATTCCAATTCTTCTTCAAATTCTTTTGTAAATCTTTATTCAAATTCTTCTTCAAATTCTTTTTTAAATTCTTATTAAACCACTAGTAGATAATCGCTATATCAGACCTGTTTCCTTCTGTTTCAAAGATCCACACAAACTTCACTGGCTCTACGTCAAATCATCGCGACGTTTTGCGTAATTCAATCAGTGTTACGCCATATTAGGAAGCACGCCAGGGTGTCGTAATATGGATCACAATCCCCGCAGAACGTCAAGGCATGTAGCAAGTGCTGCAAGGTATCGCGTGTCAACCTCGCGGAAGTCAGCCGCGACTTTCGACGGACGAAAAATGCGGATTGACATGTGGTGGCGTCTAACAGTGTCACCGAATCGCTGCACGGAATTAGCTAACGAAATCCTCCTCGTCCAGTTATTAATATTAAATCCAGACCAGTGTCATGATAGCTTATCGAGCAGGCCTGCGTATGGCTCGACCATAAATATCTCGCGCGGCAAGAAAAATTTATTCTCCACTAAATCCGTATTTACGCGTCCGAGGGGGCGCGGCGATAAATGCAGAATCTATTGCGGCTAAATCCGCGACCGATACATGTTTCACCGTTTCGGTATTGATTTTTTCATAGCCATTTGCATTTTAGACTGGCTTTGAACTCTCTTTGCAACTAGACGGGCTGATCTCGGCGAAAGTATTCTCACGAGAAATGTGCGCGGATGTCTTAAACGGACCTTCCATAAAGCTCGCACTGAAAGCAAAGTGCAACGTGAGGTCTAAAAATTATATTAGTAAATCTATACCACTGCATGATAATTTACTTTGCTAACAACAAGCCCTTAAATAACAACCCGACTTCTTCTCACACGGATCACTCTGAATACAAATACAGCTTCCAAGTTGCAATGCCCTACGCAGTGTTATCAAAATTTCTTTATCGTATTGCACCGTCGTGTTAATTCGAAAGGGCGTATTTGGTAAAAAGGTAGTCTTGAGATAAATGACTTTTAGTATTTTGTGTTACGCCATCGGTATTTTATATAAATCGGATCAGGTTATCTTCGATGATCTACAACTACTGCCTAAAAAGTTTTTTAACTCTATGACGTGTACATTTTATAAATAAAATCCTAAAAATGTTTTAAGGGGGAACACCACTGTGACGGCCGGGAAAGTAAGCAATTATTAAGAATTTTTTTTCAAAAATAATTTACAGTTTCCATCGAAAAATTTTATTACCTACCTTTAGTATGCTGTCTTAAGAAACTATACAAAAAAAATAAATAGAAAAACATCCATAAATTTTGATATATTAATTAATCATCTAGACCTATTTTTTTTTTATAAACTATATGAGTGTAGTTTCCGTTGTGCGTACCGATTTCTTAAACAAATTATTTTTATAAAAATGGTGCGCTTTAGAAGAAAAATTTCGAAAATCCGCGAATAAGATGGACAGTTTTTCGTGCGTATTTAAAAAAGTTTGTTTTCGATCAAAGAATCCGTGCGTACAACGGAAACTACACTCATATAGTTTATAAAAAAAAATTAGAATTTGATTTCGGACCTGCTATTCCATAGTTACCGATTCGACCAGCTCGCGTGGGGAGGTCTAGAAGATTAATTAATATATCAAAATTTATGGATGTTTTTCTAATTATTTTTTTTGTGTAGTCTCTTAAGACAGCGTACTAAAGGTAGGTAATAAAAATTTTCGATAAAAACTGTAAATTATTTCTGAAAAAAATTCTTAAAAATGGCTTACTTTTCCGGCCGTCACAGTGGTGTTCCCCCTTAAGTGATTTTATGGGAAGGTATCTTTAACACAGCAATATACGCTTCTACAATCCCCTGGCACAAAATTATCCCCATCACATGAATCTCTATCCACGTAAATAAGTAGAACGGTAATTCCTATTCTTCGTCGACAGGGGACAGAGGGAAATCGACGTTCCCAGCAGGAATTACAAAGAGTGTCAAAGTGTTCCTGCGCCACGGTGGCAGAAGAAGCCAGCTTCCGCCAGGCCTTCGCAAAGAAAGCGCCCGAAATTCAATTTCAGCCCCATCATGCGTCAAGCTGCTATAATAACGTTTCAAACTTGCATCCTCGGAGGATGCACGCGCGGGAGGAGACGCCGCTCGACGGGTTAGTGGATTTACGTTGGACGGCTGGGTCAGCAACAACTTTTGCCCAAGATGCTCGCGACGAGACGGGAACACCGAGGAAGATGCATGCACGTCAGGTGGTAGCTGCTCGCCAAAGGGGTGGAAAAGCGGCGAGCAGAGAAGGCGACGCTGGCCAGCCGTTGATTGGAGGGTAAGACGTGCTCGTGTCACCGGCGAGCCCTTTCGCGTAGCAAATTCAGCGAGATCGATCTCCATCGAGATTTTTACAAAAGTGTCTTTTAAACTTGCGACAACGGCTGCGTTGTCTTTCGCGAAATTAATGGGACAAGATTTATTGACTACGTTCAGTCGTAACAGGGGTGAATTCTATGGGGGGCAACTGATGTTCTGTGGGGGTGATGTAGATTGTGTCAGCTGGGGCGCGTTTATTGTTGGAGTTATTTGGAAATAGATGAAAGGTCGTGTTTTACAATTAGTTAGTGAGAAAAGGGATTTTCTGGCATGTGTTGGCTCGATGCCCAGCAATTACTAGTGATTTGATTGCTAGGCTCGGAAACACTGAACGGCCACAACCTCGAAATTGTTTAAATGTTTTGTTCCATCACGCACCATTCGTACAGAAAGCAGTAGTTTTTCATTTCCTCGTGTACTTCCCGAGATAATCTTATACAGAACTCAGAAATTTTTAGTTTTTTGTTGTAGGTCAGAAATTGAAGGAGAAATCTTTACAGCCGCGGAACGCTGTTTTTCAGAAGAAGCTTCTTTTTTCTGTGCTACTACACTTAGCCGGATTTAATAATATATCTCTTCATCTTCCTGAAAAGAAATGGCCCTCTTAGAAAGTTTTCCACCTGGGCCCTTTTCCTTAAATCCGCTACTGTACTCACAAACTCTAGTTTTCAAGTTACACGTGAAAACGCACGGAACATAAATTTCCTTCATCGATTGCATAGATTTTGCGTAGGCGTTAAGTAATTTAATCGGAAACGCGGCGATAGTGCGTCGAGGAAGCAATATCACCCACGCGTGGTGTCTTGCGAAAAAAAAGTGAAACTTGGAGAGTTTATTGGGATCAGGTAACACGTGCATCATTTCCATTACGACATAGAGAGACAGCGCCGCGTGAATGCCAGCGGAATATAAATAAATAATTAGGTGCAGTTATGTAACGCGATTAGTTTAAAACCTACGTTAGAAATTTTGGCCACAGACTTTGGGGTTGTCAGAGGGATGACTGATAACCGTTTTGGCGGTCAGGAGAGATATTAAGGGTCGGTCGGATATTGCAAACAATGCCATACTTATGGTAAAAATATTTTCTGATGAGTCCATAAAGTCTCAAAGGTGAGCTTTCCACGAGAATTCTTACAGCAATATTGTAATTATACGAATAATAATAATGTTCACTGGTGAAACTAAGTAATCCTGATGAAATTTTTTTGCATGTTCGAATGTGTAAGTATCATGCAGTTGAATAATTATGGATAGAACAAAGAAGATCACTGAGGATATATGAAAAATTAGATCAGAGTCGTTAAATTTTATGCTTCGATTATTAACACTTTCACAGTTTACTCTTCTCCTATCATTATAGTCTTAATTCGAATTCCTGCACGCTTGTGATGAATTACTAATTTGAAAAATAAAACGAAGCATCATTTAATGTTACTTCATAGTCATGTTAGAAATCGTTTATCCTATAATAATATTTTAATATTTCACTGTGGCAAACTAACTGGAAGGAGACACAAGAACTGCCTGTAAACTCTTTCTCTCATACCCATCACTACCACTTACTATTTTCCCCATCACTGTTCCTTTGAGACGAAAACTGTTTTCCTGGAAAACCTAATATATTAATACAAAAATCTACAAAAGGGAAATAAAATGTCAAGTTCCTCAAATCAGATTTCAGACAGACCAACAGAGACAGTAGATTAGCAGAAAAACTTGACAGGGACTAATACTTTTCCTACAAATTTCCAGGAAGCAAACTCCGGTAAACCAGAGTCCCTTAATAAAATAATCATGGTATCAAGCCCTGAATTACCCCACAAATTGAAATCAAATTGTTATCATCGTCCCGACGTTATTACCACGTGCGCATTCACAGTACGTGCTTAGAGCTATGATTAAGCATTCTCACACACAGAATCTCTCGCTTCTTACCAGGTCGTTACTTATGGTTTTCAAATTATTCATCATTACGCTCCCCCGTGAATGTCACTTCTTCTGCTCCTCCGTTTCTTCCATAATTCTCTGATCAACGATTATATTTCCCCGAGAGATTGGCCGTCGATTCGATGATACAGTGCTCACCTTGCTCTTATTACGATGCCAACGCAGGCGTCGATTAAAACGCCGCTGGAACGCCATAATAACGCGGGAATAGACGGATAGGCGCGTGTTGCTCGTAACGGGGCCCGTAATTGTTAACAGCGGACGGGACACATCGCTATGCAGATGAGGTATAAACGTGTCAGCGAGGAATATATGCGTTAACGACGTGTTGCAACCGACTCGCTGATTTCGCAAGACGTAATGGTACATTCGTACGATTTCTTGTTTTCTCCCGCGCGCTGGGGAATGCGCTTAGTCATGTCCCCGTAATGAGACATCTGGAGCAATTCGAACCAGTGATAGCCTCTTAATTATTTTTCAGTGATACGGAAAAGTAGCCGTGGAAAGATCGAGGCGCTGCTCGTCACGTCCTAGTATTGTAGGGACAAATTTCTCTGTGAAAAATATCGGGCTGACCACCATAAACTATATAAATCCATTTCCCAGTTTAAACTGATTTAAGTCAATGATTAGGAACCTTGATAAATGAATATCAATTAATTTTAATATTTTAATTTTTTCCTACCGATTGTGACTATTTCTCAATAAAATAAAACTCTTGAAAAATAGAGTGCGTTCTAAATCTTCTCACAGCCCTGGAAAATAATTCCCCAAGCCTTCGATTCTCGATGCCAATCTCCTATCATAATTGGCAGTGATATCGATATTCCTTGGCCAATCAATATCCCAATAAGCTTAAAGAGTAGGATTTTAATTTTAACACACCAATAAGTGTCCTCGATTTTCAACGAGTCTCTCGTTATTTTCTGCGACCATGATAGCAGACATAATCACACACTTGTAGATAAAGAACAGCGACGAAGCAGCATCGTTTTATAGTTGGTGTAATTGGAGGAAAACAGTGAAATTACTAAAATGACTGGCACGGCGATCGTGCCGGCACGTTTCTCGATAATGTGCCCGGTTTCGTGTCCCGGGCGATTGCCGGCCAACACCGGTGAAATAATTCTTTGAAAAGTTCAATGCACGTGTAACATACCTGTCCAAGGAAACCGCAACAAGGCTGTAGACAGAGGCCGCCACCGAGACGCCCTGTATATAAGCGACGGCTTTGCACATGAACCACCCCAGGAACCACGCTGAAACACAAGTTCACGGTTTATCGTTAGAAGCTGCCTGGTAAAATCAACTTACAGTTACCGTACAGGGCCATTTTTCTTTTAACAAAGGAATTAATTTAACACCGCGTAGAATAAGGATTTGCTGTTTCGAATAGAAACGGAGACAGGATTTAGTAGGGGAAAGAAAAATGTTAAGTTTGTACGATGCTGTTGGGGGAAGGTGAATTCTCTGTTTGAAAATTGAGATTTACTTTGAAAATTTGGAAAAGTTGGTGTAAGGGGAGGTTAATTATAGAAGTTTCGACGAATGGAAGGGATTCTTTGATTTGGAGTATTTTTACTATTATTTGAGAAGAAAGGGTTTCTCTGCATGTTTTCTTATTAGTCGGGTGGGTTGTGAGTTGGGCATTAGTCGAATATATTTTTATTCGGATGATCTCGAAGAAAAATTTCGAATGGAATGAAGTTATTCGAGAATAACGAATACATTTTTATTCGAATAAATTTTTATCATCGTGAGAGCATTTGAATAAAAATTTATTCGTCATTCTCGAAGATTGCTCTGATAAAAATTTATTCGAATAATGCCCAACTCTGGTTATGAGGAAGGTACATGTCTGTTATCTGGAGCATCTGATTTTTATAAATGTAAATGGGGAAATTAGTAAAGTTGCTTGAGTGGCGTGTGGCAAGCAGCTGCATATCGCCCATAGATCTCTATTTTTTGTTTTATTAGCTGCTTCGATAATTTTATTCTGGCCAATGAATAAGTCTGAATTTAATAAATAGCAGAGATTACAGGATTTTTAGAGGAAACGAAATGCTGTGTCGGATGAGATATGACACTGGTCAATATTCAGTAGTTAAGTGCTATGTCTTAAAGTAATTATTGTAGACATCAACAGCGCAATATATTATTAAAGTAACAAGTTCGTTGAACCATGTGCTTAATTTAGTTGCACATCGATAGTTTTTAACTCCACCACACCATTCGTACTGCGAAACATCATTAACATGGTAGTTTCCAATTCAACGTGCATATCCAATGCTCTGTGTAAAATTAATTGGCGTGTTTTGCTACCGTTCGATCGATTGCGTTAGGAAAGTCATGCCTATCTATCAGTGAGTCATCGACAGTCGATCGCAGTTCTTCGACCTAAACTTTTACTGGTAATCGTGTAACATTTAATATGCATTTAATGCAATAAATTCCCATGACTAGGTTGCAATTTAAATTGACTTTCAAAATGCAACTATTTCACATTCCAAGGATCTGAGATTGGGTACCAGTTCTCAAAGTTATGTAGAAAGGAAAACCCGGTACATAAAGTACCGTTGCATTCGTAGGACAGTGTGGTTAAATAAATATTTTGCACCCAATTTTGATAATACTACTGTAGGGAACTTACGAGACTTACTAATTCATAATTAATACCAAAATGGGAAGCCAAGCCATAGTCCTCAATGGGCAACTGAACAAGTGACAGCATTAAGGACTGAACAGTGATTCATCTAACCTACTTTAACCCTTCGTGGTCATTTTTGAGTAACCATTTTCGTATTTTTTCAACCATTTAACTTTTGTGTAATAATTGTACATTCGTAATACTCATACAATCGTGCTTCAATAGCCTTTTTCTAGAAATGTAAATTCTGACATGATGAAATTTATAGTTGAAAAAATAGTTGTGGAATTCTCCAAATTTTTAAATTTTAATATCGAGGTCTAAAAATTTGCTGAAACATTGGCAAAGAAAAAAAAATTTCCTGCGGTGCGATACGCCCGGTGTGACCGCGAAGGGTTAATAACCTCCCTCCGAAATTCCTTTAATAACTATAACTTTTTTTTAACAACTACAAATCTTCGCTGCATTTTCTGAAACAGCAAATCACCGATCACCCCGAAGTTCCACCACTTTCGCCAACCCCTTCGTCCACCCGTGACATCCACAGTGATGCGCAGGGGTGTCGAATAAAAATCATGCGAAGCAATAACGTATTATTCGCAGCGCGCGGCGTGCAAATCGCTCGGCGTGAAAAGCAGTCGCGTGGTTTTCCCAAAGAGATACGGTTTGAGTAGCAAGTCCTTTCAGCCTGCATCGGGGCCGATTGTACGGCATCGCCGAAAGTATTGTGTGAAGTGAAGGGTGCGCGCGAGGCCGCGTAGAAAGGAACTTCCCGTGGGCCGTAGATCAAGCGTTGCGCGAATAATTATTTATTCCGCTGAATACGCAACCGGCCGGCGGCCGATAGAGCCGCCGCGTGCGTCAAAATCCACTTATGTGGAATAATAATTCGCAGCGCGTGCACCGCGCCTTCGAACCGTGTAGATTATGTAGAAAGTATATAGGCCGGGTGTGTCGCGGTTGGCTCCGATGGCTGTGCTTCGATTCCTGTAGAACTGTGACCGCGATTAAACGACAGATTTTAAACGCTCCCGAACAGATCGTGACAGGGCATTTTAATTGTTATGACAGATTAGGGGAAGCCGACCGAGGAGAGGAATGAAAAAGTGGTCGTCGGGTGAGGGTTGGTTGGGAAAGGATAATGTCGAACTTGATGGCTGCGTTAGGTTTTAATGACACATAAAGAGGCACTGGGCGGAGATTTGTTAGAAAATTACTAGGTTCGTGAATGGGTACAAAAAACGGGTGGTAGTGGCAGGTACTTAAGTAGATAAGCTGTGAAATGGGTTTACACTACAATATTATATAGATTTTCCAGGTTTCACCTCTTTGAGATTTAAATGTTTTTAACCCTCTAGGGACGGGGATGTTTTAAACTTAACGTAGAATTCTTTTGAGCGTTAAAATAGTCCATTTTATACTTCGGATTTGGAAACTACTCGTTAGTTTTTTTTTTAATATTTTTTTTAATTTGTTTATAACAATATAACAAAAAAAAGTTTAATTTCGGGTTCTGATGGTACAACAGTTTCTTCTCTGCCTACTAAAGGTCACTATACCTATCAAATCTCGATCTTATTGATGGAACGTAAATAAAAATGTGTTAATCTGAATGGGACTCTGGAGTCCCAGTCGTCCCTAGAGGGTTAAGGAGCATCGTAAAGAAATTTGCTACGGAGGGTTATAAAAATTGAAGAAGTTAAAATATTATGAGAACCCTACGCTAGACTGAAGAAAATCTATTTTTCTGCAGTTGAGATAAGGATTTTTTTATGTCCCAATTGATTTTGGTGCTCAAATGGATCTCGGAACACTAATGTTTCAGACTCTTCTACGTTGCATTTGTCCCAGCGTTTCATAAATCAGGGAAGAATGGGTTGTGATAATTGTCGAATATTTCCATGCGCAGCGAATTCGTCTGCGGGCTAATGCGTTCAGCCAATCAGCAGCGGCAAATGTAAACGCACTTTGCAATTAATGTAGAATCTATCGCCCTGTGAAGCCACCCACGCGTGACCAGCAGCGTGACGCGATTAATTTGCCGCGACAGGAATTAATTGCAACCTGCAGACTTAAATGAGATTTCGAAGCTCTTCCTTAATCCTTCAGGTTGATGCTTCGCGTAAAACAACGTGGCAGCACACTACTACAGATTCCCAAACAGTAAATAAATTTTTATTAATTTTTACGGTGAAAAGAATTGTCTACTCTGAGGAAAGCATCATTTTTATAAATCTCTATTTGATGAGCTAGAAGATGAATTATTACCAAGTTGATGCTAATTGCTCGCTTTTCCAGGGCAATTAGAATGGCCATATAAATACTATTATTGTTAAAGACGGCATGAAACGTTTCTAGAATTGCGTTGAATGCATTTCAGTTCTCAAAACTTTATCCTCCAATCGGCTGGCGACAGGGAAGTAAGATAAAGTAAGTGAGGGAAGATAAAGTGGTCAATTATTTAATTCACCACTGAACAAGTGCAGAGTGAACTCCTACCTTTCGTTTCATTTCGACTTCATAGAAAGTCTGCCCACGATCCACTTATGTCATTCCTACGATAACATCTTAATTTTCCATCGCGTTACTATGCACTCTTAAATTATTCCTGATTGCATCGCGTATTCACAGTTGTCAGAAAACAATTTTTTTCCATCGATCTCGAGATGCATACTAGGGTGGAGTGAAAAAAACTTTCTTTCGATGATCAATTTCTAATAGTGCGGAAAAGTTGTCTACTTGGCCCAATAAAACGTGTAAAAAATTTCAGCCCGATCGGATAATTTCTTCTGTGTGCACCAAAGGCCTTAACTTTCAAAATTTTAGTACAAAACTTAAAATTAAAAAAAAATATATAAAATACAAAATACATAAAAAAAACTATTAAATTATTAAAAAAAAACGAAAAAAATATAAAATACAAAAAACAAGGCGCCCAACGTACAGCTACCTCCGCGTGGTTGGTTCTGGGCCACTTGTTCCGTTAGGAAAGTGAGCGAAGAGCTGCATTTTTTTATAGTTTACAGTGCCATTCCTATCGTTCCGAAACCAGCCACCGGGTGTTTCTTTGCTTCATTTACGCAACAAATATAGTCTTGGGTATAAAAAAAGGTAGAATCCACCAGCTGAAGAAAGTTGCAGTTTCTTAAGTTTTGTACTAAAATTTTGAAAGTTAAGCCCTTTGGTGCACACAGAAGAAATTATCCGATCGAGCTGAAATTTTTTACACGTTTTATTGGGCCAAGTAGACAACTTTTACGCACTATTAGAATTTGATCATTGAAAAAATGTTTTTTTTTCACTCCACCCTAATGCATACTACAGTTTTTGTTAACACTTCCAAGTCCAAACGCAGGCCGATACGACTACATTTGCAATAACCATCGTGCTTATCTGAAATTCTTCGATATCTACCCTGCATAATTTACATAACGAGTAAACATTTCCTTTCGCTTTTTCCCGTCTTTTTGCTTCGACCAAGATATCAGCTCTGTCACTTTATTCCCAATCTGTGGCCTTGTCGTTTTCTCTTATTGGTTCGGCTCTTATCTATGCTAATGTAGTATTTTATTTTCTCCCAACTTAAAGCCACATTCCCACGTTTGAATCGCTCGAATACCTTACAAAGGACTACCTAGTTATAAGTCTGCATACTCTGCGGATTCGTGGGAATGTAAAAAAAGACGTATTATTATTATTATTATTATTACATAAGGCAGCGAACTATTTTACAAATATACTTCACATGTCAGATATTACTCCTCGAATGGTGTTCCTTGCACTTTATTTCCGCAGCAAGTGCGAGACATGCACTTCTGAAACTTTCCTGCACTCTGTTATAGAGTGAAAGAAAAGAAGAGACGTCGTTTCGTCGACGACAAACGTCGCGTGTCTCGTTGACTCGTGAAAATTCAATATTGATAGGGCCACGTGTATGCTGGCATGGAACAGTGGGTAGCGGATTCATTGGGCAGAGTGGAGCAAGTTGCATTAGGCGTGTGCATCCTCTGAGGCCATGCTGGCCGAGATGAAGTCGCTTGGAAACTTTCGCGAAATCCGCTGCAATTCCAGGCCTACTCGAGATCGGTGGATGTAACGTTTCCGAACTTTCCCACTGCATAAATCTCGCATGCACGCGTACGATGGTGCTCTCGACAAGTTTCGAGTCCCTCGTAGCGTCGTTTCTGCCTTTTTCTTCGCGAACTTCATACGTTGCCAAGCTTCGAGGGAGTAAAACAGCTAAGATGCTTGAAAGGCTTATGACAGTGAGAACCTTATGACAGAGAGATTTTGAGTAACATCGAAACTTGATGAGATATATTTGAATTTTATATGATTACGAGCTTCACTGCTCGGCTTTTTATTCCTTCCATGACTTCCAATGTCCCATTTAAGACTATTTAGTCCTGAAAGGACATTTTAAACTCATTTGAAAATCGAAGATTTTCTTATTTTCTGTTTTTATTAATGAGTTTGCAAGATATTTTTATTGGAGCCCAATAAACATACTTCCTATTAATAGACTTGTGTTTTAAATACAGTAAATAAAATTGTCCCCTTTAAAGCAGTTCGCCCCTACGTTTAAATCTTATGCGAGTTCCCTCGGCTTCTCTTCTGTTTCGATAGAGTCGACGAGATTCGACCGCTGCTCGCCTTAAGGGGTTACGCCACACTGAAAGATTTGAAAAATCGATTTCTTTTTTTTTTTGCATTTTCTTATTACATGAAGTTTTAAGAATAATTTGAGTCATGGTAGACGCAAAAATTCCCAAAAATAGCCGAGTTATAGACTTTAAACGAGGCGCGGATGTCGATATTCCGCAGCAGGTAGCGACCATTCTACTTTTCTTCTTTTGCATTTTTCTCGAAACTACATTTTCAAAGGTGACCTATCAAATATCTCCAAAACTACTTGTCCGATTGATTTCAAACTTGGTACGCATATTCTTAATGGTATTATCTACGATGTAGCATATCAGTTTTTCCATCCGATAACCCATTCGTATATAATTAATGGTTTAAATTCGTTTCTTCACGTGAAAAACGTATCATTTTCTTCGCTTTGCTCTCATTTGTGCAATAAAATTTTTTCTCTCAAATCCGTATGCTACATTGTAGGTATTTTATTAAGGAACACGAAAATCATCATGTTTTTGATTTCAGACGAACCTGGGTGTTATAATTTGTTAGGTCAGTCACGCGTGTAACGGCGGACGACCTTCGCGGGAGAACAAATAACTCGGTCATTTTTTAATATTTTTGTACAGTATTTATACGATACATGCTCTACACGTAAGAAGAAAATAAATAATTTTCAACCTCATAGTATCAGTAAAAAAAAAATTGTCTAGTTTAGTGCTGTTTCGAGCGCCTCAGGGTGGCGTAACCCCTTAATCCAAAGCTTCCCAACTTCTAAGTACTCTGAAATACGTTTTCGAACCGTGCATGTACTCTTTGGGAACTCCGAGTCCAGCTGATTGACCCCAGGCACTTCGCAAGTTCGCGAAACTGGACACTCATTCTTCCGCAATCCACTCTGCTCTAACGAAACGCAGCTTGAGCATCGAATTAACCGATATTCCTGGGCACGTATTGAATTCGCTCCCACCGCTGGCTGACGGCGGCCAGCTCTTGTCGAGGCACGCATGGAAACAACAGGATAAAGGGGCCGTAAATTACGGAGTCGGGTCTGCGAGACGCATAATTTACGGCGCGGATAATTTGTTTAATCTGTTTACGTGTAACAGGCGAAAGAGAGGCGGGACAGCTTTTCGCGCATTCCTCCGACGATTAACGCTGAGATACTATGGGCCATTAACGTGAAATGCCGCGGTTAAAGGCGCGCATAGCCAAGTAATGGAGCAAACTTCAGCCACGGTCAGCTTACCGAGATACAATCGAGAAGAAGGTGATTACGACACTCGCATTAATCCCACTGCCGTTCGCTTAAAATGTCCTGCTCGCTTGAAATTGTCGCGTTGACAGCAAAAACGGACTAACCCACGATGAAAAACAATTAATTTTTCCTATTTTATTATTATTATTATTATCATTATTATTATTATTATTATTATTGTTAACTGGTAAAACCCTTTGGAAGCAGAAGATTCATAGCAAGAAGCAAAATATACACGTAAGCATTACAAATAATTAAAATTAAAGTGAGTACTTAATATTAACGCATCACGTTAAGTGACCTATACTATACCGAACGCTCATACAAAAGTAATCGGAGGCCACTGAGGGAAACACAAAACAAATCAATGTCTGTGAAACATTGGTTAGCGCAACTCATGGCTCTACTTAAGGGATCAGACGTATAATTACGGTAAGCTGGTTTTATACGATTAGTACAGCATACTGGAATACATTATTGCTACTAACTAAATTTCGCGAAAAATGTTGGTTGGTCCGATTTTAAAACTTTTAATGACGAGGCGTACGAATCACATGGAAGTTTTCAAAACACTGGCGCGAAAATTTTTCGTCAACCCCAGCGAGTCAGTTGAATTCTAAAATTCACCAAGCTATGGATACGCTGATTCTGAATTAAGGGGACCTTCCGGTCTAAAAGTCGATTTTTTTTTTATTTCATTTTTCGAATGTTCAACCTTTTAGGAACACGTGTTTAAAAGGATTTGTTGAAATTCGTAAAATTCTCGAAGTTATAGGCATTTGAGTAGAGGCAAATGCATGGGCAACAACCGGGCACTCGGCGCTCACGTAAAACTTTAAACGCGTTTTTCTCGAAACAGTGTTCTCAAAACGGTGGGACCTGTATCTCCAAAAGTTATTATCGGATTCGACTGCAACTCTTTTTATTTTTAAGAATATACATCTGGCTAGGGGGGGGACTAGAAAAATTACAAAAAATTGAAAATTTATAATTTTCAAAGGCGTTGAAAGGACGAAAAGTACAGGGAAAAGTGATTTCAAACTTCAAGTGTCGTTATTTTCTAAAAAAAACGTCATTTTTTAAATTTTTTTCTAGTCCCCCCCCCTAGCCATAAGTATAATCTTCAAAATAAAATAAGTTTCAGTCGAATCGGATAATAACTTTTGGAGATACAGGTCCCACCGATTTGGATCAATTTTTTGACGCCTTGACTTTAACGACTCCCCAGGGCCGTCTGCAATGATTAATTATAAAACAAAAAATATATTTCTATAACTTAAGATATCCTTAATACAATGCAAAAAGTCCCATTAAATTATATATAGCAGTTTTCCTTTAATTAATTCCTAAAAATCACCTATTTTTTTGGGCTCTAGACCGGAAGGTCCCCTTAATAGAGTTTGAAATTTGGTAGTTGGTAGGAGCTTCGTTGCTGGCAAGTTCGAGGCTCTACTGTCCCTAATAATAAATTCACCGTCCCATTGTCACTCGCCCCTGAAAATATCAAATCCGGAATCTCACTGCGCATTACAAACAGAATGTCCCGTTTAATGGGCGCGCAGTATTATTGGCGCGAGCTTCTGCTGACATCCATAATTTTCAATGGGGCCGAATGATCGTTTCACGCCCGAACATACAGCAAATTCTGATTACTCGGGCTCGATGCTGAGCGGATAATGCCGCCTCTAGATTATCCTGCGCTCCCTCTGCCCCTCGCCGGCAGCTCGGTCCTGGCGAAATCTCGCCGTCCAATCGCGCGAATCACACGGAAAATCAAAACGATTAGAGCATCAACGTTCGTCGATACAACGGCAGCAATCGATGGCAGACGACCGCAGCGCGGCGACAATTTGGAAACGTCGAGCGATTTTCAGGAGATAATAATAACTGTTAAAGTAGAATGTTCCCTAAATGGAATTTTAATTGACAGTAATTATTTCTTGCGATTGAAGTTTCTTGGTGCATTCAAATTTCAAGGTGCTTTCAATGTTCATTCTTGAACCTTTTGAATGATAAGATTAACCATAAATAGGAAATTAAACGGGACGCTAATATCTTTAGTTGCTTCTTAGCTTCGCTGAAAAAAAGGTAAAATGAATTTTAAATGTTGTGGAATTAAAGCGCGATGAGAAGTATTGTTAATTATTACTCGCGCTATGAGTGAGTTGAACCAGTGCCCTGCTGATATTGATCTGTGCATGGACTCCCTAACTACGTTTAGGGCTCTACTTCTGAGGAGTCTGCCATCTCGGTAATGTCCGTTCATTGGTTTAGTCTTGTTGCGTGTTTTTAGACTGTTATGTTTGTGTTTGTGTTCATTTTATTTTTTGTTACTTTATCTTTATCTTTATTTTATTTTAATTTTATATTTTATACTTTTTATACTTCTTGTACATTGTGTCAAAATTTTGTAGTCTAAAGGGTTCTCCCGTTTATATAATAATAATCATAATAATAATAATAATAATTACACAAAGTGGTCCTTGATAGATAAAGCAGGAATAAAGAAGGAAAGTTCAATTTAGTTTACCGAGTTGTGGCAAATCATTGAACGTGACCGATGTGTCACGCATTAGATCCGGTCATATCAGTCTAAACGTGTCTAACACTATTTAATCGCTTCAAGTGAAATTAACGAGTAACAAATTAATCAAGTACGTTAAATAGGTTTCGCTTCACCGTTAGCAGGAAGGGAAACTGCGCGATCAATAGATATCTGATTATGCTAGAGCATGACGTACTGCACGTTGCATTCAATTTTCCTTAAGGGTACCCTCCCATCAAATCACTCCAGAAATAGGCCGTTTCTAGGTTTTTATTTACAAGAAACAGTAAACGGCACAGAATCAAAAAACTTTTTGGCCTGCATTCATACACATTTAAACATAATAAAAGGATGGAAATTTTGACGATGAACGAAATCCCGCGAGAATTTTTGAAATCGGTCGATTATTTTTTTCGTTAGGACTTCCGCAATTTTAGGAAAACGTGTTTTGAGAAAAACGCGTTTGAAGTTTAACCACTGTACATACGAACGGGTCACTTTTATACTCTGTAGACTCTACATCGCTACGAATTTTAACCGATTCTTTTAACCATTTTAATGCTAGAGTACCCTTAATAGGGTGGTCCGAAAGAATCAAATTTTCGAAACTGGAGACAGCCTAGTGCGGAAAAGTTGCCTTTGGGGAAGACAAATCGAGGCAAAAAAACTTATTTCGCCGGTCATCAAATCGCCGGCCTTCAAAAAATATTTTTTGCCTCGATTTGTATTTCCCAGACGCAGCTTATCCGCACTAGCCCTAGTAGCATTTTTGGTTGGCCAACGGTTGCCAACAGTTGGGAATTAGTTGGGATATAGTTAGTGTTTGTGCCTACAAATCCCCAACACAGGGCCTACGGCAAAAAAGTTACGACAGTTTGCCAACGAATATTCAATGTTGGGCCTACAATTGTTATGGTTGGATAATTAACAAAAAGTTACGACAGTTTGCCAACGAATATTCAATGTTGGGCCTACAATTGTTATGGTTGGTTAATTAACAAAAAGTTACCACAGTTTGCCAACGAATATTTAATGTTGGGCCTACAATTATTATGGTTGGTTAATTAACAAAAAGTTACGACAGTTTGCCTACGAATATCCAATGTTGGGCCTACAATTACTATGGTTGGTTAATTAACAAAAAATTTACAATCATGATTAAATGTCGTCTTACAAACGTCAGAAAATTTGCTACATCAAAAAACCTGTTGTGATTTTTCTTTTCATATTTATAAATACGTAATGAGGACGTCTGTCTTAAGACAAATGTGAAAGTTTAAGGAATGAGTCTAAAGGTCGGATGATGATATTTTGTAGAATATTTCGCGTCACTGCACAGTTTTCATAAACAATTAATACTAGTTATGTAACTAGAAATTATAAGTGTTTACAAGGAAGTGTGTTGGTCAGCTGCGAACAGCGGTTGCTTTGTAAGCGGGAAAGTTTGGGTTCGGTTCTCCTCACCGCGAATTTTTTTTTTTCCTAACCAGACCTGAAGAAGACGTATTTACGACGTCTTTTGAAGTTCTTTAAGACGCCTTCTGGACGTTTCTAAGACGTCTTTTGGAAAGAAGCCTTCAGTTGGGCCCAGTTGGGCCTATGGAAAGAAACCTTCGGTTGGGCCTTCGTGTTAAGTGACGTTGGGCCTACGTTGGTTACAATCGTTGGCCCATTTAAAAATAGCGCGACACTTCAACAGTTGGCCAAAGGATAACACGTCATTGGCCCAACAAACTCCCAACAAATAAATGCTACTAGGGAGGCTGTTTCGAGTTTCGAAAATTTGATTTTCTCGGCCCACCCTAACCCTTAAGGGGACTTTCCGGTCTAGAGCCCCAAAAAATAGGTGATTTTTAGGAATTAATTAAAGGAAAACTACTATATATAATTTAATGGGACTTTTTGCATTGTATTAAGGATGTCTTAAGTTATAGAAATATATTTTTTGTTTTATAATTAATTATTGCAGACGGCCCTGGGGAGTCGTTAAAGTCAAGGCGTCAAAAAATTGATCCAAATCGGTGGGACCTGTATCTCCAAAAGTTATTATCCGATTCGACTGAAACTTATTTTATTTTGAAGATTATACTTCTGGCTAGGGGGGGAACTAGAAAAAATTAAAAAAAATGACATTTTTTTTTAGAAAATAACGACACTTGATGTTTGAAATCACTTTTCCCTGTACTTTTCGTCCTTTCAACGCCTTTGAAAATTATAAATTTTCAATTGTTTGTAATTTTTTCTAGCCCCCCCCCCCCCCTAGCCAGAAGTATATTCTTCAAAATAAAAAAAGGTTCAGTCGAATCGGATAATAACTTTTGGAGATACAGGTCCCACCGTTTTGAGAACACTGTTTCGAGAAAAACGCGTTTAAAGGTTTACGTGAGCGCCGAGTGCCCGGTTGTTGCCCATGCATTTGCCGCTACTCAAATGCCTATAACTTCTGGAATTTTACGAATTTCAACAAATCCTTTTAAACACGTATTCCTAAAAGGTTGAACATTCGAAAAATGAAATAAAAAAAAATCAACTTTTAGACCGGAAGGTCCCCTTAACTCACCCTGTAAGTCAAAGAACCTTCACCCCTATTATCCTCTAAAACGATCCTCAACCATAAACAAGCAATCAACAACCACGCCGTCCATCTCAAACGCAACACTCTAAGCAGGCTACTAATCTCCCACCCTTAAGGAGCCCAAAACCCCTAATCCTCCCCAAGCCGTGTCACAACACTAGCTCACCATACAATTCTATTCTCAAAGCCTTGCCCAAACATCCCTGCATCCTCGAAACCCACCCCATCACTCTCCTCCCGTTGGGAAAAATATAAAACCGTGACGAGTCTAAAGAAACCTGACCGCTCAGCGCCAGGAATCGCCGTCGCACCGGCTCTCAAGAACAGAGGAGTCGAAATGGAGGTTGCTTTTCCGAGGCGGGCGTTAATGAGCGGCGAGCGAGGGGGCAAAGTCATGCACGCCTTTTAAATGTCAAAATTTCCCGATCACCGTCTAACCGCGCGTTTCGTACGCTCGATGTATCCGCTGGGTCTCGCATATTACTTTCACTGTCTACGCTCGGCTGGCCAAGCCGGTGGTGTAACGGGCACACGTACACGCGCAGCGTTCCCCCGATCCGCGTGAATACAGAGCCGGGGCCCGCTCGAATAAAGGGAAACGGGCAGAGAACGGGCAGCGACCGACCAAGCAGGCAAACAGTACCCCGTCGCCGCTCATAACCGAGTTACTTTAATCGCGAGCCTGTTACGTGGTAATTGAGACGAATCGGCGCCGTGGATTCAACGAGGCGCCACCGCCTCGCCCAAAGAAGTGGGGCGCTTAATGGGCCTCGAAAAGCTGCCGCTGCCGGGCCGCGATCACCGGCGGACGGCGTGATGGCCCTTTGGGGGATGTTTCTGCGTGGTCGACGGTGGCGTTGACCGTCGCGACGCCAGCCTTCGCGGTGACGTCGATGGAACGTGCATGACTTTATTAGCGGCTCGTAGAGTGCCGCGCAAATTGAAATTGGATTGCTCCTCGAGGCGCAAGCGACTCTTATCGGGGCCCGGTATTGGTGGGCGGTTAGGTATCCCGCATGGGCTGCTCATTGTTATCGACTTTCGCGGGCAGCGTTGCATAGTAGCGCGGAGGACACTTTTACGCGGGGTTACGTAACGCGTGTAGGAGCGGATTTAGCGTTGGATGGGGAGAATATGCGGAACATGGAATAGGCTGCACGTGCAAGGAGGTTGACGTACTTGGTTGCTTTATTGGCCACCTTGCTTTTCTACCACCGTTGCAAGTGAATTGGTAGGTGTGTCGAGGGGAATTGGTAATAATGGGGGTGTGGAATATTGAATTTGTAGATGTAGTTACGATTTGATGTATTTGTAATTGGGAGAACTTGAGGAATGTTCAGCTGTTAGCAGGGCTGGAGTTCTCTGTAAAGGGGCCCGAATGCAGGGAATGTTTTGGGGCCGCAGAGAATTTCTCAACGGTGGAAAAGCATAACATTTTTTCGCCAAGAAAGAGATAATAATAATAATAATAAAGAAAATATAATGAAAGAAATAAACATTAACATATTTAAATATATGAATTTTTGATTACCATATCATTAATAATATTAGATTATTATATTATTATATTAGAAATTAAATTGTAGTTTCTTTTTTACAATCCCGCATACTATGGTATGGTTACCACCACACAACCACAATCGTGGCGTGTCCGTAGTATTGCCAGTTCTGTGCTTAGAGCGTGAAATTCAAGTCGGTTTATAAAATTCAATTAATTTTAATGAATTAAAAATTTTAGGTCTCATTTTTTTATCTTTTTATTTTTATTTTTAACCCCTCTGTGGCTGGCCCTGTCTGTTAGGTTTGTTACATAACTAACAGTTCTGTTTTTTGGAATTTAAATAATTCGAAATTTAATAATATTGTAAGCGTAGTGTATTTTACTATCGCCCACCATATAGCGTTGAATCTGTCTTCAAAGATTAAACGGTAGGTATGTATCGGCGCACGGCGGATATACATAATTTAAATGGCTGCAATTAATATCAGAAGTGTATTAGGCTATAAAGTCACTTATACCGTTCTATTTTCAATAATCGTTAGGTATCGTACCAACTCCCCCTGCGTGTAATTCACTTTGCGTTACACAATCGCGGGCTGAACGTTATCCTTAATTGCATCGTACGTTCACTGACATCTAATCCCAGGGAAAGGCGATACAAATCGTAATGTAATAGGCAGAAACCAAAATGGGCATTATTAATTTAACTGGTATTTCAATGCTGCGATTGAAATTCTTAGTGTCTACTAAACAGAAGGAGAGGAACGCTCGCTGTTTATTCACATCACGTGCCTGCGCAAAATGAATGAAAAAGTTGTAAACAACTGCCTTTGAATTCTCATGCAAATAGTTGATGCAATCAGGTATGGTTCATAGTGATGGAGTCGAGCATATCGCGAGTGAAAACCCGAGGAAGTACTTTGAAAAATAAAATTGTGAGGTATAAGTACTAACAAAATCGAAATTTAAAGAAATACGTTCGAGCTTAATGTAAAAACAATAATAACACTATCTACTTATAGAAGTATCTTCTAATTGCAGCAGAATACTCTCAAGTTTTGCCGTTGTAGCTTTACCAGCCGGCTGCGCCCCGAATTTAGATTCTAATTTTACAGAAAAAATTTATTATTTATTTTGTATTTTTTATTTGTGGTGGAAATAGTCGTATTCATCTAGATTAACCAGGCATACTGAGCCCAGTGACCCCAGAGTTTACCGCTGGAATGTTTTTAGGCGACAGACAAACCAAAACATACAAACTTTCTGCTTTATATATTAAGACAACATTATCATAGAATATTTATTCGATAACTGATAGATTGCTGAACAATTAATTCCCATGGATTTTAAATCTACTGTCACTTGAATGTTGTCAAATATTTTACCAATATGTGAAACCGAACCATTTGTTCTTGGACTACTAATCGATTCCAACAAACTGCCCTGTTGACGTTATTAAACTGATACCCGTGAGCTTGATCCCATTACTCGCAATTCAATTAAATACTTTAAGCACTCCTAAACGAAGAACTTTCCCATAATGACTAGTAAACTCTGCCTACTTTAAAGTTCCACGAAGGCAACGACCGACGATCGCAGAACTTTAAAGCAAACGTGCCTCTACACCCGTTTATCCTCTAAGTACACTTCGATTTAGATGTCTGAGCGATATAAAACCCCCGCGAAAGCGCGTTACGACAAGACGTTGCGCGCCAGGTGTACGTAACGTCTTGTCGCTAGACTTCACCTTCGCCGAGAAACGTTTCGTTCGCTGGTAAAAGCTCGCCTTGGCAGCCGCCAGATTTTTCTCCTCCGCGAGAATATGCGCGCTGGTTGCGTTCCTCGAGGCGAGCGTCCTGCCAAGGGGAAAGAAGAAACTCGGCGAAATTGTATTCGACGTCGTAGAATGGGTTATCGTCGAAGGTATGAAACGTTTTGCGAGCGAATTTGTCTTGCATGCGCAGAACGTCGGCGAGGCTGCGTTCTAGAGCCTTGATTAATATTACTGTTTTTGTGCGCCACTGAATTCTATGGGACAGAAAAAACATGTTACATTATACACGCTGTCTCATTTGTCTTGTATGTACTGGCAGCTTGATTATTCTTACTGGCATGAAAAAAATCGTATGTACCGAAGGAGGATTTGTATCTCAGATATAAACACGTATTTCTTCAGTTTCGTTATGTTTCATACATGAACATTGCCAACTGGACATATACCTACGTAATTCAAATCCTGAAGCGCAAAAGTGTCTCGTGTGAAAAGGCCACAAGGTTATTCGGTAGCTCACAAATGGTATTTCACACACACTCACACGGCTGCCAAGTAAACGTACCCTAAATACCATTCACAGCAAATGAAACCAGGGACTTAATACCGGTATAATGCTCATACCGGTATTTCGCCAATACAGCTATACCGAAACCGATATCATACCGAAAAAGATAAATACCGAAACCGATATCATACCGAAAAAGATAAATACCGAAAACAATCGGTTTTCGGAATTACCGGTAACCGAAATAAATACCGGTATTTTTTCGGTATTCTTCTCGGTGAACACCGAAACCTACCATGTTACTGAAAAGAATACCGAAAAAATACCGGTATTTATTTCGGTTACCGGTAACCTTTTGTTTTCGGTATTTATCTATTTCGGTATGATATCGGTTTCGGTATAGCGAAATACCGGTATGAGCGTTATACCGGTATTGAGTCTCAGGCGAAGATACAACCGAAAAATACCGGTATAATACCGGTATTTTACGTACCGGTAGGAGTCCCTGAATGAAACTATAAGTTAGAAGAAAACTAACGCCGAGCGGTGGTAGCATGTATAGGAATAAGTTATTCAGAATCATGTCCCCAACAACATATCTGACTTTCATCAAAATCGGTGGATGAAACCCTAAAGAAAATAATTAGGGGTAAACAGTGTAGTTGTTGGCCACCTAAGTCAGAGGTTCACATAAGCGTTGAATTATAAGTCTTATTTTGCTAGCTTTAGGAACACAATTAGTGTTAATAGCTGTAAACGACTCTAATAGTCTAGAAATAGGATTTGTTTAAAGAAAGAGTAGAAGGATTCACAAAAATTTTACAGAAAATACGTTTCCTATCAAAACACATAGTTATTGGCCAGACGAAGGCAATGATTGGCCGATCGTTTGGCAGTTATTGGCCACTATTTCATAACCTATATGTAACATATACCCTACCTAATTCTTAATGCTCTAAGACCTAATTATGAAATAATGTTAATGTAAAATAATGAATTAATTCGGTTAGAAACAGGATTTAAATTATTAAATAAAAATGGATATATTCATAAAATGGAACTAAATGTAATGTAATATTATTAAAAATATATAACCTATGATACCTTTTCTATTTAAATGTTTCTATATTAGATAGTATTGCACCTTCTTTTACATTGTATTAATAGTATTTTCTTTTAAAACATAACCTTTTAAAATCACAACACAGCTATTTCACTGTTGCTATGACTGTTAGGTAGGGGAAAGGTGGGATAGTTGATCACAGTTTTGCTTTTTTATTAAAATAATAATAATGGTTTGCTTTGTTTGCATTTAATTATGTAAGTTGTGATTCTTAGAGTATTCTCAATATACTTTGACAAATTTGAGAGCTGAAAACTAATTTTAATGACAGAATTTCAACATTTTCTGGCAGTGACGTTATGCACAAGTATCCCCCACTGAAGGGGAGACTTGATCAAACGGTGAGGGAGACTTGATCAGTGAACTTTCAGAGTAAAAAAACACATTAACTTTCTAAAAAATATTTATTATCTTCGTCAATAACATGAAATAAAGGGAATATCATGAAAAGAAAGTAAACTATAACAAACTTGAAGGAATTACTGAAAAAATGAAACCGAAGAATTAAACTCTATGACATAAAACAACATAAATGCATTCTTAAAAGACATTTCACTTAGATATCATCTGATTCAGATGATGATAAAGAAAAGATTTTCCTTCTCACTTTCTTTGCCGTATTTTTCTGTTTCATTAGCCGTTCTATGGTTCTTTATTGGAGCATTTTCAGCTGTTCAAGTATCCCACCTCACACACTGATCATGTATCCCTCAATGCACTCGATTTGAAAAAGATGAAAAATTAAACTTACCATAAATATTTAGATAAATCAATAAATAGCATTAATTGACTCGAAATTGCCGTTTTTACTTAGTATATTTCAAATCGTTGAAAATGCAACATTTACTCGAAAAGGAGGAAGAACAAGCAGACCGAAATATTTACTTTTTGGCTGCAAATAAGATCGAAGCTTATAACAACATTATTCTAGGCACCCAAAAGAAAACTGCAACGTGAAGTGTTGCGATGATATAAACATTACCATGCTAGCGTGACAGCAGGCACAAATTGCCAATATATTAAGTAAAAAACTGATGTGATCGTGTATCCCCGCTGATCAATTATCCCACCTTTCCCCTACCCATTGGCCTCGTGGCCAATGACTGTCCTGAAACATTATTTACATTACAGTTCTTGGCCACCTATAATTTCTGCAATAATATATAATTTTAATGAATAAATAATCCTTTTTTATAAAGTTTAAACCTTTATTTGTCTATATAACGAATATAAGAGTTATATATATATATATATATCATAAATACATTAAATTATCTAAGAATTGCCTGATGTAACCGTATGGCTATTCAATTCAATCACTGTAGTTTTCAAGCATCGATTTCAAGTCGTCTATTTTTTACACGTAGTATAACAATTATTAGCGAAATAGTGATTGCATTCGACGCATGAAAGTAGAAGGTATCTGAATATGTTCATTATAAAAGGCATAATGTACATTATTTCTTAATATTCATGTTTTTAAAAAAAAAGGCCAATCACTGCCAGGTGGCCAACAACTACACTGTTTACCAAAGAAACTTTCATTTCTAACTTCACAAAAAGGACAAAAATGGGGATGCTTAAGCTTCAGGCAAAATTTGGCTCATGCTCGTCTGCCCGCCCACCAGGTGCATACGAAGTGCCAATCATGAGTCACACACGCGTGACGCGTGAAAAGGCCCCCAAGAGCCAAACTACGCTCATATAATCACTCAAAGTCCGATTTACTTGGAGCGTCGCGTGATCAAGCTCACACTGGAGAGTCAAGCGTTCCTGCGTTTCATGGCTCACGCGTACACTGACCGTGTATTCGAGTTTTATCGGCAGTAAAGTCCGCGTGGTGTCGTGGCGGAGGGAATCGTAGCAGCGTAACAGATTCAGCGTGTCGTAATTCATTTCAACGAGTCCCCGTTGAAGGAACGATGAGTTTGCCTGGCTGCAGGAGAAGCGAGTCAGGATAGCTTCCACGAACCGTGCGGTAACGAAGCGTTCGCGATTTTCACCGCGCCACTCTGCTTTCCGCAGGAAACAGCTGCCGTCGAGGCTAAGCAAAAGTTTCCCAACTATTCCGGGCCAGCAGAGTGGAAGTATGAAAGATTTCATCCTCAGCATCATGGTCGCAGGATTTATTCGACCATCGAACCCGCACGATTGACTCCCCTGATTTATTGTCGTCGTATCTGTACAGCACTAATCTCGATGGCTTTTATCCTATGATACTTCATAGGATTTTCGGCTGAACCGATTGAAGGCCGAACCGTAGCCACTCATGTCAGATAGCTCGAAATGGTCCCCGATGCTTCCCCGTTTACAGTCACTCTCGTGATTACGATGGGAGCTGTTTGCATTGCTCTCAGCCGAGATTTTCAATGTCGAGAGAGTAATCCCCTCGTAACCCTTGTGAATTTGTCAGCACTGTCGCTTCTGGAAGTACCGCGCGGACGAAATTCGCGGAGAACTCGCGGAGGATGCAAACGGAATCCGTTAGGAGTTGATGGTGGTCGAACAGAGTGGCAGAATATTTTCGATCATCTGTTATGAATGCAACATTGGTAAACAAGAATGAACGTATAATGGCTTTTGAAGGGATTCTTTGTGGAGGTGGTGGAAAAGTAGCCAGTGATGGAAATAATTGATCGGAGAGAATTTATTAATTATTATGTACGGCTGAAATTTTTTTACAACTAAGTGAAATGTTAATAAATACGCGTGGCTAATGCTCGTCGATAAAAACTGTGTAGCTTTTTTTTGAGCGTCGGGTCTAAAGGAAGGCAAAAAATTGTCCTCCTTGATGAGAATACCCCTTAAGGGGGTATTCTGGTCTGACGATGAGTTTTCGTCCCGTCATTTCGGAATTTTTTTACAAAGAACCCATAAATGTGATTGTTATTTAGTTTTTTGCTACATGCTTATTGATATTTGAACTATCTTTACGAATTTTGTTAATAGGAAAAAATGAAAATCAAACGCGGTTGACTGCTTTAAAGTAATGGTGAAAAAAAACACTGTGACCATGATTAGGCTCGTTCTAGTGATCTGAAACAAAAAATGTAAAGAGATTCTTTATTTGTATGCCTTTGGCTATCGTCCCTACCAGAATGGTATAAAAATATTGAAAATTAAGCAAATGGCGGGGGTTTGAAAATTAAGTTTCGATTCTCGACACATTTTTTCAACTTTAAGTGTCTGTGAAAGTTTAAAAACAAAATATTTTATCATAATTCTGGTAGGGACGATAGCCAATGGCATACAAATAAAGAATCTCTTTACATTTTTTGTTTCAGGTCACTAGAACGAGCCTAATCATGGTCACAGTGTTTTTTTCTCACCATTACTTTAAAGCAGTCAACTGTGTTTGATTTTCATTTTTTCCTATTAACAAAATTCGTAAAGATAGTTCAAATATTAATAAGCATGTAGCAAAAAACTAAATAACAATCGTATTTAGGGGTTCTTTGTAAAAAAATTCCGAAATGACGCGACGAAAACTCATCGTCAGACCAGAATACCCCTTTAAGGGGTAACACCACTCTAGAGGCAGAAAAAAATACCTAAATTTGACAATTTATTTTGGGAGTATGACAAACGGAACAGAATTTCTTTTCAGAGGGTTTATTTAACACATATTGAAGTACGAAAAACAATTTTTTTATTGTCATTTTCATACAAAATGGCGGCGACAGGGCCTGTCGTCGAAAACAGCTTTTTTGGAAACACCGCCACGGGAGGACGGATTTCTCGGCATGAATGAGTCCGGGAACAAAAAATAAAAAAAATTTATAATCTATATACAATTGGCTTTGGAAGTACGTAGGGGTTTTTTTGTTAATCAATTTTTGTGGAAGTGGTGCACTTTTTAAGAAATGAATTGATTTTTTGCCCTAAACATGAGCATTAAATTGTTTATAAAAAAAAGAGTTTACATTCAATCAAAAAACGGCTACGTACTTCCAAAGAGAATATTGTTGTGAAGCTACTGTAAAAATTTCAAATCGATCCATGCAATAGTCTCCGAGAAATCCGTCCTCCCAGTTTGAAAGAAATGGTTTCGACGGCGGGCTCTGTCGCCGCCATTTTGTATGAAAATAACCAGAAAAAAATTGTTTTTCGTACCTCAATATGTGTTAAATAAACCTTCTGAAAAGAAATTCTATTCCGTTTGCCATACTCCCAAAATAAATTGTCAAATTTAGGTATTTTTGTCTGCCTCTAAGAGTGGTGTTACCCGTTAAGGGGTTGTAGCTTGTCAGGCGGCCGAAAAGAGGCGAATGTTTGTGAATTTTTTCCGATAAAGCGGAAGCATATATCTTTACAGAACTTTTTGCACTTCAAAGAGCAACATTTAAAGAAAATTTGGTAATTTTTTCGTGCTCCAATTTTTGCTCTTTCAAGTGCAGAAAATCCTGTAAAAATATAGGCTTCCGCTTTTTCAAAAAAAATTCACAAACATTCGCCTACTTTCGACCGCCTGACTATAAGGCATAACGCCTTAAAGGATGAGTTAAGTAGTGCGACCAAAGTAGTTAAACAATTCGTAGTAAGGATCAGTCAAAGTTTTCCACGCAACAGCTGCTCAGAAACAACATTCGCAAGCAAATATTCGAAATCCACCATAGCCACCGAAACACAGGTCCCGATTAAATCGTACAAATTGCAGCAGCGTGTCGACGCGTGTTCGGACAGCACGATCAATTTTTCCACGCAGGACAAAAGGAGAACCCGTCGATTATCTCATAAGTCGGTCGACCGCCAGCCAAAGTCCGCGCCAGCCACGTGCGTTACATAAAATGAATGTCCCAGCTACGCGCTGCACTTTCGAGCAAGCTGATAATATCGCGTGCGTGGAAACAGCTCCCTTTTCCGTGCCGATCTGGCGAACGTCAGGGCGCGTTGCACACCGATCTGCCCCCGTGTCCCTTCCTCGTTTCGCGACTCCTCTACAAACCAAAATGGTCCACACAGTTTGCGGAAGCGGGATCGAAGAATTTCGAATCCATCGCTGGAGGATCACGGAAAATCAATTTCTACGCGGAACCCTTGCGAAACCCAGATCCTTTCAGAGCAGTTCTTGCTACCCCCGGGTCGGCTCGGGTCCTTGAGTGAAATCGCGCGTGGACCGAGGCGAGAGCCTCTGAACCTAATCGCCGATACATATAATAGACATCGAAGTGTGGTAAATCGAGTACCGTTCCGCCGATTTTTTCCCTTTCCCCGGTTTTCTGCGAGCCGTTCCATGGATCGAGGTCGCGCGTTCAATGGCGTAGAAACACTGGCGAACCAACGACTGGTCGCTAATGGGACCGAACCGCGAGAGAACCAGTTCGCTTAATTCAGCCGGGCAGTTTTAATCGAACGGGATTTCTTCCGAATTCGCGGCGCAGGAAAGGAAAGGGACGGCTGCGAGGAAACGGACTTGCATGCACGAGCGGAAAGTGGACCAAAAAAAAAAAAAAAAAAAAAAAACAGCGATATCCTGCTGATCGCGAGGCCACGTTCACGCGATCGGTATACTTTCGGTGCGACCTGATCGCCGGCCGATTGAAGCGTTCCTCGAGAAGACGGGGAAATGAACGCGCAGTCGTCGAATCCCCGCTGTTAAATTGAAATTCAAACTAGCCGTGCTTGAACCCTTAAGAGCTCTCTGTCGAGTGGTCCTCGATCTCGCCAAGGAAAACAAAATGGCCCCCTCGGGGCCATCTGTCCTGTTCAAATTCGATGATCCATCCTCTCTTTTCTCCACCGTGTGAATTGAATTATAAACTGCGTGTCGTGGAGGAGAATGTTTTACGTGATTTCGAAGAGTGCGTGTACTACATCCATCGCTTTTCTACTGTCTCTTATTGTTAACGGATTATTGAGGCGACCTTCAGGTGGTTCTTAATGGAATGTCCTTTTTCGTGAGGATTTCCAAAAAGGGAGACTTTCTCGGAGGGTATAGGGGAAAATATTATTTAAATTTACAGTAGAGAAAGGAGAGACTTTAGAAATGGTATTTGCACAGATGTATGGATGCAATTTCAATGCTGAGTTTTACTTATAACTTCTGTATTACTGATCTATGGTCGATTAGAATGTACTGTTTTTATATCGTTGGCTTGTTGAAATACAGTTTTATAAATGCAAGTGCTCTTTATAATTAAAGAAATACACAACTCCACAATGTCACAAAAAATGGCCACACAATATTTGTGCACTAAGCCATCGATATGTAGTATTGGCTTTCTAGACTTTGCGAAGAATTAAAAATTCAAAACAATTAACAGAATTCGTATAATTAGATAAACACTTGAAACCAATGTTTCTTCTAATAAATAATAAGTCTATCCCGTACTTGTGCAGGGGACATTATGCCCTATATTCATCCAAGTTAAGGTTCCCCGTGAAAAGTACCAATAACTATCAATACGACGTTGCGTTACGAAAAGTAGCACGTTTCAATTTTCTTACGAAAAGTAGCACGTTTTGGTTTGCCACGATAAGAAGCACGTTCCATCGTTTCTGACGAATATTAGCACGTTTGGTCTTCTGCCGCGATGACTAACACATTTGACTGCCTCGCCACGAAGAATAGCACATTTCGTACTGTTGCGACGAAACCTAGCACGTTATACTGTTTCGCCACGAATAATAGCACGTTTGGGAATTTATGGCGAAAACTAACATAGCTCGTTTTGGGTTATACTGCAGACTGCAGAAACTATCGCATTTCAGCGCGTGGGCAGTTTAAAAGAATTCAACTGTTGAAAATATGGTTTAATAAATAATAATTCCATCTAATCTCCAAAAGACAACACATATGAAAATTTTAATCTACATAATTTAAGTAAGGGAGGGTGCGGGAATTGCGAACGCGGGGTAAACGCGAACATGCTACTTTTCGTAGCAAACCGCTCAAACGTGCTAGTTTTCGCAGCGAAAGACGAAACATGCTATTTTTCGTGGCAAACCGCTCAAATGTGCTAGTTTTCGCAGCGAAAACCGAAACGTGATAGTTTTCGTGAGAACGAAGGCAAACGTGCTAAGGTAGATGACCCCATTACCGACCACGTCCCTATTAGTGACCAATTATTCATTTATTACTGTTTATTGCAACATAGAAAGCGAAATATCAACCAGAAAGTTCAGAAATTATAATTAGAGGTGTTTCATTTATTGTTTCATACGTTATCTATGTAGCCGTACATTCGTCTTTAAGTAAATTCACATGTAAATTAGGACTTGGTCATTGACATGAAAGTTGATAGATTCTAATAACGTGAGGTTATACTACAGATATCATTAAAGTCGCAAATTTTACAATAAAAATACATGGATCCGTGCAGTAACTTACTCAAATTAACTAGAAATATATTCAGAATTATAAAATAAAAAGAAAATATTCATTTTCTTTCATTATTGTAGCAGAAAATCGTGGTCGGAAATAGGTACCGTCAAAGACCGGTCTGTACCAGTTTTCGGACATTTTACAAGTGGTGTTGTTAGACCTAACTAAAGTACTCAAGTAATTTTTTAATTATTAAATTTTGAGTACATTTGATTTGTACTCACAATTGAGTACAAAAAGTACTAACATAAATATATTTTCTTTAGAAAATAACAATGGTGAAAACAAAGAAAAAGGTGCAGAAGCGCGCGAAATACACGGAAACCGAGTTAATTGAAGCAATATGTAAAATAAAATCTGGAGTACCCATATGTAAGGTCAGCCGTGGAGGAAATAATAGAAAACATAAAAGAATATCTTAAACAGATTATAAATTGTTTAATTTTCATAAAATGTTAATAAAAACAGTTTGTTATACTCATGAACACAAATTTAATGAACAAACTGGTGCATTTACAATGGGGGAAACTGCTGGTCAATAATGGGGACGTGAGACGGTCGATAGATGGTACAAGTTGGTCAATAAAGGGGACATCAGGTCCAATATAATTTTCACCATAATTTTCGTGTAAATAATCAAATATCACTCTAAAACTAATTTGATTAAGAAACTAGAGACTTCAAAAAATACAATGGTCCATACTTTACTGAAACATTGTCGTATATTAGTAAAAGAATTACTATTTCGAACCAGTCACATTCTTAAACGGTCGCTAATGGGGACATTTAACTTACTTTTTGTAAGAAAATTGAAACGTGCTAGGGTAGATGTCCCAATTACTGCCAGTGTCCCAATTACTGCCACTTGATTTATTATATGTAATAAAAACGTAACGTATAAAAAGAAATGTACAAAAAATAGTTATTATTAATTGGAGATTCTGATTTACATTAAAATAAAAAAATATATGTACTCATATGTACCTAGGACAAGATGACTTTTGAGGTGACAGTTATAGGTACACTAGGATCGCTCGCGAATTTTAATTAATTATTAATAAATTCTTCATATTTAATTCATAAAACTATTTTTTTTTTAATGAAAGATATGTTAAATAAATATTATGTTTCAAACTGAAACAATTTTTAGGTTACACAACACGCGAAATGATTAAATGAAGTTCGGTTATAATCTTAAGGTGGCAGTAATTGGGACATCTACCCTACTTTTCGTAACGCACGTCGAATACATCTCTACCGTTTCAATCGTTTATTTGCAGTGCATTCCCTGAAGTCGGCAGTAGCTAATCATTTGGCTCTCTTTCATTTTTTTTTTTTTTACCTCTCAACCAGCATCGCGACTCGCACCTCTCTGTTATTCCTTTCGCGGTGGCTTTGGATCGAAATGTCAAAGGCGTGGAATGGTGTTATAATGTTCAGATAAATGGCAGGCAGCGGAAGTATAGATATTTTAATTGGCACTCGTGTGCCGCCGCGTACAGCCAATTCACGCACGATCGAATCACGCGAGTCCTTTTCACCTTACAGTTGAGAGTCGAGGGCACCGTTTCGCTGCTGTCATTCTAATTAATTACAGTATCGGGTTCACTCGCTCGGCAGACAACTACAGTAATGGCATCGGCTGCCTCGACCACCCGACCGCGGCAACACGAGCAGATTTCGGAATTATTATCGACGAACCGTGGAAGAGATTAACGGCGCGGGAAGTGCCGGCCTTGAACGAGATACAATTTCAGCTACAATCCACGGGCAGGCGCGTCGCGAGAAAGTCGTTACCGGGACGATAATACGATGCTGCATGAACTACGAGATCCCCTCGCGTTTCGATGAGCGAGCGTCGGGTCGAATCGAGCGTGGGGATTACGGAGTTCGGTGACTGTGTTGAAAAAACACGCGAGAACACCAGCGCAGACTGGGACACTGAAATCTGTGTGGGAAAAGCGAATTCCACTTCGGAAGATGAAAACGCTATTTTATTATATTGCGTGGTAAACATTCAGCGGAAGTTGCGCACGGAAGCCTGATTTTTGTAATTATTGGTACTTATATTTTGTTTCTATTATTATTAGTATTTTTTTTTTATTATTCTCAGGGTTAGACTTAAGAGCAGCAAATTGCTGAATCTCCCTCGTTACATCAATTTATGCAAATTGGCTCATTATTTTAGCATGGTTTATTTTTAGATAATTGTATGCAGATGGGAATGTAATAAAGACGTATTATTATTATTTTGTCAAAATTAGAGTACAAGAACTTCTTGGATGACAGTTGGGCCTAGTTTTGCAGAAAGGGATCTGTAACCGAGTAAATTTAGTTTGAAGATTTTAACTGTTGAAGAAAAGTAGCTTTATTTCTATTGGCTATATTTTATTTGTTCTTACTGTTTTACAATAGTTTTTAATGGGTTATTTAATAGAGTAGTATAAACAATCTGCAGTTTCTGTTTTTTTATGTCTAAAATAGAACTATGGCTTGGTAATTTAAATAATTGTATAATGTAAGGGTTGCTCTATGGGTTGGTAATTTTTTGCAAAATAAAGATTACCAAATTATGGGATCCGTACTGTGTTTAACTAACTTTTTGTCACTTTGAGGAGTGGTAGCTTTCTGCAGATGCCATTAAATATCCATTAAAAGAAACATTAATCTAAGTGATTCATTATCTACGCGAAAGCGAATAGACTTATTACTGATTTAGCACAAATGACCAATGTTCTATGCTAAATATTTTCGACCCAAGTGTCTATCGAAGAACTCACAAGGTGCCAAAAGCTAGAATCGAGCAAAAGCAGAATAGTCCAATAAACACCAACAGCTGGTTCCGTACACTTAACACATACAGAGAGTTGTAATAGAATGTATCTTTGACAGTGGTTGATGGATTACTCTGGAAGAACAATACCTTTTGTGCATTTGCCAGAAAGGAATAAATCGCTCGCGGCGAAGGGTTGCTCGAGTAGGAAAGACTCTTTAATTTCTTCCTAGTCTCAGATCGTGCCTCGGAGATCTGCACGAGGCTCCGAAATAAAAGCGCGACGAGATATGACAGATACCAGCCGACGGTGGAAAACGACAGCGAACGGCGATCCCCAATAGAAAATTTCTCGAACAAAGGCGGGTGCTGCGCGAGGAGAGACGATAATTGAAACACGTGGCGATAATTCTTGATCCGTCAAACGAAGGGTAAGGTTACGAGGAAACGAAGTTCTACGAATGGGGAAAGAAATTTCCAAGACGACAGCCCCCTTTGCGGGAGGGTCTGGGATCGCAAGTCGAACTTATTACCTTTGGCTACAATAAGGGTTCGTTAGTAGTAGAAGATAGGGTGTTCTGTGAATTTTTCAGTCGATGGGAGTAATAAAAGAGAAACTAGTTCCCTTTTTCCCGATTAATGGTTACCTAGAAATTCTGTGCTGGTGGAAATCGATTAAGAAATATTTGATAGGGGAGAGGCTTGCAGGTTGCCACCCCTTAGCTTTTTTGATCATAACTCGTCATAAAATTAACGTATCGCTGATTTATGGTATAAGTTGGAAAGAGGAAGTGTTGAGCTACAAATCATGCAAACTCTCGAAAAAGAAAAATTATACAGCAAATTCTCGAAAGTATCTAAAATTGACTCCTTGAAATTTTGGCTTGCAGGTTGCCACCCCTAGAAAAATTGCTGAAAGTGTAAAAAAGCTCAAGTAAAGCTTCGCATATCGATGTTGTATGCCTTTGCAGTGCTCTTCCTTGATTTATTGTTGACTTTGATTGCTTTAATTGCGTCGAGCAACGCTTCAAAATCCTTAATGCCGCGTTCAGATTTTCTTGACCTGCGTGCTGCCATACTATAAATGTATCAAAAATGGAATAAATAAACGAAAATATGACTAAAATGCAATAAAAACACTTCACTTCAAACTCAATGACAATAGTAAACATCACATAATCATGAAAAATGTCATTTGAGTGTAAACAAGCGGGAAAGAGAGAGGTGGCAACCTGCAAGCCAAAAAAGGTGGCAACTTGCATTCCGACGCATTTTTGGAAAATATGAGAAAAAATGGTCAATTCATGATATGTTTGGAAATCTGTTTGGCATATGTAAATTAGACAAAAAAAAAACAACACAGTACGAATAGTTACCTAGAATTGTCGATGAAAATGTTCAATTTACGACCACAGGGAAAACACAAAATTTCAATAATTCAATTTCTTGACAAACACTATATCACACTTCGCTCAGCAAACACAGTGTTATTGCGTCTGTCCGCTCCAGAGGTTAATAAATAGTGACAACTACTCTTTTAACGTCGATGTGAGTCAGAGTTGAGGTTATGACACTGCTAGAAAGTGGAAATACAGCAGGGGTGGCAACCTGCAAGCCTCTCCCCTACTGGTATTTCAGTAATACAGGCATTTTTGAGCTTCGTCAGCTATTATTAAAATCTTAGACTTCTCTGCAGTATAGATTCTTAAGCAGTTAACGCATTATTTTATTTTTAAAATGTTGCAAAAGGTGCCAATGATATAAGATGCAAAGGTTTACTATCCTTCAGGGTGGTCTATTTTTTTAAGTATTAAATTGTAGGTTTTCCAGAAGGTTGCTTTTGCTCCGAACATGCCAACTAACACCTGTGCAAAATTTCAGCCTAGTCGGACAATATTTGGAGGTCACTAGGATTAATCGTTTCTGGAGGCATGAGAAAGAGTTTCTGTTTGTTTTCCAATTAACGACTGTCCAGCTGACGTCCGTGTAGATTTGGGGGAACTAGTGTAAGTTATTTTTATACCTGACATAAAAACAACATTTTTTTCTGTATTAAGGAATACTATACACTTCATTGTATAAAATAATGTTGCAAATTTTAGCGACTTGTAAATATGTTTCATACGGGACAGTTTCTGATATACACTTCTTTCGTTTTAAGGAACAAAAACAGGCTTGTGGAGAGCAACAAAGAATACAAAAAAAATTCCCACAAGGCCGTGGACCACCGTACTACTCTTACACCAACAGCAGACCTATATTCACCAAAATGTTCGCCACTACTGAAGTACGGTAAGTAATATTTAACATCATACAACTTTGATTGATCACAGAGTGTATCAATTTGAATTTCAATTCTGTTGCGAGTCTAACCTGTGTGCTCCAACATCTATCACCTAACCCGTTTCTTTATCACCGACAGCACAGCCACCTTTATCGCCCATAAGCTATTTCAAATTTCCCCACAAATACTCGATATCATCCTATTCTATCATTGCTCCATTTAAGAAATTCTCGGAGGCACGAGCCAAAGGAAGTTTTCGTTTTATCGAGAGCCCTGAAGCTCCGGTCCCGCAACGGCGCTGATAGTATTTATCGACCTGACGTAGACAACTCTCTGAAAATGCCGGAAGACGTATCGCGCCCTTGTATGTAGGCGCACAGAAGAGCCTCTTAGGGACCCTGTGCACCGTTTATCTTTTCGCTTTCTGATACGTGACTGCCTACCATCCACCGTTGCCGGATACAAATGCGTTCGTGCTGCACTTTGCAGCTAGTGTGTCTACACAAAAGGCGGAAGCTTCCTGGCGCAGTTGGGTCGCAAACGACCACTGGAAGAACGGGAACCAGCGGGAAGAGGAGACGTGTAACGAAAAGACAGGAGTGTACTTTTTGCAGTTTTCTGAACTAACTTATTATACAGTTAAATAATTCTTGGTCATTTCGAATCTCAAGTATCCAGAAGCATAACAAGGGTGGATGGAAAAATGTATAATTGCTTGACGCTTGGATTAAGTGCTGCTGGCTTCGATACTTTTTCTAAATTATGATGGGTATTTATATTTGAGGTTAATCAGACGCCCGAGTGTCTGGTACATGTCTGAATTGTTACTGGAGATTGTCCCCGTTCGTAAGTAATACACTGGCGATGAATTCGTCACCCAATTGTGACGTGCATTCGTGAAATGCGGCTACGGTGGCAATAAGTAGCCCATGTCTGACCATACACTGGACGCTTCTACTTGCACGCTGTACTCGACAATGAAGCGGCTCACGAAGGGACTCGCGGCAGAAATCTTTTCTGACCCTTTATTCGCTACTTTTTCGTTATGACCGTGACACGAGCTTGCCTGTCTATGGTCATTTAACTCCTCGCTGAAGGGGCTGCGAGTAGAAGTATTTGAAAACACATGGTGGCATTTAAAAAGGTCAACCTGATCTTGGTACGACCTACATACTAGGGTAAGTGTGGGTATTACTGCGGACTTTTAAGGTAGGTTAACTTTAGAACCCTCGATACGGCGTTCAAATGAATGAAAGTTCCTCCTTCTTTTTTTAAATGAAAGGTGGCACCTTAATAATTCCATAAAAAAATATAAGGGCGGGGTAATAAGCACAGTTAATTAAAAACAAACAGATTTGTCGATCAATGGCATTGCATGAGTTACTGCGGACATGCATGTATTACTGCGTGCCAGTTACTAACGAAACACCAGTTACTGCGCAACAGATAAATGTTCTTTTAAATAACACAGCCGTTGGCTTTTTCTTTTATTTCTTGATTCCTTATTATCACTTGAATTTTTTTCTCGGCATGCTTACAGAGTTACACGTGATTGCACGCACCGTTGCGTACTTTGCAGGTCATATATACCTAGACGTCAGTGAATACAGTCGTACATAGGTCCGCAGTAATACATGCACATGGTGTCAAGTAGTAGGCACCTAATACTGCGGTGAGAAATAAAAATTAAAACTAAAATGTAGACGACTGATTTACTGTTTTTCTGAAAAAAATAACTCTTATTCTATCGAGCAATACCGCTACAGTACATGTATTACTGTTAATAACAAAAATATAAATGTTTGGTCAAGTAGGTGTTCATGACCGCCATATCGGAAATCAACCGAAGTTTCGCCTTGACGAATTTCAAACTACGATAAAAGAATTAATAATAACTTTGCTGTACATACTTATTAATGTGTACTTTTATGTAAATTATGTACTTTCCAACACTAAATATGATCTGTTTTAGAATATCCGCAGTAATCGGGACATCCGCAGTAATACCCACACCTACCCTATAAACTGGAGAGAAGTTAACTCGATCATGTAACGATCGCTTCAAGAGCATGGAATTTTTAAAAGAAAAATAAAATTTCGCCCCTCGCTGAGCTCCAGTCACATTTACTTATGACTAGGGGATACAATCCCGCGATCCCGTCTGTTTTTTAGTATTTTAAATAATGACCAGGATTGTATTCCCTACTTATGACACCCTCAACTTTATACCAACACAATTGCCAGTGATTTTTCATCAAACACAAGTTACCCATCATTTACATAAATGAATATTGCCAGAAACAAGAACACTCATACAGAAAACCATCCCCATTTTCGATTCGTCTCTCGGTTGAAAATCACGTCCCGCCAAGTTGCGTGGCATGCATATTCCAAACCGCCCTGCACACGTTCGCCCTATCGCGAGGGAGCCTCCGCCGCGATGCGGGTCAGCCAGAAGGGAGGAAAATAAAGCAAGCATTCTCGTTCGGATGAATCCAAATCACGAGGCAGCGGTGAGCCCGGGGCGTCGAAGGGCTGGAGGAAAAAATGTATTTGCCGCGATCCCTAATGGAAATTTCTATGAAGCATCGCGCAAGTAACGAGCGGGTAGCTCTCGGGGGAATCGAACCGGTCGGCTTCTGTTCTAGATTCGCCGGGTGCGAACCCCGAGTTCAGCGGTGGAGCAGCCCCGATCTAGGCCAACCTGGCGTTGCCTCACGGCGTAGACGGCCGACGGTCTGCGGCTGCGCGGATCCTCTCTCCGGCCACTGCCCCGGTTTCGAGTACCTTCAAGGTCCCGCGGCTCCCACCGCGCGACCCCTCTCCTCCGGGCCGATCCAGGTGCGTCGATGCACCGGAAGCGGTTGCATCGCCGCTATCCTCCTTCGTCCAATCTCCTGGCCGTGTCGCGTGCCGCCATCGTTTCAATTTGCGAGCCATCCCTGCCACCGCCGGCGAGATTGTGCCATCGAGCCGGGAACACCGCCGCGATGCAAACGCGCCCGAACGGCGCAGACGGCGAATTTATTAATTGGGTCAGTCCTTCCTTGCCGGGGCCATTCTTGGGGAATACTAATTTATGTGACGATCCACTTCCCCCGCCGGCAATTGTAAGCCGCTTACGCCGAGATTGGGCGAGCGCGGTAGTTTCAAGACGCTCGGTTTAACGCCTTGGTCTTCCTTCCCTATTAAAAATACCGCGATGTTTATTCACCACGGCCGAGGCAACGAATGCCTCCCTCGACAACGGAGCATCCCTCTTTCCCCGTGGATCCCTCATTTATTATTATTATTATTATTATTATTTATTTAATTAACGGGCGAACCCTTTAGTTTACACAATATTTCCTTAACCTAATAAGAACATAAAAGAGAACTTATTTAGTAACAATAAAGCTAGACAAAAACAAAAACAAAACAAAAACTTGACAGTCCTCATGGGCGACGTCACAGTACACAGCTATTTCATGGCAGTCTGCTGAGCAACTTGCCCCTGAATGACGCAAGGGAGGGCGTGAATAAGTCCAAATCCAAGTCGGCAGTACACTGATTAAACTCATCCTTCGCGCTTGGGCAAGGAAGCCCTGGACGCCAAGGACCTCCCCAGTTATACCCCGACGATCCAGGGGGCAGCTTCGAAATTTCTCGATGCGTCCGCCGTTACACGGGGCTGTTGACTGCTCTCCACCTAGCATGCACGGGAGGCACGCTCCGGAATCGATAGCAATCGCGAGTCCTGCCGAGTCCTCCCTCCGTGGGGCGTATCGAAAGGGGAGAGGGAGGATCTGCGGAGGGAAGAATAAAGGAGACGAAGAAAATAATTTCAAGGAAAAAGCAGCAACGGGAAGAATAGCTACGGCCGAGGGGGGGGGTGGTGGTAGGGAGAGGGGCGAAGGGGAGGGCGCGCGAGGGGGAGGGGAATGAGTCGGGACGAGGGAGGTAGTGACCTAGTCTAAGTGGCCGAGATGCATGACCCGAATACCGGTGCTGTACAGGTGTGGTGTGTGTCCCACTGGCCTCTACCCCCTTCGAGGCACCGACTGCCTTCGAGCACGACGGCGGTGGTGGGTGGAGAAAGAGCTATGTGGTCCCGAGGGATGCACAAAACGGAAATGCCATCGATCCTTCGATAGCCTGTGCACAGGCCGCCTTCCAGCTTGCCTCGATACAAGACGCAAACACGCCACTGATAACAGGGTGTACGTTACAAAGGGGATGCCCGGCTTAGACTGGTCGTCGGCCGGCTATAACCTAATCGCGCCGTTACGTAACGGCGAGCTCCCCGTAATGGGCGAACTAGTTGGAAGTAGACCGATCGAAGGTGTGCTCTTTGCCTTTAACATATTACTTGGAAGCGGCTGCTCATAGAAGAGACAGTTCCGCCCGGATCAGGGTAAGTGCTCCCGGGGCCGAGTCTTTTAATAAATCCCGTCGCTCCTCAACTTCGCCGGGTTATTATCGTCGGGCCTGGACGGGAAAGTTTGCCGGCTCCGAAGCCTTCCAGCGGCAACTTGTCCACTTACATTCTTAATAGCCGACGGCCAAGTTCTGCCGGCGACAAGACAGCCGAGGAAATCAGCCCGCTGGGAGCAATCAGTTGACGCGCTTACGTGTTGTCACGGCCGATCGAGGCGGGACGTTTATTCGCGAGGAGCAGCCGCGACTACCTGTTGGGTCGAAAGATCGATGGGATGATCGAGACGCGGTCGCCCGCCGATTGAATTATCACGGGGATGGCGGAAATTGCGCCGCGCCACGGCCGTTCGTCATCAATGAGCCTGAAAGTTTAGTTTATCGCCGCGAGCCTGTGCGGCTGCTCCTGCGGATTTACGCGGGGCCTTGACCAATGGCTCTCATCCGAACAATGCAGCCCGGCAACGTCGATGCAGCGCGAGGCGGACGCTGAAGTTGCCGCGGAAGTCGCGCGAGTCCACTTCGCCCAGGATGGGAACGAGCGCGGCACCGGCGAAAATTGCGCGACACAATTTTGCGAATTTTCCCGTGGTACGTGTCTCGCCGCTGAACAACGCCGGCCGAGCGAGCAAGACACGGCACCACGGGCCGACCTTCAACGCAACCACGAAGACCGATGGGGAAGCTTCGACGGGAAATTACATTGCGGTTTGGAGCGGGAGTCAACTGCGAAGGCGAAACTGTCGCAACTGCTGTATCTGCAATATATTTTCCACCTCGCTGATGGATATTTTAAATGTCACATTAACCCTTATGTACACACCCAACTTTTACCACGTTGTTACACACCCAGGGTACCCGGGTGCCCACCACTAGTTTTTCTTAATACCTGAGTTCGCATATGAACGGAATCGTTTGGAATCAGTTTTCTTTATTAAATAAACATCAATAGAAACTATATATGCCATTTCCAAGTTCCCTAGCCCGCTACAGCTACCATAAAATAAAATAGAAGTAGGGTGCGAGCGCTGCACAGGTAGCGCGCGGTCAGTTTTGACATTCGGCGACCGGCAGATGGATAGTAGTGTAGCGGCTTCATCGCTACTTCGCTTTCGTATGTAATTGTTTATTTATTAATACCTGTTACACCAATAAAATATTCATCAATGATATTAATTAATTCCGGAGTCAAAACATCATTTTTCATCTAGTGGGTACCCGGGTGTGTCCGCTAAGCACATGTACTTTGACGTCATTTAGTTTAGGTTCAAAAAATTTGAAAAAAATTTACCAGTGTGTTTTTGACTTTTAAAAGAGTTAAATAATGGGGATCTGAAGGCCCAAGTCGAAATTTCCATTTTTATTCGAGTTATAAGCAAAAATATGACGAGGTGGGCACCCGGGTACCCGGGTGTGTACACAAGGGTTAAAAGTATAATCGTTTGTTTTTTTTATCTTATGATACGGAGTGGCTAACAAGGTTGCTGGTCTGCTGAGGAATGGACATGTTGGTTAGAAAAATGTGCGAGGACGGTGGCAGATGCGACTTAGCTGTCATGTTGTTTAAAAGTAGAGGAGAGTTTAAGTTAAAAAATATTCGGTAACTGTGAATAGATCGTTAAAGAATTAAAGCTGGGATTCCACTGAGGCAACTTTTTGGCAACCGGCAACCGACAGCATCGTCGCATCTTTTTTCCGCGTGCAACACATCCAATCACTATCGCCATCATCGCACGCGACACGTTGCCATGCGTTGCCTCAGTGGAATCCCACCTTAAGAAATTAGCACTTCAGATTGCGCGTTTATATGGGAAGAAAAGAAACTGATTTGAGGTTTAAGCTTAGAATGTTCTTGACGAATGTTTTTTTTCTTGAAGCCTTATATGCAGGAAATTGCTATTCTATACACAAAGGACAACAAGATGTTTCTAATAAATCACTCGATACCGGTTGTAAAGGAAGGTTATGGTTCAGGAAACTCTGTTGTTGGTGACTGAAGATCTCCAATGTGTCCTGAGGTTGCAGCACAATCTACATAAGCTATCATACATAAGCTACGAAACTATTCGTTTACACAGCCAAGGATTAGGAAAAGTGTACAACCTGGGCAAATAGATCCCATGCAAGTTCGCAGAAGACAAGAAGCTTCGGAGTCCCGTGTGAAGATGGGATTCGGGAAAGTTTGTATCATCATTGATATTCCCCTGACATCTCATCATCGACAGACTCGAAAGCACGAACCTTTACCACGCTTGAAAATAGAAAGTTTCGCAGAAGTGTCCTAAAGTAACACATTGGTGCTTTTTTACTCCGGACCTAGCCCAGATCAAAGTAGAAGTGTTCCCGAAGTACACTAAAAGGGAAGATCCCACGTTTCTCAGATTAACACTGGCCTATTCAATTCTTCCAAGTGCTTACACCACCTTCGCCTTGATAAAACACAAAAAGCGCCTCATACAATAGCATCAAACTAGGGTTTATACAAAAACCGACTTTTGAAAAAACCGGTTTTCGAATTCCACTATTCCCAAAAAAACCGGTTAAACCGGTTTTCGAATTTTCACAAATATATATATTTAAAATAGAAAATAAATATTTATACTTATTTTAAAAATGTTCAGTTCTATTAATATTTATTGAATTACAAACGTATAACAAAATAAAATGTAATCTATCTATACAAAACCAAATAAAAAAAAACTAAAATCCGTACAAATGCGTACAATTTTTGAGTTCATTTAATATTGATGTATCCACAAAAATATAACACAAGAAAATACACGGCATTTAAAACCAAATGAAAAAACTAAAATAACTAAAATCCGTACAAAATATAATTTATAAATCTTAATTTCATTTAGTATTTCTCTTCCGAACATATGAACTCATGAAGATTAGTTTTACAGTACACTGTTACTTACTACAATATGCTTGTGTGCGAAATTTTTTTTTTTAAATTTAAAACCCGGTTTTCGAATTTTACAAATTTATAAAAAAAACCGGTTTTTAAACCCGGTTTTTAAAAACCGACAAACCCTACATCAAACCCAGCTACAAATGTTACCCAAAACGTTGCGAAGTATATCACCTCCTATGCACCCTTATAGCCGCCTTACTGTTTCCTCATAGCGCCTCGTAACTCATGCACGCAGTCCCTGAACAATGTTCCGCGATCCTTCCTCCCGTTCTCGCGTGATTTCGCGAATAAATCCCAACTTCAATTGCGAACGAAGCGGCACAGGTCGAAGGGAAGATAGCGGAAAATATTCAGTATCAGAATTAATAGGCGAATGGTACATGCACGTAGCCACCTCTGCCTACTATCTGTATCATGGCCGAACCGTGCAGATATCCGTCTGTCTGACCTAAATACGTAATTATCTTTTCGCGAGGCACGACCTTGGACGGGCCAAGTCCGAACTGGGCCATGTCTCTGTCTGCCAGTTTTACTTCGTACATCAAGTTACCTGCTCACCTTTTCCACCCTTCTGCCTCCTCTCTCTCTCTCTCTATATATATATATATATATATATATATATATATATACATATATATACCCTTTCCTCGCTTTAAGGCTCTTAGACGAATCTTTTAAGGCGCGAGAATCGGAGACACTCGGAGGCGTCATCTGCGCGGGAATAATATGTCATAATTCTCAAGGATCGCCCGGGATAATTTAATTAATCCGCTTTAATGGAGATTCGAGATACTCGGCGCCGCCTTTTTAATTACACGCGGAGGAATAGCAGCCGGTTCCAGGATTTAATGCAGTCCCCAACCATCTCTGCGCGCGCCGCGCCGCGCCGCTCCCGCGGCAAGCGGGATTGCTCGCCTCGATTTCATTGCCATCAGCCGTCGGATTAATCGCGACGGCTTGAAGTTACGAGAAAACAGTACCGCCGCCGCCGCCGATCGGGTTCCCTCGGATTCCTAACGGGGTCTCCTTGGAAATGTCGGCGTTTAAGGGGCTCGCTTTATAGGTCCGTCCGATATTGATGGCTGATATAAAATGGATGTCTTTCAAGAAGATGTTCGCCCGATCGAAAAACGTTATACGCCGGCCGACACACCAGTCAGGTGAACTCGCCCCGGTGACCACCACCCATCCCGAGCCACCCGCCGCGGCAACTGGAACGCTGACCCAGTTAATACACCTGTAGAAACAGTGCCAACACTCCCGTGCCCGCGGATGTCGGTCCGTCGACGAACGACCCTGCACGTAGCCACGAAACCGCTGCAATTCCAACGTAAACGCCACCACGCGAATCCCTTTTGTAAGCGACGCCTTTATTCGTGTAATGCCTTATCGCTCCTTGGGGCTAAGGACACCGCGTGCACGGCTCCCGTGTGTTTCGGTCTCCTTGGCGGGGATCCTCTTGCTCCAATTCAGCCAGCCGACTCTACCTACTCTGATCAGTGGCTCGTTCGAAGATGTCTCGCTTTAGAGACACCCTCGCCGCTGACGAACTTAAGAATCCTTCGGCGAATTCAAGGTGTTTGAGGATGGTCAAGTTGCTTCGGGATAATGATCTTTGTGGGTAGTAAAATATCATTCGCATTGCATGTTATAGTTGTCTGTCAGGTGTACTTGGTAACTTGTTCCTCGTCGATGGATATAGATAAGTGACGTTTCTTTGAGGGAACTGTTGGAGTAGGTAGAACTGTAGGAAGCTTCTGTTGCTTCGTGGATCTTCATTTCAATAGGGAATTCAAAGTGGCTGTAGGTAGACTAAAGCTGGTTGTTGTTATTGTTGATGGAGGAATGTGAAGAATAGTATTTATTTATAACAAGTGCAAGGTTATGGAGCTTCAACCTTGATGTACTGCTAGACACTATTTTTTGCCGAGTATAGGGGAGGGTTGCCTATATCGTACCACTTAAGACATTCTAAGTTATATTTCATATTTGGTACTAATTTGAACGGAAATGACTATTGAATATTGGAGCTTGGTCTTTTAGGCACCTACTATTATATACGCTTAACCTTTTGTTCAGAACAAATTAATTTGTTATTAATCTTTTTGTCACATACTGTAAAAGGTACGATTTTGGCAACCGGTCTCCTAAATCGTACCTGCACTAAAAATAGTGTCAATAACAAATAGAGAAGAAACTATTCAATATGCAGTAATGATTATTATATAGTTACATATACATATGTATATGAATCACACACAGGCCGCAATAAACTATGTATATGATATATGTACATAACCTGTATAACACACGAGTTGTCAAATCCTACTGGTACGATTGTAGTGGTACGATTTAGGAAACATGATCAATTTATTTATAAATATAAATTTAAACTTTATAATGAATGTAATATGTACTTAAAATGAATGTAAAATATTCTACATTAAACCCGCTTTTAGAGAAATACATAAACACAGGAGAAAATTGCATTGTTTGATTATTATCAGCTAAAATAAACTGGTAAAAAGTTACATCAATCATACCTGATTTTTTTAAATGCTCGTAGCACGCACAAAATAGGGTGTAAGCTCGAAAGGTTTTGTTTCTATTTCTTATTTCGCATTTACTTGATATTTCTATCATCAGACGTCGTTTGTATTCATTAATTTTTGAGAAATTGATGCGGTACGATTTAGGTGACCGGTACGATATTGACAACTCTCCCCTATGTATACTAGGGTGGCCCTTATTTATACGTGCCCCCTAATATGGTTCCATTTAGTAAAAAAATAGTCCCTGAAAAAGATTATTGCAATTGGACCACATGAAAGGGTGCCGACCAGGTCTTGAAGTTTAGAATCTATCAATTGTTTGGATTTAAAGAATTCTTCAAAAATGGTAAGCCCTATCGAAATATTGTTCAAATAATACTAAAAGAGCATTCAATTTTCTACAATTGCTGTATATATAATTTTTTCGTGCCTCCAACCATTTTGTTAGATAATAGCGTTTGAATATAGAGAGGTCCGCACTTTGCGCGTACCACCTGTACAGCGTGACCTATTGTCAATGCGCGCGTAGAGAACAGAGAAAACAATTTGAATCCACGAAATTTACATATAATTTTAGGAAGCCTATAACGAGTTAATTATAAAGAGAAACTTCTAAAGTTTGTCGCTTTGAATAGTCACTTGTTTACTAATTCTTAAATTTAAAACAATACGCCATCTTCGTCTAACTAATGATGATTTAAAACAATTCCACCTATGTATCAGAGGATCCGCTACTTTACCCGAATTTCGTTTAACTTTTCGAATGCTCGGCGAAAAATAGAGTTCAGCAGTAAGTATAGAGCCTCTTTCGCTGGAAATTCCGACAGAATATTAGCTTTAAATCTCGCAGGGAGGGAAAGTTCGTACGGCTCGAGGGATATATGTACATCTCTGCGGCTAAACTTTTTTGGACAACTCTCGTAAAACACTTTCCTCTTCTACTGAAGTGTATTGACGAATAAAGCGTTGAAAGAGGGCAATATACCTCTACGCGGATCCTCCTGCAAAAACCGACGGCCATAAATCTAAGCGCCCAAGATGTTTCGACAGTGCCGCGATAAATATTGCCCGGGTATTAGAATTGCTCTATCCATCAAACAGGTGAGCCGCCGCGTGAATTCGCGCAAGTGAGTTCATCGTCCAATAGCGTGTCAATAAGGTTGCGATACTTCGAACGCTACTCTGGCATCAAACAAGACCTAACTCAGAACTCAGGGGAACATTCGAACTTTTACTACACACACAAGAAGTCCGGCACGGAAGAAGACGCGCAACCAGTATCACCCTGCGTTCGCATAACTAACGCGGCACGCTTCCCTGTTCTAAAGACGTGTCTTTGCAACTCTAAACGACTTGGTCAAGTAAAACTTCTGGTTCAAGGAACATAGCACGTCGTTAAACCCTCGAACCAGGTCCGATTACCTTGCTAAACACTAGACAGCGCCCTTCAGAAAGCACCACTAACCACCGCTCTCCTCACAAGCATCAAGCTAAATCCCCAGAACAGCGGCTCACCTGGTACCAAAACAGAAATATATCGAACAATGCCTTAGCATCCCTTGCCAAGCATCGAGCCAGCTCCCTCTCCGCGACCAGCCACTACGGACTAGAGCTCTTACTTTTTGACCCGTCGGGTACCCGTCTACCCGAAACAACTTCAAGCCATTGAATGTGGTATTGTTCGATCATTTTTGGCTAACATCAGACTATACCACAGACAATCGCAGACAATACTACATTCAATTGCTTGAAGTTATCCCGGGTAATGTCCGGGTACCCGGGTACCCGACGGGTCAAAAAGTAAGAGCTCTACTACGGACCATTTCACCCCTCGACCCGTGCTCTTGACCCATCCAAAAACGTGACTCCCCCAGCTGTTTCGACCAGCGTATCTGCCATCCCCCTTTTAATTGCCCAGGGGGTGGGATGGGGGGGGGGGAGGGGTCAAGCAACAGGCGGGCCCGGCCCTTCCGGCAAGACGTCCGCCGCGCGGGGTTCGGAAAAATATCCGAGCCCAGGCCGGAGGGCGGTCGAGGCGGAGGGTGGTGCTCGCCGAAGGGTGCAGGTGGGAAGCCGGGTCGCGAACGGGGTCGAAGCAGGGGTGGGTAGGGTAGGAGTGTGATCGGCCGATGTAGGTCAGGCGAGAGTGTTGGCCCCTTTCGCCTTGACACAAACACAGGTTCTATGGATCTCGGGGGTTCGGGTCAGGCTATCGATGCGCGGAACTACTTGAAATTCGACGGGAGGGGATGCAGGGCGGCCCGGCGCTGGGGGGGCAGCAGCTCGCCCCGGCGATTATCATTCTCGCGCGATAACGCCCGATTAATAATTGCCGCGTGTCGGGACCGTTAACACCGAATCAAGGCGGACGCCGCGGTGGGAGCAGAGCCGAGGGTGCGGAGGGTCGGCCGGGCGGATAACGAATTAATCGATAGGCCCGGTGCGTCCTCGTCGCGCGGCGCTGCGCACCTGCCGCGAGGAATTTTTATCGTGCCGCTGAATTTCGTTTCGAGATCCGCCCCCACCTTTAACGATCGGCGCGCCTGATTTTTTGGCGCGACTCGTGTCAAGGTTAAATCAACGCCGGCCCGCTCCTGCAGGCCGCTTCTTCGACGCCGCGACGCCCGCTCAGGGTATCGCGGCGGCGAGTCGCGTTGCGTGGAATAATGCACGGATAATCGAGCGGCTGCCCCGCCGGTGGATAGGGATCGGGGGAGGCGCGTTTAATTAATCGCGGGAGCTTGACACTTTGGTCGGAGCTCCTGCGGTACTCTGCACGGGCGACGCCGGCGATGCCGATCGACAGAAATATTAATAATTATAATAATAATAATAATTTTATTTACGGGACAAGCCCATTAAGCACAATAAGAAGGGATAATAACAATAGATTACAATAAAAACAATAAAAACAATACAAACAAAAGAGAAAAAGATGATAAGAGATGGCCGTAGAGTGACAAGTAGGTGCGTGGGGAACCTCTATGGAATGCCTTCCGCAATAAGGGCTCTGCGAGTACTAATTTTGAAGCCGGAAAGAGTATCAGCAAAGAAATCGATGCCCTCGTGAAGTTGATTGGCGATACCACAGATTCTATGAAAGGGGTCAGCATGACCAACCCAGGAGGAGTAGTCTGGTGACCTGAACAGAGGTGTTTGCCTAGTACAGCGAGCGGGGACGTTGAAGTTAACCAGCGCAATAACATCAGGGTTATCAATCAAGCGGTTCAGGATCCTATAAAGAAAGGATAGGTCTGAGATTCTCCTCCTGTGTTCAAGGGACCATACCCCGAATCTGTAACGATGACGTTTCAATAGATACAGTTTGTCACGCGGGGAAAATTAATATCGGCTATGGAACGTTGCATGGGGATCGAAAGCGTAGGTAGGAAGCTGTTGGGCGCTCGAGTTTCTGCAGGGGTTGATGTTATATGTTAATGAACGGGGCTTGGTAACGTTCGAGCGTTCTTCTCAACGATTTATGGACGCACGTGACGGTGGAGCCAAGTTCCCGTTGGCTTCCTTGTCAATCCATTACGCTTCGGATGTTTGTGATGCACAATTGAACGTAATGCTGTGATTTTTCCACGATTTCAATGTTGAAATGTTTAAATGATAGGGTAAGCAGGCCAGTAGATGGACAGTTTAGCTGATTCCGAAGTTTGCATCAAGGTGTTTCTTAGAAATATCTGTTGTATTGAAAAAAAATCAAAAGCTTTGCACGTAAAATGGTACAAATTTAAAGAAAAAAAGAACTGCAAGTGAAAAAATTAATGTGTTTAAGGATAAAATGATGAAAATTCTACTCATAGCCCGTATCACAAATAGATGGACGATGGGGCTAGCAAATGGACAGTTCAGAACCAATAGATGGACGGGTGTGTGGCTAGACGAGTAAAAGACTTATTAGCTATTGTAGGTACCTAGATTAACTTATTTTTTGTTAAAATATAGTTTATTTCATCAAAACTATAAACGTATGGAGTCTTCATTGCCAGAAACCGGTGCCACAGGTTAAGGGGGAATACCACTGTGACGGCCGGAAAAATGAGCACATTTTTAAGATTTTTTTAAGGAATAACTTACAGTTTTATTATAAAATTGTTATTACCTATCTTTAGAACAATGTCTTAAGAGACTATAAAAAAAAGGAATAGAAAAACATGCATAGATTTCCATATACAGTTAATCTCCTACACCCCTCACAAGAAAAACATAGGTCGCTTATCGAAACGATATCTCTGGAACGGCAACTCTGAAATCAATTTTTTTTTTTTTAATATAATCGGTATGAGTGTAGTTTCCGTTGTGCGTGCCGATTTTTAAAAAAAAAATTTTTTGTAAAAATGGTGCGCTTGGGAAGAAAAAGTTTCGAAAATCGGCAAAAAAATGGATAGTTTTTCGAGCGTATTTCAAAAAATATGTTTTCGATCAAAAAATCGGTACGCACAACTGAAACTACACTCATACCGATTATATTGAAAAAAAAAAAATTTGATTTCAGAGTTGCAGAGATATCGTTTCGATAAGCGACTTGTGAGGGGTGTAGGAGATTAACTGTATATGGAAATCTATGCATGATTTTCTATTACTTGTTTTTTTTTATAGTCTCTTAAGACATTGTTCTAAAGATAGGTAATAACAATTTTATAATAAAACTGTAAGTTATTCCTTAAAAAAATCTTAAAAATGGGCTCATTTTTCCGGCCGTCACAGTGGTATTCCCCCTTAAGGGCCCAGGCCGCAAATAAAGTGAAGTTATGTCTAACCTAAAGTGGTCAGACGTCACGGATCGTGTGGGGCTGTCTCGAATTTGAATTGTTTGTCCCGCATTGAAAACTGTCTTGGAAAGTGTCCCGGATTGGATATGTAACCTTTTTAACATTTTCTTAGTGGCACAAAGTAAAAATATATATCCACTCGTTCCTTTTCTAATATCATCCAAGACTCTATTTAGATCATTACACGTATATTGATGTACGGTATATTTTTTTTAATGCTCGCCATCTAAATAAAAAAGGAAAAATAAGATACCTACAAGTAAATGTGTAAACTGTTCGATTATTTAAAAAAACGGTTTCAAAAGGGTTAATTCCATTCTGTCCATCTACTGCGACAAGGTTAGAAAATCCATATCAGTACATGGACAGTCATTTTTATAAATTCTATCGTTCTATTTTTCTTTGTTCACGCGTTTATATATAAATTGTTAATATTAGAATGCAATCATCTATTGCATACCTCTGTACAATACATCCAAATACGTTTTTTATTAACTTTAAGGCACGCGATGCTGAGCAATAGCTAATAATAAAAGAGTGACTCGCGCATGGTGGCGTAAAATCATACATACAAATACATTTTTCGCATACAAAAATTTTTTTCCGATAAATATGTTAATGTTTTATAAAACAACAAACTTTTTTCTACAAAATTAAAAACAATAATATAGATTAAAACTCTAGTTCTTTCAATATTAACGATTAACCAACGATTCGTCCATCTACTGGGCCCCGTCCATCTACCGGCCTGCTTACCCTACCAAGAATCTCCTCTCGCACAGTTGGAACGTCTTTTGTTTGAACAAACTGTTGGCGAACGCGTCTACACTGATAAAATTATGCATGTTTAAACAACCTCGAACACGAACCTTTAACGAGCGTCTGGTAATACAAATACGTTCAACGGTGTACGTTGTTTGATATAAAAAACAATTATTGATATCTAAGGTTATAGCACGAGAGAGTGAAGAAGCAAGGGGAAGTGGACCGTCTATGGCCAGACACTCGTTAGGAAGCCCTATGAGCGAGTGTCTCTCTGTACCTTGTCACACAAACGTTTTCAACAGTGTTTCAAATCAAATTTATCCACACAGAAAGTATAAAACTCTGTGTTGCATAAAGATAATTAAACACTCCGAATAAATTCAGACCCTAGTATTTTCCCTTCCTCGCCACTTCAAAGATGCTTTCCGCTTAACTGAATTTACCTACTTTTATCCGCTGCATATTCCAAAAGACATCAACTCGAGTGTAGCCACCCGGAACAATATGACCCTGAAACGAGCCCCGAACTCAGACATTCGGCAAATATGCTTGCCACTATATTCGCTGAGACAGGAAGGTCTGCATTCCTATGGACCCACGACGAATCCGGGGTAAACATTACCAGACATTTACGTTGAAGTTTTTCCAGAAGCCAACGCAGCAACGGCGCACAAAGAGGAACCAAAGTTCCTCCATTATCCGAACATCTCTGTAAACAGACTAGCAATTGACGTCTAGCTGTTAGGAATATGAAAGAGCCGCGGCTAGGAGAAAGGAAGAATGCCTCGTTTAAGACGAAACCACGCGTGAAACGAAACTTGGCGCTTTGCGTCATTCATCCCGCGGAACGGGCCTCATTGTGCCGTTAATAACGCGTTTTCAATTATTCGGCGCGGCGTATTCAAGTCGACGAGACGTCGCCAGTTGTGTACACTACTCTGGCGTCCCACCTGAGGAAACATTTTGGCGCCGTTTCGTCGTCGTTTTTTATATATATTTCTTCTTCTCTCCCCTTCGTCCAATCGAACCCGAGCCGTTTCGCGAGCCTCGACGGGAGCCCGCTCGCGGACGGGGTGAAAAAAGGCTCGCGCGATATAATGAGAAAACTTAGCCGTTCGAGACGAATTTAAACTGGCTGAAATCGAAGGAAACCAGAGTGTCCGCGGGGAATATTCGGCGGAAGCGGAAGTAATGATGTCGTTGGGGTCCATACACTTTCCCCAAAGTTTCCGTGCTCTCCTGCGCCGGCGACAAATGGGAAAACTTGCTGCTCGATTAATTTCGCCAACGATGACAACGATAACACAAACTCTCATTTTCCGTAATAACTTCGCTAAGTAGTTACGTTCACTTTTAACGTTTCCTCGTCACACTCACATCTGTCAAAGATGTCTCTAGCTTGGCTTCTTTGAATGCTTGAAATGTTGCAGTGGAAGGGAAATTTTATACTATATTTTTGTGGCGTGTAACAGAAAAGAAGAGCAATTCTTTAAGAAAAAGAGGAATAATTTTTAGGAGGACATTGAAAAATCGGATAGAAATTAATGTAGCAAATATTCTTACAGATCACTTTTGGTACTCTGTGATCACGAGTTATGTGAATGTCGTCGACGATGCATTTGCAACAATTTTTGCATTAAAAAGTCTTAATAAAAACAGTGTCTTAGATTCGTGTATATTCAAAACTGTTCTACATAGGATTTTGGCATTAATGCTTCGCAAGTAGAAAGAAGCAAAGGATGAGCAGCAACTGGATTTGCTAAATTTTCCAACTCGATTACAAAGATTTTTCAAGTAACTTATCCATAAACCAAAGAACCATTTTTAAATGTCCTGAGAAGCTCCTGTATTGTTTCGTTCTTACATCAAATAACTGACGAGTGCTTGCAAAAAGGGTTTAACCCTGGAGGCATGTTTTTACTGAGCCTTGATACTTGCTTTCGTAGACATCAATTTGCTCAGCAAAAAAGACAATAACCGTCCACGTTATGAAATAAAAGATATACAGGAGCTGAGGTTTTACCCGCTACCTCGCACCCTCCTTTCTCAGGGGTCGTATTGGTCAACGCGACTGAAAAAAGTTACCCAGAGAGTCACCCGGTAAAATGTAAACAGAGAGGAAACTAATATGGGTCTCTCGATCCACGCAGAATGTGTCGAAGGCTAAAGTCAGCAAGCAAAAACCCAGCCAATGCCAAAGTGCTAAATCTATTTTTCTCCACTCATTTTAGGACTGGACAAGTCCAAAGCGCTTACTCGCCTTCTTGTACGGAAACCTTTAACACGAAACGTACGTACAATACAAATGTGGCGTTTCAGTTTTTTAGATAAATGAAGATGGCTGTTGTCTAATGTGACATTTCTGTCGTGTATATACATTTTTATAAACACCGTACTCTCGTTAATACAAATTTATATTCTATTAAAATTAAATTTATAATAATGACTATACAAATTTGAAAATCAATCCTTAATTTCTCAATTTAATCTTATATAAATTATGTACAGTTTTAAACCACCAATTAAATTTTAATATAATCCTTTTTTTCATTCATTTTGTATGTATTTTCTCAAGTTTTCACTTACTACATATTAAACAGAAAGGACCAAAGTATATTTTGGCATATTTGTTATTCAGTAATTACTTCAAATAGAAAATGAAAAAAATTGAAAATAGAATAACGTATCAACTAGCCCCGCAGTGGGGTACATTGATACACTTTGCCTTCCTCCAAAAAACATTTTTTCATTCTTTTTGTATGTATTTTCTCAAGTTTTCGCTTATTACATATTAAACAGGAAGGACCAAAGTATATTTTGGCACATTTGTGATTAAGTAATTACCTCAAATGAAAAATGAAAAAATTGAAAACAGAATAACTTATCAACTAGCCCCGGTCTCCCCTACCAAGTGGCCTAAGATACTCTAGTTCTTCAACCATAAAAAAGGAATATTTGAATGAAGTTGCTAATCCAAAACGAACAAACAGAAATATCACAAAGGAATTAGGTCATTGCGTTCTTGTACAGTCATCAGTAAAGTCTCCTAGTCCAATCTCAGCAGAGAACCCTTCCGGTACTCCCAAAGTACAATTGCCGATATCAGGCACCTTGTTCTCAGCCGCACAGCCGTTGCTCCGTTATCTTCCCTTCGTTGCTGCTACCAGCGTACCCAGAATCACATCGAACCTTCTGGGCCGGGGCTCGAAGGAGGAAAACTTAACGGCGCCCTACGAAGCGCAATAACGTTGTAATTAAGTGTGCACAAAGCATGCGACGGTTAGCGATGCCGCGACAAAGGCAGGCTGAATAGACACGTTCCAACCGGCATATGCTAGCAGCTCGTCCCTGCATGAGCGCGCGCCTGTGCATGTGCCGCGAACCTGTACAAATGCATCCATGACCGTGCCCGTTCGTGTGCGCTGACACATATTCCCGTATGTCGCCCGCGATATGTGTCAGGGTCGATGATTTATCACGGGACTCTAGCTGGGCGTGCTAGCGGCCGCTGGAAAACCTTTTGCTTTAATTGCGCGGATGATTGAGAAATAATGTCGCGGCCCGATTCCGACCCGGGCTTCTTGCACGCTCGCGTAGAAACTCCGCCAATCGGCCGCGGCTTAAGCGATATTACCGTTTTAATAGTGTATTAATCTACGTCCAGGGCATCGGCAAGGCATTCCTGCTCGGGGGATTCGCGGCGGATGTAGTGGGGAGAGAATCAAACGGAGGGGAAATGAAAATAAGGGGTGGGAAATGTTAGGGGTGTAGTAGTTGTAAATATGGATGAAGGATGGTCAGAGTTTTACCGTGAGTATGGTTTAATTATGCAGAGTTTTCGATTGGAAGCATTTGTGCGCTTGTGTCTGTAAAGTCGAGGGAGATTTTGAAACTTTTTATTCCCTTGGGGATGTTTTTGTGGATTTGATTTTGAAAGGGACGTTATTTTATCGAGATAATGTTCGTTTTAGGTGAAGGCGTGTAGGTCATGTCAAGTCACCCGGTTTTTTGTTAATGTATATTTTTAAACATGTGTTTGCAATCGTCAATTTGTTGAAAAATAAAATTATTATACGTATCAAGATTATAATGGAAAAATGGTGTGTGAAAATCGGGAACAGGTTTCGTTGTTTTTTGTACGTTGACTGTTAGGTACCTTGCGGGCAAGTAGAACTGGTCAGTGTGTGGTCAGACACGCGCCAGTATCTTATGCCGTGGATTTATCTAATGTTCGGACTTTAGATTACGTTATAAATATCATTTACAATCAGTAAATACATCATTCTAATATGCAGTATAGTATTGGAAATTTATTACAACGAAATTTCGTTGCTACCTTTTTAAAACTAGAATTAACCGTTTGACGCTTTTTCTCGCTATTTTTCTATCGTGATTTTAGCGCGACCTTGACCGTGCGTGATCATTCAGCTCGTAGAGGGATTGAGACGAAATTTTTTATAATAATGTCGATAAATTACGTTGTGATATTTACTGAAAATGTAGGGATGAAATTGCTGTCCCCGTGGCACTGTAGCGAATGAGTAACATCCAAGATTTATATATGCTATATGCCGTGACGTATATTTTCAGAAATCCATTTTTCACTCAGGAGTGAAGGAAATTTTATCTTCATAAAGCTCGTTCATGTACAAAATGTGTACTAACTTTTTTATCTTTCCACACAATTTTCCAGTCCGTTCTATTTTTCCCTTTCCTCGCACAAATGGCCCTTACGCTTTCCTTGGATTCAAGGTAAAATTTCCGACTGATTGGACCTGACAACCGTCGTAGCTCATCCGTAAGGTGTTGCTTTCTGATAGTTCGCTCGTAACGAAGGAACTACACTGCACCGCACTGTTCCAGGACATTTCAGAAAAATTCTAAACGACTGATTACCAAGGTGAAAAGGAACACCGATATTTCCATCCCATTCTGGCTATAATATTTTGGAACACTAACAATAGTAACATGGATTTTTAATAGCGAAGATTTTACAGTCGTTTCTTCTTCTCAGATTGAAGATTGTGTTTGCAGAACCTTGGATGACAGAAATGAAACTAGAAATGATTGCTTATGTCTTGTGATGACATACAGAAGTCAATATTGCAGAATAATCTGTTAGAAAGATTATTATTATATAGAAGAACAATAATTCTATACAATACCCAGGACACATTTTCTTTTGAAAGCCATTTAATGGGACACGTTTAACAGCGAGATACTACTCGAGGTTCACAAAAGATGAAAAACTTAAGGATATAATAACCATTACGAAAAGCTTCTCTTCAGCTTCCAGACTCGTTGAACCAACGATTTCCAATAAACACGAAGCTTTCGTTTGGCCGTGGGTGCAGCAAAGGCCTGCAGTGATTAAAATCACCGAAATGAACGGAATTGCTGGACTCGCCGAAGAAGAAGAACTGGAAGAAGAAAGGCGGAGCTTCTATAACGAAATATCGAGGCTTCAGAAGTAGTCCCACTCGAGTTACTTTTAAGAGTTATTGGTGCGGGCGATGTTCATTCGTTGGAAGAAGCAAATTACAGGAGGAGTTCATTGGAAAAGCGAACTGTAAGGGTCGCTTGCTGCGGCAAACGGCGAACAATGCCTTGGTAATTCGTGTAGCGGCTCTTTAAACCGGCTTTGTTGAAGAAACGCTGTCACGGACAACGAGGGGCCATTCACGTGATTCAATTACCCGTTCGTTTCAAATATCCAGCGATAAACGTAAAAATCAAGGGTGCATTTGCTGGGGTTAACTACGCCGAGGAAACTTTACTCCGGTGATCGAGCAATCTCTCTCCTAAGGAGTTCGTAATATTTGTAAAGTACTAGTGGACATCAATTCTTGAACACTTGACACTGCTTGTACAAGATGATTGACTCTAGACTCTATTACGCTCGATGTTAATTCGTCTGGGGCGATGAGAATTGACTTTTGTCAGGGAAAAGGTCTCTATTGTCTTAACCCTTAACCGGTGACGTCCCACTTTCTGACATAAACGCTGACGTGGAGTCTCGCAGACTCCTCTTTAATAATTTGATAATGACAAGCTTAAATTTGTTTTCAAAATATACGGGTGTTATTAGCGACTTTATTACATAATTTGTTTAAAACAATATATATATATATATATATATATATATATATATATATATTGTAAAACAAGCTCGAATGAAAAGGAAGAAAATATGGGAAAATTTTTAAGGCTGAAGGGTTGACCAATGGCCAAAATTTGTATAGCCAACTTTAACCCTTGAACACAAGCATTCATAAAAACCCCTCTCCGCAGATTTTTATTTTTATCACACAATATTGCAAATTTTATCATTGGTTAGTAGCTTTATTCCGCACAAAATGCTTTGTTGCCAACAACGCGAAAAGTAGCCCCTGTGTTCTAGGGTTAAGGGAGGAAGAAAGAGGAGGGGTTGCGATCGAAGAAGGGAACGTTATCCTAAACGAATTTACTCGACCCCGGATAGCTGGCGATGTTGATAAACACTGGACGTTAACAGTTGAGTGGAGGGTGTCGGGGGGTGTCTAGGAGGGGTCGTTGCGTTTCGCTGAGGGTGGGATCGAAGCACGGCAGCCCGGCATAGTGGAACCGAGCCCTAGTTTCTGAAGGAGACTCTCAGAAGCGGTGCAGGCTGGAGGGTGCGGGACGCGGTCACCTCGGGCCGTTCACCCCGTGCAGCCAGCGCACTCGATACACTCACCCTCTGTTGCGTGTGCGGGGGCGTACACGTTGAACTCCAACGACGTCCCGCTGCATCCAACCTACAACCCAAGTAGTCTGCCGTGCACAGCCGCACCTATACAGGGTGTTCATGTTTCTAGCATCGGGGTTTTAAGGCGGGCTCCACGTAGTAGATCCTCGAAATTCGGATACACGAAACTTGAATCGAGTAAAGCCCCGTGTCAATGTCAACTATTTTATTGCATTGCTTGCAACCCGGTTGACCTGCGAAGCTCATCTTTCGAAGGAGATTTATTGCGGAGAAGACTCGCCGAATAGGGTGGTGTTTATTTATAAGATGTGAATGCTTTTAGTAGATCTTGGTTCTGGTAAAAGGAGCCTCGGTTTGCTATTTTATGGGACACGGCGAACAGCACTTTTGGACCTATCTGGATGTAAGGGATATGTTTGTGTAGGGTCAGTTCTGCCCGGGATCGTCGCCGCAGAGTCTAGACCCTGTTTGGAAGATTTGTTTCCTTTTCAGAAAGCAGGTATTAATAATACGCTGCGGAAACTATCAACTAGGAGCTCTTTGCGAATGTAGCCACTGGGTGGAGATGATTATAATGCACTTTACGAGAGAACACTGAGGGACAACATACCAGAAGTCATTCATAGAATTGTTGCAAATTTTTCACATCCTGTTACTACAATACTGCCCTCTTTAGTTAAAATGTCCTATCTAGCATTTTGAAACAACCGAGAAAACTGAAGTTTTATCATTTACTTTGTACCGTCCTTATTTTCCTTTATTCACATTAAAACATGTTGTCATTATTTCGTAACAGGCTAATATATTTTTTTTGTAATAGGTGTACTGGTAGGTAATGTATTATTAACGTACCAATTAATTAATTGTTTTAGATAGGATATTTTAACCATTTGGAAATAAGTTAGGTTAAATACATTAGACTGTTTATAAATCTTTACGAAGCACTTAGAGTTTTCTAACATTACTTAAAAGGTAAAAGACGTGTGCTACTTCAAATATTTCAACATATCTCAAAAAATGAGAAAATGCTAGATAGGACGGTTTAACTAAGGTGGGCAGAATATTTCATTGACTTTTTCTTAGGATCGATTCTCTTTTTTAAACTCCTTGTCCTGGTAGTTACTTTCCCTCGTTAATTGTGCTTAAGCGTATCTTTATTTCGAACATTTGGTTGTGATATTATCGTTTGCTAATTTCTAGCACAAAATAGCTCAAACTAGAGTGAGATTATTTCTATAATTTCAAACTCGTGGAAATACTTGAAAGTTATTATAACTGGACGATAACATTTTAATCACCCTGTACATCGGTCGACACCTTCGTTATATACCGCACCTTTTCCTCGCATAATCGCTCGTACTTCCGCTTCGCTCGCGGCGCTATAGCCGATCCCACGACCCAATTATCGGCACAGCCATCGGAACAATTAATCTGACTCGGTATTTTACTTCACTTCGGCTTCTTTTTTCATTGCTTTTTTTGCGCTCCATTAGCCGCAGAAAGGATTTGCGTGGGCCTCGAAAGATTCTGCTCGAAACGAGAAGCATCGTCCACCAATAACTCGGGAGAGTTTTCTGAACCGAAATGCTGCATATATGAGACGACAGATCGTGTCTGTGAGTGACTATGGGGGATGTAATGAGATATCCGGATCGGAGCACAAATCATCCCTGACAAGAAATATTAACTTGTACAGTTCTTTAATATGCTTTTGTTCCAAAGCAATGGAACATTTATGTTTCGCTAAGGACTGCCGAAAATTTCGTGAAAGATTACACGATTCCCTAAACTTTTCATTGGGAAATTCAAGCCCACTATGCAAAGTAATTTCCACGTCTCAAAGTCCTGTTCTCGTGGAGAATACGGAAACAGAAGGCTATTTATTTGTATTTTTAGTTAATTCAACAACGCAATTAGCACTGACTAAAATACCTAAATTATTATCCGCGCAGTGTAAGCATTTGTAGTCCAATAAAACTCGACTGGTTGTTCAGGATTTCCGCCGTGGGTTCTCGCAGACGAATGAAATCCGAGTGATGAATAATTCCTCGTGCTCTATACGAGGGCTGTCAACTCTGCTGCTTTCTAAGCATCGAGCAACTTTCAGTTCGCCAAACTTCGCGGACTGAAGTGTTTCCAGGAATATTAGATAACTCAGCGCGACAATTTTCGCGATGTTCATCGAACCGTGCCCTCGCACCGGTGTGCAAAGACAGACCACGATCTTATCAGACGCGAGTACACATTTTCGCTTCACTCGCTGCTTTCTCGATTTCTGTTGCCAACGACCTTGTCGAGTCATCGCTAAACAGCATTACATATCGATTGTTTTCGTTGGTCGGACACACTGTGTCGGTCGACACTGCTCCATGCCACCCACTTCGCCCCGCGGCGGAATGAAAGCCTTATCAAACGAGTTATCGAAAGATCGCTAAAGATAAATCGACCGAGCTTTACCTTGAGCCTTAAGTATCGCGAGAATAAGATTAAGAGACCCTCGTTCCCGTCCCTGCACGTGCGACGTTGAAATTCGAACATCGAGGTGTCGCAGGAATTAAGGAAATTAATATTCGTAAAATGCTAAACAGGAACTGAAGAATTACTGTTGAAAAATTCGCTTTTAAATGCTTGAAGAGTGAAGAACATTTTATACGTGCCCATTGATTTCGTTTCGAATTCCCAGAACCACGCGGGTAGTCTTCGTTTGGAGAAAATGTTCTATTAATAATCTCGCAGAATATTAATTATGAATTTTTAGTAGTATTCTCCAAAATTGCAACCAGTAATTTAACATCGTTTGAATCAATTTCAACTGGCTTACTGCTTGCAGTTACCGGCGCAATTAAACCAATGAGGGACCTGAACAAAAATTCCTTATCCCATTATTTGGGTCTTCCAATCAGTGACACAATCTTATTTAAATGCAATCCTGGGGATTTAAGGATAATCGCGCTGATCTCTGACGTTTCTATTTGAACAAGACTCGGAGTAAATCCTGAAGATAAGCGATAACCGACCATGAGGGTGACATTGATTAATAACAATCTACCTTTATCTCCTGGTCGTTTTACTCTTTTCACAATCGCGCTACAAAGACGTACTTTACGAAAACTGTGTCGTCCATAGAAGAAGGCTACCAAATTTATAGCATCTCCAAAATTTTGTTCAACTGGGAACCATTCTTCTGAAATTGCAGGAAAATCATCGCTACATTTTAAAGATTTATTGGAGTTCATAAGAAGACAATTTAATTCCTCATACGTTTCAAAAGCAGTGCGATACCATTTGGGGTTGAAGGTCGCAAAATCTGCTAAACGGATCACTGAAGATGAGCCATCACTGCAGATGTCTACAAGGATCCCATCAAGGACGAAACACCCGCCGAGATCTGGATATATCATTTCATAAAACTGAAATCTTCCATTCGAAGAGGATAGCAGGAAAGCCATTGTTTCGAAGAAAGGTATCAAACGTCTTACATTCAAAATGCCCCTTTCAAGTGGCCATTTAAACTAGTTTCGTTGAAGGCACACTAAGTAGGGGAGAGTGGGTAGGTTTGGGTCAGATTTCAATTAATCTCTAATATTGACCAAAACGAAGGAGAAACACGCTTCAAATGTGCATAGTTTTAATTAGTAATGTTTCACCATCGATGTTCCATCATCATTTCATTTTATTATTCTAATCAAATCTTTAAAATTATAAAAGTTCTAAAAGTAATTATTTGACCCATACCTCCCTTGTGCGAGGAGGTTTGGGTCAGGTAATGGGGATAAATGGGTCGCTTAATTTTTGTCTAAGTTTTGGTATAAATGTAGGAAACTTTTATGTATGTATGTATGTATTTATTACCTACAACGTGAAAATATAATATGTATAAATGTAATAAAGTAAATAAACAAAATGAAAGCTCTAAAGGAATAACATAAGAAACATAAATGTATCGAAAGTAGTTAATTAAATTTTTAATGCACATTTTCAAAATTATTGAAGTCAACGTCAAATTTCAAAAAATTCTGTGTCCTGCTCGTACCAGCGACGTTGTTTGGAGGACTTAAACGCAGAACTATATCGCAAAAATCAACTTCGGATGTATCAATTTCTTCGGGAAAATAAAATGTGTACGAACTTGGTTTTTTACGTAAAAAATTTATGGTATAAACTCCTTCTTCATTTATTAATTTTATGTTTCCAACGTAATGAAGACATGTCCGTTTTGTGGGAAATTTTACTATCACATAGTCTCCAACTGCAGAAGAAGCTGCAGAATGATTGTAGGATAAGTTGCACAGCTTGGGATATTTGTTCGGGAGTCTTCCTCTCTCTCTCTGTCTTTCTTTTATAAATACGTGGCATTGTATACCTGTAAATAATAGTAACTTCTAAAGATTAAAAAGAAAGTCGGGATGTATGGGTCGACCCAAATCTCCCGCACACTTCTGACCCATACATCCCGCATCTGAACTTTCATAATAAAACACCTGTGTCAGTCAAACAACGTGTTTTAGGTTACAATTTATAACCTATAACTGTTGCTTGAATATAAGTTCATCTACTAAAATTTTTTCCAGCACTACATATTTTATATAAGTTTATAACAACGTCTTATTTCGGATACCAATTTAGGTTAAACTTACCTCGAAAATGCACTTCTACTTATAGAAAATGAATACGCGCTTTAAACAACTTATCGCTTTGTTCAGGAATTCCCCTACTACTGCTTCAACGAATACATATGCGAATAAGGTATGTCCAACAAGGATAGAAATACACTAACTGACCCAAACCTCCCACGACCCAAACCTACCCACTCTCCCCTATTCATTAACACGAATAAAAATAGCTAAATGTAATGTATCAAACAATCATAGTCAACCCTTAACAACCACAGAATTTAAATCCCCTACTAAGTCCTTCTTCCAAATTCATTTCCTTCGCCTATTATTAACGCGAAATCGTCGAAACGATTAGCAGTCACGCGAGCGAGGGTCTAAATAATAATATCAACAGCGTGGAACGCGATCGCCCATTTTGATCTTTAATGCTTAAATGGACGCGAACGATGGAATCAGCCTGACGCGACGTCGTGGTACGATGATCGACTCTGAACGCGAGTAATTCGATTTACCATGTCGTTAGTCCAGAATCCCGAGATCGCTGCCAATTTCCATTTCAAAGCAAACGAGGATCGAGCCACGCGGCCATGTCCTGCGTGCAGCTGCTCACCTGCACCCTGCTGCACCACGGAGGTCGCTAACCGACCGGGTTGCTGCATTTTCCAAGCTGAATACCCTCGTCGGCCATCGTGGCCGCCTTCCTACTGCAGGGGAAATCGCTTTGGTCCTCCTCGGTCGCCTCAATTTTTCTCTTTTTGGCCTACCCTTTACGACCTGCGAGAATACGCGAGAGCCTTTGGCAGACTCGTCGTTTTGGTACGTTGATGAATCTGGGTCTACGCGATGGCGGCTAAACGGGCGTAATGTTTCAGGGCTATTTAGCGGAATATTCTTCAAAGCAAATGTTTTCTGGAGTTACTCAAAACTTTCCGAATACCGAACCCCGCGATATTAACTGAACTCACCACTCTATGTCGTCAACCCCAATTTGCAACAGTATTTGCATGGTATATATATACATGTATATATATTAGCAAGTTCCGAAAAAATACTATATATATATTAAAAGTTCGGAAAAAATACGATATATATATTATTAGGTTCAGAAAAAATACTATTGCATATATTATCCAGTTCAGAAAAAACACTATACATATATATTCACCATATATATATATATATATATAATTTATATATATAATTTATATATATAATTTATATATATATTTTTTCTAAAGCTGAAAATATATGTATAGTGTTTTTTCTGAACTGGATAATATATGCAATAGTATTTTTTCTGAACCTAATAATATTTATATAAATTATATATATAAATTATATATATATATATATATATGGTATTTTTTCTAAAGCTGAAAATATATGTATAGTGTTTTTTCTGAACTGGATAATATATGCAATAGTATTTTTTCTGAACCTAATAATATATATATCGTATTTTTTCCGAACTTTTAATATATATATAGTATTTTTTCGGAACTTATATAATTTATATATATATATATATATATAATCAAGTTCAGAAATATATATATATTTGTATTTTGAAGGTACAAAATTTTATTCAAATTCGAGATACCTACATAAGAAACCCAAAGAATGTAATAAATAAAGAAAGATACTTCATTAATCCTATAGAATTTGTTAACCAACGGTGTCCCAATTCTTCGCGTAGTTTCACTTGAATTATTAATCGCTCCTTGGTTCCGACTCGTAGTTGAAATCGATTCAGCCCAACCTTTTGTCAGCATGCTCTCGAGAAAGATATACTGTAAAAGCGAGGAAGCTTGGAAAATCCGTGATATTAAGTGCTCGATCTCCTAAATGTCCTTCAATACGTATTGATATAAATGTAGTCGTTTGATGGGAAATTGAGGATGCAGAAATGGCAGAAATCTACTTTTATCGTGGAAAGGGGGATCCTCGAGCACGAGACGCTTCCGGCGGATATTGCATGCGCCGAGAATTCCGTTTTAGGAGACGTCGAATGCACACCCGTTCAGCTAATATCACTGTCGAGGAGGTATCAAGAGGGCGACTTGAGAATTTCCACTGCGAGAAATTCGCTCGCTTGTGAAAGTCTGGTTAGCCACCGCAAGCTTCACGGCTGCGGCGACGTAGCAGGCCGGTGGAGTCATCGTTTTAATGAGGGAAGGGCTTAATGTGAATGTAAATAGCCCAGTCAGTCGTTTCGTTATCTTCAAGCGAGGGGCACAAAGGAATCGTTAAAATAGCTTCTGTTTCAGCGACTGTAGCTAGATTCAGTTCCGACTAATTCACGTGCCAGTTCGACCGGCACCTACTGATTTTCAATCCCGCCACCGTTGTTACGCGCCTCTTCGATCGGCTGCTGGCTCTGCGAGGGAACCTTCGCAAACAACGGGGGCGATGAATGGAAGACAGTCGTCGACAGCACTTCGGCCGTCTCGAAAGTGGTGACGGATCATAAAAGCTTGCTCGGCGGCTTTGGCTCGATCTGAAGGGGGCAAGCTTTCCGTAACATCCCGTTGAAAGTGTCGGGACTTTCAGCAACTGTTCGCCGAGGGCTTGGTTAACGGAAGAGTGCTCGAGCCGCAATTCCGAGGCTCCTCGAAACCCTGCGAAACTATGCGGGCCCCGCTGGAGCTTACTATAATTGCGAGATAACCGCCTGATTCGACGATGCTTCCCAGTGAAATGCGGAACGAGGGTAATCGGGCGCGATTACGATGCAAACACGTCGGTCAACTCTTCCCTTTGACTATTGATCAGTGCGTAATAATAGCGTGGAATGCAATTAAATTGATTCAGGTGGAGGGAACGAGCGTAACGCTTTGTGCTCAGAAAGGCGCGCTGAGGCGTTGTTCAGCAACGATTAATTGATTCTCGATGGTGAAAAGGGTGGCCCCCGCAAACGAAGTGCTAGGAACATACGAGGGATGCTTGGGAGCTTTTTGAAACTGTGTAGATTTGCAGGGGACCTCGATAGAGATATCGGGCAAATTTGTCGTTTGCGTCCGTTTTCGGTTCTGCGGGGTGAAAACACCCCCTTAAAGGTTGACGTGTGTTTTTCTATTTTCCAGCACTGACAAGTTACTTCGGGCTACCCGGGGCGGCAGAGTCCGACCGGAGACGAGTCCCCAGGCCCTGAGTGAATTGGGGCAATAAATAACCGAGGCAAGCCGAATGGAAACGTTTGTTATTCTCCTCGCGAAAATCATATCACGCGGGTGAATGTTCTTCTGGCCATTCAGCGGTCGCTCCGCGAGGCCAACGCCCCCGTGCAGCGTGATAAAAACATGGTCGCCGGTGGAAGGCTTCAATTTCATTATTGACTTCCGCTTTCTCTCGCAGGACAAACACGCGGGACGATGGAAAGTTTGTGGTTCCGTGAGGATAGTGGAGATTATTCGGAGGAGACAATGGCGCACCGGCGCTGAACGATAACACCATCGTGCAGCCTCGCCTAGCGGTAATTAGGGGCTCGAAGCTGAGGATTGCTCGAGCGAGGAAAAACCTGACGACCCCGTGGCTCCCCACGGGCTTCCAAACAATTAGTCGACACGTTTCCGTATCCTTTTAATTAGCAGGGGATGAGTTTGTACGGCGGGCTCTGCTCAGAGCCGCGACACTCGGCAGGCAACCACGTTCTACTTCTAACCTTATAAATAAAATCGACCTGGCGGAGTAGAGCGTGAAGTGGGCGGGAGCGTTTGATAGAATTGACCTGCCCGGCCGATTTCACTCTCCCTCTGTGAGCTTTACTCTTTTTCTGCGGATAAATAAGGCATGCCTTTGCAAATAGAAGATAGCGAGTCGTCTGGTTATTCTTAAGCACTAGGAAGTCGTTTTTGGCGAAAGTAAAGCATTTCTGTTTCTATTAATTGCAAAGAAATACATTGAAGCCGAGACTCGTTCTTTGACACAATGTTTGTATCGCCAAAAATATTGAGAAACTTTTTTAGAACACCTCTTTAATGATCCATTTGTAGCGTGATTTATAATGCATATTTTGGGCGAAACAAACATGTTTTTTTAAAGCTTATGATGTTGATAAACTTTGTGTCAAACAACAAGTACCAGCTGAAATTTATTTCTTTGTAATTTAATGGAAAGGAGAAGAAGACTGCCTTAAGGGGACTAGGCAGTCGAAAAATCGATGTTTGTTTATTGCATTTTCCGAAAGTACTATCTTTTGTGAATAAAATGCCGTTTGGGTTATGTTAAAATTCGCAATATTGTTGATTTGGCAGCTAAAAAGATCAAGCGGTAACTTATAGCGTCGCCTTTGCCCAGAAACTTTAAACGCGATTTTCTCGAATCTTTTTTTCTCTTGGTTTTTTTCCTGATTGCGAACGAATGGAGGTTCAGATCGACTTGAAAAAAATTACAGGATGTGTAAAACATGTGCCATTTCGCCGCAAACCTCTGATATGGTCCGTAAAAATTCGAGATTTTCATAAAAAAATTGAGGAGTCACCGGAATTTAGCAGCGCACAAATAAGAACGAATTTTTCTCGGAAAAATCGCCGTTTTTCAGCCACCAATCGCATGATTTTGATTTAATTGTTGTTTTTATAGGTTTGCGCGGAAACTATGAATCCAACAAACAAGAATCTCACCTTTGAAATCGGATTACGTCACATTTTAAGACCGATATTAAAGCAAAACAACAGAAAAACGTTAAAATGTTTACCCGTCGGCAGCGCCATTTTTAAATCACATATATATTTCTTATTCATTTTTTTTCAATCTGTATGGTAGTAATAAACATTGGGTAAAAGCATATATCTGGATGTGCTTTCATTTGTTTACAAATAAATAAAGGACAGAGTCTCTTTCTCACGAAAAACGACTGCCTAGTCCCCTTAAGCCCACGATTTCTGTTAGGTTTGTTTTATTTCCACGCTTGGTAACATGTGAAATCTGTTGCTGAAGCTTAGAACCCTTTAGAGTGAGTAGGAATATTATTTTTTAAAATATAAACATCATCCTCGCCCTTTTCATTCCTATGGTGTGATATTAATTTTTGAATCTTGCTTCTCCATTTTCCAATGAAATTATTAGAAGTTTAGATTTGATCGCTAAGATCAACGACGTTTTGATGCAGTTCTTTATACACTTCTTTATTTGATAACGCTACAGGGATGATGGAAGTTTTCTTGCATGTCAAGTCTGAAGTGTCTTCTGCATGAACAGTGCCAACAAATCGTCGACTGATATCTGCTCATTGGGTACCATATTTGCACAGTTGTGTCTAGCAGAACTAGCAATTGGCTTATTGTGCAAGTATCGAATACTTATCTCCAACTCCAAGTGTAGGTATCGAACGCAAATCGAATGTATCATACTGGTGTCGAATGTTTGCTCGCGTTGGATCATTACTTGACTGCTTCGTTATAATTTCCTCGATCATGGGCGAAGCCAAAGTTTTACAAAATTCTTTACAAAATAGAAATAAATTAAATTGTGAAGTAATTCCGCATTGTGTACAGATTTCTTTGTCTATCTAATTGTATGTAAGATGTAATAACAAAATTTGTTTCACTATTTATTGCCCCTTGCTGAATGAAATTTACTATTAATTTCCCATATCTTAGTCCCACCTAATAGAATTTACGTTTGTGTCTAATGAGCCCCTGAAAGCATGCCTTCTTAAACAATCGACTGCGGGTGCTACATGGAAGGTTTGTGATAAAATTGTTGTGGAAGAAGTAATTCGCTGAACACTGAATATTTTTTCGTTATAAGCGACTGCCGCAGTCTGGGTCGCTCATTTTTCGCTCCACCCATAACTTCTCCAAGATATTTCTAAGCTATCTGCAGACTGGGTATCCATCCGCAAAGCTAGTCGTAAGAGAATCCCAACGTTCCGCAGGATGAAAACAGAGCAGCACTGGCGGTTGCAGTTTGCATGCGTAATGAGCCGCGGGTCGTGCGCTCTAGACGGGTCTGGGACACTTGAATTCCTTACGAAAAACGTAAGCGTGCGCGAGTGCGTGTTAATGACGTCGTTAGTCATGCGACTCGCCGACAATTGGCCGCTGGAAACGAGTCTGGAGGCTCACGGCCGCGTGCTTCGTTTCTATATGCAATTACGACGACCTTTGGAATTCGAGAGCAGACTGACAAATCGATCGTTCGTTAAACAACGGAGGTCTTGCGCTTAAATCGATCGGTGAGAGGTTGCAGGATATCGGGAGTTGTGATATGTGGAGCACAAAGACTCTGATGCGAGCTGATTGTCATTGGAATCAATTATGTATCATGATTAGATCTAGAACAGATGATCGCTGAAAGTGGTTACAACGAAAATTCGCATTAAAAAAAATTGAAAATTTTTTTTGTTCTCAAAGTACTCTTTCAAGTGTATAGAATCGAAATTCATTCATTAGAAAGGTGACCGGAACCTTTTTCTTGTGTAAAAACCGGATTGGAACAGATATATAAATCTATATAAAACTTTAAACGCGTTTTTCTCGAAACGATGTTTTCCAAATCGGCGTGTCAGATTACTCCTATAATTTTCATCCGATTGACTTGAAACTTTGCACAATTCTTCCCCGTGGTGTAATCTAACGATGTACGTAGGACTTTTGCTGTAGCGTTGTTATTTTTCTTTTGGTGCGCAATTTTATAAACTTCTTTAAACTTTTTTACCCTAAAAAAATTGACCTTTTTGTTCAAATGGCCGCCATTTTCTTAAAAATCGAAATTTCGTAAAATCCCTACGTACAGCATTAAAAAATATTGTTGCCAATAGGAACATTCTTTGGTTTTTTTTCTAAGAGCCACGTACAAAGCGGAATTTGACACGCCGTCTAACGATGTTCCTCCAAAGGAGTGTATTTTGGCGCCACCTACAAGAGATTATTTTTCACTTTTTCAGTTTCAAAAAATGTGTAATTACAGATTAAAGTTACATTAATGAATGACTGAAACCGATTTTGTTTCTGCGCATTCTTTGTATGCAAAAAAATTCATGAAGAACGCCTCCAAAATCGCAGTCAAAGGTGGTATCCTGCCTTAATCTGTTGCTGCCATAGTTCTACTTATTTTTATTTTATTAATTCAGTGTTTTGAGTCGCATCGACTTCCGTGGTCATTAGCGACTACATTGGATACCTAAGTTTAAGTTAACATCGTGTGAAATAGTGACTAAAAATGATCCTGGAACTCAGAGTTGTACTTCTTGATGGCTGATCCCTTATATTATAATATGAATTGGAATATAAAAATTTGCTTTTCGTTGTTTAGGCTTTAGTTTCCGAAGTCTGAGGCATATTACATTAATATGAAGTCTATTATTTTGTGTTATAATTAGTATCAAGCCCATCGACAATTACAGCACGTCATATTATTTAAAGAATTTTCTGAGCTCAAGATAACATCAGGAGAATATTCTGTTACTCGACTAAAGCCATCTTGATGTCTGAAACACGCAAAGGTAAGAAAGTACCTATGTGGACCAGTTCAAGAAAATACTCCTGACCTCGATAACTCGATTGTCAGTTCCTTAGAAGGGAGGGAACAATCGATACAACAACTCGTCCCATTTGAATTTTACTGAATCTGGATTCACCTCTACCATTTAATAAAGAAATGGGAGGGTCGATGTCCAACATGCTTCTATTAGATCGTTATGACGATCCTGCTGGTACTTCATCTGTGATCGAAGAACACGAAGATAGGGGAAATACTCAATTTTCGATCGAAGGAAGAGACTGATTAAGAAAAGACTGGTCAGCGTCCATCAACTTGGAAGAAACTCATTCAAAGGAGACACAGACAGTTGACAAGAAAAACGACTCCAATAGACTCCTGATAAATCCTAGCAAACGATAAATCTCACCCTTTCATTTACAATAACAAAGTACCACAACAATAAGAAATAAAATTATCGTCTTATAAAATGATACGAAGGAACGATCCTACTCCGTTTAATAAATTGCAACGCACCTGTAACATCGCGTTGCTGATGCAGCCCAATGAAATTGAAACAAAAGTGTTACAGTCTTCGCGATCAGAGTTGATCGATAGGAAAGATGATCCTGTTAGATCCTCATAAACCCCAGGGAGTCTGATCAGTAGGTATACTACCCCTAACCGTCGATAAAGCCACTAAGCGGGGAAGGAGTAAAGGCACTGTTCACAATCGCAGGCTGTCCTTCGATCGAGCTTAAGCTACAAATGCCCGCAATCGTAATTAGATAGATGTTACATCGAATACGCGGTGCACACGTAACGATCTCTGCTTAATTGCGCGACGTCCCAGCGGCAAATTCATATTTGTGCACCATACACCTCGTTAGCCCTTGGTGCTATCGGAATTAACTGACCCACTTAATCAATCCTGATGATCAAACCGGTCCTTTACATCTATGCAAGCTTAGCGTCTTTCTTTACCTGTCGCGAATTAACATGAGTTTAAAACCCCGCTGACAGTTACGCTAAAAATATCAGCGACCTTGACTAATTATTTCCCACGAACCTGTAACCCTACTGAAAAAGATATTCCACGTCAACTATTTAGCAAACCTAAAGCGCACCGAGCACCAACGTTCTCTCTGTACTTTCTTCAGGGTTGGTTGAAATCGACAGCCCTATCGCTACGACATCTCCCCGTTATCGATCGGCCGACGTTCAGCGGGCTGGTCTTCGCCCGAGGCTCAATCGAATTCGGAAATTGAAAGGAATCTACGAAAACCTCTTTGCACTCTGTCCAGACCTATCGCGCGATTCCATTATCGAATAATTTATCCGCAGTTAGCCGGGAGCTGTCGCCCGTCGAAGGGGAATCGCGATGCGCCCGGTGCATAGAGCGCGAACAGCAACGGGGAGTCGCGAAGGGATCGATTTCTTGGTACCAAGGGAGAGACCCCACCGACCCTGCCGCTAGCCACCGTTCGAAGCGGTGCAAAGACTGCAACGGGAGTCGCTGCATCGACGAATCCATGGGCAAACCCCATCGTTCCCGATCCGCTTGGGCTTTTAATCACTTTCAACCTAATTTTCGCATTTTCAGGTGTACCCCGCAGCGGAGACGCGACGCATGATCAATACGCGAGATCGATTCCCTCGTACCTTCAACCGCCTTCGCGTTCGTTAACTCTAAACCATAAAATACGACGAAGTCGAAAGAATTGGTACACCAGGCTACACCCAAAAGACACCAAGCTACTCACAGCTCTACATTTGCTCCCTAGAAGGTGGACGATATTATTATAAATTACTCACGAACAAAGATGTTGCTCATCAAGGTAGCTGGCAAGCAGAAGACGATGACGAGGACGTCAGCCACCGCGAGGTTGACGATGAAGAAATTCGTGACAGTCCTCATGCGCGGGGACCGATACACCACCGCTATGACGAAACTGTTGCCGATCAGGCCAACGACGAAGACGAGGACGTAGGCGACACAGTAGACCGCCGACATCGCCATGCTGTGCCTGTACAGGCGGTCGGGTATCTGCTCGGCGGTGGACAGGTTCGCCGTTTTGCTGGCGTTCAACAGCCCGCTGTGCTCGTCCATCGTGGTCCGCGGATTGGTGGTGATTGCCTCCGCGATTAGGTTGTGCAGATAGCTGCTCATCTGCAGGAGCGTGCCAGTGGCCGGCGGAGCGGCGGCGACCGTCGTGGGCGGCACATTGCCGTTGTTGCTCCGACGTCGCGTGTCCACGTCGAACTCCTCCGAGTCGGGCAAACGCAGGGATGCCATCTCCAGAAGGGGAGACGGTGGCTGCAGCATGGGAAACGTGATCGGGAAGCGTTGGATCGACGTGCTTTCGACCATCGGCCGCGCTTGCTGGCTCGCGTTACCGACCCCGTCTTCTTCCGGCCCGTTCCCCACTGCCGTGTCGACGACCTCGGCCGAACCGAGTCCGTCGCTCGGGCTACCCTCGGATTCGATCTATCCGGACCCAGTCGTGAGCTCCTCTAGCGTACGTACTCGATCTAAACTCTTCGTTCAGGGCTGTTCTGGTGGTACCTCGGCGACACCCTCAGCCCGACACTCTGACATCAGCTTGGCAGCGGGCAGGGAGGCTTCCACGGACAGGTCCTTCACGCCAGCCAGTCGGAAATCATCTTCATCCGAGGGAGCGAGTCTCGCGGGAACGGGCGACGTCTCGGCGTCTCGGCTGAGTCGCGGGGACTTTCCGCTTGGTAGGATGGGAGAGAGCGCGTGGTCGTATAGAGTTCGACGCTCCTCGGGAGTCAGCTGGCACGTGCACGGGAGCCCATCGAGTTCAGTTGCATCCCCTCGCTGGCTGGACCGTCCGCTCCAACGCAACGGGTGGCGAACCGATAACGTCCCCCGAGCCCGTAGTGACGGGGATTCCGGGTAGAGGCAGGGAGACCGAGAGGCAGAGCGGAGGCAGGTGTCGTTTGGGATGAAAACGTGAGTAGAGGTCTGTGAGCAAGGTCTGCGGTGGGTGGTCGACGAAAATGTGCCCCGGCCGAATGCTGAGCGACTAATGGGCTTGCTTTAGAAGACGACTGCGAACTGCCGCGAGATGCACCCGTAGCGGCGGGCTGTCTGGCGGCGCGCGAGCAACGCGCAAGCGTGCACAACCACCGGCACATGCAACCGCATGCGATGTACGCGCGATCCGAGGGACACAGACTGCGAGGCAACTGGAGGAAACCACTGTGGGTATGTCGTTGCTGGGCGAAACAGAGTTCGCTCTGGCAATATCCAAATACAATTAATTCTCTGTTATTGCAAACTAATGGGAAGACATCGAGGATTGGACGAGGAGGCCTTTTGAGGATGGATGAATTTCTTTTCTGGGACCGTTTTACAGTTCCTTTATCAAACAGGTGATGGGAGAATGAAGGGGAGAAGTGAGCCTAGTTAGAACATTGGTGCATTCTCTTGTTTTATTTGGGATAATGGTACGAGCAATTTATAAAGAAAATTAGATGACATTTTTTATGGCCTTATTAGAGACAGATGAGATGAAAAGGAAGAGAATATTTCTGTCATAAATTCGTGCAGAATCTATCAATTCCCATGCAGGAATGAGGTTCTATATAGTACGCAGGCTATTGTGATGTACAGGGGTAACTAAATATTTAATCACGTGTAAACCGATCTGCAAACACGCGTTACATGTGTAAATGCGTGCGAATGTGCAGAATTGGATTCTGGTATAATGCTTCGTTAGAGAATATTAGTTTCTTTGGTGATTGATATGAAATTGATCGTGAAACGAATTGTTTCTTTGCTTCGTCCCACTTTTTCCTATTGTTTGTGTTATTACTTTTAGTAATATAGGGTAGATGTCCCAATTACTGCCACCTTAAGATTATAACCCAACTTCATTTAATCATTTCGCGTGTTGTGTAACCTAAAAATTGTTTCAGTTTGAAACATAATATTATTTAACATCTCTTTTATTAAAAAAAAATAGTTTTATGAATTAAATATGAAGAATTTATTAATAATTAATTAAAATTCGCGAGCGATCCTAGTGTACCTATAACTGTCACCTCGAAAATCATCTTGTCCTAGGTACATATGAGTACATATATATTTTTATTTTAATGTAAATCAGAATCTCCATTTAATAATAACTATTGGTTGTACCTTTCTTTTTATACGTTACGTCTTTATTACATATAATAAATCAAGTGGCAGTAATTGGGACACTGGCAGTAATTGGGACATCTACCCTATATGGGCTATTTATTTTGAAATTGATGTAAGTCAATTTTCCTTTGTTTTGAAATATTGAAGAGTTTGCGTTTCCATCGATTGAAAAATCCGGATATAGTATATTTGGTTTGTCCACGTCTGTATGTGTTTAAGTAGATGTAAATTCATTATACAAATAGTGTTTTTCAATTTAATGGGATCAAAGAAGAATGCTCGACAAAATGAATAAAAGCCTAAATAATTAAATAAGAAAACTAAAGTATACGCTCCGCAATTCCTGAACGCTTCCCTCGCAAAACGTCCGTGACCATCTTGTAATAAGATTTCGAAGGAGAAGCCTCGATCGAGCTTCTAGCACGCTGGTATTCGTGCGAGAAGATTTCGATCGAATTAAGACTCTGGCACACGAGTCCTTTCGAACTTGTGGCAACTAAACGAGGAACGTCTCGTCGAACACCTACAAATTATATTTATGCGATAGATAACACGCGGGCGATCGAATCCTTTCAGTATATCCTTCCAGGAGAACCTTCTCCCTAAAAACCATTTTTTAGGAAGACGGGTTGCCTAACTAGAAATCTCTTAACTAGGTCCTCCAACTAGAAATTTTAACGTAATCAATTAAAATGGAAGTTAATTTCAACTAAATTTACAAAAATCTAGCTCCTCCGATTAAAAATTCTAACGTAATCATTCAGCTTAATCCACATATACAAGTTAATCTTGAATCCATCATTACTTAAATCTATCAATCCCTCTTACATATTAAAAAACACTCAAATTAAAACGAGACAACTCATTCGCATTATACGTACAGAAGAACACAGCTACCTTTCCAACCACCACTCAACTCCGTCCAACAAATAAAACCTACCAGCTCCCACTTATCACGCTGCAATGTTTATCATCACACAGCACGCCCATTTCAATTAGCTCTCGCAGCTCACAGCATTAATTCAATGGAATGGCAACTATCCGCAGTATCTGCCACAACAAGGGTCGCTCAGTATTCGATAGCAACCCTGTAGCTGAAGCACAGTCCACCACACGCTTCATACACGAGGAGATATTCTGCATTCGCCGCGAACAAGCTGGATCTGATACCAGGAACGGTTTGCAATAAGGTTTTTGTATTCCACGCCCGGTTCTTCTTCAGAACGAAGAACCATGGGAGAAGCTACGAATGATTCCGCCTTTCGATTCCCGGTACCTGGCTCGGCTTCTCCTCCCGGACTTCCGGCGAGTTCATAATTCGTTTTGCACGAGCCACCGCGCGGACACCTAACTCACTTTATTTCAACCCCCCCGTCGCAGGCTCGGAAAGATTTCGTTACAGTTTGACTGCCGGTGTCCGTGAAATATCGTGGCTTACGTGCTTTCTCGTTTCGCGAGCAGACACTGAGCCGGGGAGTTGATTTCTTGATTGTAAAGTGAACTCGTTTATTGGGAGCGATGGTTAATCGTCACACGCAGGTTGCCAGTTGTAAAGTGCCTTTGGAACCTTACGGAGGGAAACATATTGAATACCCTTATAAGGAATTAAGACAAATCGAGGACCATGCAGCAACAGGGGTGCAGCTCCATTTTCGATAGTTTTTGAGTTGTGACGTGTAATATATGTATAAAAAATTCTACATCGTTTGAATCTACACCCACTACTGTTTTGCGCGATACGAATGCTCGAGATTTGAAACATTTGCCAAAATAGGGAGAGAAACTTATCAACTCGATCAGTATTATTTATTGTGTGAAAATATATATTTCTGAATTAGTGTTCTCTTTTTAATTTTAACTCAAAGCATTAATTTTATAAACTGGAACTTGGTAAATTGTCAAAGATGGAGCTGCGCCTTTTTTGCTTCAAAGTCCTCAATTTTTACAATTTTATATTCTTCATATTTCTTAGTCAATCCAAACGTAAACAATTATTGGGATAATTTAATTTAAAGTTCTAAGTTCCCAATTGTATCGCGACTGATATTTAAGTAGGAATCCACGTGGCAGATACAGAGCTGGTTTAAAAAAATATGGAAAATTTTAGAGAATACGTGAATACATCTAAAAAGCAAGTAGGGTAAACGATACAGTAGTTGACCACCTAAGAGCTTCAATTTAGGTAAACGCTATGGAATAAGTAACCTGAATTTTATAAATGAAGTTTCGTTATACCAGGCGAAAAGAGAAGTTTCGAAGATGATTATAACAGCAAAGAAACTTTGAAGAAATCAGTAGTTTCGATGTTATGCTATTATAAAGAAACATAATCCAAAATTATAGTTGTTGACCGGTCGTGGCATAGTTGTTGACCGGTCCAGGTACAGTTGTTGACCACTTATTGAATATAAAAGAAAATGCCATATTTTTTACTTTAAAATCATTTTTATTAAAACCATCTGTCAATATACTAAAAACAAAGACATATTGTCTTGGGGCAGGGTGAGTTTTATGTGCACCCTTCACGACGTGTGCCGTGCACTTCGCTGCGGCCTCATTGGCGTCTCATTCGTTTTTTTTTTTTTTTTTTTTGGCTTCTTAGAGCTATCTCTCATTTGCACTTTCTTTTCTTCCTTTTCTTCTTCTCTTTGCATCTCTCTGCCTCCTTCTTTTTCTTCTTTTCTTTTTTTTTCTCTCGTCAAGCGCCTTTGATCTTCGAATTATCGTACCGACCTCCGGACCAATGAAAAATCAGAAGTCATCGGAGGTGCATACCCGAAACCATATAAATAAAGGGTAGATTGTCCCGTGCCTCCAAAGATCTAAATCAATTTTTATCGCGGTTTGTCAGCACGAAAATTGCAAGTGGTCAATAACTGTATTACTGTGCATTCGCCGAACCAGTTATTGAACACCCCCCAAAACACAACATAATCACGTTCCACAGGACTGGACGTATGCCGAATGTTAATATTGGGCCCCTGTCACCTATTATGATCAATGGCATTCACGACAAACAAAATTGAACAATAATTATACAGCCATTAAAGAAGTCGCCGCTCTATAGATGCCCGCTAAGCCCTTACCTTCTTTGAGAGTTGAAATTGCGAGTTTTCCTTTCCGACGATCTCGCGACGGAACGCGTGTACTGAAATCATCGGTTGTTGGTTGAAACGAAAGCTAGAACTGTTTTTTCTGATCAAAGTGCATCATTAATGCGGAAACGCGCAGGTTCATTAGACTATGGCGGCAGAAATTTGAAGTGGTCAACTTCTGTACCCTGGTCAATAACTGTATCGTTTACCCTAGACACTAAACATAGTATCAAACGACTTTTGTAGATTAAATATTACACTTATAAGGCCTCTTCATTTCTAATCATACAATAAGCTCGCAAACTTTCAAACACCACTTTCGACTGATTCTGCACCGTATCATCCAGATACCTCTGCGAACAGTCTTCCTCGAAGTAGCTACGTAGGGGAGAGGTGCTATAAAAGGGACACTTTTGTTTAGCGTCCATTTCTGACAATGTCGTTATAGGTATTTAAGAAACAACTACATCACAAGAAAGCGTGTTTATTTCCCTTCAATAAAAGTATATTTCAAACTCATCAATTGTAATAGAAAATAACAAAATCTTCGATTTTCAAAAAAGTGGGAAATGTCCCTTTTACGACTAGGTGGTTTTAAGGGGGGCAACCACTTTAGGAGACCGAAAATTAGATGATTTTTGGGATTTTTTTTATTGCGAAAAAAAAAACGGAAATTTCCGCAACTCTAACAATAATTTTTTCATGTTTTCATGTATCTCTGGTAATTTTTTCAAGTTGATCATCCATTGCATTAAGGTGTAATCCGCTATGTCCCTTGGCGTGTCCTCGTCGTCGTTGTCGACTTGCGGGAATCGTGCAGCTCGCAATTAGCATCTGAAATAGTCCAAAAAATTTGGATACATTCTTGAGATGTTTTTTAAGAACATGAACTTAAATTTTTGAAAAGAAATCGAGAATTTAATGTTGGAACGTGTTTGAAAAGAAAATGATCGGTTTTTACCATTTTGTTTCCCGGCATTTTGCAATAATAAATATGTTTTAAACAATCTAAGCTTTCCAACTTTAGGTTTATGTTTTAATAAATTATATTATGTAAACGTGTTCCAAATTTGAAGATGATCCATCAATTAGTTTTTGTGTTATGATTCCCGCAAATTGAAAAAATGTCGTTTCGAGAAAGACACGTTTAAAGTTTCACAAACGAAAAACTCAAACTCAAATTAATGTGTTTAATCAAATGATAAAGTGTCTTACCGATTAATCAGCGATTCCAGCACCATACAGCAGTCCTTCCTCTTCCTCATGGAGGTGAGACATAAAAAGGGACTACCTAACTGAGCGCTCGTGGATACCTGAGCGCGCTGGGGAGTCGAGCGGAGAGTCTTTATCATTTATATACATACCGTTAGAAGGAATCCGAATATCGTTTTGAAATTTTCAGGGTATATTCTTAAGATATTTTGCTAATGATTTATGAAATAAAAAAAGAATTGATTTTTTGAAGCATCTAAAGTGGTTGCCCCCCTTAAATGGGACAGTATAAGTCATGAAAGGGACACGTTAATAAAAATAAACTTATTAAGTATTACAATTATAATTCTAAATCTTAATGATACAAAACAACGAAATCTACGACAAAATTAACTCTTCGTAGTATAAATCATCAATATTTTATTATTAATGACTCATGGAACAGAAAAAATTGAATGTGCCTTTTATTCCGCATGACTCATTGGCCCATTTACCGCAAATTTTGCATTGGAACCAATCTTCCTTACTGGTAACATAGTTCTCTTTACAAACGCAGCACTGATTGTTTTTTTAATCATTTGTCAATAGGCGCGCTCGTTTTCGTAAGCCCATGTCCCTCGAATCAGAACAGTCATCACAAGAATCCAAATCAGGAATTGAAATCTTACTATAGCAAATTTATAACTTATAACGAGGGCTAATTTATTGCCACACATTTTTTTGACGATAAAGTTTGTCGCTTTGAATAGTCACTTTATTAATTCTTAAATTTGAAACAATACGCCATCAACTAATAATTCATAATTTAAAACAATGTCATCTATGTATCAGATAATACACTAATAACTTTACAGGAAAGTATAATACATATAGTGTCCAGCAGTACATGTGTATGAGAGGGACAGCCATGAAACGGTCGTCCCATTTAAGACTTGTTATGCTGTCCCTTTTACGACTATAAGCGTGTTTAATATAAAATAACCGCGAAACAAAAAACAATTAATTAAGCTTACCTGTTAAGCGTTTTCGTTTCAGTTGAATACAGGCTATTTTAATGATATAACACTTTAACACTTTGTATATATCTTAATCTCAGAAAGCGACACAGGGAAACCAATGAAAATTTCACTTTTACTGCCGAAAAACATCAACCGTGGATTACTACTCGTTTGCAAGTGAGACCGCAGTGAAGTTTACGTCAAATCACTAGGCACTAGTGTTGCCATAAACAGGAAAATAACTTGCATGTGTAATGCGTTTAGAATTTTGGAAATTCGATTTGTCCCATTTAAGGGGAGGTTCTGGTCTAAATGTCGATTTTTTTTTTTATTTCATTTTTCGAATGTTCAACCTTTTAGGAAAACGTGTTTAAAAGGATTTGTTGAAATTCGTAAAATTCACGAAGTTATAGGCATTTGAGTAGCGGCAAATGCATGGTTCACGACCGGCCACTCGGCGCTCACGTAAAACTTCAAACGCGTTTTTCTCGAAACAGTGTTTTCAAAACGGTGGGACCTGTATCTTCAAAAGTTATTATCCGATACGACTGAAACTTTTTTTATTTTGAAGAATATACTTCTGGCTAGGGGGGAACTAAAAAAAATTACAAAAAGTTGAAAATTTATAATTTTTAAAGGCGTTGAAAGGACGAAAAATACAGGGAAAAGTGATTTCAAACGTGAAGTGTCGTTATTTTCTAAAAAAAATGTAATTTTTGTAATTTTTTTTAGTTCCCCCCTAGAAAAAAGAATAATCTTCAAAATAAAAAAGGTTTCAGTCGAATCGGATAATAACTTTTAGAGATACAGGTCCCACCGATTTGGATCAATTTTTTGACGCCTTAACTTTAACGACTCCCCAGGGCTGTTTGCACTGATTAATTATAAAACAAAAAATATATTTCTATAACATAAGACATCCTTAATACAATGCAACAAGTCCCATTAAATTATATATAGTAGTTTTCCTTTAATTAATTCCTAAATATCACCTATTTTTTGGGGCTCTAGACCAGAACCTCCCCTTAAGACGTGTCCCCTTTATAGCACCTATCCCCTACCACTATTTTAATGCTTCAAGTTAACTTCAACTGGTCGACGAGATCATCCTCAGCGACACCTCTTCAATCCACAGAGAAAACACTCCGATTGCCAGAAACAATTCCCCGCAGAGCATAAATTGTACGCTGCTTATTATCCGATCATTTCCGCCGCAGATATAGCGATTTCTATACGCCGAGCGTGCAGAGAATCGTCCCCTTGCAACCGGTGAGAGTACAGAACTGAATTCGAATTGAATTTGGCATGGTGCGCGACTAACCGATCGAAACGAGATCGGTCCTGCTGGCTCGGGGATCCTCCTTTAGCCGTCCTCCCACGGAGATGGGAAGAGAAACGCCCGGTGCTCGTCGAGCTGCGTTTCGTGATTCCTAGGAAATACGCAGGATCGATCTGGGGGCACGTGCTCGCGAAACGTTCGGCCGACTGAAAATAAAAGCCCGCAATGCAGGGGAAACTCTTACTGCACGTTTGAATGAATTTACAGGGAGGGGCAACGACCGGCACACTCCGTCGCATCCTCCGAGCTTTTGAAGTTCAACGCCACGGAAGTTCGCCCCGCGAAGCGTGCAACGAGACGCTGGGATCCCGAATTTCTTTCGAATTTTTGAGAATGTGGGGGTCCACTCGTGTTGAGTAACGAGGGAACATCGTAGTTCGTTAATGTAATGCAGGATTCGAGGATTTTACAATGTGACTTCATCTTGGGAATTTTTCCATTCTAAAGTCTGCAATGTTCAATTCAGTTACGGTTTCAAATTTGAGAACAGAGGGAGTTGTTACAGTAGTTGTTGTTATAATATTTTCCTATGTATTGTAGAACTGTCTGTATTTTAATAGGAGTTATGGAAGACAGTGCGCGATATTACATATCCAGTTTTTGTCACGCTGGTTCTTCTTGTTTCGAGTTGACGGTCGATTTCGTTACGACTCTTCTTGCGCTGCCACCCACGCTTCGGCGCGCGAACATTTCCGCTTCTTCCGGTCACGTAAAAACGAACAGCAATCGCTGAACTGTCCTAGAATTTCTGATTCATCCAAGAGATAAATCGCTGGTTTGGTGGATACAACTTTGTCAAATATCGACAAAGAGGTGTGCTTTGACTTTATACTTGTTGATCATTTCTTTTGCAGGGAGTAACCAGCATTGATTATACCGATGGCTTAGTGCACAAAAATTGTACGTCCACTTTTTGTGAAATTTAAGCTTCTACATGCAACAAATAGTTCTTGACTGCTTCTTTATGCTGCAGAAAAATCACATTTATATCTACTTTTTGTTAATTTTTACGATATGTAAATTACCCACGCTTACTGTTACTTCCAGAGCAAGAAACATATCTTTAATGTTTGAGAAAATGTGTACCCATTATTTTTCTATCTCTTTGGAAGTTTCTAGCAGTTGCTTCACTGCTGCAGCTTTCAAATGCATAAGCAACAGATGTTTATGATATACAATATAACGCTTCGTATTAGGGTAAGTTAGGGAGAGTTCGACCACCGGGAGAGTCCGGCCAGTGTTGATATTTTAAGACTGACGCAAGATAGGGCACTGTGTGTCATTGACACAAAAGAAATGAATGCGCCTGTTGTTAATCTTGCATTGACCATTGTCACAAATCCATATTTAAATTATAGGAAACACTTACGACTTTATGCGTGTCTGAAAGTTTTTAGACCGAGTAACAGTGCTGGTGATATTTGAAAGACAGGTAAGTTTATTTACACTGCACCGATATTGGGGGATATAATATGCATAAAACTAGTGTCATCCCAACAATACGTATGTATTCGTTTTTAATTTATTTTGACAAGGTGGTCGATCACTCCCTTGATTATGGGATAGTCCGACCACATGTTTTTTTCTTACTGTAAACCCACCTTCAGATTCAGGGAGCGAAAATTCCATTCTACGAGATAGTGATATGTCGTTAAAAGCCTGGGACTGAAAACGATATCTCGAAAACTGACGATTGGATTAAATGTGTGCACTGAAGTAGAGCTGTAATTATTCGACTATTCGAATATTCGAATAATTCGAATAATTTCGAATACGAATAATTTCTTCGAATATTCTGCTCAATCGAATTTCTGATTGTACCGAATAGGAATCTGAACATGAAATATTTGTTCACAGTTTATCGTGAAATTCTTTTCATATTGGCCTTTACAATTATTTGTTTTTCAAACGATAAATTTGGAATTTTATTAATCATTGGTTCTATGAATTTTGCAACGAAAAGTATAAATTCTATTTAAATTTAGGGACCTAGGGTATTTAAAATAACGTTATAGTAACGAAGGAAAAATAAAAATATTATAGTTCCTCAAAATCGTTTATGGGGTTTTAGCTTTCTACAAAAAAGTCTGCTTATACTGTTTGTCATCCGCTTATGATGGGACACGGGTGGACCTAGAGGAGAGGGCCTTTGGCCGATTCCGTCGGGGTTGTCCACTCATTATTATAAGAATAATACTAATAACTGATGGTTGTTTTCGTTTCAAAATGTATAAATTTACCAAAGATTAATAAAGTTAAAAATTTATCGATTGAGAAACAAATAATTGTAAAGGCCAATATGAAAAGAATTTCACGATAAACTGTGAATAAATATCTCATGTTCAGATTGGTATTCGGTGCAATCATAACTTCGAAAGATCCGAATATTCGAAGAAATTATTCGAATTCTGTGGTATTCGAATACTTAGATTATTCGAATATTCGTTAGAGCCCTACACTGAAGCCGTTGGTTTCATGATACTAGATGCTTAAAGTACCAGAATATTTGTGATTTACATGAAAAACTGAAGAATAAATAACATATCAATTAACTTCTCCGTCTATTATACTTTTTGTAAGCTACTTTTTGTTATTTTTCAAGGTCGGTCTCACTCATAGTGGGTGGACGATCTAACCCCGACATGCGGGTGAGACCGACCAGTTGCAGTGCCAATGTTTTTGGTTGAAAATGAAAATAAACATTTGAAATTATCGCACACTATAATTTATATATGTCCTAAATTGCTTGGGCTTTGTTTTAATGTGCCTAAAACGACAAAAATGCGAAAAACAACGATGCTACAATTTCTTTTCCAAAAAGTGGTCGGACTCTCCCGGACTTGCCCTATCTATTTTTCCTTTTATACTTATAATACATACTCGTCTCGCGTTTGAGCTGCTCAAACCAATGAGCACAACTTCTAATGACTTCTAACGATTTATCATCCACCATGTCCTCGCGACACGCACGCTTTCCTGCGACATCCCCCTATTACCCTTCTTCGCTTCCACTTCCCCACTTTTCGCTCGATTTCTCTTGTTTCAATTTCCTGCTCGTAGATAATTCCACCCGCCGTCCTTTTCTCCCCTTCATTTTCTCATCCGAGCATCATGGTAGCCGATCTTTTTCCCGATCGCCCGAAAACGATTAGAATATTCGCCCATCGAGCCGCGCTCGGAAGTCTTCAGTTTAATTAACGGATATGAGATACCAAATTGTGGACATATTCTATCTGGTATGGGATTATCGACGAAGATGCGATTACAGTGGCAACTCAATTAGAATCTCGATTAGTTTCTCACACCATCCTTTCCTCCTCCCCCAACTCTCTCTCTCTCTCTCTCTCTCTCTCTTTCTCTCTCACTCTTTCGTTCTCGACCTTGTAGCTCTTCCAGCCCGGCACATTTTACGTCGCCCAGTTTTTTCACCGCGACTTTTTCCTTAATCCCGAGATTTTCGTAAATCTGTAAAACCGGATTCTCCAAGGATACCCAGCGAATTGATTCCAAATTGCTTCCTTCAAATTAAAACTCGTATCCCTGATTGTCTCTAGGTAATTAAAGCGTCGTTAGTAGATGAACGGTGTATCTGAAACAAATCAAAACGAAATTTAATAATAATAATAATAATAAGAAGTTTATATATTTCAACGGGATAAACCCTTTGTTATAAGAAATACAAATCACAGTCACACAAGCCTAGAACAAATAATTAGGAAGTACAAAAGAAATATAATTAAAAGAACGAAAGCAAAGAAATAAGAGCAAAAGAAACCATTAATGAATAGTGACAAAGCCAGATATAAAAGAATAAAAGTAATAATATTATACCAGAAGCAAACGTAATATAGAAAGTTAGGGGGAGAGAGACATACGAACTGCGATCAGAGCAGAGTGATTGAAGGAATTATAGGAATTATTAAAGAAGTCAACAGAGTTACAATAGCGACTCGCAGTTACTAAAAGTCGATTAAGGCTATTAAAATAGCCGTAGAGAGTTCGATGTGACTCCGGAAGGAAGAGATTTTGATTTCTAAGGCACCGTGCAGGTGCATAAAAACTAAGTTTTTGGAGGATTTGAGGACAAGAGATACAATAATTAATAATTTTATATAGAAATAGGAGGTCAGCAACGAGACGGCGTTGATCAAGGCTCATTAATCCAAGGCGCAACAGCATAAAGTCATAATTATGGCAAAATATTGACATAGGCGATTCCGTGAGGTAAGATGCCAGTCTAAGAAACCTGTGCTGCACACCTGCGATTAATACAGAGTGGCATTTGTAATAAGGAGCCCAAATAACGGATCCATATTCGAGAATAGGACGAACCAAGGAGTTATAGAGAGTGCGGAGTGTGGTGATATTAGAAAATAACTTAGAGGTGCGGTAAATAAGACCTAATGTTTTATACGCGGAGTTAACAATATGTTGATAATGATAATGAAATGTTAAAGTGCTAGAAAAGTAAATACCAAGGTCACGTATGATTTCAACAGATGGCAGAGATGAGGTTTGAATAGAGTAAGGGTAGATAACTTTACTAGATTTACGGCTGAAACGTATAACATGACACTTCGATAAGTTAAAACCAAGTTCATTACGCGAGCACCATAAGGAAAGTCTATCTAAATCAGACTGTATTAAAAGAGCATCAGACACACTCGCAACTTGTCTATAAATCTTTAGATCGTCTGCAAAAAGTAAAAACTTACAATGTAAAAAGGCTTCAGATATTTGTCGAAGATTCATTAAATAACAGCAGGTTGGAGAAAAAAAAACCGATTTAATTATCCGCGAAAATCGGTGTTCTTTTCTTCAGACACGCTTCTTTCTAACCCCGCGAACCTTCTCTTCTCGTGCCCATCACACATCTCCGCTAGGGATTGCAATACCGGTAATCCGGTTTACCGGTTTCCCGGTAAATCGCGAGAAATACCCTAAAATTTTTACCGGTAATTCGTCCAATTTTTACCGGTAATTCGATAAATTACGTATATCAATATAGCGCATATATGCGTTCGTTATTTCGGTCTACATCGTTATCAGTGAAAAAAACTTAAATTACTAATAAAGACGAAAACCGAAGTATCTCATGAAGAATCAACTCTAAGCCAAAAGGGAACTAAAAATCTAAATCAAGTCATCAAAACAATGGACGTATTTTCAAGTAGAAAAAGTAAGGAGAAAATATACATATAGGTACAAATGGCATATGATTTCTTAAGGCAGGATACCACCTTTGACTGCGATTTTGGAGGCGTTTTTCATGAATTTTTTTTGCATACAAAGAATGCGCAGAAACAAAATCGGTTTCAGTCATTCATTAATGTAACTTTAATCTGTAATTATACATTTTTTGAAACTGAAAAAGTAAAAAATAATCTCTTGTAGGTGGCGCCAAAATACACTCCTTCGGAGAAACATCGTTAGACGGCGTGTCAAATTCCGCTCTGTACGTGGCTCTTAGAAAATAAACCAAAGAATGTCCCTATTGACAACAATATTGTTCAATGCTGTACGTAGGGATTTTACGAAATTTCGATTTTTAAGAAAATGGCGGCCATTTTAACGAAAAGGTCAATTTTTTAGGGTAAAAAAGTTTAAAAAAATTTATAAAATTGCGCACCAAAAGAAAAATAACAACGCTACAGCAAAAGTCCTACGTACATCGTTAGATTACACCAATCGGAAGAATTGTGCAAAGTTTCAAGTCAATCCGATGAAAATTGTAGGAGTAATCTGACACGCTGATTTGGAAAACATCGTTTCGAGAAAACCGCGTTTAAAGTTTTATATAGATTTATATATCTGCTCCAATCCGGTTTTTACACAAGAAAAAGGTTCCGGCCACCTTTCTAATGAATGAATTTCGATTCTATACACTTGAAAGAGTACTTTGAGAACAAAAAAAAATTGAAATTTTTTTTAAGTGCAAAGGTGGTATCCTGCCTTAATGACTATCCGACCAACGAGTGTAGAATCTGAGAGTGCTTTATTCGTGGCTGGATTATTTTGTACAAAAATTAGATCGCGATCAGGAGACCAAAGTTTAGACAAATTGCTTATTTGTTAAAAAAAATTGTTAAATAAAAAATATTTAATTATGTATGTAAGATAAGATTCTTTTCATTGTTTTCGTGGTGAAGATCCATATTAATAAGTATTGTCAATAGTTACACGAATATATCTATTTTGTTTTATCTCATTTCATATTTTATATGCAGAATAGTTTTATTTGCATATATTTATTATAATGCTCGATTAGAGTTAAAAAAAAAGCTTTTTTTTGTAATGTTTACTCTTATATTTTCAATACCTTAAAAGAAACCGGTAAATTATCGGTAAACCGGTTTTGATTGACAATTTCACCGAATTACCGGTAATTGAAAATGTCGGCAAATTTGCAATCCCTAATCTCCGCTCACTCCGATACCAAATTGCAGAAAACACCGTCCCGTACCTCCGACTTATTTCTCAAACCTGCCGCGTCGCTGCCCCGTGCGAAGCACGAGGCCACTTCTTGCGCACAACAATATCATTAACGATCCCAAGATACGGGATTGCTGCGAATCCGCGTGCAGGGTTTATGAAGCGCCATCGACGGAGCCCCGTGTCGCGTGACAACCCAAGGCAACGACAACCCCGCGCAAGAAAAGCTGGACGGAAAGTTCGATCGGGATCATAAATCTCGCAGCATCGCCGATGCTCGTCGCCGATGTATCAGCCTCTTCTCCACCCGAGTGCAACGGCTATCGAGTTCTTGCGAGCAGCTCGAAACGAACTCCAGGGAGTCGCCGCAAGTTTCTCGTCGATCGCGTCGCAACGACGGGTATTTCTCAGTCAATGAGACGGACAATGTTCCCGTTCGCGGCCAGCACCGACTCGATCTTCAATCTCCACGGTTCTCCGCCACTTTCAGGGAGAGCTGTGGCCGCAATGTGCCGGAGAGATGCTGCAGTTTATTCGCGGGACTCGTGGCCACCTCGTTCATGGTATTTCTACTTCCGCCGTTATGCGATCGTTGTTTGCCCTCTGCGGGGAATGGTCGATGGCCAGATGAATATTTTTATTCATTGTGGTATGCGTGGAATTTGTCAGGCGACTGTGAATTATAAATTGATAATGAAAGGGCTGGGAGAAGGTAATAAAAAGAAGTGAAATTTACTCTTCGTAGTAATGAGACAGTGTACAATTTTTACTGTGTTGTTTTTTTAAGGCAGGATACCACCTTCGCACTTAAAAAAAATTGAAAATTTTTTTGTTCTAAAAGTACTCTTTCAAGTGTATAGAATCGAAATTCATTCATTAGAAAGGTGACCGGAACCTTTTTCTTGTGTAAAAACCGGATTGGAACAGATATATAAATCTATATAAAACTTTAAACGCGTTTTTCTCGAAACGATGTTTTCCAAATCGGCGTGTCAGATTACTCCTATAATTTTCATCCGATTGACTTGAAACTTTGCACAATTCTTCCCCGTGGTGTAATCTAACGATGTACGTAGGACTTTTGCTGTAGCGTTGTTATTTTTCTTTTGGTGCGCAATTTTATAAACTTCTTTAAACTTTTTTACCCTAAAAAAATTGACCTTTTTGTTCAAATGGCCGCCATTTTCTTAAAAATCGAAATTTCGTAAAATCCCTACGTACAGCATTAAAAAATATTGTTGCCAATAGGAACATTCTTTGGTTTTTTTTCTAAGAGCCACGTACAAAGCGGAATTTGACACGCCGTCTAACGATGTTCCTCCAAAGGAGTGTATTTTGGCGCCACCTACAAGAGATTATTTTTCACTTTTTCAGTTTCAAAAAATGTGTAATTACAGATTAAAGTTACATTAATGAATGACTGAAACCGATTTTGTTTCTGCGCATTCTTTGTATGCAAAAAAAATTCATGAAAAACGCCTCCAAAATCGCAGTCAAAGGTGGTATCCTGCCTTAAAGGAAGAGGATTATTGGTTTGTAATTTTCATCTTTCAAATGACTGTGTATGCTATTCTGCAGGCATTTGGTTTGGGTGTTCGAATTCTATAAATTGTAGCGAAAGCAAGCATATTTTCCGCGAATGGATAGTCGAGAATAAAATCGAATTACGCAGAGTTGATTACAAGCTATGCCAAACCCCGGTGCCAAGTGGCTTAATTTCCCCAGGAAACGTAAACACCAGGCAACTCGTGGCATATGGATATCAAACAGAAACCTTCGACGGGGAGGGCCTCGTTCGATTGTCGGAATCGGATAATTCATGCGTTTGGATTGTTAACAGAGCGCGAAGCAGAATAGATCGAGGGTGTTTGAAAAGAAAACCAAGGTCGGGAAAATGATTTCATTACGAATTTATTTAATGAAATGCGCGTATCGTTAAGCGACCAATAATTTTCGTGGTAATCTTGAAATCCATGTTTCCCCGTATGAAACAGGTAGAAATTTCCACTCGATTTCTTTAATCCCAACACAGATTTACCGTCGAATCTTGTTGGAAAGAAATCTCTTTTCTCGTGTTTGATTTGAAACGAAGTTCTCCTAGAAATCTCCTGTCATAGACGCGCTGCATCGAGAGAGTAATTTATGCGTTTCACTTCCATTCCTTGCAGTCCGATCATTTTCTGGAGGCGTCGCGGGGATAGATATCCGCGATCAGATTAAATCACTCTAAGTTATTATGAACACGGTCCACTTGACCTTTCAATCCTTTTATCCATCCTCTACAGTTCGGACAAATACCTTCTCACAATGGTAGCTTGCATTAAATTTCAACAAAGACACTTGAATCCAGTCTAAGTAACAAAACAAAAAGCAAAGATACATATTCAAATATCGTCGGTGATAGTGCAAAACCGCGTATGAGCAGTTTGTAAATACCGCGGATCTGCAAAAGTAGCAAAATTGAAATTTCGCAGCCACGGTTGCAAAGCGCTGTTTTGCTGTTTTTAAAAGTCACACCATGTGAAATAGCCAATCGGAAGCCGCTTTTTTACCAACGGAACAATACCGCGAATCTGTCTCTCTTAGCAAGTTGGCGGCAAAACCGCGCATTTACAGAGAAATCAGGTGAAGTGACGGCACGGTTGGTGCGTGCCTCCAACATTATCTTTTTTTTTTTGTGTGAAAAGCTGTCATGTAAGTATATTTCTTTGTTTATATCGTATTACTATCAATATTCCAATGAATTAGTAACTTTTTTATGTATTTAGTTATACATATAGTTTGTTGTTGTAATTACGGGGTCTTGAATTTAAATAAATCGGCAATAACAAATCTGAGGCCATTATCACAAAAAATATCGACTGGTTCCCTGAGAGGGAAATAGAAGAAAATTCATTCAAAGAAACCAATAAAAGAAGACGCAAATGAGACCCAAGCAAGTGGCAAAGGGTAAAAAATATGCGACAGAGAATGATGGGAAAAGAGTATATTGGTTTTAAAGAAGAAGGTACAAAATATGTTCAAAATGAGTCAAAACAAGCAAGAAAAATGGGCCCAAATGTACGTCAGATCGTTGCTTCCGTGGCAAAGTTATGTTTTGTTCAAATTTAACCGAAGAAATTCGATCACAAATTTTTTAAACATTTTTGGAAATGACTTGGCAAGAAAAAAAATGTATGTCTCTTCCATGGTTGATAAGAAACCCACATCCAGAAAAACAAAAGGCTCTGATTTTAGAAGAAATGAGACCAAAATTTATTATTTAAAAGTACTTAATAAAAAGGAAAGAGTTTGTTTGAATACATTTTTAGGAACTTTGGGAATAAAAGAATGGACAGTGCGATATTGGCTAGGAGAGAAATACTTATTTTATTTTACTGCGTCAGATTATTTTTTATTACTTTATTCCTAGGAATATGTCCTTACACCGAAATAAATAAAAAAGTACTAATAAATGTTTAATTTCAAACCCACGTATCTGATGAAAATATTATACTCATTTCCGTTTTGTGATACTGCAAAACCGCGAAAGTGACTTTACACAGAAATTCAGCATTTTTATGATGAATTGGTGTTAGTATTTATTACAAGGAGTGCTAAAACTGTCCCCAAAACGTTCAGTCAGAGAAATCCCTTAAAATGGCTCAAATATTAAGTTTTTTCTTCCTCCTGTAAAATCGGTAAAATGCGGATCCGCGGTATTTACAAACTGCTCGTACGCGGTTTTGCACTATCACCGACCATATAAAATGCTCCCGACCATTTAAAGCAACAATCGTTCCCGCGAATTTATTTCTCGTCAGCCTCCGTGACATTTCGCGACCTTGCACTTCTGCGGTACTTCGCGAGGCTGCGATTAAAAGGCGATTAATTCGCGGCGGAAAGAATCGCGCAGCTCGCAAGAAACGTGCGATAGAGGGGGGGTGGACGTCGGAATCCTGGCGTAGAATCAAAATTGAAATTCTTTGCTCTAACTTCCTGCCGGAGCTTCGACTATGGCCAATTAATCGACACATTCCAGCAGCTAGGAGCGCTATGGGAGCCATTATTAGGGCCATTAGTGGGAGCTACATAGGCGTTAGCGTAATTTGCGTTCTAAAGCAAGCCGCGAGCCTGCCTGAATACCGTGAACATTGTTACTTTGGTAATAATTATGCAGAATGGAGCAGCTCGAAGTAGGGGAGGGTTGCCTATTTTGGACCACTTTTTTATTTTTCTCTCCTACACGGGCATAACACATCTCAGAAAGCAAACAGAAGCGGCAAAAATATCACCATTGTATGCAGATTTTATCATGTATTTGGTGTGTTGATAAAATATGTGATTAAAATAATATTTAAAAAAAACTAAACTAATGACTTCGGTCCATTCCAGGCAACCGGTTTCGTAATTTGGACCGTCGGTTTCCTACGTTGGACCGCTCCTAAAAATCAATGAATTTAAATATACAATCTAAAAAACACTGATCAGGGCATTGAAAAAAAAAATGGAAACAGGAAGAAACAAGTATCTTACGGTGCACGTAGTGCAATAGTACGTTGTTTTGGTGGGTTTCACATTTGCACACCGTGTATGAACCCAGGCGCGACATTGAAGACATCGTATCATGTCTTCTTCACTGTTTCTGCTACATAGGAAGCAATACTTGAACGAAGAAAACCTTTTTTCGTATGCTTTTAACTATTCGCTACCATAACATAGATTGTATCCTACAATCTACCGGTCCAATTCAAGCAACTAGTGATGGTCCAATATTAGGCAACTTGTAGGCTACATCAAAAAGATATGTTTTCATTGTTATACTTATACGAATATGGGAAAGTAAGGACATGAAGTTGTAGCTAAGACAGCACACTTTACACTAGTATCGTTTAAAATTATGGTACTTACAAGATGTAGAAAGAAATTCACTTGAAATAGCACGAAAAATAATGATCGTGCACCACGTGTTTCTCTATTTCAACGAAGCTGAACGACAAGCAAATGAATAACCATCTCGCTGTTCTCGCACGTTCCATCTCCACTTCCTAAATCAGTGTAGCCAAAAAATCCACTGCAAATATATTTGTTTATCGAGATACACAAATGGTACCTACAATCTAGGAGCCGCACAGTGGGCCGGATTCACTTACTTTGCGCCATTTGGGTCTTTTTTTTTAACATGTCGGAATGAAATTTGCGCCAAAAAATAGAAAAAAATTATCCCTTTCTAATGATGTAAAATTTAATTTTTTATTTATTTATTTATTTATTTTCAATTTTTTTAACTAATTTGTGATAACAAAAAATTGACTTCTGTTTATTTGGTACCTTAATTAATGCCCTTTTCAGTGGTTTAAATGGAATGTTCGGGAAACTTTTCATTTCCAAGTTATAAAGAAAAATCGAATAATAAATGAATGCAACCAAATATCGCTTTGTTGAAAGTAAAGACCAATCTTTTGCGCTAAACATCATCTTCTATTAGTAATTAATGTAAATAATGTATTGAAAAATAATTCTGAATATAGTGAGGAAATTTGCGATATTTTTTAAAATTGACAAGGATTATCTTTCAAGTCCCAACGAATCCCAACTTCTAACCAATTGGAATATTTTCAGTACACCCTCCTCTACATGATTATGTAAAAACCCCATCCTACTTCGTCCTACTTTACAAATTATTACTGTTTAAAGTCATTCAGGGCTTTGGACGAATCTTTTAGTGTGAAGAACTTTTAAGCAATCACGTATTCTACTCTACATTCGACACGTCCGTTCGCCGTCGCTATAGAAGAAAGCCTTATGCACCCTGGAACAGTTTCTTGGAGCCCTGCATTCAATGTTACCCCGTACTGCGAATGGCAAATAGTGCTTATGTGCTGCCGGGACAGGGCAACCTTGCTATAATAAAACATGATCGTGAAATTGCATTTAAGTATGCTCTTTCTGCGAGCCAGTATTAGCCATCGAACGGGAATCGCAGAAGAGAAGGCTCGAATCGAACACACGATGTAAATTATAACAGAGATAAGCGTTCAACCTTGTCATCGATTGCTGGCAATTTTCTCATAGCACACGACTTTCATTCTTCAGACACCCTACTCTGTATCTTCTGTACTTTTCACAGAAAATACTAAGGTATCTTCTGCTTCCCTCGTATTTAATCAGTCTGGTCATTCTTTTGTTTAATATTTACGAGAATTCAAGGGCACGAGGAGAGTATAGAAAGAGTATTAGAAGGGACAGTAAATGGGAGCATAATAGAGTGGCTGAGAGGGATAGAAAGGAAGTTTAAAAGAAAGGAAAGGTGAGTTAGAATTTTAGTTTTATAAGTTGGAAGAAGGGTCAGAGTGGAGGGACGAATGAAAAATTTGTAAAACCAAGTTCCTTTTCAAGGTCGTTCGGGCTGAAAATAAATCTTATATATATTAGGGTGGTGCTTAAAATCCAACTTGTAAAATACTTCACCCTAACATTTTGTTCTCTATATTGAAAAACGGGCCTGGTTAAATTTTTATTACATTTCATAATGTTTTGGAGGATGCTACCTGCTTATTAAAATTTCAAATAAAATTGTATTTTTTGCTTAAATCGAATTCGAACACCAGGTCCTCTGTATATCTAAGGGTTGGATTGCTTGGCGTCATTATATCAAGAATTCCCCTTCAAAATAGTAAATGGCAACTAGGGTTTGTCGGTTTTTAAAAACCGGGTTTAAAAACCGGTTTTTTTTATAAATTTGTAAAATTCGAAAATCGGTTTTTAAATTTAAAAAAACCGGTTTTATATACTAGACTTAATATGTAAAAATGAATTAATTATTCAATTAAAAGCGTTAATATTTTGACTTGAAATCGAATCGGACACAAGCATATTGTAGTAGGTAATAGTTTACTGTAAAACTAATATTCCTGAGTTCATATTTTCGCAAGGAAAATAGTAAATACTAAAAGTAGAAAAATACTAAATGAAATAAAGATTTAAAATTTATATTTTTTACGAATTTTAGTTATTTTAGTTTTTTTTTTATTTGGTTTTGTATGCAGTGTATTTTATTGTAGATCCATACATATTAAATGAACACAAAAATTGTACGGATTTGTACGGATTTTAGTTATTTTAATTTCTTTTATTTATTTGGTTTTGTATAGAGATAGAGTATATTTTATTTTGTTATATTATTGTAATTCCATAAATATAAAAAAAACTGAAAAATTTTAAAATAAGTACAAATATTTATTTTCTATTTTAATTATATTTTTCATGAAAATTCGAAAACCGGTTTAACCGGTTTTTTGGGAATAGTGGAATTCAAAAACCGGTTTCTTCAAAAGTCGGTTTTTGTATAAACCCTAATGGCAACCCACCTTACCAGCTCTGGCGAGTGACCATTGCCACTAGACTTTTATAAACACGATTTGGCTATTGTCAAAATCTTCTGGTTCACAAATTTACTCTGTAATAATATTCCAATCTCAAGTAAATGTGTTTAAAAAATATAATACGTCGAAAAGAAAATTACCTTTTTTTCTAAAAACCCCCAATAAGTAACTAAAAAAATCAAACAAATACCACACCACCTTGTTCGCAAGGGTGGACACATTGACACGGAGCAACAACGTAAAAGTTTCAAAACACTTTTACGTTCTCCACGTCCGAATGAAAAATGTGATTTCACATGCGCCAGCTGAAGTAGCACAGTATTTGTCAAACCCGGCATTAATTTTGCATGCAAGGGTTAACAACGGCTCAAACGATTCTGTCAGTTCGCCTGATGAAAGAGGAAGCTTAGTTACGAAACGATCCGCAGCTTTACGACCTCCCGTTTCGGCGGCGGCATCCAGGCGTGCCGCTCCTCGCAAATATCGCGAAATATTTGAATAACGTTTCGAGATGCTGCCGTCCGCGAAACAAGACGGTACCCGCGCGGCTCCGATGCAGAAGCGAGGCTGCAGCCTTCGATTTTACCCCGAAGGCATCGGAGGTTCTTGACAACCTGGCCCTCTGCTCTTGTTCCATTTGAGGATAGATTTACACTAGACGGCGGGGGCGTCTCGTTTCGATCCCGCTGCTTTTTAATTTCGCCCTCGCTACCCCCTGTCACCCCCCCCCCCCCCCGCGCCGTTTAAATAAAGAAAAAATCCGCGGAACGACAATGTCGCGAGATCTTCGAGTATCCTTGACATCGTTGCGAATTAACTTCGTTCAATCCCGGCCGCCCCCTTGGTTGTCAGTCAGCCGACTATTTAGCAACGCTCGCTCGCCCGTAAATACAAAGTGATCCGATAGAAATTGCTCGAACTTTTGCTGAAACACGTTATGTACGTGCGCGCAGCGTGTAGATTGTTAGAGTCGCACGTGCGGCGCGAGTTTATGGGGCACTGCTAGCCTTGGACAGCCATAAGGGATGGTTAGAAGCTTGGAAAACAATATTTTTTACGATAAACTTTATAAAGGGGAAAGTGTGGTTTCAAGGCGAAGATGGAGGATAACGTTTGACCGCGAGGACATGGCGGAGTGGCACCAGCTCGGGGGCCACCGTTATAGGTGTCCATTGCCCTGGTTTCTGGGCACGTTTCAAAAATTTTCACGGGACCTGTGCCGGGGTACACAGCTGTGGAGCCCTGGTGTCCTCCAAACTTCTCATCAGCTGCGAATTATTTTTCATCCCGTAACCAGTGCTCCTATAAGGCTGTATCTGCTTCAGTGGCTACTCGTACTGCTTTCCATTTTACGATTACCGTTAAGGAACTAGTTCTTGATCAGGCACTAATTTTTAATCAGTTCATGAAATAAATCGTTCTTTTGAGTTTATGTCAATAAATAATTGTTTGAAATAATTACTAACATAAAAATTGATAATTCAAAAATATATGTGTTGTCTGTGAAAGCAGTTAGTATTGTTAGTTTTAGATGATTAAAAACTAGTTCCTAGTCACCTTATTATTCCATACCTTATAAGTATTTAAATTATATATTTATTTTCAACTTTTTAAAATTTTTCCTTGAAGTTTAAACATTAATTCAACTTTTAGTATAAAAAAAGTCTATGGTTTAATGTTTCATTAGGTTAAAAATAAATATTAAAGCGGGAAACCTTCTAAACTGATCAGAAACTAGTTCCTTAACGGTATTATAAAACGAACTAATGAAAATTCAGACAATTTTGATTACAGTTATGGAACTACATACCTCGCGAGGTATTAGGTAATCCTTCAGACTTGTACTCGCAAAATATCTCGAAGTATCGATTTGTATAAGGGGATATATTAACGCAGCCACGTCTTGCAAGTGGTTTTCTACGCTGACCCTCCGTAATGCTCACGGAAAACACAGTTGCGTGCCCACTAGGGTGGCTCTTATTTTCGACTTTCGAATAGCTTCAATAATAAAGAAAAATCTGTGTAAAGTTTGGGCCCCGTCGGATAGCGGAAAAAGGTACCCCTGGGCAATTGAACTTTTCAATAATTATTCAACAGCTCACAAAGTCGATTTTATATAATATCCTCCATTATATTAATTACATAAAAAAAATATGTCAATCGAAAGTTCAGAAAAAATTTTCACCAAGAGTAAATAAAAGCCACCCTAATGCCCACGCGTGCACATTCACGAACAATGTCTACGCATGCCTGCGAAATCAATCGCCAGGATCCCTGCCAGGATCAATGGAGCAGAAAAACGGGGCTGAATAAAAAATTCAAACGGGCTCTTCAGGCCGCGGGGGTTCGAGGCGATCCTCGAAGCAAGTAGAAGAGCAGTGATATTAAGCCGCGGAGGATTTCGAGCGTCTTCGAGATCAAATTGAAGGTTGCAACCTTCGTGCTGCACGTGTTCGACGACATCGGTCTCGGTTTGCAGGACGCCCGTCTTCCCGAGCGTTATTCGAATACTCTGGTGAAATATTAGCTACTTATTCCGTGACGGGAGCAAGGGCAAGCTCCCGACTTTTCCATCGAGCCCTCGCCCCGCGCCCCTCCCCCGCCCAGGTCCCACCGTTTTGCGCGAGAGCGCAATCCCTCACCAATATCAGTCTCCAGGAATCCCGTGGGATCCTTCCACGGGGTCAAGGCCGCGGCGTTAATCGCCCCTCTTTGAAGCTGGCCGACACCCGCCCCCGCGATCCTATTAACCGCGCGGTAATTCGATTCGTTCGGACCAGATCGACCGGACAAAACTCATCTCCCGAAAATATCGAGCCTTGCGGGTCTATAATTTGCAGGAACGAAATTTACGAGATTATGAAGGGAACTGAAGGGAGTAGGAAAATACTCAGCCCCTTCAGCATTGCCCAAAACTGTTCCTTTTTCCTAAAACCCCTTCAGTTTTCCTTACAGCTTCTCCTTCTTTTTAAACCCCCTCAATTTTCACCGGAACTTCTTCTTTTTCCAAGGCCCTTCTGTCTTGCTGCTGAGAACTATGTACATGAGCAAGATTTCGGCAATGAATCCGCAATAAATCCAGAATTCGCAACAAAAGATATTTGTAAAAAAGAAATATTAGATGTCCCAAGTACTGCCAGTGTCCCTACCATTGATTTGAATTTATTATGCGTAATGAAATAGTTCGGTATTGTCGAGTGAAAACTTCTAAGTCCGGATTTATTGCGGATTCATTGCCGAAATCTTGCTCATACGTTGCGTGCGCAATATTGCACGGCAATGTGTGTGCAATATTCCGGAAATGTTGCACAAACGTGGCCATTGCAATATTGCACGGCAATGTGTGTGCAGTATTGCCGAAATATTGCACAAACGTGGCCATTGCAATATTGCACGGCAATGTGTGTGCAATATTGCCGAAATATTGCTCATACGTTGCGAGCGCAATATTGCACGGCAATGTTTCCACAATGTTGCAGGAATATTGCAATGCAACCTGCAACCAAACGGCAACATTGTAATGTACTGCAACGTGTGTGCAACGTTCCTGCAACAAAGTGTGCTGTAGGGGTGCAGGGGTGTTTTGATATTCTCCTGTGACGTATATAGGTACCGATATTTTTATGTTTTGAAGGTTCAAGATAATGCTGTAACAGAATTTTGCTGACTGAGAATAAGCAGCAAGTGGAAATATTTTAGTGACAAAGCGATGAGAAATGAAAGGGGTGAAGAGGAATTAAGGGGTTATATACGTTCATAATAGGAATTTTTTTAGGGGTTTTATTAAGAAAAAAAAAAAAAAATACTTAATACACATGATTTATCAGTCCATAAAGTGCATGAAAAAAATTATTTGCAATAATTCTTGTATTAAATTATTTATAATTTTTCAGACTCTTTGGACCACTGCAGAAAAAATGGCCAGCATATCTTTTAACCATCGATGGACCTGCAAAATAAAATGATATTCAGATTATTGTAAGATGTGTACTATGATTCAAGCTTCCAAGAACTTCGACTAGAATTCCCTGCATTTCTCTGAACGATGGTCGTGGGAAACGTTTCACTTCTAACCCGCTGCCGTTGCCGGACGCCCGGGTCGCAAGCGGGATCCTCGCGAGCCTAGAACAAAGCAATCGACACCGCGAGCTGTCCGTCACAGGCAAACGTGACTGGCCGAGTCCCACGCAGCCAACACCGCCGAAACATGCATTCGATATATCGACTACGAGACGCAAGCTTGTTATCCAAGCACGTTAATGATGTACCCGGGCCAATACCACGGCAGCGAGGTATCGATTGCTATCAGGCACAGCTATGATCAGCAGCGCGCGATGTTAATCTTTGGCTACATGCCTCTGCGCCACTTTGCGCACTGGTTAATTGGAGATATTGCGTTTTGCTCTGCCAGAGAGAAGGATCTGTGCCGGGGCAGGCGGATCGATTATATTTCAACAGACTCTGGCGACAGTTTCTTGCTACGGTATGGAATGGAAACCAACTTGCAAGGTCAAGCTGGCAGAATAAAGGGTGGATTAAACTCTTGCAGAAAACAAAGTGCCTTTAGAGTGATCATTTGAATTTCGAATTGAGTCTGAAGGATATTTCATTATCCTAGTTATTACCGTTAAGGAACTAGTTTCTGATCAGTTTAGAAGGTTTCCCGCTTTAATATTTATTTTTAACCGAATGAAACATTAAACCATAGACTTTTTTTATACTAAAAGTTGAATTAATGTTTAAACTTCAAGGAAAATTTTTAAAAAGTTGAAAATAAATATAAGGTATGGAATAATAAGGTGACTAGGAACTAGTTTTTAATCATCTGAAACTAACAATACTAACTGCTTTCACAGCCAACACATATATTTTTGAATTATCAATTTTTATGTTAGTAATTATTTCAAACGATTGTTTATTGACATAAACTCAAAAGAACGATTTATTTCATGAACTGATCAAAAATTAGTGCCTGATCAAGAACTAGTTCCTTAACGGTACATAAGCGAATCAGATTTCTTTGAGAACAGCTGCTAGACGATACTTATTGGTCGGAACATTTCAAGTATCAGGGTTAGCAGAAGACTCCAGCCGTCTAGCATTCCTTTCAATGCGTCCGAGCAGACAACGTTCGTTCCATCTCAGTGCAGATCCGTTTTATTAGCTTTGTTTCCACAGACACGAGAGCTAATTCCTTTAAGTTTCAGACTGCATTGGCTCGTGCTCCCAAATCCCTCGTCCGCCAAAACTCTTAGGGAAACCAACGTGTTATTTGTTTTCGATTCGTAGCTACTTACACTCACGCATCAGAATTCGCGGGGCGAGAAACGCGAGTGCATGTGCTGGGATTTAATCCACTTTTTAAAGCCCGTCTTAGTTGTTTTCGAGCGTTTAAACGTCCCCGGTCCAGCTTCGTTACTGGTCCCGCCGTGCGCCGCGTTCACCGCACTCGATAAATTAAACAGCGATGAAATTCCCGCGCGGTTTACTGCTCGAGTCGCGATATTCGTCTGAAATCACCCCGAAGCTATCGTCCCCGCGCCCCTCGGAAATGATTTACGATCCGAGGCGCGACAATCTCGACGGGGGGAGGTTTTTCCAGGCGACTAGCAGCGACTTTTCACACGCCGCGAGTGTTCCATCGGTTTTTCCGTTGCCCGCATCGGTCCGCCCGCGATCCCGTCGCGGGAAGAAAAATTTCGGTAACTGCGCGCTCAGAGGAGGACCTTGGGGGCCCCTCGGAACGATTAGGAAGAAGCAATCATCCGACAAAGTGGGTCCAGATGACTTGGCACATTTTAAATTAATTACTCCTCTGATATTTGCTGGGACGAAATACTTGGACCGGAGCTTCTGGAAGCCTCCGCTATAGTTCCTCGACTTATTGCAGCTCCTCTGTGCGGTACGAAAATTGGACGAAATTTATTCTGCGAGTTATTATTTCATTGCACCTTCCGGTAAATGCGCACAATTTTAGAAGCAGCGAGGAGGAAAGTGGCGCCTGTTTCAAATACTTTGAGAGTTTGAATCAGAGATGGGCAAATATTATTTGAAATAAAGATTCCGTACACAAATTTTTATTTCAAATAATTTTTTGCCCATCTCTGGTTTGAGTGCTATGTCGAGGGAGCATGAAATTGATAAAAATAATTTAAACACTGTAACTGCACGTCTTGTGACATAAAATGGCAAGATTGAAGGAGTGAATATAAAATAATATTACGTCATAGAAGATTTAAGTAACTTATTGTTAGAGTTAAGCAAAAGAATTTTCAGTATTAAATATACGAATATTTGAATTTTATCTCAATTTTATCAAATTTCATAAATAGATGATAAAGATCCAACGTTTAAAAGCCGCTTTGTTTTAATCACACTGTGCATTTTTGTTATTTACAGTGACAAGTGTTGCAGAGCCACGAAACTACTTCTGCAGTTCCAATTAGAACGAAGGTCCGCGAGGATTGTGATTTAATTAGAAAATTACCATCGTCGAATCGAGATCCCAGGACATGCGTCTTACGGGATACAGCTGCAGCGTCTTCTGGTTCTCACGGCGATCGTCCCTGACATCTTCCAGTTACCCGACGTGTAAGTGGAACAATTACAACCGGCCCAACCCATTTGCAGATGATTTATTCGGCGTCTTATGAGGGCCTTCGGCAGAATTAGCACGCGTTGCACACAACGACCCCGTAACGTTACTTCGCGCGCGCGACCATCTTGTCTGCAACCTTCGACCAGTTCTCCCTGTTCAACGGAGTCTTTCCGTAGTATTTGTTACCCTCGCGAACGATGAAAAATCGATCTACACTAAAACTAAGAGATCTTTTGCATGTATGGGTACTTTTATATCTTTTCTTTTATATAATCCTTATAAAATCTGTTAGTAAAATAACATACGACTCTGTTTAATCGAGAGCAAAACCGGTGCTATGCACGAATCTTTTGAATCCTGGCGGGACACTGATTGATAGGAGCTACTTTAAAAATTAATTTCCTGCTCATCTACATCTTCTCAAACAGTCATAAAGCTTTACCCTGAAGCGTTTATGACTTGTTTTAATCTCATTATTTTATTTCGTCAGAAAGTCATATTTTTAAACAACATCTTCGGGCACCTTTCCTTTCATAAACACTTCAGAGGAAGTTAAATTCGTTAGAATGTTTCTTGCCAGATTTCTCTACCTTCTACCATAAATAAATGATGTTACTGTTATTTTAAAAGATCACAATTTTTCTCAGCCATCTACCTATCTCAAAAATCACCCTTCGGTACAAGTCCCGTGTGACGTTTAAGGGGACATTCTACTCTCTCGGCCGAAAAATCGGCCACTTTTCGGTGATGGTTTTTATACTGAAGTAAACACTTAATGTTTTCGAATTTCTGGGGGTATATTTTACCACTCTTGAAATACAAGAAAAATCTTTGTTGTTTGTTTATTTCATTTGTTCACACAAATATTTTGCAGTGAAGTTGGCGGCATCAGAATTGCTGGCGGTTGAAATTTCGGACGACTGGATCATGGGAAATAAAAAAACCAAACATATTTTTAATTCGCAGGAGTATGGTTATCGTGCTTACCACGAAAGAACAACTTTGGACTAAAATTATTAAAATGGCGGTCGATCGAAGTTGAAAGTACCGAAAAGGGCATTTCTTTTCTGTTTAATAGATATAAAATGTGAGAAAATATTAAAAAATCTTAAGATATTTGTGCTAAACGGGAAAGCCACTAATGTGTACAATAACATATTAAAATTTTGGATTAATTGGTCATGGAGTTTTTTTTTTATCACATCCGCCAACCAAGAAAATGTTGTTTCGAGAAAAACGCGTTTAAAGTTTTGAGAACCAGGCCGCTGACGCTACAAATACCTATAAATTTGAAAATACATCGAATTTCGCTCCAAAAATTTAGGAGGATATTGTAGAAGGTGCATTCTTCCGAATTCAGCAAAAAAAAAAAAAAATCGAATTTTTTGAGGCCGAGAGAGTAGAATGTCCCCTTAAACCTGTATTTCAGAGTGCCGAAAGAATTTCGCCAAACTGCAACAGCACGGTGAGTATTTGCATTCCTCTGATCGCTCGTCGAGAGAGGAACCTCGACGACCTCAGCGGTGCACAGGCGTCTCCGTCGACGATTCTTCTTCGTTCCCGTCACGACGGTCCTCGTTTCCATTGACCACGATTCGGCGAAGCTCTTTTACCGAATCGCCGTCGTTTCAATGCCACTGTCACCAGCTGCCAAGGTCCCCGAGACCTAGAGGCTCGGCCGCAGCTACACCGATAGATTCAAGGCCGCTCGAGGAACGTTATATCGGTGACAGAGGGTAGGAAATCAGGAATCTCCTCGCACGACTCATTTGGCCGTAATTAAAACACCCACGCTGATTTGATCGGCGAAAGAGATTCCTGAGGTGCCCAAGCACCATACGGAATTACGGTGTGCCATTGTCAAAGTGACCTTCGAAGGTGTCAAGGACAAGGAACGCGGTGGATGAGCATTCCGTGCAGTCGAATCGTTCGAAACGGCCGGACCGCGACAGGTAGTCGTTTTAATGAGCTTCATTCGAGAATTTTTGAGCGTGGAAAAAATATCTATTAATTGCACGCATGAATCTATATTTCCATGAATTGCTAAATTTGTTAAAAAGTGCTAGAATTGTTACGAACATTGCATATAACTTTATTAACGATATATGATGTATAAATTATACAGTATTACATACATATGATACACTTTCTTACAGTGGTTTTTAAATATATATTATATATATATATATATATATATATATCCATTGGAAATAGCGACGGATATTGGAAGATTCGTGTATTCACAAAAAAGAAGGGTGTATCCAAGCCAGAAGTCAGTGACCAGAATTTATTCGTTGCCGATAAATTTGATTTGCAGCAGACGAATGGGATGCTTGTAACGGCGAAAGTAATCGAGTTTAAATCGTCTGATTAGAGTTTTGAGTTTAGCAAATCGTATAAATCTTTAAAAAGGGAAGAGAAATGAAAAATAGCGACTACAGCGCTTGGACGCACGTATTCACGCGACTATAACGTACTGTACACAAAACATTTACACGTTAGAAAAATATTCCTATACGATAAATAATAATTAAGTCGCGGCGAAAGCCCAGTGATAACGAATGCAACACGTAGAAAAGGAAACACTAATGACGAATCTCAAAGTACCGATGAAAGCTTCCCGCCTATTTACAAGAATGATTTACAAGAAACGGCTTTCGAATGAACGACAAGTACTTTGGTAACGAGATGACACATTTCGCGTGAACGTAGCTTCACGTCACAATAGGAAGTGGCTCGCGAATTGCAAACGTGTTGCTCCTAGTCGATGCTTCGTTTCCCTCGCATCTCAGGACTCAACGTTATTGGTAACTTCTTAAAAAAATAGAACACTTCTCTGTCGCGCAGAATCCTCCTCTTGCTCGGGGCATCGCTTGCAGAATACCCATCGAATTTCGGGGACACACAGTGCACAAAACAGCAGACTAAATATCAATTCTTACGTTGACAAATAAGCAGCTTTTATCTCCATTTTTTTTTTTTTCGGAGAAATACTCTCATGTAGGAAACGTCTTCTCTATACAGAAAATGATATTCAACTAACCGAGTGTCCAAAGATTGTTGCAAAATCAGATGATAAACTATTTCGACAAGCATGATTTGTAATTTGAAAATCACCAAAAAGGACATCCTCGGGTATAAGAAAAACGCAATCCACTTCAAAATAAGAACACATCTGAAAGAAATCAACTTCCTTTACTTTGCGTAATCCGAATGTGAAAAGAGCAGCAACGAAAACGAACGTAGTTATCGCGTGGAAATGGAGAATAAAAATGGTTCTACCTTCGCAGACAATATAAATGGCAAACGTTACCAGAGGCTCGTGCATCGCCGTCCCCGAAATTCGTCGACCTACTTCTCGATCATCCTGCACGTATCAAAGGATGAACGGTGCGCGCCAAGAAAGGAACAGAACCAGCGGAGCTGAAAAACCATCCCTGCCGTTGCAGCACGGATCATCGAAGGAAATTAATCTTATCGCTCGTTACACAGGGAGCATCGTGCAAGAAGAGACAACCCTTAGAGAACGCGGGCGAAGCCGTGAACCTTACACAGCGAATGCTATGGACAATAAGAAAAACTCATGGCCGGGAAGACTATTATCTTGCTCCCCTTCGAAAGTTCTCCCTCCACCAGGTCCCTCCAGCATTAATACAGCATGTGGGTGCTTCTCGTTGCAGCTGCAACATAGGCGTAACCCTCAATCAATAAATATCCGCGAGACCTGACGTAGGAGTAATCGGACCAATTTTAATTTCAAGATTTATTCAGCAAGTAGATGGACTAACACGTTCTAATCCACTTCAAAATAACTACTGCACCTCGTTTGCTAAGTCCTGTAATAAGATGGTTATGGATACGGAGGTTGCTTCGAGTAATTCTTACTTGAAACAATCACAGCGAATCGCATTGCGTCTGACCATAAACACACCTATTTCACTTATTCTTGTAGCTTGTTAACCTTCCCACGTCCTAACGTGTCTTTTAAACTGCTCAGTGCTTTTAATATTGCTTATGAAGATACATGAATTGTATCAATAATTTTTCTGAAGACTCTGAAACAGTGTTGGGCATTAACTAAATAAAAAATTATTTAAATAACGGATCGAATAAAAGTTACTTCAACTTTAGATTATTCGACGAATAAAGTTAACTTCGACACATGACGAATAATTTCTTTAATGTTTATGCGTTATTCAAAATTTTATTTAAATATAAATTTTGCCCACCTCTGCTCTGAAATTATAAAAATGGCTTAAAGTTTGCTTTTCCATATAAAGTGAAGCAACTACTGCATAGCATACATATATGACACATACCAAAGTATTCTACTTCACTTTTAATTAAACTTTCATTCCACCCAGACAGTATTAAAACAGTTTTGGAATATCGAAATTATTAAAAATACAAAGGTTCTTTGTAATTCCTGTATCATCGGTTCGACTAGAAACGCGATTAATGTACTCGGAAATTAATATGGTTGGAAGAGTTAACCTTCACTCTGTGGACAGGGGTCCAAACGGACCCCAAGCTAATAAAAACGTAAATAAAAAGTTACTGAATGTAAACTTTCCCAGTATCTTTTAGGAATGCTACCTCTGATATTTTTCACACAGAATTTGATAAAAATTTCATTGAAATCGCTGAATTTGAATGCAGTAGTAGCCTTCAAAGGTACCTGAGCGCTTAACCGTGTACAGGGGTCCATACGTACCCCGATATTCCCCATACAAAAATCAATTTTCGTAAGCAGCTGCGTTAGTATTTTTCTACAGTGTGTTTTGTATTTACATTCCTGTTGCCTAAAATATATGGTTTTTAGTCATTTTTTGTAGTAAATTATGTCAGGATCACGGAAAGAGGGGAAAGCCTCAGACGGGACTCGAAACCCGCGATCTCCAGATTCGTTGCGGGCTGGCCAGGTGCCTTAGAAACAACTTTTTAATTTTTGTATTTTAAATTAAATGGTTTACTGTTTGGTGCACTTATCTTCTTAAAAATTAATAAAACTTCACAAATACTTAAGCAGCTACAGTTTTTTCTGTGCATTTGGGACTGAAAACGCGTGGGGTCCGATTAGACCCCTGGACACGGTTAACGTTAAACTATTAGTACACAGAGTGAAGGTTAACCAAAATATTTCCCGATAGAATCTCGAGTTCGCTGCAAGCAATCTAAGGGACTCACCGTGGAGGCTCGACGTGTTTTGCATAGAGCTCGACAGTTGGATCTCGTTTCCTGGATGCTCGTGTATCACCGTCTCAGTGATATTGTTTTCCGCCTCGGAGTGGGCGCGACGGTGCTCGCGCGTGTGCCCGTCGTTCTTCCGCCTCTTCTCGGTCCCGACGCAGCAGCGTTGCTCCCTGTGCAACGTCATCTCCTGGGAGTAAACGGATTCCCCGTTGGAGAAGGAGTTAAACCGCTGCCGCCTCCTGGAGGTCGCCTGATTCATGCGTCTCCCAGCGACGATCGAAGGGTCGTGGCAGCCTCGCGAAACGTCGTTAGCCCTCTCGCGACGTTGCAGGGACTTCAGAGAGTCCTCGTAACCACTGTACAAAGAAAAATCCAAAATACGAGCATGGAAGACAAGAGTGAAGGGAAAAGAATTTCTCGGCAACACATGGACAACGCGTGGGAATGAATTTAGGCTACAAAAATGCCGCGTTTTGGAAACATTCTCTTCGGTATACGCTCCACTACCAGCTTCATAGATAAGAGTATGCCGGACAGTGTGAAAAGTATCGCTCGAGGTGGTCTCTTTGACGATCTCGTTTAAGGGTGGCGTGCAACGAAGCTTCCGTGTAACTTCAAAAGTTAAAACGTCACTGCTACCATTACCGGCACCGACAAAGCTCCAGCGTCAAAGAGGAAGGAACAAGTATCCGTTTCAGACGAGACACTCAGTGTCCGGTAACCGATACCCGACGCACGTGCACTGCTCCCAGACCTGAAAGAAACTCCAGGGAACTCGAAGAAAATCTGTAGGAGGACGGAGAATGCGCGAACGCGCCGAGGATATCAGTCCCGAGCCGTGGAGAGTGTCTCGCCTGGAAGGAACCCCGAAGGCGTCCCGGGGTGTCTTTGCATCGGGCGGGCGATCTCGTTAAAATTCTACGCGAGCGCCCGCGTCCAGATCTCGTCGCGGTGATCCAGGGGCGAGGGATCGATCGACCTGGCCCCGGCACGAGACTCTTTTTCAATTTAGATAGCAGGAATAGCTCGGTAAGTAATTCGACTTACTTGCTGCTCTCGCCGCTGGAGGGGCTCGACGAGTGACTGCAGTGGCAGGAGGCGCGCGCCACGATCCCAGAATCCTGACCGCTGGAATGCAAGGACGTCGCGGATGCCTCGAGGCCTTTCGGGGTCCCTGTCGTCCTCCCGGCGTGCTTACTACAACCGCCCATCCTGCAACCACCCCCGACGCTCTACCATCGACATCGCGAAAGATATGGAAATTCCCTGATACAATATTTGGTATATCGCCGGATCGGCCTTGCCAGCCTCAAGCCGGACGCTCTCATAATAAATGCATTCCTTTCCGCCGCGCTTTATTTAATTCCTCGGCTGCCACGGCTACGTCGGCCGCGTTGCTAGCGCCGGCGAGCGCCACCGGGCCGAAAGCTCGGGAAAAATACGCGATCGTTGCCGGTGGCACGCATTCAACGCCACGCCGAATATACTGCGGGAGGAATCGGTCGATATTCGGCGGAATTTATCGGTCGTCCCGCTATTTCTCGTGCGTCCCCCCCCGCTGATGCTGAGTTGGGGTGCTCGGTGCGCGCTCGGGGGGGTTCGTTATTCGAGGCAGAATTCGGCAGAAGCTGGCTCTCCGCGGAAAAGTATGTCGAGGGTGCAGGTTAAAGAATTTTGTAAGTGGAAATGGATTTTGTAAGCGGGCAGCATTCCTTGGGATTTTTGGGGGAATCTTTGCAGGGGTTGAATAACGGTTTCGTATGCGAGGCTATTGTCAATGTGTGTATTGTAGGGTGGATGGGATAAATAGCCTGCAACAACATTTGCTAGATTTTAGAGGTGAATTTTATAGATACTGAAAGTCAGTTTCCTTGCAAGTGAAAGTTCATTTGGGAAGACTTTATTCTGCACTTTCGACTTACCTTTTTCAGGGGGTAATAAGTGACGATAATCACCTGAAGGATAGTATTTTAATACACGAGTATCGTTAAATTAAAATTCTAATGTTTCACGAACGCAGAGTTAGGCGTAGACGTCCCGCAAGAATGGGCTGAACATGTATGGATGATACTACTTAGAGCGACCGAATCTAACGTCGTACACGTAAAACGCCTATATCACTAGTACTGCTTCAATTTTCGCGTTAATGCAATGAATTAAATAACTTCTCCACCATTCACAAACGATTTCTAAACTAACAATTCTGAAACTAGCAAATTTCAAACAAAACCTTTTCTCAACAGAACTTACAAGTTTGATTTACGAAATGTTACCATACCCCATGTAACGATATCCATATCATAATTTGCAAATAACAGCCGCTACCACTAGGGTTTGTCGGTTTTAAAAAACCGGGTTTAAAAACCGGTTTTATTTATAAATTTGTAAAATTCGAGAACCGGTTTTATACAAATACTAGAATTAATATGCAGAAATGAATTAATTATTTAATTGAAAACTATGTAGTAGGTAACAGTTTACTGTAAAACTGATCATATTCTCAGAAAAAAATACTAAAGGAATAAAGATATATAATTTGGTAACACCTTTTAAAATATTTATATTTTGTACGGATTTTAGTAATTATAATTTTTTTTATTTTGTTTTTTATAGATAGAGTATATTTTATTTTGTTATATTTTCGTAATTCCATAATATTAACGAAACTGAGATTTTTTAAAGTAAGTACAAATATTTACTTACTATTTTAATTATATTTTTTGTGAAAATTCGAAAACCGGTTTAACCGGTTTTTTGGAAATAGTGGAATTCGAAAACCGGTTTTTTCAAAAGTCGGTTTTTGTATAAACCCTAGCTACCACCCTTCTATTTATCCCCCTTCAATCTCTAATACTCTATTCACTACCTAAACATCCAATCAACCCTAATTCACTCTCCACCAAGTTCCGCGTTACCCTTTAATACACAATTGAATACCAATTGTAAGCAACCCAAATTTTGTTTTTATCCCTCATCTCGCTGATTGACATTCGGTATGAATTTAATTAAATAATACGAACTCAATTAATCCCTAACCAATCTTCAACAACAATTTAAACCGTAATATCACTTTGAGCATAGTTCAAGACCACAAAATCACCAACGCCCTTCCTAAGAAATGCCATTCTTGCTCCGCTCGGGCGTCTGCGCGCCTAAATTCTTCGTACATTCGACTGTGAAGCTTCACACGCTCGCGAGACCCTAACGGAACGGTGACATCAATTAATGGACTTACGCGTGGAAGCGAGCACAGTTGGCTCCGTTCTCGCAGAGACTCTGTCGCCTCGGCATGTCTGTGCAGAATGGTTCAGGGTCGTAGTGGAGGCCGTCGACGAAGGTCGGGAACAGCGACGGCTTCTGCAACGTCGCGGTTGGATCTGCCAATGCGAAGCCAATCGGGCTGGTCGTCGAGAACATTGCTTTCTCCCGACGTTTCCGTCTGACGAGTTGAAATTCAGGAATCCCCGTTTAGAACGGACATACACGTGGCGTGATCGAATTAAATAAACGGGTGCCCAGAACGAACATGGCGAGCCACGGATTCTCGTGATTTTTACATGCGAACGATAAAATGTGCGGTGGCTTTATGGGGCTAAGTAGATATTTAGGGGAAAGTGGACTGTTCTTTTTGGATTTCTATGCATTATTTGCAAAATAATAATATTTCGAATTTAAATTTTCTACGTGTAACTGTTTAATATTGCAAACTAGGGTTAGGGATTAACCGGTTAACTGGCGCGGTCCTTTTCACTATTCGGGCCCAAACTGGTACCATCGAATAATTAAGTGAATCACACAAAATTTGGTATACAGGAGTTTTTTGAGTCGCTGAACCGATTCCGGGGGTAATTTTTTTCATCTGACACCCCCAACCACTAAAAAAATAGAATTTAGGGGTGAGTTTGTCAATTCTTTACTAAACCATTTTTTATTTGGGAAGTTTCCTTGTCTATAATTCGATTGCAGCAGTTACTTTTTTCAATGCCACCCCCAACCCCTGAAAAATAAGGGTTTAGGGGTTTAATTTTTTAGTTTTTTTATTTTCTAGGAAAAAGTTTCGAATAATTTTATACCTGAATTCTTCATCCATAAATTCCACCGCAAGTGCTTTTTTTTTATCCGCGATCCCAAAAACCCCTATATACAATTTTTCTATATCCCGGTAGTATTTCAATATTTGGCGGCCATTTTGGTTCGTCATTTTGAGTCTGCCATATTGAATTTTACAATTCCAATGCCAAATTCAGATTCAGCGACCCCAAAAACCCCTATATACAATTTTTCTATATCCCGATAGTATTTTAATATCTGGCGGCCATTTTTGGTTCGCCATTTTGAGTCTGCTATATTGAAATTTAAAATTCCAATGCTAAATTCAGATTCAGAGACCCCAAAAACCCCTATATACAATTTTTCTATATCCCGATAGTATTTTAATATTTGTCAGCCAATTTGGTTCGGCCATTTTGAGTCTGCCATATTGAATTTTACAATTCCGATGCGAAATTCAGATTCAGCGACCCTAAAAACCATTACATACCAAGTTTCATTCAAATCGATTGAAAAACAAAAAAGTTATTCCATTTGATCATATATGATACATTGCCAGAATTGGCCAGATTTTTGTTTGATCATATATGATACATTGCCAGTTAACCGGTTAATGAAATATTCCTTCAACGGAATGTGAATTGTGTGATTCACATTGCATTAATTTGGCTACTTCTTCCATGGAAATTTGAGAAATAGGTGGAACAGCGTGTATGAATCGTGACACAGAGATCAGAGGTGGCGAGGATAATGGAAAATCGTGAATCTCGTACCGTTTATTTCGGCGAACACACGTGACGCAGAGTGCGGTGACGAGGGCGCCCACAAAGACGACACATCCGAGCACCACGACACCCACTTCGAGAGTGGATAGCAGGTAACGTTGATTACCTCGGCGCGGAGCGCTTCCGGCGATGTCCAGGACATCGTACTCGTCCAACTCCTGCTTGATCTCCATCTTCTTTGTGCGAAACACACTGAAAGGAGAAGTTGATTCACGGAGAATAATCACGGGCGTGTAAATTAATTAACTGAAAAATAGTACGACTCATTTGTGTTCAAATATATAAAAAATAATACAATTTCCTTCGTTTCTAATTCAAAGAATATTTACCACAAAACTTACAACTTACATCTCCTTACTTGAAAAATTACAAAGCACAGTGTCGCTTAAGAATTTTAATAGAACTTGAGAATAAATCTTCTGACATTAATCTTCAATTTAATTTAAACATTTTCGTGGGTACAAAGTGAAGAATTCTCAAATAATTTGTGTAAACGAATCGGTTCACTTACTTGTGCAAAGTGTCCATGTCTATCATGACGTTCAAATGAGGATCGATAGCGTAAAGATACACATCAGTGCTAAAAATGAGGAATATGTACAGCAGTCTCCAATGATTTACAAGTTTCTCAGAAATCCAACAGAATTTAATCACTCACGACATAGTATCGATCAAATTCTTCTCAATATGTGGTTCCAGCTTCCTCACCCGTACGTCCAGGCCCGTCACGTTTTGCAATATTCTAAATGACATTCAAATACATACCTCAGAAAATAGACACCGCTATAAACAAGTTCAGCCTCCAAGAAACGATCAAGCTGCAAACACCAACCACTCCAACCAAGCCCCACAATACTCACGCAGTGATGTTCTCGAGCTGTGGCTCCAGGTCCATGGGTCTTCGCCCGACCACCATCACGACCTGCTTGTGGTCGTCCAGCACGTACACCTTCGAAACAAACAACGGCAGGCATAATGGAAGAGAGATAGAAAGGCTGAATCAAGACTTCCATCTTACAGGCCGAGGGAGAAAGGGTGACGAAGAGCAAGTCAGCTTTGTCTCTGTCTCTAGCGGCGGGTAATTAAGATCGTAGAGTGAAACACGGCGCAGTGTGAAAGGGGTAGGGACTTACAAAGACGTTGGCAATGCTGCTGCGACCATTCTCGGCGCCCCGTCTATCCGTGGCCTTGACGTCAAAGCCGAAAACGCGTCCAGCGTCACGGCCAAAACTCGCCACGGATCGTACTTGACCGCTCAGTGGGTCAATGGCGAATCGCGGGGCGTCTTCTCGGCCGAGAATTTGATAACGTATCTCTGCGTTCACGCCCTCGTCAGGGTCTTCCGCCTGTGGACGATTAATTGAGTTACGGGCTCGTTTTTAAGTCGAGATCTTCATTGACTAGTGGGGATGCGCAGGTGGAGGTAGGGTGGACTCTGAAAGGATGTTGGAGTGTCTACTGCTCTCTTACGTAGGTAAGTGAGAACGATTTACAAGGAGTATCGCGAAGGAAAGTATTCTACGGGGGAAGTCGAGAAGCTTTAACTGTAGATCATGGAACCCCTCAAGTACAATCTTGTCGGCTCTGAAGTACACTCGGAATCTTCGCTGGCAGATTTGCTTTATGTACGAAACTATCGGGGTTTCGAAGATTTGTGCGTGGCATGATACTTTGGGGGAATTCAGTGGGGCACGTGATTGTCTCGCTGCTTAAGAAATTTGTACGATTTGTGTGGGGCATAGGTTGTCTTTATAGTCTCTTTGCTTTCTTGATTTCTTTTTGCAGGATTTGGGAATTATTTAAATGAAGTACTCGATTCTTTTTCCTCGAGTTTCGTTCCAAAAGATTATTGACGAATACGAAAAATGTGTAGGAAAATTTAAATTCATCCCCCCCTTAGATTCAGATTGTTATTTTAATATTCTTCGCTTTGACTATGTTAATTACCACCACGTATTTATAGTAGGGTTTGTCGGATTTTAAAAACCGGGTTTTATTTATAAATTGGTAAAATTCGAAAACCGGTTTATTATATTTAAAAAACCGGTATTACATACTAGAATTATTGTAATATGCAGAAATGAATGAATTATTTAATTAAAAACCTTAACATTTTTGCCGGTGTAACCGGGTTTTTGGGAATACTGGAATTCGAAAACCGGTTTCTCCAAAAGTCGGTGTTTGTATAAATTAACCCTGATTCATAGAAATAACAGAGCACGCTACCTTTCACACTTGTCTTTATATTGAACTCGCCAAACTGTGAAGCAGCTGTTCCTTTCCGCCCCAACATCCCCTTCAATCTATAATTCATCCTGCTTCAATACTATAATCCCCGCAGTAAAGCCTGTTTATTCCCCAACCGCACGAGAAATTGCTCGCGTCGAGTCGGAGAACGAGCCCATTGCCGAGTCTTCGAGGCGCACACACAGGAGAAAAAGGGGAGCGCGGCGAGCGGGGGGGGGGGGCGAAAGGAGCCGAGAGAAAGAAGGGGGTAAGAAAGCCGGGGCTTCTGAAGTGACGATGAAAGGGGAGGGAAAAAATGCAAGAGGCGACGCGAGAAGCGAAATGAATTAAACCCGGGTTACTTGGAGGCCTCGCGAGCGCATACAGCCGATGAAGATACACCCGCGGTGAATGCTAGCGAGCATACGTACCTCTACTTTCACGACCTCATAGCCATAATAGGCAGTGGTGGGTATAGCGGCGAGGATGGGTCGGCCCTTTGACTTGAATCTGGGCGCATTGTCGTTAACATCCTTCACCCTGACAACGACCCTGGCCTCGTTAGGCGCCAGACCATTCAGCCTTTCACCGACAACCGGGTAAATCATCACGGGCATCCCGCGACCAATCTTCACCCTGTCGACTCTGACCTTGGCCTCGTATCGATCGTTCACCTCTCTGTCCACGTCGGTGGTGAGGTACAGCGAGCCGTTCTTCGGGTCCACCGAGAACCGCTCCCTGGAATCCGAGTCGTCCGCCACGATGCTGTACCTTATATACTCGCTCTGGCGGCCATCGGCCAGGTCCAGCTGCGCCACCAACACCGGCGTCGAAGCGTTCTCCTCGACTTCCACCTCGTAATACCGATGCCTGAACGTCGGGGTCCTCTGCACTTCGTTCTCAGCCTCATCCTCATCGTCGTCCACGTTCACCACTGCGACCACCACCATTGCGGTGGAGGTTAGACTCACTGGCAATCCAAGGTCGCTGGCGGTCACCAGCAGACGATGACTGCTCTGTGTTTCGAAATCGAGGCTGCCGATCGTGGTGATGAGGCCCTCTTTGCTGTCGATAGCGAAGTACTGCTTCTCAGGCTGCTCTTGCTGGCTCAGGTCGAAGAGGATCAAGCCGTTCCCGTTGCCAGCGAAATCCGTGTCGTTGGCGTGCACTTTGATCACCTGGCTGCCCACCGGGCTGTTCTCGAAGACGGAGGCATGGTACACGGGTAGACGGTCTCCGCGATCGTCTGTCTCGGTCTCGTCGTAGCCGTAGAACGTTGGCGGGTTGTCGTTCACGTCCAGAATGTTCACCTCGATCTCCACCGTGGAGCTCAACCGCGGCGAGCCATTGTCCCGAGCTATCACCACCAGGCGATGAGCAGCCACGCTCTCTCTGTCGAGGACCCCGCTGACCCTGACGATTCCTTCGTAGGGGGCCACGTCGAAGGTCCCCGAGACGTTGCCAGGATTCTCCAAGTTCTCGCTGCCGGAAGCGATCTCGTAAGTGACGTTCGCGTTCGGCCCGAAGTCTGAATCAACAGCTCTGACGGTGCCAACGGCGTAGCCAGCGTAGACGCCCTCGGGGACGTCGAACGTGTACCAGGACTTGTCGAAGATGGGTGGGTGATCGTTCACGTCCACCACGTGGATCCTGATGGTGATGTTGTCAGAGAGACCGCCACTGTCCTTCGCCAGGACGAACAGCAGGATGCTCCTCTCCGCTGGGAGTCCTCTGGCCACGGATATCTCTGCTGACCTTGGGTCGAGGTGGAAGTATCTGCGGCTGGTGGTGTCGAATCGTCGCGATCTAACGGCGTCGCCGGAAGTCGTCTCGTTCCCCAGACTATACGTTATCGCGGCGTTCGCCCCCTCGTCCTTGTCCTCCGCCAGCAGCCGTATTATCGGGGCGCCGATCGTCGCGTTCTCCGGCACCAGAAGAAGGGGAGAACGACGGTTGCTGGGTGCCTGGCTTCCGGCAACAGGCTCGCTCATATCGAGCACGTCGTTCCTCTCCAAGGAAGGCTCGATATCGGGCTCGCTCGAGACGCGAACACCCTGATCCGGCAGGACGATCATGCGGATGAAGCTGGGCGCATTGTCGTTCGCGTCTGTCACCGCGATCTTCATGTCCGATTCCGATACCAGGCCGCCTGTAAAGTCGATCGTGCGAATGAACGTGGGAGTTTTTGTCAGTGTGGATTCTCATCTGCGTTAGGGTCTATACGAAATGGCAATTGTGGTTTCTTTACTGGCAGATGGGTGTAGGACTGTTCGTGAGGAACTGTGGTGAATGGAAAACGCAGAGAAATACTGTTTTTGAATTAAGGTAAGTGTTGAGTTTGGTTTGAATTAATTTAATGCAAAGAATGAAGGACAAAGTATGGTAACCTTCATCGTTTTACAATCTGGAGATCTAAGATCTATACTTGGTGTCAATAGAAAGAAAAGTACTCGCCACTGTCTGTCGCGGCAATTTTGAAGCTGTAGTTGGCCTTTTGCTCCCTGTCCAGTATACGATCATCGATTCCCTCGAAATACACTAAACCAGTCGTTGGATGGATTCTAAAAAGCTCGCTGCCTTCGCCGTGAAGAGTGAAGGCGAAGTTCTGGTTGACACCTTCGTCTTTGTCCGTAGCAGCGATAGGTATCGTCAGGTTGACTTGCGTCCCGGGTAGACTGTTCTCTAGAATTCGCCCTTCGTATAAAGGCGACGTGAACATTGGTGGATGATCGTTTTCGTCGAGGACGATGACAGTCACCTGAAATGATTCATAAATTTTCAGGAAAAATATTTGGTGGAAAATGACCATGTACTCTTGAAGAACAAAGTGGACGGAAATTATAAACACCTAGTGCATAGATAGAAGCACAAACAAAGATATTGGAGGAGGAGATAACGTTACTGGAATTTTTTGAGTACTTTACATTGTTTAGTTTAAAAATGCTTCAGTGATTTTTAAATTGGGAGCGGCTGCACTTTTATCAGAAAAAAGGTAGATACGGTTGGAGTACATTGTATCAAGTACGCAAACATGACCTACATCCGGATTTTTACATTAAAACTTTTAAAAACCATCGCCACATCCTTGAAACTCTTATTAACCTCCGCACACCAATATCCCAAAAGTTGTATCTGCAAACATCGTACGGTTCAAGGGCGACATTCTGAACACCTGTGGTCAAGTGAGGAAAGAATCGATAAATTTATTAGAGGAGCGATACCATGGTCGAATTTTAAAATGTAATAGTCTGGGTCAAGGCTCTTGGATATAACAATTTTATAGAGAGTTGAATTCCCTTCGATATTATCCTCATATCTGCGAAATAAAGTCAATATTCCAGTGTCCAAGAAAGACACATAAGGAGGAATGTGATAAACTGGAATACAGCTTTGTCACGTACCCTAAAAATTCTTCACTTTACTTCTTAAAAATATAGTTTAAACATTGACTGAATTCACATTTCGAGAATATTTCGAATTTTATCATGCAATACACTATCTAATTTTATTACAAAATATTCTCCTTCTAAATAAGCTCGCACATATCACATTCTTTAAGCTACCCTACAATTCAGAGCCGAATATTAATTTACAATTCAACGCACATAAAAAATACAGTTTAAACATTGACTGAATTCACATGTCGAGAATATTTCGAATTTTATCATGCAATACACTATTCAATTTTATTATAAAATATTCTCCTTCTAAATAAGCTCGCACATACCGCATTCTTTAAGCTACCCTACAATTCAGAGCCGAATATTAATTTAAAATTCAACCCACATAATGAAAATCAATATGAAATAAATCTTCCAACAATTGAAAGCTTTTAAAGAAGCAGAAGTAGCTACCCTTATGCAATCACTTGTCCCTTAAATCATCATAACAAAAGGTGAGGCCTAGTCAGTTTCGAATTCAGTTATACGGATTAAAGTACTGTATATCCGATCCCCGTGTAAAATATGAGATACACCCTCGTAAATCGAGCATGATGGATGGCCTACCCCACGTTGAGCCACAGGAGGGGGGAAAGAACTGGCAGAGACATAACTATAGTCCAATAGCATTATCCCACACACGTACGAAACGTTACATCTCAACTGCTCCAGAAACCTGCAAAGTTTATGGCAAGAAATAGATCCGGGGTTCAAATTTAAATGACCGCCCTGACCACATTAACTATGTATCTTGTCCACAGACAGCTTCCAACCAATGACCTACTATTCAAATAACCATCGCCTACGGTTTTGTCCGAACCGAAAAATAAGAGAGACGCTCGAACAAGACAAACGCTTTGTTTCCTCCAAATTGTATCGTAAAACTTTCTAGCCCGTCCAGTGACGCGGATTTTGAGAGAAAGGACTACAACGCTAGCCTCTAGTTTCGAGGGTCTACTTTCTAACCGCAGAACTGGTTCTCTGGAGTTATTTTTATTATTTTTCTCTCACCTTCTCCTCTTATTATTCTTGGGATAGTTAAAGATGCAGATCTCTGTGGTATTTGAAAAAAAGTTTGGGATCCGCTGAATGCACCCTATCTGCTGGAAATTTTTTAGTCCGCTGTCGTTTAAATAGCTAAGAGAAGTTTCTTGATACCACTCATGATCCAAGTATAGATACTCCATCCAATACTTCGAGTTCCGTATTAACTATGGAAGTACGTAGGGAAATCAAGAAACATTAATTTGTCTCGAAATGGTGACCATGGAGAGAAAAAGTGCATTTTTTTTTTTATAAAAGTGTCAATTGCACAGAACATATTCAAGATATCGCAAAACCGCTACGTACTTCCATAGTTTTAGGCATGCAGAAAATAAAGCTTTTTGGTTTTTGTTCTAAGTCAAACGGTATAGCCGTGAGATTGAACACCGTGGAAAACGTCGCTCCACAAGATCTTTCGTATCACGGCTCTACCGCCGCCATTTTGTAAGAAAAAAAATACGATTTTTTTCCGGCGAGAGTTGTATAATAACAGGCTTCATATTAAATTTTCTGTTTATTTTATTATCTTCCTAAAAAAAATGCCGAAAATGACTGCAATTTTGCTCCGCCCAAGGTGGCCTAACCCCTTAATTCCGTCTTCTGTCGAAGCAGCAATTTGTAAATCAATTGCAAAATTAGTAAACCAATGTGTGGCAATTTTTAGGAATAAAATATATTAAATATACACCTACTTATTTGAACAAGTGTCACATCGAAAAAAACATTCAGAACCACTCTTCTAGACCGACGAACTCATTAACAATCATTAAATAACGCTTTGTTCTAACTAAAAAGAAGCTGTTTGAAATACACATCCTCTTTCAAAGCTCCCTCTATTTTCCTCAATTTACACTTTATCCGCCAGTGAGCACCCAGATGTCAATACAACCCTCCCTCACCCTTCCCTCAAAGACAAATGGACCCCATCAATTTCCCGTTACTTTGGCGCCCAGAAAGAAACTTCCCTCGGCATCATTTAATAAGTTCGTCGCACCCGACGCGCGCAACGACGCCTCCTCGGCGCGCGGCCGCTCCTGCGTTGTATTCTTCCGCGATACGGGGAGGGTGTTAATTGTCCGTGGAAAACTTACTTGGAAAACGCCGACTCCGCGGGGGCTTTCTGCAATTACGGTGATGCTGTAATTCTGCCTGGCTTCGCGATCGAGACCACGGGGCGCGTACAGGGCGCCGTCCTCTGTGATCGAGATATCGGGGACGTCTTGCTGATTGACGATAAAGAAGCGGGTGGCGGCGGCCGCGCCGGTGCCGTTCTGAGGGAGCACTTGCCCGATGTACGTGCCAGGAACGTTTTCCTTGGCGTGGAAGACGAGAGGAGCGGTGGTCGTTCCTCTGCAATCAACGGCCATCGAGTTTCGGATAAGCAAACAGAACTCCGGCGGAGTCGTCGGCATCTGACCTTTCGACGGGCTAGCGCGGCGAGATCGACGCATCGATCGCGCCGCACCCTCGAGAAATCGCGCGCCCCTTAGCCGAGCTTCCCTTCCATCCAGGCTCGCTTTAGAACCGCGAGGTATCTCCCAATCTAGACCTCGCGATGATGGACGACAACGGAGGGGCGGGACCTTATCGTTTTTACATTTTCAAGATATTGGGGACGAACGGGGTGGGAGATTGAATAAATTTTAGATGGGGGTTATAAGTGAAAGATCTGTGGGCACTTGGATTGTTTCTTTAAGGGAAATGGGAAACGGTAATTGAGGACCTTGCAGCAAGGGGGTTGCAACTCCATCTTTACCAAATTCAAGTAAATTAGGGGAAACGGGTTATAAAATTATTGCTTTGACTTAACATTAACCCTCTAACGCCCAGACCCTTGAATCGTTACTTTTCAAAATTGTGACTGATACATATGTTGTATCTTGGTATTTTGAAATGAAAAATAGCGTTTTTTTTATTATTTGTTTTTTATTTTTTATAATAATCCAAAATAGTTTTTTGAAGAGAATATTTGATTTTCTAAACCGAGAACATTGAAATCTACTTTACCATCATGAAATCTACGGATGGTTGCTAACAGAAGTTAAATATAAAAATATAAAAACTTTTAAAATGAGTGTTGCACCGGTGCAACTCTGGGAGTTAGAGGGTTAAAAAGAGAACACTAATTGAAAAATATATTTTTTCACGCAATCGTCTTGAGTTGACAAGCTTTTTCTATTTTTGGCAATTTTCAAATTTAGAGCTGCACAAAACAATAATGGGTACAGGGTCAAAATTTGCAATGAATCGCTCATTTGTTATCGAGTTTGCAACAAATGTGCACCAAACGATGTAGACTTCTTTTTTTACATATATTATCACATTCCTAACTCAAAAACTGTCAAAAATGAAGCCGCACCCCTTTCGCTGCAAGGTCCTCAATTGATGAGTCTATGTAAAAAAAACTAAGTGCTAAAATTAAAAAAAAAATCGAAAATGTCCTACGTGCCAATGGTAATACTATAATATAAATTTTGATTTTTTGCACTCACACTATTTTCTACGAGGACTCTTCAATTGATCGTGGGAAGTGTGTGTCTGGCTACACTCTTGCATTTTTTATTGCATCCTGGCTAAAAGATCGCGTCTCTTTCCTTGCTGAATTTATCGAGATTTGAAAGGTTTAACAGTTCATCTTCTGCACCTGATTATTTGAATAATTCTGAAGGATACTGCACGTTATCTTTGCTTAAATTGTGCATCCACATTTCCCTAAAAAGACACTCCAAATACACCGGGGAACATAAACATCAAATTTATGCACTGTACAGTCATATAAATGAAACGCCGCTGGCTAAATAAAGCGGCCCGTTTTCTTAAACTGGCTCGATTGAACTCCACCGCTCGTAACACATCGGGGCAACCTCGAACAACTGTCCACGAGGAAATTAAGCCTGACGAACAGCCTGGGAAGGTCGGCTATCTAGGCAGCCGATCTCGATTCTCTCATTAGCGAGAGAAACAGAGGCGGGCGTCGTGGCGCGTTTCACTTTGAGCTCGTTATAACGCGCAATGACGCCCTGCCGGTGTATAAACGGCAGTTCCACTTACTTTGTGAAAATGCCCCGATGGTCGTTGGGGTCGACCACGTGGATCGAGACGTTGGTGATCAGCATCAGCTCCCTCTCGTCGGTAACGACCGCCTCGAAGTCGTACGTCGACCGGTCGAACCGCTCGATCTCGTCGACGACCGTGATCGTTCCTGAACGCTCCTCCACGGCGAAAGGAACTGAAATCCCATCAGTGGTATGCATGTATGCAGCATGTGTTGCGTATTAGCATCGGCGAAACCGCCGCTCCTTGCGGCTGACGCGCGGAAATTAGGGTTGCCTATTTAGGCGAAAGCTTATGAGATCGTTAAGGCCCTATTTAAGTGACACGCGGTATTCGTTATCCCTTCCTGGGCGCGAATTTTCCATCGCCTTCGGGAATTTCACGGCTGATCGGCGGCACTGCGAAATCTCGAGGGGGAACGGCAAGTGGGGGAAAAATGTATGTGGCTTGGAATATAAGATTCTTATACATCACGAGGTGATCTGGGCCCGTTCTAGGGGCCCATTTTGGGGGGGAAATGAGGAGGTAGCTTTCTAAAAATGGGCTAAGTGTAGGAGTACAGAAAAAGAAAAATATAGTGTTTGGATAAAATCATAATTTTTTTTTAAGATTGGGTCCTAAGGGGCCTTGTGGGCTGGGGCCCATTTTTCGGGAAAATGAAGAGGTAGTTTACTAAAAACAGACTCAGTGTAGTGTTACAGAAAAAAATATAGTATTTGGATAAAATCATAATTTTTTTTTAAGATTGGGCTCTAAGGGGCCTTGTGGGCTGGGCCCATTTTTCGGGAAAATGAAGAGGTAGTTTACTAAAAACAGGCTCAGTGTAGTGTTACAGAAAAAAATATAGTGTTTGAATAAAATCATAATTTTTTTTTAAGATCAGAAAAAGGGTTCAGATATTCTGGGTGTTATGGGACTTCTCAGGATGTCAAAGTTTAGCTTAGAAATTGACGGGTTAATTTTAGAGTAATTTTAGTAAATGGCCCTGGATTTTAGAATTTTTATCGGAAGACTAGGTTCTCTTGAATAGATCAAAAGATCAGTGGTATATAGTGTGGTCGCTTTGAATCCACTTTTTGTGAAGGCTAAGGAATAATTGGTGTACAAAGTTCCTGATTAGCTCCTTTGTCCTGCTCGCAATGTAACTTTAATATTTGAAAAACACTTATGTACACGGAATGGAATTAGAGCGTCTTATTAATTCTACTTTTAGCAGCGCCTGATTCAAGAAATTCAAGGTTTGCAACCACGAAGCCTGCTCAACTTCTTATGGTCACTGTAAGTTGTTAAGACGTCCAGATTACGGTTTGACTTCCTAAGACGTTCTGATTGCGAGTTCTACCTCAAAGTTTAAAGTGAAAGTAATAGTATTCCTTCCGCGGCTACTTTCGGAGGCTGCAATGCTAGAGAGGATCATAAACAGTTCTGAAACTCAATTAGGAACGAGCATAAAAGTTGAGACCAATTTGCACGAGATCCTCGTCACGGTTTTTAATGAACACTCACGCTCTTTTCGATTCTACTGCGAATTATCGACTACACTCCACAGCGTACTCATATCTGGCAAACCTTTTAACTGGCTAGATTAAAGTATGAATTATTTGCGAATGTTATTCCTAACTCCAATATGAATTATATAAAAAATTAAGCTTCTCACACCTGAGCGCTGTTACCTGTATCTAAAGTGAGGAATGGCGGAATAACTGAATGCACTTATGCTGAAACTATAGAAGTACATCAAATGAATAATTCACGCATCACTTTCTCGAATTCCTTATAACTTGGAAAATGAAGCCTAGGCATGTTCATACATTTTTAACTATCAACGAGCAATTCAGAATCGCCTCGTGTAATCATTAATTAACACCTACATACAAGCCGCAGACTAATCAATCTTACCGAATCATAAAACCAAATTACACCTTGAAGAAGGGCAGATATGTCACACAATGGGAACTTCGCGAAGTTGTGCCTATTAATTAATCAATCACTCTCGAATACATACCTCCGTCCTCATAGCCGTGCAAAAGATCATAGATGAAGTCATTCGTCTTCACAGCGTCGTTTAAGCGGATTTGACCGACGCTAGTGCCGACTGGCACATTGGCACCGACCCAGAATTCATAAGGAGCACCCACGAAGTCCGGTTCCAGGGATGTTGCCCCTACAAGAGGAACAGGAAATAGGAAATTTCATTATTATTCCCAATCTGCAGCCGGGAACGAGAATAGACAAAAATACCGTGTCTCGCGCGAGACTTTAATCTGCATTGTTATTATTCCTTCATTTTAATTGCCATTTTGTTGTCGCTGAGATTTTTGTGTCACGATAGAATAGTCTCGTGTAAAATCTCATCGTGGATTCGCACCATAAGACTTCAGTCTTGCACAGCCATTCATAGCAGAAGCATCTTACAATAAAGTTACAAGTTCCTACCATCCCACGTGGATTTATTTCGCAATTCGTTTTGGAGACATTAATTTGTCGAAAGGGCTGCGGCACACCCCGTCGGAGGAGGGACGACCTTATCATCGACGTTGCGTCGTCGACACATTTCGAATATTATGAAAAGGTTTCTTCTATTTCAGGAGTATTGCGAAGAATACCCTCCGCAGGAATGCTTCAGAATTTCCTTTCTCGCGTGTCGGCCGATAAAATTCCAGCCGATGTATGGAAAATATCTGTGCTACATTCAACGAATACCCCAGAGATACGACGCGTAGATTCTTACAGTTGGGAGAACGTGCTTCTTCATGTATCTAGATTCTTATGAACCGCACAGCGGGGAAAAAACCATATCAATGATATCCGAAGTGTGCCAGTCGCGAATAGATTTGGTTGGACAGCAGCCACTTTGATATGAGTCTGATAAAGTAATTGAATCACATACTTTTGAAATTCTGTTCTGTAGAATGTGTCTCTTTGCAAAGCATTGTGTGAAAAAAGGTGCGAAACATGGAGAGTTTTGGAGAGAACGTGCTACAGCTGAGAAGACTTTAGGTTTCCCTAGGAAATATTTCATTAAAAAAATCTAACGAAGCAGCTTCTAAAAACATCCCCCATTTTAAAGCCAAAATTCTATACGACGTAAGTCTTTTCCTAGAAAATTTTTCGTTTAAAGAATCCTACAAAAGTAGGATCCTACTCCTAAAAACGTACCCCATATCCCAAAACCACAATTTTTATAACAATTCAGTGAAAATTATACATTCTATTTTATGCCCAATCCCAGAACATCCTTTACTTAAAAATCCTACGAAGCTACTCCCAGAACATTCCCCAATAACCCAGAAACCAATTCCCCATAACAGCTCAGTGACCATTAGTGCCATTTTAGGAAATTCTTTACTGAAAGAATTCTACGACGCACCTCCTAAGAACATCCCTCATTAATCCATAAATCTACTCGTCGTAAAAGTTCACTGACTGTTATACATATTGTAGTAGGCATACAGGGCATTTAGGCAACGGCCTAGTGTGTGACATTAACACATAGGTGGCGTCCATTTAGATAGGAGTTCGGAGGACAGGAAGCGTGGAGAGTCGGCGTAGCCGGCTAACGCTGCTGATCAGCACGCGGGCGGCCCGGGTTCGATTCCTGGCGCCGTGGCTTTCCTTTTTCCGTCTCCTATAATTTCAGAAGTGGGATTCTGACCCTTAGATTAGGCGTGCCTCTCGGATTATGGCCGAGGGCGGCGCATATGTCAGGTATGGCCGAACTGTAGTAGGCATACAGGGCATTTAGGCAACGGCCTAGTGTGTGGCTGTACACATAGGTGGCGTCCATTTAGATAGGAGTTCGGAGGACAGGAAGCGTGGAGAGTCGGCGTAGTCGGTGTGGCTAACGCTGCTGATCAGCACGCGGGCGGCCCGGGTTCGATTCCCGGCGCCGTGGCTTTCCTTTTTCCGTCTCCTATAATATGATCCCGAGTCTTCTCCTAGCAAATCATTCCCCGAAAAAATCCTATAAACTTACTCGCAAGAGCACCCCGACTAAGCCAAGAATCTGTTCATCATAAATAATAAACACAATTATACATTTCGTCCTAAGTCTTCTCCACCACAATACATCTCCACGTACCCCCAATCAAAAATTCACACAAAAAAGCTCACCATCAGATCGGAAGACATCAATAGTGACAACCGCCAGGGAGAACCTCCTCTCGCTGGGGTTGGCCGGTTGATCCGCAGCCTCCACGAATATCGCGTGTCTTCCCTCAAGAATGGGGCTCTCGGCTACTGTGATCATGCCAGTGTCCTCGTCCACCTTGAAGGGTGGCGTGCGAGTGGTCGAGTTGCCGGGCTTCTGCAGCCTGTACTTCACCATACCATTGGGACCGAGATCGTCGTCGACCGCGCGCACCTGTCCAAGGACAGTGTCCACTTTGTAATCGGTCCTGGCGATCAGCTCGTAGAGGTTCCCAGGTACGAAGATCGGATTGTTATCATTGGCGTCCAGCAACGTCACCCCCACGTCCACGGACGAGCCATTTTCCCGGCGAAGACCGTCCCGGGTGACGACGCTGGGCTTTCTTTCAATGGCGAGGACCTTCATCCGCAAGTGGTCCCGTTTCTCGCGGTCCAGCACCGACTGGTCCTTCACTGTCAGCCAGCCAGATTTAGAGTCCACTGCGAAGGCACCGGACGGGTCTACCAGCTGGTAATCGAACTGGCCATTCTCCCCTTGGTCCCTGTCGCGAGCAATCACCTGCAGCACGCTGAAGCCGTTTGGCAGGTTCTCCACGATGCTGATGTTGTACAGGTCCACTTCGAACTCGGGCAGATTGTCGTTCAGATCTAACACTTCTACTTCGGCGCGAGCCGCAGCTGTCTTCAAGGGGTTGTCCACTTGAGACCCGTGGATCTGCAGGGTGAAGGTGTTGGACGGCAAGTTCCGCTCAGCGTCCAGGTCGATCGCCCGTTTTAAGAACAGGGTGCCGTTTTTCGGGTCCAGGTGGAAGAAGCCTCGCTCGTTACCAGAGATTATGTCGTAGCGCACCGGCACGTTGATGTCCAGGTCGCAATCGGTCGCCTGAATTGGCGTGGTGAAGTTGATCTGCGTGAAGATCGGGTGCTCCTGCAAGAGACGAGGAGGGAGGCTGTTAGGGACGTTTCTGAAGTGATACCGTGAATGGGGGAACATTGGTAGTACGGGGTAGGTAACATTGGCATCTACTTACCATCTAGTAAAAAGGAAAGGAAAAAAGTTTTATGCATTTTCACACTTGCATTACAATCACAAACGCTGACACCTAAACCAAATTTAAAAATGTTAATTAAAATAATAAAAAATAAAAAAATAAAAAAATAAAAAAATAAAAAAATAAAAAATAAAAAAATAAAAAAATAAAAAAATAAAAAAATAAAAAAAATATATAAAATAGAGTGCATTGAACATAAAAAGTGATAATGTAAGGTCAGAAGTGGTAAAACTTTTACTTTCTAGCTAATAGAATAGGGATCTATGAGGGATTACCCGAAACTCGTCTCCATAAATCCAACCTTGCCGATGGAATATAATTCGACGGAAAATGACACAGTTGGTTGGCATGTGAAAACTCACTTTCCAAGTGCTTCCCAGCGCGTTTGACCAACGGCCGAGTCCAACATCGAGCGTAATCGCGCTGAATAAATCTCCGCGAACGACTCCGCGCCGCGGGTATCGCACGAAAGTCGAACTCTCGGCGGCCAGTGATAAATATCGCGGGTGATCAGTGCCGCGCGATCATGTTTTCCACTCGGGGCGAAATTTATACCTCAAGGTTTTTCGCGAAGGAAAGTATTAACCTCTGGCATTCGCTGCGAGCGCGATGTGGCACAGCCTAGATTAACGCGGTGGCGCGTACCACTGATCGAGGAACGAGACGTTTCGTCGCGACGAGCAACCGACGCTAATGGGACAGAAAACAGTATCGAACTTTCGGAGAATGGATTGCTATCGTACGTGGATCCGTAGCCGAGGAAATCGACATTGAAAGTCCAGCCATTACGCGCGCGCTTGACTGTGAAACTCGATTTAATGGCACCCGCCGCGAATCCACCGCCGTTTTTACGCGGCGTCGAAAAAATCCAGTCATTCTTGGTGAAGAGCTCTGTTGACAGAGAACGTTGGGAATTAGAGAAAGAATTCGGTAGAGGAGGTTGGAGCGATTGGGGAGCGAATATTCTGTTGAGCTTCATGGTCTGTTTGTGGATCAAGAAGTTTTCGAATACGATTGTCTTGGGAACTGAAATTCGTAATATCAGAGAGCACATGGTGCGTGAAAAATTTTATAAATACAAGCGCAAGGTGACGAATATGTACGAAAATTTTAAATTTTCTTGGAGGAAAAAAGTCATTAAGTAAAAATTGATTTTTATTTAAATGGGAGACAGTTATCATTGAATCTCAAAGAAATTAAAAAATATTAATTAATTAACCAATTAATTGGTAACCAAAATAAAATTCGAGTCATTAATAATGATTGCGGGTAACCCCCACAAAATTGCATGTAACAAGATCTACTAATTTCAATAACTCTATGTGAATAATTTAAGTTATTATCGAATCTGTAGAATCAGTTATCTGCACCGTCAATTATTAGCACGAGAGAGGGGTGGCTTACGCGACGAAGGGAAACGATCGCCAAGGGGTTAAGGGGCGAGCTCAGCGCGGCGACGGGATCGATTGAATTTACTTCTATAAAAAGAACGAAAAACTGCTGTCGTGCAAACGTCGTGGCTCGAGGAAGCGATGCGCCTCGATGGCCGCGTAGAAAGTTCCCCAGAGTCGGTTTGTTCCGTAATACGCGACGTCCATCGACGATCATCCAGCGTCGCGCATTGACGCGGTCATTGCCGGCGGATATATCTAGCGTAAGTGGCAAAGTGTGGTCGTCCCGCGATTTCGTAATCGAGTCTCCTCCGCTGGATGCTTAATTACCACTGGTTCCGCACTAATATATACTCTGATATTTTCCAACATCGAATTACAAGGCGATTAACAATCGCAGCGAACCTTTGATCACCCCTGACACACTTTTCGAATACCCCAATTTTTAATTTCACGCGTGGTAGAAGGTGGATTATCTAAGCAGCGTTTAACCAAACGATTGACTATCGCTACAGCATCAATTAGAGAAAGAAAATTGTTCTCCGAGGTTGTTGGATAAGTTACATAGTTGTGGCACCATCTATTACGTCGCGTCGCTGCAAAGGTCCCTTCGGTTTATTGAACCAGTCTTTATTAAAGAAAAATATTAAATGTCTTTCTAATCAAAGTATTTTCTTTGGCTATCTGGGACCTTTGCCACTTTTCTGGTAAAAGTGCAGGTGTACGAAAAATAAACATTTCCATAAGCCTGACACTGAGCGAACCAATTTTTGCACTGACTTAATACAATAGATGTTAATAATCTTAGGGGAGACCGGGGCTGGTTGGCCCCAGGGGTAGGTTGACTAATTGTTAATAACTTTTCACTAACGTGTGCTCTACTGCGGAGCGATTTTCTGTAGAAACAAGTCACTTCTACTATGTCATTCATTTGTTTCCGACACCACCATTACACGTTGTTTGGCAGTTACCAGCTTTTATCGAAAAATTGGCTATGTAAGTAAATATGTTTTCTTAAAGATTTTATGTTTCCACGCTCTATATAGTTACAGTAGAATTAATGCGAAGGGACTATTTTAAAGTTTGTTTATTAAACGACCTACTGAGACTGCGTTTTTGATTTTACACAAATAATTAAAGGTTATATAGAGTATTGAAGTCAAAATGATCGTTCGGGGCTGGTTGACTAATAACGTTCGGGGTTACATGACTAAGCTGGCCAACCAACCCCAGTGATGGTTTAAATTGTTATTTATTATTAAAAAGTAATAAATATTTTATAATGAAACAACTCTCGTGACATTGTGCTATTTTATTACCATTCAGATAAGTTGCTAACAACATTTTCTTCACTGATTGCACCTATAGTCAACCTACCCCATACTGTTAGTCTACCAACCCCGACCACGGGGCTGGTTGACCAGCATTTAAGGTGTTAGAAAAACATTAAAATGCCTTAATTGTTGTCACATTTAGTCAACTTTAATAATTTAATCAGATAGCCAAATGTATGCCCTATCAAATATACTAACCGGTTTAATGATATTTCGTCCACATAATTTATTAAAAATCAAAAACTGAAAAACTGGCCTACCAGCCCCGGTCTCCCCTACTATATTAACATCCATTCCAGGTCTGTGTTCATTTTATTATAATACTCTTAGTGGTACCTTAAATCCCAATCGATTCTCCACTCCAATCACAAACCTGGCCCTACAATATTTTACTCAAATCTCACTAAAATCCTCTCCCACGATAGAATAATGAATCCATTAATATTTCGTGAGTACACATGTACCGGTGTGTTCCTCAAAATTTCCACATATTTCTCCATAAACATCCCCATCTAACAATCATTACCAAACACCAGCAAACTTGATATTTACCGGCATGGGGTAGAACTCGTGGATCTTCGCCCTGTACACGTCCCGCGTGAACTTCGGGTCCAGGTCGTCGTTGTCGACTATCGTGATCTTCACGGTGGTGTTGGTGGTCCTGGCGGGTACGCCGCGGTCCTGGAACACACGGGCAGAGGAGCCGACAATAATGCGCTTTGCAGAAGCGATTGAAGACTTTGCCGAGAAAAGGGGGCAGCTCCGCAATCTCCTGAAATTGGGTTAGCTTACTCGTGTCTCTAAAAATATTTTGTTAAGGCGGTATAACAAATATACAATAAAAAGTTCAGCACAAAAATCTTGCGTTAAGTTCATAAAAAAATTCCTCAAGAAACTTAAAAAAATCACACGTCACGGTGGAATACCCCCTTAAGGAGGAACACCACTGTGACGGCCGGAAAAGTAAGCCATTTTTAAGAATTTTTTCTCGGGAATAATTTACAGTTTTCATAGAAAAATTTTATTACCTACCTTTAGTACGCTGTCTTAAGAGACTATACAAAAATAAATAAATAGAAGAACATCCGTAAATTTTAATATATTAATTAATCTTCTAGACCCGCCCACGCGAGCTGGTCGAATGTGTAACTATGGAACAGCAGATCCGAAAGCAAATTTCATTTTTTTTTTTTATAAACTATATGAGTGTAGTTTCCGTTGTGCGTACCGATTTCTTAAACAAATTATTTTTGTAAAAACGGCACGCTTTAGAAGAAAAATTTCGAAAATCCGCGAATAAGATGGACAGTTTTTCGAACGTATTTAAAAAAATTGTTTTCAATCAAAGAATCCGTACGTACAACGGAAACTACACTCATATAGTTTATAAAAAAAAAAAATGAAATTTAATTTCGGACCTGCTGTTCCATAGTTACACATTCGACCAGTTCGCGTGGGGAGGTCTAGAAGATTAATTAATATATTAAAATCTATGGATGTTTTTCTATTTATTTATTTTTTGTATAGTCTCTTAAGACAGCGTACTAAAGATAGATAATAAAAATTCTCTACGAAAACTGTAAATTATTCCTGAGAAAAAATTCTTAAAAATGGCTTACTTTTCCGGCCGTCACAGTGGTGTTGCCCCTTAACTCGAAAAGCGAATACATTTGGTAGCTGCCCCCGTTCTTGCCGGCGAAGTCCTCAATTATCGTCGTAATATCGACGACGGTGGACTTTCACCGGCTTTTCTACGAGCGGCATCGTCTGCGCGTGTAATATCGTCTCGCGTACTCACCGTGGCCGCAATGACCAGCGTGAACTCGCGATCGCCGTTGTCGTAGTCCACCGGTTTACGGAGTATGAGAGCGGTTCTGTGGCCGGATTCGAGGGAAAATTTGCCCTGCTCGTTGCCTTTCACTATCGCGTAGTGGACATCGCTGTTCGGCGTGTTCGGCTTGTCGCCGTCCACCGCATGAATCCCGCGGAATATCGTCACACCTGCGATCAGACAGCCAAAGCTTGGTCTCATCTTATCGCTAGCAGCTTGTGAACCACTCATGTATTTCTTTCATGGACGGATCGCACGGTCCGGAAATGCTGGTGTCTGTCCGTTTCATATTCACGAATAGCGGCTTCTAAATATTTAGCTGGCAGTCTAATGACGGGGCCCCAAATTGGCAGCAGAGATGGGATTTCGCGACGCATACCGAAATTGGTGTTAACGCGGGAATGGTCCGGGGGATGCTAGTGTTGGTACACTTTCCAAGCTCCGATCGGCCGTGGAACGTTTCACCGGCTTTGAACGAGTGGCCCCTCGACAACGGGGAGACATTCGTCGCTTTTCTAACAATAGGAGCGTGAACGATCGACTGGTATTTTATTCATGGAACGGCCATGGCGATTGCAAGCGTTGCGACTTCTCTGTGTTATTTTCATCTCTTTAGATGGAAGTGCATTATTAGCGTAGAGGGTAACGCGGGGATGGACGTGCGAATGAGAAGAATGGACACACTCTGTTTTCAAGTGCGCGCGTAGCTGTTTTTTTTTTTTTTTTTTTTCTTTGAAAATGAAGAGTGGCGCGAGTAAAAAAGTAACTCGTATGCAGCGTATCTTACCAACTGGCGTCAGCTCGTCCACTGTCACGTGATAAGGCGCGTCGACAAATTGGGGAGCGTGATCGTTTATGTCTTCCACGTACACTGTGACGGACAGGTGCGATGTCACCTGCGGAAATAAATGTTTCCATGTTAGCCACGGCAATTATTAACATTACCGAAATTTTCCAGTGTTTTCTTTTGTATCATGGACCTGATATAAAAATACATTGCTCGGGATAATTGGAGTATTGGTTGGTGTCCTGGGATCCATAAATCTCTCGAGGAACCGTGGATTGATCTGACAAGGGAAGATCTCCAACACGGGAGTTCAAAAAATTATGAAACTTTGGGGATATGTAGAGAATATATAGATATGTATTGTGGAGTTATTTTTGTTAGCCAAGAACTACCAAGAATTAAAGTACTGTAAGTTACCAAACGATAGTCCTAATTAAAGGAAGTAACTTTTGCGTGAAAACTTTTTTTCTATCTCTTACAATTCGCGAGTTATAACACAAAATCGGAAAATAGCCGGATTTTCAGGGGCCAATTTCATCCCTCTGGAGTAAATTTGGGTAGCAAAAAAAATCCGCAATACATATCTATATATTCTCCCCAAAGTTTCATAATTTTTTGAATTTCAGTTATTGTATAACTGGAATTTAGTATTTCACCAGATTTTTAAAGCGTTAAGAAACCCTAAATTACAAAAATTAATCGAATGTGGGTTTAAGAATATTCTTGCATACTTAATATAAGGCGTACAATACACTTTCTGCGTGTTTAATATCGCACAGCATTTACTGAATGTTTAAATTGTATAATACGAGGAGCTTCCTAGAGAAAATAGTTTCCTGAATAGAAGGAGAAAATCTGCAATTTTCAGCATCTTTTCAGACACTCCTTCCTGTTACTCGCTGCGAACGATATCACGCAACGTCCTCTTGAGTGTCTCGGGTCAGGATAGCAGGAAACTTTACATTCGGTCCATCATGCCAGAACTCGCAGCAAAGTGTACTGCCCACTCGGCAAACAAACAACTTCTATTTCGTTTGGCTTCCAAGATGTTTAGCAGGATACGTCGATAAACTTTCACCATTTGTATCAGCCATGCACTTATTTCACAACTGTGCATTGACATGGTGATTCCCACATATACTTGGGAACATACGTGCTTGTCGAAGAACAAAGTGAAGAATCGAAGTACGAAACAAAGGACACGTATAGCGACGAACTTGTTCCTTATTCCCTTTCCTGTTTTTGCCTCTGTTCTTCTGCAAAGTATGCCGATCAACTGTGTAGAAGAAGAGAGACTAAAATAGAAAGTGGAACAATACGTAGGGGATAGGTGCTATAAAGGGGACACGTCTTAAATGGGACAAATCGAATTTCCAAAATTCTAAACGCATTACACATGCAAGTTATTTTCCTGTTTATGGCAACACTAGTGCCTAGTCATTTGACGTAAACTTCGCTGCGGTCTCACTTGCAACAGAGTAGTAATCCACGGTTGATGTTTTTCGGCAGTAAAAGTGAAATTTTCTTTGGTTTTCTCTGTCGTTTTCTGAGATTAAGATATATACAAAGTGTTAAAGTGTTATATCATTAAAATAGCCTGTATTCAACTGAAACGAAAACGCTTAACAGGTAAGCTTAATTAATTGTTTTCTTTGTTTCGCGGTTATTTTATATTAAACACGCTTATAGTCATAAAAGGGACAGCATAACAAGTCTTAAATGGGACGACCGTTTCATGGCTGTCCCTCTCATACACATGTACTGCTGGACACTATATGTATTATACTTTCCTGTAAAGTTATTAGTGTATCATCTGATACATAGATGACATTGTTTTGAATTATGAATTATTAGTTGATGGCGTATTGTTTCAAATTTAAGAATTAATAAAGTGACTATTCAAAGCGACAAACTTTATCGTCAAAAAAATGTGTGGCAATAAATTAGCCCTCGTTATAAGTTATAAATTTGCAACAGTTGTATGTAAATTTGTGGTAAATGGGCCAATGAGTCATGCGGAATAAAAGGCACATTCAATTTTTTCTGTTCCATGTGCCATTAATAATAAAATATTGATGATTTATACTACAAAGAATTAATTTTTTCGTACATTTCGTTGTTTTGTATCATTAAGATTTAGAATTATAATTGTAATACTTAATAAGTTTATTTTTATTAACGTGTCCCTTTCATGACTTATACTGTCCCATTTAAAACCACCTAGTCGTAAAAGGGACATTTCCCACTTTTTTGAAAATCGAAGATTTTGTTATTTTCTATTACAATTGATGAGTTTGCAATATACTTTTATTGAAGGGAAATAAACACGCTTTCTTGTGATGTAGTTGTTTTTTAAGTACCTATAACGACATTGTCAGAAATGGACGCTAAACAAAAGTGTCCCTTTTATAGCACCTCTCCCCTAATAACAGAAATTAGAAATTTGTATTATCCTTTCTGGGCATCATATTTGGTTAGTCCTGTACAGTGAACCGATATTAATATTCTGCCCCCTTTCCCTCCTTAGATTCCTCCTCGTTCCTCCCCTCTTCTACAATCTCTTCAGTATTTAATATCCGCGACGAGACAGGACGCATAACAGTATTACTTCACATTTATCTGGCGAGATTGTATCAACGCACGAAAACATCCCGTCGGATCCGTCGCGACGGAAAAGATCCAGCACTGCGTAAGAACGGTACTCCGCGTCTACATTCTGCCCGCTTTATTGCATACTTGTGCGAAACAGCGTTGCCCTGGCGTGCATGCTTGTTTCGAGAAGTGGCGAGGCAATTGCATCGATGATGAACGAACCACCTGCGGCGATGCATTCGGTTCTACAGATTAGAGAGACGTAAAATATCAGCCTGCCTAATGGCAACTGCTTTTGAACGATGCAGTTAATACAATCTGGGGATGCACAACGAGTTTAAACAGTGCCTGTACGTCTGATTAGAATTTCGTCGAGGCTGTGCAAGTTTTTGCACGGGGCATATTAAGGTGGCCCTTATTTTCCAATATTCCATTTCTTTTGCTCTCACATACGGGACGTGTATTTTTCTGTTCTTGCCAGTAATAAGTTTAACGAGGCGAAACATTCCTTCAAGTTTCACTCATCGACGTGGTACTTCTTCAATTAATTCCAAATAGTTTATGGCACTAAAAAAAAATTATTTTCAAGAGTTTAGAAAAATTCTACAATTGTACCAAGTAGAATTAAACTCACTAGTTTCAGCTAATACTGGAAACAACTCCTGCATTATAAATATGGTAATTAAGTAACATCCTTTCTGCAGTGAAGATCAATATCATAGGTACTTATCCAACGGAACTGTTCCCATTCTAACGAAACGCGGTCGAATTAGAAAAACTTTTCAAAAATATCTTGCATACCAAAGCCATTTAAGAGAGCCTCGGCTCTCAGACCTCCCCGTCGAAATTAATTTCGAGTGTACATAAATCCAAGTAATAACAGACGCAATACACCGAAAGGCGGTCGGAAGGTTTCGTTTTCTAGGCGAGCTCGAAATCGACACGCCGTGCCACGCGGCACAAACACGTAAGGGTAATTATGTCCGCACGAAGCCAAGGAAAAATCGTAATCCGCAACGTAACGGTTCTATTGAACCACTGCATTCCTTCGAAATAATTGCATAAATGCTGATTAGCGCGTTGCAGAGGTGGAAAACCGGTAGCAGAGGCCCGGCTCGCTCTATCGAGACCGGTGCCTGCACGCTCCAGTTATCCTGGCGCGCGTGAAAAAGGAACCAGACACCTGATGGAAAAGTGGGATAACGTCTCGGGATATTGCTTGATCATTGGCGAAACGACACGAGCCACGAAACGCAGTCGGGTCCTTCCCAAAATTAAGCAATAGAAAAGAGGGAGAGAACGGGTATTCTCGTCGCCGCACTTAGGGGTGTTTTATCCCTTATAATACTGTGTTCATTTATGCCTTATATTAATTGGATCAGCCTAAGAACATCTTTGGAACTGACCGAAGTGCAAAAATAATTTTGGCCGCCCGCGATCGGCAAAATACTCTTAAGGGGACATTCTACTCTCTCGGTCTCAAAAAATTCGATTTTTTTCTGCTGAATTCGGAAGAATGCACCTTCTATAATACCCTCCTAAAATTTTGGGGCCAAATTCGGTGTATTTTAAATGTCATAGGTATTTGTAGCGTCAGAGGCCTGATTTTCAAAAGTTTAAGGGGACATTCTACTCTCTCGGCCTCAAAAAATTCGATTTTTTTCTGCTGAATTCGGAAGAATGCACCTTCTATAATACCCTCCTAAAATTTTGGGGCCAAATTCGGTGTATTTTCAATGTCATAGGTATTTGTAGCGTCAGAGGCCTGATTTTCAAAAGTTGAAGGGGACATTCTACTCTCTCGGCCTCAAAAAATTCGATTTTTTTCTGCTGAATTCGGAAGAATGCACCTTCTACAATATCCTCCTAAATTTTTGGAGCGAAATTCGATGTATTTTCAATGTTATAGGTATTTGTAGCGTCAGCTAGAAACAACATTTTCTTGGTTGGCGGTTGAGATAGAAAAAAAAACCCATGACCAATTAATCCAGAATTTTAATATGTTATTCCACACATTAGTGGCTATCCCGCTTAGCACAAATATCTTAAGAGTTTTAAATATTTTCTCACATTTTATATCTATTAAACAGAAAAGAAATGCCCTTTTCGGTACTTTCAACTTTGATCGACCGCCATTTTAATAATTTTGGTCCAAAATTGTTCTCTCGTGGTAAGCGCTATAACCATACTCCTGCGAATTAAAAATACGTTTGGTTTTTTTATTTCCGATGATCCAGTCGTCCGAAATTTCAACCGCCAGCAATTCTGATGCCGCCAACTTCACTGCAAAATATTTGTGTGAACAAATGAAATAAACAAACAACAAAGATTTTTCTTGTTTTTCAAGAGTGGTAAAATATACCCCCAGAAATTCGAAAACATTAAGTGTTTACTTCATTATAAAAACCATCACCGAAAAGTGGCCGATCTTTCGGCCGAGAGAGTAGAATGTCCCCTTAAATGCACCTTTTTAATATTTATCTCCAGCAATTTGATGGTTGCATTATGGTCTAATTACGCCCACGGAGAACACGGAAACGGGCGTCGGACGCGCGCCATGTTTAAAGAGCCGTGAAACCATAACGATGCCCGTTAATAATATTAACGGTGCCGCGAGTCGCAGGGCGTTTAGCAAAAATGAATGGCGACGCGACCGGTCCCGCGCGAATTATTATACTTTCTATGATTTACCAGAGAGTCGCCGCCGTCGGTGTAGTCGCAGACCACGCGGAACTTGAGCAGATTTCTAGGCGTCTCCGTGTCCACCAGATCCTCCAGAGACTGGGCCAGCACCAAGGATACGTGCGTCTTGTTCGTCTCTTTGTAGTTGAAGAACCGGGCGTCTTCGTCCTGTAACAGTTACGAGCCGATTACGCGACGGCATATGCTCGTTCAACGGTACAGAGGCTGCTCGGGGATAATTGTTTCGTTTGCTGGCCATCTATCCACGTCGTTCAACGGTACACGCGGCATTTCGAGGTAATTGTCTCGTTCGCGGCTAAGTAAGTTTTTCGGACCTTTCGCGTAACTCTTTGCGCGGCACTCTGCCCTTTCGAGCGTCGCTGGGGGTAATTCTGTAATTGCTGTAACGCCGGTTTGCTGCAAGGATGCTTGTAAAATCTAGATATCTTTGTTGGAATTCAACGATATTTATGTGCGGAAGGAAGATAGCAATTGGAGAGCGTTGGCCCTCACGACCCTTTTTGTCTTGCTTTAGGGGCAGAAGGGACTCCGGGAAGGATGCGGGGGCGACAGTTTTCTTTTAGTCTGCGTGGAACAAAGTTGTTTTTCCCACTGTATTCAATTTCACTTATTGTTGAGGGCACTCCGCGATCAAATCGCGCGAAAACATAGGTGACTTCTATGATTTTTTCTAGAACAAAGTATACAATGTATGGGACTAACACTTTTGGCACTTGATTCTGCTACAAACGTAGAGTATGAAACAATTTTTTTATTTCATTTAGGGAACCGTTTGAGTATATATTTTTTTTTTTGAGTTTCTTGGCTATTGTACATCTTCTTCAAGGAACTTGGAATTTTTTTTTATTTATCGAATTTGTCCCTGTCACCCTTTGAAACGTGAAGACAGTCGCCCTTCCAATCCACGATAATTTCGTTTCGATATTCTGACAAATAACAGCTCGAAGTTATTTCATTAATAATAATCCAGGTTCGATATTTTACTTTCAAATCCTCTCTAGAATTCTAACATCGTATTCCTTTACATTTTCACGAATTAATATAACCGGGATCCTATGCGCATTAATACACTTTCGTTCACTTTCGCCAATCACATATTCAGACCCACGAAATGTACTAATCATGCTGATTACCTAATAACGAGTAAAAGAAGTGGAACTACATCCTCCGAATAATTCGAGTTTCTGGTAGACAGTTATAACTTTGATGCTTTAACGACCCGCATATGTTTTTACTGTTGAGATTATCCAACCCTTCGTGGAAATATATTCTAACGTTTTACTTGCACGTCCATCTGGCAGATTTAGCGATTGCTCGGCGTGCATTAAACCGACGGGACTCTGGAATAAAAAAGATTAGTACTCACTTTATCCACTGGCATAATCGAGATGTGGTTTCTGGGATGTGCCTCCAAGGATAAGATTTCCGTACTCTTCGCCAGGTTCTCTGGTACTCGCACGAATTTCAGGTACTCCCCAATCGGATAGAACTGGCATCCTGCGACAAACGGAGGAATTAATTGGCGAGTTATTAAATTACTCTTACTGCTGCTGTACTACATATACATATTACAAACGCAGTCAGATTTATTCTACATATATTTAATTCTAATATCATACGTAGCATATGCACACGCACACATACACACATTCACGAATGCACGCACAAGAAAGAAAGAAAAAGATTAATGCAATTTATACATATGTATTCAGTTTAGCAACACCAATTCGGTTTCGCAGCGCGAAGTATTTTGAATAAAATATTTATTGATATTGAAATATTTATTTCTATAAAAATATATCTGCTTAATATTATTTAATACATTTTTTCTTTTTATAAATAGCCATTGTTATAATTGGCGCAATTTTGTATATTAATTTTGTAAAGCCAAAAATTAATATACGACAATGTTTTTAATTGGGATTCTTTTTGATGGGATAATTAAAATGTCCGTGATATGAGTAATGGAATGTATGAACACAGCATTTTAGCTGTGTCTATGTAGTTGTGTCATCTTAAGGGCAGTTGGAAAGCACCTTTATGTACTTGCAGCTCATTTTGATTTCACATCTTTTTTTATATTGTATATTTTCTTCTATTTTTGGGGGGGTTTATATTATTATCTTCTATTTTTTTTTATATATATTCTCTTCTATTTTTTTGTGATTTATATTATTATCTTTTATTTTTTGTGATTTATTTGTTTCATGTACTTGGCGTAATTTTTTTACTTTTAACTCTTACTGCTGCTGTATAAAACGAATCGCGAGTTGAACTACAAGTTCGCGAGGAATTATTGGCGAAGAAACAATGATGGGAGTGATCCTGATTTTCTTATGTAAAATGAAAGTGTAATTACAACTTGCAGCTACCTATGTAATTTCAGAATTAGAAATACATGGAAGCAGAAACGAGACTTTAATCAGGCATTCATTTATTCAAACATTTTTCAGCGTGCATTCGTCAGGCCTCCATTTCGTGACTCATGCCGAAACAGAGAGGGAGACTATTTATGCATTTATGCATACAGATAATGTAAAATAATTTTTATAGGTTTATTATACGATTGTGTGCAATTTAGAAGTGTCTTAGACGTGTTTGCAATGAATCGTCTGGAACGCAAGTAGTAGTGGTATATCACAAGCTTCAACGTCCTGTATTTTTTAAACAAATTCGAAGTCAGCGAAGTGATGACTTAAACACCGCCTAATTTCACGTGGACTATATTATATTTCGATTTTACCGAAATCCTTCACGTCCAACGCAAGATATGATTGTTTTGCCGCTGGCTGACCCAACAACGATTGTGTCCAATTTATCAAAAATTAAAGTTACAAGGAAATTTTGAGAATTTCACGCAAGTGTTTGCAATTGGCTTTTCGTCTCGGATATATTAAAGGTTTTACCTCTCAATGCTTCACAGTTCAACCCAATTTACGAGGAAATGCAAAATCAGAACGTGGTCATTCGTTCTCACGACTTGAGCTAGAATTCAGGGAAGTAATTAAATACTTTCCAGTAACCAGTCACAGTCAAACGTTCCCATTTCTTCCTTATCGGAAAAGCATTACATTCCCATTTATCATCGCTTATTCGTTACAGTTTTTCGCTAAACAAACCAGATTTACATGCCAGGAACGCTAAACAACCTGCCGCCTGCGTGCATGTGCAACGAAAACACGTTTCACATTTTCACGTTTTCCAATAAATGCGGGGTGCGCTCGTAAGTGAAAGGACTCTTGAGGAAATTTGCATATTCGTAGGTTCAATTTGGCTGTCGAATTCTGTCGCGATTAAAGCTCGTAGAACGGGAAACGGGTTCAACATATGGCGCGCCGAAATATGGTATCGTGAATTCAGAATTCAATTTCGAAAAATGCCAGTTGAACAGGTCTCTCGTTCACGTTAAGTAATTCAAATGCCTCCGGTCATCTACGATAACGCATATTACGCTTTCGAGTAGACCAATTACGACGTATTATTGCAAATTTATTCTCGCCTCACAGGATGTAACACCGAACACTATCTCTTAAATGAAATCATATCAATCTTCTGTTATTTCTAACTACTGTACAAAGTATTCGCTGACAAAATACTTTGAATAACAGGGGCAAATGTTAGACATCAGATTATTTTTACGGACATACGTTTTAAAAACTCAAACGCCGTCCATATTTTTCTGAATAAATCAGAGACCAATGCAGAGACTAGATGAGGATTGATTTTTCAAAAGGGCTTATTTCCAAACATTTTTTCTAAATACCTGTTAAAACAATGTCGCAAAATTTAGAACAATCTCGCTATCAGATGGAAGAATATAATGTACGTGTACTAAAAACAAATCTTTTTTAATAAACGAAGGTATCGTAGTTTTTTCGGTTATTAAAAATTATTTCTAGGTGGAAATATACCCTTTTGAAAAATCACTCCTCAATTCAGCAACCTGCATCAAGACAGCAAGCAAAAATCATGAAAATTTGTGTTGGTGGAACATAATGCTACAGGCCCTCGAACAATCCTCTCCATTTTCAACAAGAACCAGCAGGAATTAGGCGACAAAGTGTCAAAGGCAAGAAAATCATGCAGAAGAAAGACAATTATTAAAAGAAACGTTTTAATGGATTGTGCAAACAATTGATAGATGAACGGTGGTTGCCCAGAGCACTCGGACAGCTCCAGCTTCATTATCAGAGTTACGAAACTCGTTTCGTGCATATGCCCGGCTAAATGTTGCACCCTGCAATTAAGTAGCACGCGTTTCTCAAGCGCGCGCATGTTTCGCTCGAAATGTCGATAACTGTCGAGCTCCAGCGCAAACGAGTCTGCAGCATTTTTGCGACTGATACGCCGTAAAAAAAAACGGCGTGTGTCCGACTCGATAAAACTATTTTTTCCCCTTCTAATCTGTCCCGAGGATTGGAACGGTTCAGCGTGCCGTAACGCGTGGCGACGTAATCACGTTTTTCTCCCCGTTCAGGAAGCGTTCGAAAGGTCGACGGTTGCACGCCTCTAAACGCATCCGTCAGCTCACCTCGCGCGATCTTGCCGCCACGAACCCCGTCATTTAGCCTGGTAAAGTCGCAAAGTCTGTCGAGAAGTTCGAGCACCGCCAGCGGAGTCTTTAGTCTTTTGTATCAGCAATTGGCCACGCTCTTGTGCAAACATTCAACGAGAATGTAACTCTAGGAGCTCGAATCTAGGAGAGCAATGCCCAGAGTAGGGTTTGTTGGTTTCTAAAAACTTTGTAAAATTCGAAAACCGGTTTTAGATACTAGAATTAATATGTAATAATTAATCGATTATTTAAGTAAAAACGGAAACGTCCACGGAAAGGTCCACTCTTTGCCCAAGCACAAGCTTCTGTCGTCGAGGTAAAACCAGAAATAATTTAAGAAGAAAATCATATTCATTGAACCTTGTTTCCTTGACGGACCGAAGTGTTAAAATTTAAATTTTCTTGATAACGGTGCTTTGTGACAATCCCTGCTCTCCTCTGACCGCGAGTACACCAGGCTAAGTGCAAATGAATTTTAAGAGGACTAGGCAGCCAGAAACTCGATTTTTTTTGTTGCATTTTTCGAAAGTACCACCCTTCCCGATTAAAATGCCGTTTGGTTTATGTTAAAACTCGCAAAATTGAGGATTTTACAGCCGACTAGATTCCTCTTTCGAAACTTTAAGCGGGTTTTTCTCGGAATCATATTTCCTCTTCGTTTTGCAGTGATTTGGAAAAAACGGAGGTATCAGTCGATTTGAAAAAAATTCAGGATATATGAAACATGTCTAGTTACGACCTGGACCTACGCATAAGTCTGTAAAAACTCCTGGTTTGTCAAAAAAAAAATATAGAATGGCTCTTTTCCCTGGCGAAAAATGACGTTTCTTTAAAATTTGCCGTTTTGCAGCCACCATTTTTATAATTTTGATTTTTTTTCTTTTTCAATAGGTTCAGGGCAGAATAGGGGCCAGTGCAAAGTATAAATTTCAGTGGATATTTCACAATTAAATTTCTTACGGCCAGAATCACTGCAAAATTACAGCGGCTCCAAAAAAACGCCTACATGTCAGACGACTGTAGCGCTGTCATACATATATGTATATAATATTCTAATCATTTCTTTTTTACTGTTTATAGTATTAATAAACATTACCCAAACGTACTAGTCACAATTTCTGTTCATCTCCTTGTAATTAATTCGCAAAAAATACGTGATTTTCGAGCGATCTGACTGCCTAGTCCCCTTAATAGAAAACCAAAATCCCAGCTGACTTTCGCAACAATACACAAACTATGAGTGGCTATGGAAGCCAGCTTTTACTCGTGCCCCGTTCTCACTGCAAAGCGCGGGATTAATATTTGAAGTGGATCCGCTGAATCCACCTGGCAAGCTGACTAATTAGCTTCGCTCGGACTGGGCGGCCGGCGTAAAACACTGTTTCCGACTGCGAAAGGCAGAAAAGATCGAGAAACGATAGGAGAACCGTAGGCAACCCGGCAGCGAAGGAAGTTCGTGTCTCTCGGCGCGCATAGATGCTATCTCAATTTATTCAGGGCCGCGATCATCGTGTCGATCTGATCCAGGGATCGCGCAACGCGCCCGCGGTTCCTCGGGCCGATTCGATGAGCGCCGGGCGCGCCTGATTCGAACAGGTTTAACGTTGGCGCGATTCTCTCGTTGAAATCGGATCAAACAGGAAGTTCCTAACCCGCGAAACATGCGAGAGGCGCGTGCAACCATGATAAGGATGATCCCAGTCGAAGATGAAAGAAAGAAAAGGAAGGAAAATTCTGTAAAACTGGGGTAGGGTGAAAGCACTAGTAGTCGACCACTTAAAGCTAAACTCGAATGAAAAGTACTGAAAAAAAATAAACAATCAATGTTATAAAATATATAAAATGTATTGAAGTAATTCAAATGTATTCATCATAACATCAGTAAATAATTAATAATGACAGGAATAATGCGTAACTCAAATAAGTTCTTTTAAAAACTTTATCAAAATTTTAATAAGAAATAGAAATTTTTTTTTTTTTCCAATATAAATTAAATTTTTCGTTTTTAAGATAGGAAGCAGTAACAAATTTTAAGTTTTTAAAGTAGGTATTTGTATTCTATAAATAAATTATATAAACTTTGTAGAACATTAATCCATAAGAAACGAATATACAATTTTAATTATCTTAAATATGATTAAATCCTTTCTTTTTTTATAACTCTTTGTTTCAACTTTTTACATTTTTCTTGCTTCTTCTTTTTACATTCTTCTACTCTCTCCTTTTTTATTGCTATTGTCTTGGATTTTTCTTCTTGATTTTTCAATCTTTCCTCCTTTTTCTGACGCTTTGCTATTTCAATATTTTCTTTCACTTCGTGTTTTTTTTGAAAAAAAATCGCGCCATTCAGCAGATGAAACTGCACTTGGCAGTTTTTCTTTTGGAGATCTTTTTTTATTGCTTTAGATAGGAGCTGGATAGAATATATGTTTGCCAAAAGCTTTATTAAGATCCTCTTATATTATAGTTAATACGTGGTCGACTATTAGCATTCATTGTGAATGCAGTTAGCTTCAGAAGTCGACCGCTGTGGTCGACTATTGAAAATTGAAAGGGAATGATGATCCAGTTACCGACCTCCCATAAATAAATAAATTATCCCACTTTTTTAAATTTTTGAAGCGCATATAAAATTGTTGATGCTTTTTCAGTGGAATAGCATAATTTTCCAGTAAAAAATGTATAGAACTGAATTACATTTGTCATTTCTATTCAAAGCACACTTATGTTTCTTGGGTTAGAAAACAGCAATGGCGCATGTAGAATCAAAATTAGTTTACAAATCACTTTAAAAGCATTTATTTTTTTACCTATGAAGGGCGCTTTTTGTCGTATTGTAAAGTTAGAAATTCAAAATATAATATAAAATTGCCATTTAATTAATTCTTTATTTCAGTACTTATTTCTTTAAGCTAAATAATAAAAGTGGTCGACTACTAGAGGGTGGCCGACTACTAGTGCTCTCACCCTATTGTGCAGCTATTTTCTTTATTTTGGTTTTGCGTTTGCACCTTTATGTGCTTTTTCCTTCCACTTTATTTACGTATTACTTGTGTAATTCTCTCTCTAACCGGCGCTCCATTGCTCAGTGTATGTATTACTAGCTTTACTACTCGGCTGCGCTCGAAATTTAGATTCTGATTTCATAAAAGAATTTTTTTTCTGAAAATAGTCACATTCGTCTGGATTAGTCAGGCATAATGAGCTGCGGCAAACACACAAACATATAAACCTTCTGCTTTATATATTAAGCTTGTTTCTTCTATTTACCAAAGGAATTCCGTTTAAGTAAATAAATAAATAAATAAATAAATAAATAAATGCTTCAGGAGGTGAATGTAGAGAAGTGTTATGTGAACATCGAATTAAAAATATCATAATTATAATTAGGTTCCGCGAAGAGAATGGCACGGAAAGGTAATTTAAAGTGTGAACTAAATGACACTTTATATCACTCAGGAAGTGAATGTCTCACTGCTAGCGCACCTTCTTAATAGTTCCTTCACTTCTGTCGACATCTTAATTGACAAACTCGTTACAATATACCGCGGAGAGACCACCGAGCAAGGAAAGCATGGAAATGAAAATTCACTTTCGTTGCTCCCAGCTCGAATAGGTGGTCCATAGCTAATTGTTACCATTAGCCGCCCCGAAGCAAAGGTTCGCTGCGCCACCCGCTGCCATTGCTGCGCCATGTATTTCTAAACGTTTATAGGTGTTTCCAGAATATACGTATTACACAGTACTTTCACCTGATTGCATGCTGATTCGAAGCCCGCCATTAAAACTCGGACACGCATCGAAGTACGCGGTCGAACGGCGCTGCCGATCGATTCGGGAAACTTTTTTTTTTTTCGCGTCTGGTTTTTCCAGTTACGGCTATCGACCATGCGTACGTCACAACTCGTTGTTCGGACGCGGTAACGACGGCTTTTAATGCGCATGCACTGACCGCAACGCAATGTGGCGTTATTACGCCGTTCTTGCGGACTACGTACGGGGGCGAGACTGTTTGGAATAAAAAATCGAGCAGTCACAGCGAATTTCGTCACTGATCCGATACGTTGCTGGACAGGCCAGCGCGTTTTGGTTAATTACAGGTGTAACAGTGCGCATTACCAGGCTGAGATTTGTATGCTTTTTCGCGCGAAACCCTTTCACTGACACCTGCGTCGATAGGCTTCAACGAGAGGCTGGAATTACTAGGCACGCTACTAGTAATCACATTTTTATTTTCCGTTCAATGGCTTTCTGGTATCTTAAGGGGCTATGCTCAGTCAGCAGGCCGAATGATTTTTGGGATTTTTTCTCAAAAACTGTAAGGGCCTTTCGAAATATTAATTTGGGAGAAAATGGGGGACGTTTTAAAGTAAAGTTGATTTTTTTACTGAAAATCCGATGGTTATTTAGTCAATAAAAAAGAAATGCAACGAGGATAGGTACTTCGTTCAAAGACTAGAGAATTTAATATATTAAATATGTAAATCTTTATGAATTTTTAATTTCTGATGAACCAGCACCGAGCAGCAGTGATCACCGTAACATATCTTTTTTTAGAGGACCTCCGGGCGATTGATCACAACTTCCTTATTGACAAAGATTTTTAAATCAAAAAATTATGAGATACTTTCTAAAATACTCTATTTCAAATACGAAAATAGCTTTTGAAAAGAGGCTTACAGTTTTTGTGGAAAAGAATTCTCAAGAATCACTCTTTTTCGGCCTCATGACTGAGCATGACCCCTTAAATCAATTATTCATACAATACTGGAAATTAGGGTGGAACGAAATATAGGGGCAAAATATTTTTTTATTATTCAAGACTTCTAATAGTGGGCAAAAGTTGCCTTTTATAATGTTCTTTAAGCTGTGAAAGTTTGATCTTGATCAACAAATTTTTTGAGGTGCCGCAAGCCATTCAAAAGTCACACAATCAGTGAATATGAATTTTTGAATGGCTTGCGGCACCTCGAAAAATTCGTTGATCAAGATCAAACTTTCACAGCTTAAAGAACATTATAAAAGGCAACTTTTGCCCACTATTAGAAGTCATGAATAATAAAAAAATATTTTGCCCCTATATTTCGTTCCACCCTACTGGAAATATTTATTCCACCGCTCGAATGTTTAGCGTGTATTCACATCCACCTTGTTTAGTATTAGTAGATATTCGGAAGGTGCTTTGGCGGAATTATTGACTAGGCACACAGTGCCCAATATCTTCGTCAAAATAAGTTGCATACCAACTACTTTATCAATCATGTAGATAGAATATTTCCAGCACTGTACATTGTCGAAGTGGTACACTAGGATCGAAGATACAGTTTCACCTATGCATATTCTGTAATGTAGAAGTGGTACAATCGGTCTTTTATCCCGAGGATTCTTTCACAGTAGCTATCAAAAGCGTTGATATCAAAGGACTCTAAACGAGGCTTTGCAAAAGCTGAATTACGTTTGTTAGCGAGTACAATCGCCGCTAGATTCTTCCCATCGATCGTCCGGATGAAATAATCCGTGGGAAATTCCGGCTGTAGGAACTGTCAAATTACTTGGAAGGGCGCTTCCGAGGATCGTAAATAGACAGGAGAAGGACTTCGCCTGTTTTAAAGAAATCTCCTTGCAAATCTCGCCTTTCCTTCTCTCTATCCCGCTTTTCCTCTTACCTCCCCGTTATCACGCTTCCTACCCACTCACCCTTTCACTCTATCTGTTTTTGTCCTCGCCCGAGTCGACTCGAGGAGGAATTACTTTTCAGAGGCGACCTAAAGAAACGTGGCAGACGAATCTATAACGGAGCACGTTATACGTGGAGCGCGCGACAATGGAGCCGAGGCACACGACGTATTTGTACGCCCCAAGTCATACAGAATGTTTCAGATTTTGGGGTAGAAAGTCAAGTGTTTGTGGAAATTGCAAACGACGTGCTAATCGTTTTCAGATCTTCTGTCCGTGAATGTGGATGTAGTTTTAAGGTATACCGTGGGAACAGTGGAATAATAGAAATAGTAAGTCGACTCGCGAAGAATACTAAGGGAGATAAAAATGGTGATAATAATAATTATTATATTATATGATAATTTTTTGCCAAGATTAGGCAAATCAATTTTTTTTTTTTGCCAGCACCCCCTTGCGATTACATTGTGTCCCTATATTTTTTGGGTCCTTTTGTAATAGGAACTAAAATTAAGTGTTTCCTTTTGTTAATTAGAAAGGTATTATTTGAGCTTTAGCCCCTTGTGCACTTTTAATCTACTTCTAATTTTAAAACTTTTCATGTCAGTTGAGTTATGAGTGCGATATTTACGACGAGCAAAACAAAGAAAAAGTATATTTTTTTATGAAATATCAAAGTAATATTTGACGAAAATCAAGAATTTAACACAACTCCTAGTGTCGTAGAATTGAATTTTTTTAATACTTTTCAAGATTCTACCGAGGGTTTGAAATTGCACGTGGCGATGATGCGTCGAAGTATAAACTTTAAGCCCCGACTAAACCGAACTATCGAGCACCACAAGGAGACAGTTTTACCTAAGGCAGTTCGCTTGCAAAACCATCGTTGTCAAAACTTTTGGAATCTTTCCATAAACTCTAACTACCATTTGAATTCGTACTATACACTCGAGAGGAGTCGACTATATGGACCATTGTTCCGGGATTCCGAAACTTGGAACTTCTTGTTTGCCAGGCAACTGCTCTCCCAGCTATCAACACAACTTCCATTGAGCTATATACACCGCCCAAATGACTGCAATCCACACTTCAGCTAGCCTGACGAACGGGCATAAAATCCAAAAGGGAATATATTTCGAATAGCCACAGCTACCCACCCTATGATTTAATCCATGGCGGAAATAACTTTTTACCATTTTCTTTCCATCATCATGCCACAGGAAATGCCTAAACACTATTTGCAAAATTTAATTTACCACTTTCCTATTTTAGAAAGTCACAAACTCAACTGCCCAATTGAATTCTCTAAAAGAAACAATTCAGTACAAATAAATATAGATCCGCAAACAACTATATTTTTTAAAATAATCAGCCCTTTAAAGCGTAACCCAGAATCCCTTTTTTGCACAATCATGCATAAAAATAACAGATACTTTGAGAAATTTGGAAGAAAAAATTGGCGAAGAATCGCATCGTTCACTGGAACTGCCTTTGGGAGAAAGAATTACTGTCATCTAATAAATTTGTACCTCTCCATGGCCCTTTGCTCGGCACAGCCCTACCAATCCATCCAAACGTCGAAATGACTGTTACCTGCAGCAGCCACGGTTCTGAAACGCCCAGTATACATAATGGAACGATTACATAACGAAACGGCTCGGCCGCGCGCCACGGGCCGCGGCTGCCGCATGTGTTGTGTAGCATTTACACAAGTAAGCTCGTTCCCCAAAGCTCCGACGGAAGTGGGACAAGGTCGGCCAGCTTTTTGCACGTTTCCGCACTTGCCACGGTTCGACGGGGCTACGTCGCGGACACCAGCGCACCTCTGGACGCGGCCATTCATCACTGACCAGAAGTCTCAGACACCCCTTCGACGTGACAATTCGACGCGGACCAAATGACTGTGATTACAATCGCGTTTAATTCCCGTTTTCGATGGCTTGCCGCTTGGCACCGGGGCCCTTTCACGTTCGACACTTCTGTGGCTCAGGAATTGTGTCATGGATACATTCACTCCACACAGAGGCTTGGTTTAAAAAATATAGAGAAAGGTGGAGCGTACGTGAGAATGTTCAAAATATTACAAAAAGCCCTTGGGACTTTTTTACACGTGGTACAGCTATAATTCACTATTGGTATTTCGGAAGTATTGAGTTAGAAGAGACAAGGTTGGTTTAAAGAATATTTTGAAAAATGGACAAAGTGTGAACTGTGAATATGTTCGAATACTAATTGAAGAGTCCTTGTAGAGAACACTGTTAGTGTCAAAAATCAAATTCCGTATTATAGTATTACCATTGGCACGTAGGACATTTTCCAATATTTTTTTTTTAATTTTGCACTTACAGTGTTTTCTGCAAGGACTCTTCAATTGTGTCCCACAGAAGGTTCTTAGGAAGTTTTCACACAAGACACCTGCCGTGTTCTCGTTTTCATTAGCAACACCTGCTTCGAAGAGATAGAGAAGATAAAAGGGAGAGAGCAGAAGTGTCTCGTGTGAGAAGGCCCTTAAGGGGTTAGCTCCCCTCAGGAGGTAGAAAATGTATCGATTCTTTGGGAATTTATTTCAGAAAGTACATGCATATTTTTATGCAATGTTTTTTTATATTCAAATGAGAGACACTTTAACAGATTATTATATTATGTTTTGGTATAAAAATATTTATTTATTACAACTGGTTTCCCGGAAGCTGTTTTTAGAAACACGTTTTGCGGTGACCAACATTATTCGGAACTGGGCTATCTGAAATCAAAAAACGAAGAAGATTTAGTTAGTACAATAGTTTATCTAGTCTTTAATCGTTCCGTTTTATAAAATATTAATCTGGGACAAAATGGCAGATGTTTTTGATGAAAAATCAGTGTTTTTTTCTACGAAAATCGATCATTTAACTTAAAACATCTGCCATTTTGTCCCAGATTAATATTTTATAAAACGGAACGATTAAAGACTAGATAAACTATTGTACTAACTAAATCTTCTTCGTTTTTTGATTTCAGATAGTCCAGTTCCGAATAATGTTGGTCACCGCAAAACGTGTTTCTAAAAACAGCTTCCGGGAAACCAGTTGTAATTGTGCAATAAATAAATATTTTTATACCAAAACGTAATATAATAATCTGTTAAAGTGTCTCTCATTTGAATATAAAAACCATTGCATAAAAATATGCATGTACTTTCTGAAATAAATTCCCAAAGAATCGATACATTTTCTACCTCCTGAGGCGAGCTAACCCCTTAAAGCAGCATTGACCCTTATCGATCATTAGCTGGGGACCTTCGATTCGAGGTGGGCCACCAATGCGCCAAGAGCACATGGGAGTCCCTGGATGGTCACTTGGTCAGCCATCCAAGCAGTGGACCTTGAACTCGGCGGAAGCCTCGCTTCGGGGATGTAACGAAAACCAGCGCACAGTCGTGTTCGAAATCCTACCAAGAGATTTGGCAAAAGTATCTCCCAGGCAAAAAGGACGCTTCGGTGTAAACGTGTCGCGAACAACGGGCAGCTCTTGTTTCCCTAGAAGCGGATTAGAGTGCCCAAACTTTTCCGGCATCTTGATCATTAATACGTACAGGCGAGGCTGGGGAACTCGCGCGAAATAATTCGTCCTCTGTTCACTGAAAACTGGTCTTAAACTTACTTCACGCCCGTTCAAGTAGTTCCTCCCCGGTTTATGATAGTGCATTGTGGGCTGCATTCCAGCCCTTCCTGCCTTACTCCCTTCAAGAATGTCCTCGTTAATTCGAGGATGAAAAGGATCCTCGAAATTCCAGAGCGGCGGAGCTAAATACACTTTACACTGGCGATCAAAGATTCTCTATGGAGGGTGAATCGTATTACGTGGCTTGATAATTAAGTTTTGGATCTGAGACTATCGCGCGCGAATAAAATCGGGTAGAAGAATGGTTTAACGTGTATTGCGAAGAATATTATGTGAAAAAAATTTAAAATTCTGTGAAAAGAATTTGACGAGCCAGAGTTTAGTTTTAGAACAGAGGAAGATGGTTGTTCTTGGATGAGGATAGTGTGAAAAATGAAAAAAGAGATGAGAAATTTCAGAAGAAAAACGTTCAGGTCTACTTTGATAGAATACACTGTGAAGCAAATTATGAATCTTTATAAGCATTTTGTTAATTTCGATATTATCGATTGAAAAGCATTTTCGAAATAATGCACGTATTAAACGATACGAGAAGGTAGGAGAAAGTACGATCGATTTGTGTGCCCAGGAGTGTATGTAGAAAGCAAAATACGAGACAAGGGAAGAGGGATCGTCTGTGGTCAGACACGCTTCCCAGAACCATGTGACTGCAACTACATCTCCCTTAAGCTTTTAGTCGAGTCTTATTTTAAAAACAGTTTCAAATAAAACTTACCCGAATTGACAAGTACTTTAGATATATATATTTTATTGCAACTGCATCTCAGACTGTTAATTTATACTCGTGTTCACGCTTTCAAGAGATGCAGAAAGTTTTTTTTGTCCAACATAAATCACAGGAAAGATTCTCTTCGTACCATGAAGTTTAATAAGAAAACTATTTTCTTCCTGCGTAATCTGTGCCCACGAAAATAAACAGAGCAACGCAGAAGACAGCGGGAATGAAACAGAAATTATCGCAAATTGCTTTTATAATCAAATCTCTCGGAACCTTGATACATTCAATAACCCAGAAATTGAGAATTTAATAACAAATTTCTCAAAGGTCTCCTAAGAAATGAACTTGAAGGTAGCTGATTAAAATCAAGAATATTAAATAGAATCCAATAACGTTCATTTCCTTCACCCGCGATTTGTCACGATCTTAACATTGCATTAGCATTTCCGTCTGTTTTGGAAATTCTTGTGAACCTTACTTAACAGAAAGATCAGCACAGGCGAGCGCGTCCAATCTAATGAGACGAGGAATTAATTAATTCGTTTGTGCTCGAACGAGCGGGGGGAAGATTCATTAACGGCAAACAAATTGCAGTTTGAATACGAGCGAGGCCTCGATCTCACGATCTGAAATGGTAACGATGGGAATCAACGGTCCATCTTTGCGAGGCACAACGTTTCTGAAAGTGTCGCGGGCACGCGATAGTAGGTCAGGAATAGATTTATCTAACGAGCAAGTGTATTTACCTTGAGCCGCCGGCAGGGGTGGGAAGGAGATGCAACGCGGGACCTGCATTATTTTCATTATTTTTTCCCCTCTCATTATGCGTGGCGTAAAGCTCGAGGAGTTACTTTTTCATCGGTAAACAGCAACGGCTGGCGAGTTGCGAGGCTCTCCTTCCACTTTAATAATTCGCGGTCGGGGAATGTTTGCGATGCACGAAAAGTTACAGGGAGCTGGACTTCCTCCGTTTTATTTCCCAAGCATTTCTGAGCCGCGAGTATGGAGTTCGGCGCGTATAAAATCCAGTTACACCGCTTTCCCTAGTAATCGCGATATTTAATGAAACTGTTTTCAGAAGGCCATTCTAACGGGTGGAAATTTTCGTAGAGACGCATTCAAATATGTCTCTATCTTCATTGAAAAATTTTTATCCATAAAAGTGTTTTTGTCACTTAGCAATAAATTCCCAAATATGCGATATTTCTTGACCTGGCCAACGTGGTCTAACCCGTTAAGGCACGAATCCAGCGCGCATGAATCCGAAGATCGTGGGTTCGAGTCCCATCGCCCAAAGTTTCTTTTTCTCCCACAATATCCCATATCAACGCTAGCAATACATGTACCTACATCCCTTTGTGTTGCCAACTCAACAATTATATTTCCTCCTCTACAGAAGGTTCATGACGAATAAACTCGTCCAAGTCACCAAGAAAAAATATTATCCCACATCGAATTCACTCACTCACCCTAGCCTCTTAACAGAGTGGATGCACAAAACAGAAATCCCACCCCCATCATCAACAATCTAAAGAAAAAGAAACACCCCATAAGAAACCACGACTTCGACCTACAGGATCTCACCTGCTCTGAAAAGATTGAATCACCCACTCCTAGTGGTAAGCAGAGTTGGGCATTATCTAGATAAAAAATTATTTAAATAACGATCGAATAAATGATACTTTATCTTTATTCGCTATTCGAGGCTCGAATAATCGAAGTTATCTTTATTCGAAGAGTAACGAATAAATAATTTTATTGGATGAGAATTTATTTGACGAATAAAGATAACTTTTTTATTCGATGGGAATTTATCCGACGAATGAAGATAATTTTTTTATTCGATGAAAATTTATTCGACGAATAACGATAGTTTTTTATTCGAAGGTTTTATTCGAATAAATGCGTCGAATAAATTTTTCATCCGTAGCATTTATCTTTTCGAAGCCTTCGAAAGTCCTTTGTGTTCGGCGCTCGCCGCTCGGCCGGGCTCGACCCTCGGCGGCTCGAATAAACACGCTCGACGCTGACGAAAGTTATTCGTGGCTTTATTCGAAGGCTTCGAAAAGATAAATGCTACGGATAAAAAATTTATTCGACGCATTTATTCGAATAAAACCTTCGAATAAAAAATTATCGTTAATCGTCGAATAAATTTTCATCGAATAAAAAAATTATCTTCATTCGTCGAATAAATTCGCATCCAATAAAAAAGTTATCTTCATTCGCCGAATAAATTCTCATCGAATAAAATGATTTATTCGGTGCTCTTCGAACAAAGATAACTTCGATTATTCGAGCCTCGAGTAACGAATAAAAATTATTTATCTTTCGTTCGTTATTTGAGATTTTTATTTAGAGAAACTTTTGCCCAACTCTGGTGGTAAGCGTCCGTAACGAAACATCTGCAGTACACATACCTGTCACATAATCCAGGCGAGTACCGAGCACCAGGAATGCCGCTACGGCTAAGCAACGCAGCAATTGCGGAACCAAAGGCATCGTTCTTCCTGGTGGCGTCATCTTCGGTCCTCTTCTTCTTCCTCCGCGTTCACGGGCTACCCTCGCACATGTCTGAAATTATTCACGGTGAATCGTCGACTGTGAAATGCTGGGTGCGTTGCACCGTGACGCTGCATCTACCGCGGGCCGCGCTAGATGCAGCGTGCAGACGATGCAGACGAGGAGAACGACGAAACCGCGCTTTCGTTCGTGCTAGCGGAGAACCAGGCGGTCCCTGGCGCGATCGGGTTCGCCGATCGGATAGCAAGGAGGCCTCTACTCTGTTTACGGCGCGGGGCAGACTTTAGTGGGTTAGGAAACGATGCAACCCACGTTCGAGGCGTAACACGACGCTTGCATCGAGAGGGAAGCGGCTAAGACTGTGCTCGCCGTGCAATTAAGTTCAAGTTAAAGAGAAAGCACCAGGGGGGGCCAGCCGACGCTCGTGATGCACTCGCGTGGGCCAGATCGTGTAATGGTTCCCGCGGTGAAATTGTATAAATTATAGCGGGAAATCCACGCGAGGCGGTAAATATCGACGGAATGCGTGAAACTGAAATTGTTCCGACGATCGCGAGGTGAGCTTAGTGGGAAGATTTTGTGGTGATACGCGTGGAAAGTAAAGGTTACTTAACGGTTATAGAGAATCTTGGGAATTGTGGGGTTAATGGAACGCGACGTTCTGTTATTTAATGTGGCAATCGTGAAATTGGATTGGAATGTATTTTATTGATTACCGAGGGCTGCAAGTTGTACAAGGTCACATCGAAGTGGTGGTATTAATTTGATATAAAGTTATGGGAAGAGTGAAATAAAATTTTTGATAACTTCGGGTGGGGGTGTACCTTGATAAAAATTGCAAGGGTGCAGGAGTGAATGTGGTATAATTCTGGGTGAAATTAATACTTCTATAAAAATGGATAAAAATTGTAGAATAACTAGCAATAATTGTTAACCCTTCGTGGTCACACATTATAATCACAAATTGGTCACGTGGAGTTCACTGCTCCCCAGCGTCATGTTTGAGTTACCATTTTCGTATTTTTGAATCTTTTAACTTTTGAGTGATAATTGCACATTCGAAGAAATAGCATTGAAAAAATACTTGTGAAAAACGATTTTTTGTTAATCTTCGCCGAATTTTTAAATTTTAATATTAAGATCTAAAAATTTACAGAAATATTGACAAAGGAAAAAAATTGCCTGCGGTTGCAACCACGAAGGGTTGAAATTTACGAGGACTCGACTGATTTTCAAAATGGATTTTTGTCCAAATAACGACGAATGTGATTTAGGTGGTAATCGAAGAATCGGTAATTACTTCAATGTCAACCTAATGAAAACTTATTTCGATCGATCAGCGGACTGCCCCGTTCGTGACAAAGCTGCGCCGTTCTTTGCGTAGGAGGAATGTTAGGAACTCGACGACAAATTACCACGAAAATCTGTGTCGAAGTTTTTGCACGCCACGATTTCACTTTCGACGGTGCTAGCGACCGTAACTCGAACAAATTGGCGTTACGCGAGTCGCGGCTGTCAATCAGTCCGACATACTAGAGAACCTCATGATACATCGAGGACGTCTACGAATCCCGTCACAACGGAAAAGAAATCTGATTTCTTTTTTTATGATCCTCAGTTCGGATGTCTCCAGCCAGATTAACTGCTTTCTGTCAAGTGACACTCGAGGAGAGTGGCTCTTTTAATCGATAGCTTGCCTGCAGTCAAAGGCGAGTGCTACCCGCGAAAGATCTAAATATGCCTCCACACCATGAATTTTGAATGTATAACCTAACAGTCCTTCTTCCAACGCGAGTGCGCGAAATGTGAATACCAATTTTGGAGAATACGGTACATAAACTTTTGCAATAAATTTACTCCTTTATCACCGCTAACTCTGCTTGCTAATGGTAATATTCTGTTCCTACTAATTACTTTTTTCGCTGCATTTTCCTTATTAATGCTAAGGGGTTATTTTGCAGCTAGGACTCCTGATATTTAAATAACCTGCACCTACACGGGTATTAAAATGCATGTGTATCTATTAACATCCCAATGAATAATCCCACAAGCGTGTATTTACCGAGACCATGAATGAACTTCGTACTACGTCAACTCACGAATAAATTAATATGCAAAACAGAAGGAATGCCAATCCTCACCTGTTTAACTCGATGCATTCACCCGTGTCTGACTTTCCACAGAAAGATATCGTACCCCTGTCCAATAAAGGGGTCACGGTCGCTAATGGGGACACTCGCCTTAGAGAATCGCGCCTCGATAAAATATCAGCCATGCCACTCCGTAATAGCATCCACCTCGCGAAACCTCGTACCCGTGATAACCCACTCGACCTTTCGCACCGCGCAAATCCCGCGGGCAGATGCATCACGCCTGTCCTCAAAAATGCGTGCCGGACCCAGGCGGGCTTGATGAATCATAGATCCAGAAGTCGAGGAACAGCGAAAGGGGCCGCAAAGGGGGCACAGAGAGAGAGAGAGGAGAGGGAACGGGCACAAGTGAAATACCGAACCTACTTTAAAGTAGCCATGGAATGAAAGCCGTATAAATTTCAGCGCTCCAAGTGCAAGGACAGCGGCAGCGCACTTTCTACGGGGATGACACGATCCGATTACCGGGCGGGCTAGGAAAACAGAGGCTGCTCAGCAACTGGATACGTTGCTTTAACCCTTGGACGGGGGGTAAATTTATAGTCTACTGTACAGAACCCCCTTCGCCCTGTAATTTCCTTCGTGCGCATCTCGGGACCAGATTCTTTTCAGATATATCTTCTTAGAATCTGAGATTCTTGTTTTCTTGAAAAGTGGATACTAAGTAGAAAGTGCTATAAATCAGGGATCGAAAAAGTTCTGAAACTTTTCAATAGGTTCCATTTAAAACGAATGCCGCGGAACTTTTTTAAAAATGTTCTCACATTATAAGTTCTCAGAAGAACCGATAAAATAAAAGTTCTTGAAAATAAAAGCTCTAGTTGGAATGGAACTTATAAAATATAAGAATAAAAATTTCTGTATAACAGGAACAGATATTTTGTTCACCGATATTAAAAAAGTTCTCAATCGTTGTAACAAACACTAAACACTATTCAATGGATAGTACTACAAGAATATTAAATAATTCATACAGTTAAATTGATATTTTGAATTTGTTATTTATATGTAATACTTACCTACGTAGATGTTTTAGAATCGTTATAATAAAAGTTCCATGAAACCAAGTGTCTTGATGTAGACACAAAAATGTCGTCGTGTATTCGTACCTTTAGATTCAAAAGAATTCCGAGTAATTGTGGAACCAATTATTAGAGAGTCCGCTCAAAATCTGTATACAATTATTCTGATTGTGAATGATTTTCAGATGACGAGATTTCCAAGTACTCCTGATTATTTATTTGTACACTTTTAGGCATCTCGTTTCAAATATGGGATTTATTAAATCTATTATTGACGTTCCAATACGATGGAATTCTACAACTGCAATATTTTTAGATCCACGGATTTCAAAGTGTTTAAATACGATAATGTATTATGACTATAATACTATCACGCTGAACTGCAAAACATAAATAGTATAATAATACGTAGATGTATACCTATTCATATATTCTATTACTGAAATATAAATATTGTATATTATATTAGAGATTTTCTATGTATTTCGGTTCATTTAAGTTAAAAAAAATATTATTTAGGTATTATTCTTGACAACTTCTCATTTCCGTTCAATACATCTTATGAAACCATTAATTACTTATGTTATGATTTTCATACCCTTTATTAAATAAAACACATGAAGAATATTATAACATATTGTTAAATAAAACTTGTACCTAATAGTTGAGTACTTTTCTTTATCATTTGAAAACTTTTTTAATAAATGTTCTAATGTAACTTGTTTCCATGGAACTTTTATTATATAGGTTCTAAAATATCTGTTCCATGAGAATACTTTTTAAAGAAGTTCCTGAAGGTAGCATTTGTTTCATTAAAAATTCCACAGAAACAGATATTTTCCGAATCGAAACAAATAAGTTCTAACAGAATTTTTAAAAAACGAGGGTCCGAGAACTTTTTCGATCCCTGCAGTATAAATAGCTTGAAGGACCCTACGTCCGTCGGGCGAGAGTTAATATGCCAAAGAGATCGATTTTTTTTAAAATATATTTTCAGTGTTTGATATGATAAGAATGTTTCGCTAAAATTCGGGACAGTTGAATCAGTTACTTTTGGGGCTGTTAGACCGGCACTTCCCTGGTACCGATTAACTCGTGGCCCTTTTTCAGACGGGGACAACGGAGCGCCGTGCTTCGAGGACCCTTCGAGGATACTAATTAACGGGGTCGCGCACCGCCAGCACCCCTGCGTCGATCGACTCTTTCCCCCTTAAGCCGGGATCGAACGGCAAAAACGACAAGGCCCCGGGACGCGGCAACTATTAATCTTGATCGCGTGCAAGCATCGAGACGCAGAAACTTCGAGCCGCGTCGCGGCTATGCAAATGGGCGAAACTGGACGAAACTGTGACTTTGGAAGCGTTCGATAGTTCGATGGTTAGCTTGCGAGTGGGGCTTGCTGAATCTTTCGGTGGAGGGAGCTTGCTGGTTATACGGAATAGGGCTAACAAGGTGCCCGTAAACGGTGTAACTTCCGTTCTGGCTGGCGTGGAGAACAGGAGGCTGAACTTTCGCTCAATTACGTGCCCTGTGTCGCGCGAGTGCACGGTATCAGTCTTCGTGGCGCGAGAATGCAGTTTGATAGATCGTTTTATTGAGGAGAATAGTGACGTGTTGAAATGCAGATGGAGGGAATGTGTACTTTTCGATTTTGCTCGAGCCTGAAGCGTTCAGTGGTATGAGATATAAATATAACTGGTATTAATGTGTTTAATCGCTGGTGCGGAAATTTAGGGCTTGGAAGAGTTAGATTAATGCAATGGGCCACTGGTTCGTCTGACTGGGTTCGAAATCAAATCAAGCCTATTGCTAGTCCTACCTAGTTTCTTTTCATTTTAGTCTATTAAATTATTGATAGTAACTAGCCTTCTTCAACGTTAGGGAAACTAGCAGTCTTTAAAAAATAGAAATTAGTAATAAATCAGAAATCGTGGCGTACCTTATTGTTAGTGACAAAGCACGCGCAGTTTACGTGTAACTGGCAATTAAAAGTGAAATACTGTGGTATTCTCAATAGGCCAGTTATTATCTTAAACGAGGTGAAACTAGGAGTTTAACATCGCTGTCGAGGAATAATAGAAATGCCTGGGATGTTTCAACGTGTACGAGATTGTATGAAGAAACGTGCTTAAGCTTGAATGCTGAATAAACACGAGATATATTGTGACAGCGCGGCCCTCTTAATTAAAAAAGGAACCTTATTTCTTAATGACTGCTCAAGAAAACTCGGAGCACAACTAAAGATGAAAAGGAACGCTTGACCATCTTAGAAATTCTTTCTCTTCGTGACTTGAGAAGCAATAAAATGTTCAAACTGTATAAATTAATTTGCACGATTTTATTGCAAACCACGATGTTTTTTCTTATTCTTGGGGCGAGGGGCGCTACATCCAGCAGTAATCTATGTCCGTAAAATACGTGGCAGGTATTGACAGCATAAGTACGTAAGCGTTCGTCAAAAATATGTGCACCATGTGAGAAATGTAACTGTAATGATTCGACGAACGTAAGAAATGTGCTTGACTGTTGAACGGTTATACTTTGTTGTAGGTTACTATCGCCACAAAAATGGCAATGACAGGATGAGAAGGTAGACGTGTCCGTAGCTTGTTTGCTTAAATCCCGGTACATCAATTTGTACCTTTTCTACAACTACTTGCAATCTTGTAGAAAATATGTTCCACTTGATTAACTCAAATATGCCTATGACTTTCGCACGTTTCATAATAGTACTCCTCGAAAAAGTTACAAAACGGTTACAATAACAACTCGAAAAGGAGAAATACAAAACCACGCAACAAATTCTTTTATGCGCATTTTAAACGCTGTGAAAACTGACTTTCCTTATTTCACAATACTATTCGCCCGATTTATTTTTTACACGCACTAGAAGTAATACAGACGAATTCCTGAGCAATTGCTCAAATGAAGTTCTCCGGCAATGAATCACGCGAAGGTGATTAGTTGCGACCACGTATAAAGTTAATGAGAAGAAACAACGGGTTTAGTTTTTTCCATATTTCTCAGTTCATATCGACTTTTTGTAACAAAAAGCTAGTCTGACTTCAGCAAAAGTAACCTGCTCTAATAATAACTGAAATTCACTACCATCTTCCCTCATAAATCCACAATTACCCTCTTCATAGCAGTTACAATCACCAACTACCACATTTCCGAGCAAATCGTTCTGAACCATTTCAAAATCTACACTCACCCTTCCCAATTACCCTTGTCCAACTCGTCCTCATAACAGTTTCAGTCCGCAACTACCACATCACCTATTAAATCCTTCCAAATCATCCCCAACCTCACCTTAACAACCCCCAACTACCATAACACCACAGCTCAAAAATATTCCCAAATTCTTCGCCACGTCATTCTGCACTCTCCTCGGACATCCCTCGCCACCTAACTCGACTCGTCCTTCAGAAGATCGCTAGTCTACTGACCTTCGCTCAGCCTATGCTCCCGGCCGGAGGAACCAGAGACGGTGCACCACAGTCAGAGTACATAGAACCACACCAAGTGCAAGGACACCTCGCGGCACTCGTCATCCGAATGACCCGTGCGGATCCTCCGGGCAGTGTCTAATAAGAACCGCGCGGATTCGCGTTCCTCCAGGCCCTCGCGGCTAAATCCGCCCTCCCTTCTTGGCTCGCGCGTTCGGCTGGCCCACCAACGAGGCGAAACTTTCGCCTAGTTTCGCGTTTCACGTTTCACTGGTGACTGGCATTGGCCGCGGGCCGGGCGACGGCCGTGCGCGTCCACCACTTTCGGTCCACCAGCTGCCCCACGCACGGGGCCCGCGCCGGGACTTTCGACGTCGCTCGGTTCAGCAAAGACGGCGACCAACGCCGATACACCTCGCTCGCGCTACCGAGCACGTTCGTCGCGATCCGCGTGCCCCGGCGAAGGAACAGGCAAATGGTTCGCGAGCGTACAGGTCGTTCGTATAACCGACGCTTCACCCCCCTTTCGCGGCAACGTAGGACGTTCGTCCTTTCGCTTTCAGCGGCCACTGACCACCGCGTCGCCGGTGCACGGTGACTTGGTGCGGCTTGGTATTAAACGGCGTGGACCACTGTGACGGATTGCTGGTTCGAGAGTTTTAGGTGAGCTGTAAAGCGATTCGATAATGGTAAATGGTAGGATCGGTTCTAGGATCGGGTTTGGAGACCTGTCACCTGGTGTCACGTCGAAGGGGACGTTTAGGCAATTCAATTCCTTGGCTGGTGCCAAGTGCGATCAGAATTGGGCGTTATTCGGAAAAAGTAGTGATGGGTTAGAACGTATCGCGAGTATTTTTGTTTGAATGTCAGGCTAGTTGGTTCTAAGGAAGTGAAATTTAGGTAGTGGATATTGATCTGATGAATAGGAACCGCGCCAGGCAATAATTCGTTATGTTGTTTCTGTTCGACGCCCATTTAAATCATTCTACGCGAGCCGAGGGATTGAGGAATCAAGGAAAATAAAGAGTACTTGTTGGAGTGCCTAGAAAAAACCTGATTGCATATACAGTTGACGAGACCGGGTGCTCTCCAGCAGAGAGGCAGAGAAGTCGAGGAACCGTGGATATCGAGAACTTCCGGAATGGTACGACCCAATCGCCTTCACTGTTTAAATGTCAGCGACGCGTGCACTCGCAGACGCAGATTCACGCACGGTATGCCGTTAACAGCGAGCGTTCTAATACATTATGGAGGCCTGAAACGCACATTTTCACTCACCCCGATAATGGCGCACGCACCAAAGCTGCGAACTCCTTTTACTTTTGCCACTTCAAACACACTTATTGTCCGCTCCCATAAAACCTTCTCACTTTCGACCGTAGTAAAAGGAACTGTATAATTTCACACGGCAAAAGCACACTCATACGCGGTACAAATGGTGTCTAATATTTATTTCCGTCGCTGTTGAAATAAATCCTAGGTATATTAAAACGTGGAAGAATCCATTCTATTACCACGTCGGTGAAAACGAATTTTGATTCATTGCCACACCATGGAGATTTTGAATTTGACGTAGCAGTAAGTAGTGGCGGCTTTATTGCAAAATGTGTACTTGCGTCCGCTGTCGAAATAATTAAATTATGAGAGGGAGTGCACTGATAACCGTTGCGAAAATTGGAGAACACGAATCAAATCACACAGGTAGTTAAGGATAGTGGGAGAACGTGCCTGCAGTGGGGACTCAGTCCCAAAGGTTCAGTCACGTGTATGGAAGATTTATGACTCAACGTAAGGTGAGAAAGTGCCAAATGGTTCGCTCTACTAGTAAATACACCTAAGTATTTCTTGTTTTTCAACACGTTCCTTATTTGGCTCCCTTCTTAAAAATTCGTGTTCATTAGCGTTTTATCTGGATCGTGTCAACTGTGGCGATTAATGATAATGACTAGAAGAAGAAATATGCAAAACCTGCTCGCAATAAACGCTAAAAATTGTAGAAAAGTGAAGTATTCATAGAGAAAAGGAACTGAAATGTAGTATAGTGACCGATTTCTTTCACAAAATTTTTATAACACAATTTGAACTATCATTCAATGTAGGTATTTAGACAAGTACGGAAGTAATAACAACGCGAAGTGCAGGGAGCTGCTAGCTGCATCTACAATACATTTACTGTTCACTTTCATATCCGAAAGTGATGTTCCTTAAGTGCAGCTGCAATGATGTCTGGCTCGTTTTACTTCCTTTTAAAAGATAGTCCGAGTAACGAACGAAAACTTTATTGCCCTCGATTATGTCTAAGTACGATAGCGATCAGGCTATTTCGTATGAAATATCCAACCTCTCCTATTCTTTCCCAGCAGTGCAATTATAATAATTTCACTATCTCCTGGACAATCTAAAAGTAGAACTAAACAAAACTCTAAATCAGATGACTTCCAAACGCATATGCATTAAATTAATGTACATAAATTATATGAAATCAGGATGCAGGCTAAATAGACTGCATTATACACCGAATAGGATATCCGGAAGAAGAATTGAAGGGTCGAATGCAATAAAGGGACTAGCGCTCGAAAATTTCAAAATAATTGTCCAAATGCTAAAAAAGATTGGAAAATTAAATGCTGCTAAACTGTGTTTTAAAAAATATAGTGTTGTAAAGCTCGCCATGACACACATTTTTTCTATTTACAATTTGTTTATTCAATCATTACTATTCGGGCTAAAAATTATAAACAAAACATTTTTCATCGTTCAAAGTCAATATTTCTGTAAACATTAATAAAAATTACTTTAACTTTAGATTTTTCGACGAATAATGTTAATTTTAACTAAGTTAACCCAGATCAACTTTATTCGACACATGACGAATAATTTTTTTAATTTTCATTCACTATTCGAAATTTTATTTAAATAAAAATTTTGCCCATCTCTGTCACAGAGTTACCCCACCCGTATGTTCCCCTCAGACTCGTTACTTTCTTGCTGCACTTTCCGAGCCCGATGCAACGATTGTAAAAAACGCACGATTACGGTATCGGTGTCCAATAAACATCCTATCGCGACCAGTATCAAATTGGAGGCATTCGACGGTAGACAATACTCGCGATTTCGATCTAAGCGTTACCTGTAGGCAAGAACCTTCCAAGGTAATCGCGACGTGATTGAATTAACCGGGGAAAAGTGAACGTACCGCGGGCAGAATCATGCAAATAAGCCGAGAACTGTAACGCTCGATTGTTTTTGCGGCTGGCCGGTACCGAAACAGCGGTGCTGGGAACGCGGGTCGCTCAGAAAAACCGAACGGCAGTCAACAAAGAGAAAATCTTTCTGTTTCCACATGTAGCGGCAAAAAGCGATTTATTGGCCTCTAATAAGAGCGTTCCGCGAAGTCGGAGAAAAAGGGCGTTCTCCCTCGATTAGATTGGCGTCGAGCGTTAATTAGAATCGAGCAAGAACCCGCGACGTAACTTTATTAAAATCTTGGACCGCCGTCAAGATTCTATCGCGAGGCGAGACGCGATTCAAGTTTCACCGCACCGTCGCGGAATTTATTCAAAAGTGAAACGAGCTTTTCGCGATCGATGGAAAGCAGTGTCACCATTGACATTTGCGGGGTGGTGGGCGATCGGTGCCAAGAGAGAACACATGTTTCGGGATATTCTTCTGTTTCTAAGCATCGCCTTAAGTTATTCGTGAAATATGGAACGCGCGCAGGAAGGTCGGGGACTGGAGATTTTTAAATGTACTACAGTTAAGTACTATTATAGCCTGACCTCCAGAAGGTTCCAGCGGGGTGTGTCAAAAAGTTTCTAAACGAAACTCGCTGATTGAAAAACCTTCCAGGAACTTTCTCTGGTTGTACATCAAAAGGTGAAAGAAATTGTTCTAACGTTGAATGCAGGAGTGAGAGTAGAAAATCCCTGGCCTATGCACCTGAAATGTAAACTAGAGAGGTTCTAAATTGTTAAATCCACAACCTGATAGGAATATCTTCTCGCATCGCAGATATTTATTTATTTAATTGTGATATTCGAATAATAGAAATAATAGATAAAAGATTTAAAAATAATCATCGGAGCGATTATCTATAAATATATAGATAGTCTAAACGTGCCACTGCGAAGTCTGTTTGACACTCTCTCGAAATTTTGAAGAAACGGTTTTGTTATTCTCTTTCCCTCACTTTACTTGTTTCCTCTCTTCTGCCTTTATTGAGCTGTCAAGGTCAGACCAGCTTTTGGTAGCATCTTTAATTTACATTTTTGTAACCTCTATGACATGTACATTCGATCTATATAAAACAATCTGTGCGATTCCATCAGCGGTTGAATAGTGTTCCTTGTAAGTAGTTACAGTAAACCATAATTGGCACGCAGGAAGGGAGCAAGGAGATGAGGCTCGCGCATGGTCAGACGTACATTACAGACAAAGCCACATGCATCTTTATATCACTTAGTATTTTCTTTTAAAAACATAAATTTACAAAACAATTTTAGTCGAAACTTTTATCCCATCCCTCTACTCCCATCCCCTTAAAAAAAAAACAATTTGTAAAACACCCTGCATGACCAAACATGTCACTTTACATCACTCCAAAGGCAATCTGTGTTTGAAAAATTCAACTCAAAAGGCGAACGTTAAATGAGTAAGAACTAGAACGAGATTCCATAAAAATCACGTTCAGTCGATAGCCGGGCGTTAATTTATCGCGGGTAAATGATTTAAGAAGCCTGTGAAGGGTCTTAATTAATTCATACGGCAGTGAACAGCTCGAACGGATTCAATTTAGTTCAAGGTTCCCTTCGATTCTAGGCCAATCATGCAACAATACAATCAACGGGACGTAACGTTGCTTCTTCCTGCTCCGAGCGTTCTGTTTCTCTGTCAAGCATCTCTGAAGGATTTCGCCGATGTTACGACGAGCAGTAAAGGATCTACACGCGCCGAGAGAATAGCCACCGTCGGCGCCGTTTCCTTCAAAGACAATCGCATCTTCCCAGCGACCTCAAGACGATAATATATGAACAAGTTCGACATGGCGCAAGGTTAATCAAACTAAAGCCAGAATATGGAGACCTGAAATACGGAGGGAGATAAAGGACAAGGGAATGGAGATGAAAAGTGGAACGACGGGAAATTCTTGGACGGAGATGAAGACGTCGGGAGGAAACGTTATCGAATTAAGCTATGCACGAACTGCAACCTGTAATTTCGAACATTTACTTTATTCATCCACTTGCTCATAGATCTTCCCGTGATTTACCGTTTAGGAACTAGTTGTTGATCAGGCACTAATTTTTTATCAGTTCATAAAATAGATTGTTCTTTATGTGTCTTGTGTCCATGTATTTTAGAAGATCTAAACTACTTAGTCCCCAATTACCTTATTATTCCATAGCTTATAAATAATTAAATTATACTAATTTTCAACTTTCTAAAATTGTTCCTTCAAGTTTAAACATAAAAAGTGACCCAAGAAATCGCCTTTTTTTGGTCTCACGATTTTGGAACTGAATTTTATGCCAAACGATAGCTTATAATGAGAATATTAGTTGACGTGACAATTAGTTTCTGAGATATGGAAGGTCAAAGAAGAAAGACTTTCATGTCAGTCCGATAATTTAAACAATTATTCCCAGGGGTTTTCCTGACTGCTAACAACGAATTTGAACTTAGATTTTCAAAATTCGACTATATATTAAAAAAACAAAGCACCCACTACACAGACATTAGTATTTCTTGATTTTTTTATGAATTAATTTTCACAGTCCTACCAAGATCCTTCAATTCTATTCTGACGCTCCACGTGCCAATGCGCCATCATCAGTGCAATTCCCCTCCGAACAGACAAGCAAATAAACTTCCTCATAAACGCGACCCGCCGAGCAAGATTTCGCGGTTCGCGCAAAAAGAATCGAAGCCCCCTAGTCCCGTTGCGGCTACCCTTCTCGAAATTAAAATTCCCATTGTGCCAGCATCAGGGCCCGGAGTATCCGCCGCGTAGTCAAAGGACTGGAAGGCTGAAAGTCTTCGCGGTGCCTGTAGACGCGTTCACACGGCCGTCGTCGTCGGCCGCGAAAAATGCAGAGGAACTCGTTAGGAGTATCTGTCCTCTCGCGTCTGCGGATTATTACGCGGAAACGTGAAGCGTGAAGTGCGAGGTTGCTGGCGGAAGGAGGTCAAGAGTCTTTTGCACCGTCGTTACGGTTCCTCGCGTCGAACAATGCGGCCCGACGACGACGGCGACACGTCTGTGTTTCGGGTTTTAATACGAGATTCCCCGGGTTACCGTCGATTCCGCGTGCACAATGGGTCAGGCGGAGAGGGGCGGCGGGAGAAGTCGATAAAAGAGAAGTCGCGGGAACGAGATCCGAGGCCTTGGCGGCCAGGACCGCGCGGCTCCCTGGCCGGAAACGTTACAATGCCTGGCCCGGCACGTCGATGGAAGGAGGAATTGTAAAAGCGAAAAAGAGTATTAGGATCGCTGTGCCTGCGAATCAGTCGTCAGATGGTTCGACGAAGTTGATGGAGATTCGCAGGTGGACATGTGTAGGGGAGACCGGGGATACAATGGACAGTTTGAAAATTGCCTCCATAGTGTCATGATGATTGAAATTGTTTTTTATAGTTTGCGCCTACCCACACAGCACCATAACATTGCAGCAACGTCTCTGCAATGATGCGGTGCAAGATGGCAATGTTGCAACATAACATTGCAGAGACGTTGCAGGTTCAGTCCTATGTCCGCCTTCGCAATATTGCAGGTGTGTATTTTTGCAAAGTTGCGGCAACATTACGAATATGTAGTCCTGCAACGTTCCGGCAATGATTCTGCAACGAAACGGCAAAATTGTGACAATGATCCTGCAACTCTTCGGCAATATAGCGGTACGTATCCAGTTAAATGAAACACGCCGTAGAATCCACTCGACGTCATGTACATATTTCGAAAATTTTTGACAAAGTCATGTAGAATATTGTTGTAATGTTTCCACAAGTTTTCACTACAATATTGCACGACGATGTGCGCGCAATATTGCAGAAATATTGTAGGACCGTTGCCACTGAAACATTGCACGTCGATGTGCGCGCAATATTGCAGAAATATTGTAGGATCGTTGCCAATGGAACATTGCACGGCAACGATCGTACAATATTGCAGCAATATTGTGCCATCGTTGCCAACGGAATATTGCACGGCAACGAAATTGCAATATTGTAGGATCATTGCCACTCCAATAATGCACGACAATATTGCAGGAACGTTCCTATAATATTGCAATGCAACCTGCAACAACGTAATATTGCAGCAACGTCCCTGCAATACTGCTGTCACACTTTTCAATTCTTGTATGTTACTGTATAATATTTTCATCTACTTTTTGTTACAATTCGGATACTTCATTATGGAAAATTTTTATTGTAACTTTTTTGAGGCATTGCTGAATGTGTTTAGAATAAAGTAATGCTATGCAAAAATCAAAGTATCCTTTTTCAGGAAAGGCAGGAATAATTTTGTTTTGATATGATATGAGGGGTTACATTGGACAGATAACACGTAGGATAGGCTTGAATGACTGGGATTCTTAAGGGCCCCCGTGCTGCCACTGGCCCAAGAGGCCAGTTATTTCAGCCTGTGAATACGAGCTTGCACCGCACACTCTTACAGTTTTTCTTTTCCGATGTACACCCGCGGTATCATTGGCTTCGAGTTCCCCTTTCGCGCGGCTCTGGAAAACACCATGGAGGTCGGGCTCCTTAATGGCCCAACAGGCTATTTGTCATTTTAAATAAATTATATATTCATTGGATTATTCATTATCATTTCTTTCCATCTGTCCAAACTATCCCCGGTGCTATGTCCAATGTAACCCCACCAATGGGGATACTTTGGACACTATGCATCTCTGAACTTTTTTCATCTCACAGTAATACTAGGGAATGTAAGGCCCGTTTCTCAGGTTCAAATGAATAGCGCACATTCTGAGCTATCGAATGGTGTACAATTTATAGCCGTAAGGCATCTTACAGGCCCGCTAAAGACTATTAATCAAAAATTGCCCAAACTATCCCCGGTCTCCCCTACCTAATTCTTGTCAAGAGGATTCGACTGTTGTGGCTTGAACTGTTTGTTTTGGATAAAAATAGCTAAAAACATCTTTTGCATTTTTGTCCATCTTGTTAATTTTGAAGATGAATCATTTATTGTAGTCCGGGCGATAGCGACGGTCATATTGATCAAGAATCCGTTTGGATTTTTGGTTTTGATATGTCTAACAACTGGAATCACCTAGCTAGGAATCACTTTTCAAAAATGTCATCAAGACAAATGCTTTTAGAAACATTAATTTTATTACTTTTATATTTTTTGCTTACTAGAGAAATGTAGTTTAATAAATAGAAAAAAGTTTTATGCCGTTACTATATTTCTGTTCTTCTCAATAAATTCCCGCAAATCGGTTAATTTATCAGTGCTGGCTTCATTAAACTTTGATAAGGATGGTGGAATTCGTAATTCTTAGGATTAAATGATGTGCTGATGTTGAAATTACTCTGCTATGTTAGACCAATCGACGAGCGCATAAGATAAGCGTGGCGGGTTAATTTTGCCAGCACAGGTGCTCCGTGCGACCGTAGAATCGTCATGCCACCGTGGAAAAGGTTAGCGATAGAACTGCACCGCGTGTGCGGGCGCGAATGGGCGATTTTCACGGCCGGGGAAGCGCCGCAGAGACGATTTTCGAGCCAGAAAGCTGGTCGGGGATGAGAAGTTTTATCTCCACCCCCGATCCGGAATTTTCACTTTCGGCTGGGGAGGGACAGTGGACGCGTCCGCCTCAACGACTCGGGCCAACGACAACGACTCACGCTAGACTTGCTGTTACGTGAAAATATTCTTGGGTCACAGGTCGCTTACGACGGGGGAGGGTTCCTGTACGCTTTGTTCGACATGGGGGTGGAAATTTGGCACGTTTTCTATTCGAGTAAATTTCTGGACTCTCAGGTTACTTGAATATTTTTTACTAGAACGCTTTTTAAAGGAATTATGTAGTCATACTTGCAATCATGCATGGAAACATTTGCTTCACCGATAGTGTAATTTCAAAATCTCGAACGCAATTGCTAAATAATTTGTTCATGTTAATGAAGACTTTGGTAACCCAAACTGCTTTTACTTGAAACGATATTAAGATAATAAGATAGGATTATGTATAATTCAATAGGCTTAGTGTGCAGAAGAAAAGTAAGTTATAATAGAGACAGGGGAAAGGGACTGCTTATGGTCAGACGTGAGAAAATAAATAATTACATATTTGTGGGGCGAGAAGTGAGGCAAGAAAAGGAAGAAAAAAAGAAAAGAGGAAATATAGTAGGGGAGACCGGGGCTAGTTGATACAGAGGCAGGTTGATACAGACGAATTATCTCGACACCGTATATATGTAGCTTCATTTCAATGGGATATGTGAAAATTGTTGATAAATTCTTTCCTACGATCCAGCGTGCGTGGGTGTACCTTGACGTTAATTATATTTTTCAAATTTATTAGTTACTCATTAAACAGATATTTTAAAGATGTATCAACTTGCCCCGCAGTGGGGTAAATTGATACACTTTGCCTTCGTCCAAATAACATTTTTTCATTCATTTTGTATGTACTTTCTCAAGTTTTCGCTTACTATATATTAAAGAGCAAGGACCAAAGTATATTTTAGCATATTTGTTATTAAGTAATTGATTCAAACAAAAATGAAAAACAATGAAAACTGAAAAACGTATCAACATGCCCCGGTCTCCCCTACTTAATTATGGTGAAAATATGAGAAAAATTGGGAGAAATAGAGGTAAAGAATACATTACCAAAAATGGTAAATTTATTAGTGGCAAATTATTTGTCAATAAAAGATACTTTTGTTCAAAAAAATGTTTGAATTTATGAAGTTGTGAAGCTCGAAGAACTAGGTTTGAGCACTTTGGAATTTGAGAGACGCTCAAAAGTTTAAAAAACACATTTTCATACAAGTTGTTCCTAAAATTTTAGAATAATAAATTATATGAACATTACAATACCATACTTATATCTTGTGAAACAGTTCGTTCAATAATGGAAAAATATTTTTAATACGTTCAAACGCAACAGTCTAAGTATCTCGAAACAAAAACTACATGACATACACCACTTCCATGATCCCAGCACAATTTACTCCCCCTAAATTACACAGACACAGTTACATCCTAAATCATCGTTCGCCACTTGGTCCGTTGCAAGCATCATCTTAATTATTCCACCATCAGACTTCCCCTTTCTCCCCCGATTGAATTATCGACCAATCGCCCCGGAAAGAACGCGAGGGCGGTGCAGATGTTTCTCAATTTACATCCTGGCAGGCGGCCCTGAATCGCGCCGGGGAGATTAATCGCGATTCCCAAGGACCGAATTAATTCGTCTCCTTCGAGTGTCGCTAATCGCCGGCCATCGATCCAGGCCAATCCGGCTTTCGTCGCCGCCGCACCCGAAATAAGCTTTCGATGCCACCGCCCGACCGATCGATTCGACGAATGAATTTAGACAAGCTCCACCCTTTTGCCCAGCTGACGACTGTTTGTCGATAAAACCGGACGTGTCGGTGAATTCGTCCGTGGGGCAGAAAGTAGCTGCGGAGCAACGCTGGCCTGGCGTCGACGACAGGTGGCACGGTATCAACTGGATCGTGGTTGAAAAGGGAGAAGCCAGAAGTGGATTTTCATAGCTTTCGGTACACAGTCCATGGAAACTTCATCGCGGGGATTACACGTAGACCACTTCTCCCGGTTTATTCCTCGCGTACCTCGAGTTTCTTCATTTTTAGATCACGATGTGGATGGCCCAAGGTATTTTAAATAAACGAAAGATTTGGTGAAGGTACTTCTAACAAGCATGTTCGCCAATTTTTCGCGATTTACACTGAAACAAAATACGGAATGTCCTCGCTCTTTGCCTAATCATAAGCTTCTGTCGCCATGGTAAAACAAGAAATTATTTAAGAAGAAAATTAAATTCTTTACTGCTGGACTAAAGTATTAAAACTTAATTTTCTCGATAAAGCTGTTTTGTGACACTCCTCGTTTTTTCCTCTTACCCTTCAACTGTGGGACGTGGAGGTTTAAGTTGTGGAAAGTTTTGTAGGAATTATACTTCTTTCTGGTTGAATATTTTAGTTTGTAATTGGGATTAGGAAGAATTTGAAATTCTACGGTCGCGCGGAGCATGGCGCGTTATGGCTTGGAACTTTGCGTCGATCGAATGGTTGCAACTCGCCGAGCGCGGGGTGGATGATATTGAGACTTATGTTTAAGTTGTGAAGTGTAATGGATTGTAAATATGAAGTTTGATGGGGAGAAAGTTAGCGGAGCGACAGAAAAATTGATACGAATATTCCAGCGTTTTGTGACGAATTATTGGCTTGGAAGTTCTTGTTATGTAAATCGCTTAGCAAGCCCCTCAGCCTTTCATATGGATTATCCAAGGTTCCAAAATCCAAATATGTAGCTTGGCACGGACAGACACTGGTGCAACAATTTCGTGTTTGCAATCAATTAACGGTAACTATGTACTCATTACTAAGCTGCCCATAGCATATACCGTTCTTAATTATTCGAACGTGGGGCATTCTAACTTTACATCAATCATTTAATTATTTACTAAATTAATAACTTTACCCTTGAAAGTTGGACCTGTTTTCTAGGAGTCGCGTGTCGTAGACGTATCCAACGAAGCTACATTTATTCCAGCGTGTCTTTTTCGTTTATTATTCGAAAGAAGTACTTGCTACCATCGCGTAAAATAATTCGAGTAGACTGTGTACACGTATTAAGACAATTACAGAACAATTATTTCTAATTTCTCTAGCTTTTACAAGTGCTTACGACCACACAGGAAACGAATAACATTTATCTGATCGCGTGAACGTTGAAAAGGAAGTAGAGGAAAAATAAATAAGGGTTTCATTTTCTCCTACAATTCTTCTTCCTATTGTCTCGGTTTCTGCTTTCATCTTCTTTCATCATACTTATCGCAACTTTGCTGGCCTATCAACAGTGATAAAAAAATGCTCAACATCGTGTGATCTCTGTATACGTGGAAAAGAATTCTACTTTCAGTGAAGGACTCTATTAGAAATTTTAGTTTTAAGATGGATTTCAATAATAAACTAATAAGTGAGTTAAATTATTGGTGACTTTTCCTCAGTTCCATCAAGAAATGACTAACATATACCAAACGTCAAAATGTAAATTGACAAGTGGGAAGTTGGTGGAGCAACAAGTCTAAACTGGATTCAAGGAAGGTTGTGTGGAATGATTTCTTTCGAAAAATCAATCTGATAAAGTTTCTACAAGCCAAGTACTTAAAGGCACTCAGCACACTGCCAAAACTTGAAGCTTCATAAAAACAGTAAGAATTATGCGGCAATGAATACGTTAACTTTCTAACGAGCAGAGAATGAGCTGTAGGGTAAATCCGGGAGACGCGGTCGACCTAATATAAAATGGCTATTAAAACTAATATAGATATTACTTATTTTATCAGAACAAACCTGATATGTTCAGAATTTTATGCCGATTCGGAAAACTGGTCGATATTTGCTTTAAGACAATATTTACTGTGAATCGGGTTGAAAACTGAAGTCATGACATCTGACCACCTCTCCCGAGGTGCCGGGAGAAATGGTTTTCGTCGTTGGCAGAGACCACTTACATAATTATTCATGGAAAATTAACAAAGGATACAGCAAAATTATTTATGAGTAAATACATCTACGGATTCATCGATATTTAATTTGTTTACCCTAAACAAGTAAAGAACACATCAAAGAAAAAGTGAATTACCTACTGGCGATTAGCATGGCAAATGTATACAAAAGTGAATAAATAAACTAAATAAACAAAAATAATAATAAAATAATAATAAAAAATAAAAAAATAAACAAAAATAATAAAAAAATCATAACTCGACCATCTCACCTTTCTGCAGCGAGACATGGTCTTCTCGTTAGCTTTGAGAGGAAGAGTTAATATGGCCAAATACTTTGGCTGCATTGTCCCTCAATATCTCTACTATCTTATTATTCCAAACATTAAAGGAAAATAAACTTAGAAGTATATTTTAAATACGATTTTGTACAACCGCTGTTTGACAAAAGAGGTTAAATGTAACATCAATTTACCTTTTATAGCCTATAAATCCAGAAAAACACAGAAGGAAGCGAAATAACGCTATTCATTCAACTATTTGGCTTCTAGAGAAGTAATTAGTCTGCACTTTAATGCATTTTTACGTATAGACTCTGAAATATAGCGACACGACCAACTCTCCGGCCCGACCGCGTCTCCCGGATTTACCCTATCACCCGATCTCTCCTTTAACCCTGCTTCAAGCTTCTTAAGTTGTTATACAAATTTCGCAACAATAATACCAGTAGAATTTATATGACAGACGCCAGGCTTGCATATCACAAATCCTACCCGATATTTCCATCGCACAGCTTTGCACACCTCGAAAGGAAAGACATCGCCGTCGTGATTGAATCGAGGCTGAAGTCTCGTCAAAGAAAACGACGTTTCCAAGTAAATTAGCAACGATTAACGTAATCCCCGTCGATCTTAATAAGCGATAACTCTCGATTGCACACGCCGGTGCGCGCAAGAACGAAAGTTGCAGAGCGCGCACGCGACAAGAACGGAAGTTTCGCTGCAACGGACATTATTATGCGCTTCTTTGCAATCTGAAACGATTTATCGGTCGGCCAATGTGCACGGGGAAACGGAACAACGGTTCCACGCGGCTGTACCGTTAGGGACTATTATTTTCAACCCCTTTGCGGCACGACTATCTTGCGCAACTGGTTGCCAGTGGGTTCGGTTGATATTTCGAAGCGGTTTGTGGAGCACAGTACTGCCGCGTTAATTTGAAAGAGCAAATCTGCAACTTTCGCTGAAATGTCGCTAAAAATAGTTTATCTACGTGTGTATTAAAACCGAGTAACGCCTGCCGACTATGATTCAGAGGAAGAGAATGTTGGCCATTAATTCCTGAGCGAGGTTGGTTTTTCGGCGTCTCTGAAAGCACGCGCCGTTTAACCATCGTTCGATCGTTTCTCGGACACTGGGCATGTCGTCGATGCACATGCCCACAATGTGTTCTGTGTGCCGACCTTGCCCTTCTTTGCGACTGCAATTCCCGTTCGAAGCTGCAACGGACAGTCTCCAGCGTGGACGGACGTACGTCGCACAGGAGAGGGCTCGTTCCGTGCCAGGCGACGTATAAATACGTGTAATATCCACTTAGCCACGGTCACGTTGCGCGGCATGCAAGAAATCACCGTGGAAACAGGTGAATTTGTAATTACGAACAAGTACACACACCGCTAGGCAAAAGTTTCCGGACTGTTACCTGCTCAGCATCGACTTTGGAGGGGATAAATATTGAAAACAGAGTTTAGATTGCATGGGATTGAAGAATGCTAAGAAATCAAAACAGAAATGTGATGAAAAATATTCTCTCACTTATAGAAATATTTATAAGCATATATGTATCATTGTGGAAGGAAGCTAAAGTTTTTGGAAGCTAAAATGGTGTGTAAAGGTAGCAGTAATGCTGGCTAAAGACAAAAAAAAACGAGGGCCATTGAAAGGTAAAATTCAGACTCGACTAATTGTAAGTGACTCTTCAATTATTCTGAATAGAATAAAATTCGCAAAACCGATAAATTAACCCAGGCTTCCACTGAACAAATACTCGCAGGAAATAAGTTCATTAAGTTCACTCGAAAATAGCGAATTCGTCCACAGGTTTGAATTACCTAATTTATTCCGAAGAATCCGTTTCGTGATTACGGCTACCTGTACACTTTGTGTTCCAACATATCTTTCGTTGTCTGCCATCGGAGGCATCGCGGACGCGCGCAAGAAACCAGGGGCAAAGCAGTCTTTCCTCTGCCGCAATTTAGTAGAAGTCGTGAGCAGCCTGCGTGCCCGACGAAATCGGCCATCTGCTCTTTCCCGGCGACGCCTCGCGCACTTTAAAATCTATCGAAAGCGGCGAGGAAAGTGGCTCACTAATTCGAGCTGGTTTTTCACTTTTCCACTCGAGCCAGACCGAGCTGGGTGCAGTTTCGCCAGACGCTTATCGTCCCAAAAGCGGTTCGCTGTAGTTACTTATGCGCTATTACGCTCATCCCGAAAAATCGACCACGACAAAACCTGCGATAGAATTGAAAGTCAGGAAAATTTGTGAATGGCAGCGATACTGTGCTTATAGCTTTGATGACAATTTGAATAGTATTCTTCTGATTCTTCAAGAGAATTTATATCTATTTCATGGTTCCTTAAGCCTCGTTCACATTAGCCAAGTTGCATTTCGAGTCAAGTAAAGTTGAAAGAATCACTACTTCACTTGAAACTTGAAAGAAAGTAACAGGTTCACGTTGGAATTCTAATTTCAAGTTACTTAAATTCAGAGAAGGGGGTTGTTGGGGCTCAGGGTGAGGATGAGCATGAGGAGGGGGTTGTTGGGGCTCAGGGTGAGGATGAGTATGAGGAGGGGGTTGTTGGGGCTCAGTGGTGAGGATGAGCGCGAGGAGGGGGTTGTTGGGGCTCAGGGTGAGGATGAGCGCGAGGAGGATGTTTTTGGGGCTCAGGGTGAGGATGAGCGCGAAAAGAGGGTTTTTGGGGCTCTGGGTGAGGATGAGTGCGAGGAGGGGGTTGTTGGGGCTCAGGGTGAAGATGAGCGCGAGGAGGATGTTTTTGAGGCTCAGGGTGAGGATGAGCGCGAGGAGGATGTGTTTGGGGCTCAGGGTGAGGATGAGCGCGAGCAGGGTAGTTTCGGGGCTCAGGGTGAAAATGAGCGCGAGCAGGGGGTTTTTGGGGCTCGGGGTGAAGATGAGCGCGAGCAGGGGGTTTTTGGGGCTCAGGGTGAAGATGAGCGCGAGCAGGGGGTTTTTAGGGCTCAGGGTGACGATGAGCGCGAGGATGGAGTTTTTGGGGCTCAGGGTGAGGATGAGCGCGAGTATGGGGTTTTTGGGGCTCAGGGTGAAGATGAGCGCGAGCAGGGGGTTTTTGGGGCTCAGGGTGAGGATGAGCGCGAGGATGGGGTTTTTGGGGCTCAGGGTGAGGATGAGCGCGAGCAGGGTAGTTTTGGGGCTCAGGGTGAAAATGAGCGCGAGCAGGGGGTTTTTGGGGCTCAGGGTGAAGATGAGCGCGAGCAGGGGGTTTTTGAGGCTCAGGGTGAAGATGAGCGCGAGCAGGGGGTTTTTAGGGCTCAGGGTGAGGATGAGCGCGAGGATGGAGTTTTTGGGGCTCAGGGTGAGGATGAGCGCGAGTATGGGGTTTTTGGGGCTCAAGGTGAGGATGAGCGCGAGTATGGGGTTTTTGGGGCTCAGGGTGAGGATGAGCGCGAGGATGGGGTTTTTGGGGCTCAGGGTGAGGATGAGCGCGAGGATGGGGTTTTTGGGGCTCAGGGTGAAGATGAGCGCGAGCAGGGGGTTTTTGGGGCTCAGGGTGAGGAATTAGTTCAATTTTCTGTCACTAGTTGGCGTATCGAAATTCTTGGTTTCTCAACGACATTTACGACATTTAAGACACGTGTCGTGTATAAAATAATAAATTCGTGTCTTTACCCACCACTCTATCACTAGGGCCTCGTTCACATTAGTCAAGTTACTCCAATATGTGATAGATTTTGTAAACTGCCAAAGTACTGGGCCTCGCGATCCAACTGCAAATTACTTCTTATCGGGCCAACGCCGTCTCTCCCCGACTTTTATTCCCCCAGTAAAGCTGTCGCCAACCCCTCTCGTCTCGACCGTGAATCATAAATTACGCGACTCCGAGTTCCCCTGGATCGTCTCGAGCGTCTCACGTTCGTCGCCCGCGTTTCCATGCATTCAGGACGGCGACCACTCGCCCGAACAATATTCGCGTGGAATGCCGAGCAACGGATATCGAAGCTCTAGGAGATCGACGAGCCGATGATCGGTTGAGCGTCGCGGAAGCGTGTCACGCTCGGGCGACGATCGTCGAGCAGGACACGCTCGGGCAGACCATCGGTCCGATGATCATTGTTTCGCCAACCGTGGCGGGACGTCGTGCCCAGCGAAATGGACCCCGCCGGGCGTCTCCGCGGGCTTAGGATTCGATTTTCTGGAACGGACGCGGGGCTAAAGCTCGTGAAAACGAGGTGCCGTAAGTTGCTGGGGATTCTGAACTAAGTAGTTGGACACAAGTAGGGAAAACAGGGGCAAAGTGGAAACACTTAAAGGGAGGTTCTCATGTAACAGCCCCAAAAGTAATTGCTATTTATGAATTCTTTTGGAAAAACTATTGTTGATATTGGATTAAACTCTTTTGGGATATTAGGGGGCAGCTTTAAGCTTGCAGATTTTTTTATTTCGATTCTTCTTATTATTTATTAGATACACTTTTGTTTTCTAAAATACATAATGCAAAAGCTCCGTCGCTTTAAAATTTGAGAAAATATTTGTTAAAAAAATCTTCCACAATCTTTTCACTTTAACCCTTCCCAGCAGAAATGATCTCTCAGAAAGGCCTGACCGACTTAAAGGGGCATTTTGCAAACTTTTGCGCCACTCGAAGTGTCAATAGTGATCCCCATTTTTACCTACAATCATGAACACAAAGTTCTACAGAGTTTCATTTCACTGAAACAATCTACTTATATGTTGCTACAAGAATATCAGTCTTGTAACTCCAGATTCCCTGAATCAGTTTCGTAATTTTGTGTACTCGTTATTAGTTTCATAATTCCGCAGCAGCGATCGTTTAATCGCTGGCTCGCGGATAATGGACACGACTTTATGGCGTGTCAGAGAAAGTTGGCGGGTGAACTGGATTCCGAAAACTATGCTAAACATATGCGTTTCGCCGTCATAAAGGCAATTATTACTACCACCGCGCGCTGCGATGAGCTTCGCGGTGTTCGATTACAGCGTGATCTACATAACATCTTCGCGGGAAGGATCGTCGACCGTGAAATTCGAGTGTTCGATGGTAATTTGAGCGACACTAGAATCGTGCCAGTGTTGTCAAGGATGGACAAAAGAGTTCGCCGTAAGTAGGTCTCCAGATTCGCTTGTTCGCGGATACGGTTCTCCTTTCTTTATTTGGAATGTTTTCACAGCGAATGGGCCTTTGAAATGTGGGTGAAGTATCGGGATAAGAGAATATGGAATGGCGATCATGCGACATTCTTCGTGGGTCAGAAATAGCGACAGTTTTAATATCAGATCGTGTCACAAGTGGAATTAAGTAATCTTTGATTGACAAGGAATGTTTGTGCAATTGCTGAAAGGCACACTTCGAAATGGTAGCATGGACAGTGGCTGTCGAAAGGCGGAGGATGGTGTGTATGCAGCTTTAAAAAAATGAAAAGTTCTTTATTTTAAAAGTTCTTAAATTGCATTTCTTTCGTTGATTAAAAAATCTGACGTGTTAAGTGATAACGTTAACACAATTGCATGACGATACTTCGTCTTTAAGTATCATAATACCCATGGAAAAAGGCGTGATAGATACGAGGCACCTGAAGTCCTATAAAATTGAAGGACTTAGGTGGCAGAAATGGGTCAAGTCCAAAATTTAATGCAGCTAAACGACATGCTCCGTGAGGAATTAAGTCCGTGGGCAACATTATGCGCAAGGTGATTTCCGAAAGTGTGTCAGACCCTAAATTAAGGGTGTACCCAATATCGAAATCTATCGATTTTTGACGATAACGTATTCTGGCTACTCTCTGCTAAAATTATCCACCCCTCCGTCGAACCTGAATATTTCATGATAGTAGCATTCCACTTGCAAGCCTCAAAAACTGTGTAAAATTCCACAAGAATAAATATCCCGTGAAAATAAAAAAGAAGGCTATAATTTTTACGTTAAAAATTGATGAACTCTCAATACATTTTTCATTATACTAATTCTTTTCTTTCTGAAAATTCGCTCGGGTAAAAATGGACTTTCGTTTCGCAGAATATTAATTCTGCATATAATAAATTTTCCTACCCTTTCTTTTCGCACTCTATTCAGCCACCGCCTGTTCCTCATTATCACCCAACATCGTTCTATCTCATTTCCCTCCCTTTCCTTTAATCATCCACGTAGTTTCACACAGTGTAACCTTCTTTCATTTCTATTCAAAACCACTACACTTTTTATTTCATAATTTATCTTCTTCCTCCGCGAGTTCTCCCTTTGATATCGCTATAATTTTCGACATAAATACATTCATTGTGCTGGCAGTAATTTAAGAAAAGCCACTATTAAGTCTACACAGCGATTTCTGAACTTTTAGAAGATTCTCAAGAAATAATCGAGTGAAAGATTTGAAGATATTTCCACCCAATTTACAAAACAAAAACTACCCTTAAAAAAATCCGATCACAGTCTCCTCCTAAATTAAAAACTCTAGGAGCATTTTCCAAGCTACATCGCCTAACTTTCACAGTAAAAATAAAAAAATCGCAGCACACTGCCCTCTCCCAAACCACCCCCAATAGTCAAAAAGTCTGGACGTTGCCATCGTCAAAGGATGATTCAGGCTAATTAAACTTCTGCCACGAACAGGAAATCGCGAATACTCTCCTTTCAATTTATCCATGATGTAATGTATCTCACACTCGCTGTAACATATCACACGCCTGCCGACTGCAGAAACGCCGTTCGCATAATTGCACACGGTGTAGGTGCCCTTTAGCTAGGAATGCGCCGGATAAAAATCTCGGTTCGGGCACGGCGTGGAACTAGTTACGCGTTAAAATTAGTTCGCCGGCCAGTTCCGCCGGTTTTCAACTGTTGCCCAGCGCCGGAACCGCCGCGCAGTTTCCAGCGATTCGATTACGCAATTAACAGGAGCAACGAAAAACCCTTTGAGCCGGCTGGACTCGTTAAAGGATGCGGAATGCTTCGCCCGTACCGAGTCGAACCGAACCCGAGGGGGGAACGAGCCAAGTTCTAAACGATTGTTCATGGCCAACCGTTAACGGTGTTCTTTGACAAACGATTTTGTCTGCTCTGCCTTTACGTAACCGTCGATAACGTACCGCAAGTGGTTGCATAATTTTTGCCACGCCTGGCGCAACGGTTTTCCGCGAGACAAACAGAATTTTCGGGGTGGAAATAAAAAGATGATCCTCCTTCGCGCAGGATGATCGATGGTGAGCATTGTATCGCATAAATTTTGGTGTACTGATTTATTTCCCCTCGCGCCATTGGTGGAGACGCTCGTGTGCTAAAAATGTAAATGATTCTTGGCTAAGATGAATTTTTGCTGTTTGTATGAACGATTGATTTTATAAGATCGTAGATAGCTATCAATCTTAGCTTTGCCCTGTCGAATGTTTTGGAATGATAGTGGTGGATTAAGGGGGAACACCACTGTGACGGCCGGAAAAGTAAGCCATTTTTAAGAATTTTTTTCAGGAATAATTTACAGTTTTCATAGAAAAATTTTATTACCTACCTTTAGTAGGCTGTCTTAAGAGACCATACAAAAAAAAATAGAAGAACATCCATAAATTTTAATATATATTGATTAATCTTCTAGACCCCCCCCCCCCCCCCCCCACGCGAGCTGGTCGAATGTGTAACTATGGAACAACGGATCCGAAATCAAATTTCATTTTTTTTTATAAAATATATGAGTGTAGTTTCCGTTGTGCGTACCGATTTCTTAAACAAATTATTTTTGTAAAAATGGTGCGCTTTAGAAGAAAATTTTCGAAAATCCGCGAATAAGATGGACAGTTTTTCGAGCGTATTTAAAAAAATTTGTTTTCAATAAAAGAATCCGTACGCACAACGGAAACTACACTCATATGGTTTATAAAAAAAAAATGAAATTTAATTTCGGACCTGCTGTTCCATAGTTACACAGTCGACCAGCTCGCATGGGGAGGTCTAGAAGATTAATTAATATATTAAAATTTATGGATGTTTTTCTATTTATTTTTTGTATAGTCTCTTAAGACAGCGTACTAAAGATAGATAATAAAATTTTTCTATGAAAACTGTAAATTATTCCTGAAAAAAATTCTTAAAAACGGCTTACTTTTCCGGCCGTCACAGTGGTGTTCCCCCTTAATGGAAGATGTTTGCGATAATGAGAAATAAATTACAACTCGTGCGATGAATGATTTCAGGTTCGGTAACCTTCCTCATCAAACCAGTATTCATCCAAGTCACTAAACGTAGTACGTGGGAACAGTCAAGTGTTCCAAATACAAAGAAGGATAAACCTTAAATGAGTATTCTGGTCTAACGCGCGAGTTTCATTACCACTTTTTTTTTATGGGCAATCAAAGTAAGTGTAGTATATAGCGATTTTTCTAGAATCTTTTTCGTCCATTTAATCCTATAAGATGTCTGTACGAAGACATGAAGATTTTGCGTTTTTACAGAGAAGAACCAGACTGAATCAAAATTATAATAACATCTGCATAATTTTCTTTCTAATTAACAAATTAGTATCACAATTGAAGGGAAGAAAACGGACTTTTCTGTTTAACATGGCGCCATTTTGTGGAAAATTAATTTTAGTGCATAATCCCCGTTAAGACGGTAGCCATATTCGCACTGAATAACATTTTTCATTAATCATTTGTTTCAGATGCCTACGAAGGACAGAATCGTGGCAGCCAATTCGACGTCCCGCACTATTTTTTTCGCGACAAAAAAATTTGTATATATAGTTAAAAGGACGACTAAGATTTTTAGAAAAAAAACGTAATATTCTACACTTGCTTTGATTGCCCATAAAAAATTCTGAAAAATGGTAATGAAACTCGTGCGTTGGACCAGAATGCTCCCTTAAGTCTCTACTGGTACTAAAACCGATAACGCGCAAGTAGAAGCAGCAAACAATACACAGAAACATGAATTAAATCATACTCCATCAATCGAATATTCAAAATCGAATTCGTTACTCCATATTTTCGATTTATTTTCATACGAAAAATCGTGGACCGTCCTTTTTTATTCCCCCACGAATTACGTAATTACCAGCCATTTCTCCTGGATCCCAGAAAATATTTATTCGCATGAATCTCGACCGAAATCTACACTCCCCAACACGTTACGCGAGAGAGTTGCCAGCGATTTTCGTAATGCTCATAGCCGATCTGCGAACGGATAATCGCCTCGGATTCCGGTCTTTCGTGCGGATACGAAGTAATCGTACCGGCGATTGCGACGTCTTTGCCGGAGCGGTCGACTGTGCGAGAGGTCAGTGATGCCACGAGTTCTACTGGTAGTACCGTTTAATCTGTTTATTCGACACGACTGCCCGCGCTGTAGATAGTGCAATGCTGCCCCACGTCTAATGCAATTATTTGCACGTAAACATAATATTACATCTGCTTACGCACGAGCGTTACCACTGTGCACACTGCACACCTAACGCGAGAATCGTGTTCGCATAATCTCTGTGTGTAATCATTCCGATGGAGTGACTGAAACTGAGGATTCATATCGATAGTGGTAAAGCGGTAGTGTTGATATAAAACATTGTTTGGTAATGGAGAAGTCTCTGTGATGTTTTCATTGCTTTGAGTCGTCCGTTGATGTAGAAGCATTAGTGTCTTATTTGTAGTTTTAGTTGTGGAGTGTTCTGCACAGTGAATGATTCTTGTAGAATAATTACAATTTGAAGAGAGTAGAAAATTATTGAGATGAGGCTTCTTTTCTTATTGTTTCGCCTTTTACTAAAATTCGCTTCCATCTAAAATTCGCTCTCTAGCCAGCCTCTCATCTTTCAGACATGAAGCGAAATTATTTTTCGCTGGGTATCAATAATAGTAATTAATTCTCACTCTTGCTATTTTCAACGTCACACATTGGGCTTTAGTCCTTACACGCCATCACGTTATTTGGCTATCTACATCTATTTTCCGTATGCACTGCTAGTTTTAAGCGTTTAGGTTTAGGCTAACAACAGCTGAAAGCTGAACCTCGCCTTTTGCGCTCTACTTCTACTTTTACATATAAAATATCATTTCTACAACTAAAATTCGACCAATCGCAGTTGAAAGCACCAGAAGAATGATATTCATATTAAAAATATTTCAGATTCCATGGAAGAATATCTTTCCAGTAGAAGTAAAAGATCCCTCTGTTCACTCTCCAAATGCTCATACGCAACAAGCCCCAACACTTGCACCCGCCGTAGACGGCGCAGGGGTTAAAGAACAACGGGGGCCGTCGTGGAATGACCGCTCGGAACGATCCCTCGCGACACGACAGGCCGTTCGCGAGGGAAACGGCGGCTTGGCTCGATTTGAAATTCAACCGGCGCCTCCACGCTCGATCGCTCGCGGAATAAATATTCCGCCTTATTCTTCCCCCGTTCCTGCCCCTTTGTTCCCTTCATCGCGGATCACGGGCCACCGATAGCCTGGTAACCTGCTTTCCAAGTTCCCGTGTTCGTCGGCGTCTTTTAACCGCGATCCTTCCGCTCCTTAGAAATTCTACGATCGAAGGTACCGACCCAACCAAATACTCTGCTCACTTACAGGCAATAAGCGTCCTCCGGCTCGTCCATCCTGGCCATCCCCGTGTCGCTGCGTCCTGCGATCCCCGCGGGATCGCGGTGTCAAGGTCGACCGGCGTGGATCACGCGCGATCCACGAGTTGAACGCACTCGGTCCCTTCTTCCCTGGCTCGCTCAGCACACGCTACCTGCCGAGCCGACGGCCAGCCGTGCACTGGACCGGGTGTATTTACCTGTGCTCACCTGGACAGCGTGAATCCGCTGCTCGCAGCAGATGAGGATCACCTGTTCCTTCCGGGTTCTTGGCGATCAACGCTGCTCCTTCCTTCCAGGATGCTCCTCCAGCCCTTCCTCTTCCCTCGTCCACTCCAACCGCCGCCGAGCAAACGATCGATTTCACCGTATTACCCCGTGACAAAACTGCGATTTCCTGATCCTCTGTCGATCGAGGGGTAATCGATTTGTCGTCCTGGTTTGCTTCCTCGTCTATCTTGTTTCAGGGGACTAATGGAATATTGAGATCGGGCACGTCGGTTTCTTCGGGAAACTGACTCGACGCTGAGTAATCGACCGTGATGATGTCATCGAAGATGTTCGAGCGATTATTCAGTGGAAGGTTAAGCTTCAGTTCTTGCGACGAAGCTTGAAGACGTTGTTGTGTTTCTGAGAGATTTAGCAACGGTAGCTTATAATGTTGGGGGTGCGTTCTTCGACGTGATGTTTTGCTTTTCTTTAGTTTCTCGAGGAATATGTTTACTATGGATTATAACAAGTACACTAGAAGGAAATGAAACGTTAAATATTGATTGCTGAAGACTGGGAACCATCAATGAACCACTGAAATATTTAACATCTTCTGTCCTTAACTCCACCGTAACCATACACTTCATATAAAAAGTGGGCTATTGGGATTCTAAGAATAGACTTAGACATCGCCTTATTTCATCCATCTATCTATACAATACCATCCAAGAAAGAAGCATTAAACACCACCACAAACTGGAAATACACGCCAACCGACTTGTGCGACCACTTCTACAGCAACAGGACTACCGAAGATTAAAAAGACACTGGCCAATCGACCGCAGATGAGGGACAGGAGGTCACTTCGCTGGAAGTGCCCTCGTCATGCCACACAGAGGACTCTAATGTTGGGTTCTAAGTCAACGCATCAGCCTGTAGGACCCAATTCTGATTGCTGATATATTAAATAAAAAGAAAACTATACGTTTCCAACACACGACATCCCCATTCGCATTAAATACTCCACTCTTTCCCTAAACTACTGCAGTATTCCATGCACGTTGAACATCGCATCGATCGCGTTATAATAATCACCCTGCAAGTATCAATTACACATTTAGGTATTAATATCCACGTCCCCGTAGGTGCCTCGAGTAATTACCAAAACTTTCTGCCATATTAATAATGAATAGGAAGTCTTTAATCGTCTAAGGAACATCCTTTCCCCGAGAGAAATCCAGAGGCTATCATTTCCACGTTTTGAGAACGATTCTATGCTTCATCGCTTCCGGCCAATCGACACTCCAGTGCATTAACCAACCTGCCACGACCGAGGCTGCTGTTCACACCCGTTGACGCGGGTATTTACATTCCTTTTCGCGGAGAAAACGCACCGCGCCTCTGTCCAGGCTCCAATTACCGAACTGAATCGCTTCCTGAGTAGCAATTAATACAGTAGCAGCAAACATTCTATCGAGATATCGCAATTACCGCGGTACGCTTTAATGATCGAGAACGGAAGGATAATGGATTACGATGGATTATCGTACGTAACCGTTGCAGGCTATTACACGCGTCGTTTCCGAACGCTTTTGGAAAGTGGTCGGGGCCATTTTTTCCAACGGGGGATGAGAAGCCTCAGTCTCGATTAGCGATGCGAACCGAACGGATAGTTAGCGTGATCCGATGGAATCGTGTCTAGGGGATTACACGTGACGAAGTAATTTCGCCTGGCCGAGAAATGGGCGAGTTTTAAACGCTTCTTGTCGGCTATCAGACAACAACAGGGCCGCCCAGAGCGGTCAGGTGAAAGCGAAAGGTGTCCGTCTGGGTGCACAGTATTTTTTAAACGGAAGAATGAAGAACGAGGAGATAAATAAGAAAACAAATGGCTCGCGTGTAAATTGGATCTTCTGATGCGTGGGAAGTAAAGCAATTGAAAAGTCCTTGTAGAAAACACTGTATGTGGCAAAATTTAAAGGACAATTTTAATCGGAAAATCTTCCACGTGCCAATGGTAATACTGTAGTACAGAATTTTAATGCAATTTCCCTTTGTAAATGACCTGCCAATGGTGCTAAAAGATGGTACCGCTTTGTACGTCCAACGCCACTTCTGTAGAAAACAATGTAAGAGGCACAGAGTTGGGTTGTTAAGAGTTGAAGAACGTTTTACGAAAGAAAAGATGCATGCACGTGAAAAAAGATTTTTTATAATTTCATTGACAAATTTCGGTGGACACTGCAGTACTTGATTAAGTACGACTTAAAACAGACTCTGGTCGATTCATTATTCATGGAACTAAATGTTGACATGCTCGTACCTCAACAACCATTGGAAATCAAACTAATGGTACTATCACATTTCTCCATCAAAATTCTCCATCTAGAATCCACTGGAAAAATATTTGTATTTCCTCTTCCACTACCTTGACATTATGAGGAAAATTTCTGGGAAAGCAATAGATAATTGTGTTCATCCATCTATGCAATTTTTCCTTCCTGGCAAATACATGTTATGATGCTTCCAGAGGAATATTATTAGTTTAACTTCGTGGTAAAATAATCGACTGAATACGATATGGAAAAGCAATCTATTGTCTTAACAATTTGTTAATATATACAGCAACCAATATAGAGCTACAGAGTAAAGCGGAAAGACACATTGAAGAAACCCAGCCATGGAACGTTCGAAGCAACGAGCTGTTTCACTTTAAACGTATTCTGGAATATTGTGATTTATTGAAGGCACAAAGCGAAGCTATACGCCGAATGAATTAACGTTTCGGGTCTTGTAGGCCATTCTATCCATCGGCCCGTTTATACGCGGCATAACAATGCGAGTTGTGCGTGGAAACGAGGTTAAAGAAAGGGGAATGCAAGTCGAATACCGAGGGGTACCGCGCTACGGGCAACTGTTTCTTGTCCAAGAACACGTACATTTCTTCCTGGGAATGTTCGCTGGAAATCGCGCAGCTCTTTCGATTAACAATTTCGGCCCATGGAAAAGAAATTACTGTGTACCACGGTAGAATCAACCTATGTTGGGTGAACGTGGGATAACTTCGATAAGTCTGATAAATAGTAGAAAGAAACTTCTTGGCAGCGGAGGAACTACCATGTAGGTATGTGTGCGCGCTTATGAATTATTAATACTTGTACATTTTGTTTGAAAGTATTAAAATTTTCAATTGAATGAGAGATGATGATCACTAAGTAGTTGCAGGATTATAAATTATTCATTACAGAATTAAATGAATCATTTAGGAATTCATGGTTCTAATACTTCTTAGTGATTAATATCTCTACTGCTTTAGTTGCAGTGGCGCAACCAGAGGGCGCAAGGTGCCCTGGCGACCCCCAAAGAAGGGGCTTTGTAAAAAGAAAAAAATTGATTCTTCTGATCAATATGTAAATATGAAATACAGTGAAGAAATTGATAAAGCAAGGAGCTGTATGAAATCTATTATCTACTGTCGGAAATCTAATACCTACTGACGAAAATCTAATACCTACCATCGACGAAGTATAGGATAGACCTATCACCTTATGGGACTTCGTGTCACCACCCAAACTGTGTTTGTTACCGACCGATTTGAGGACTGAATTCAGCAGCCTCTGTTCATGAACAGCGTTGTTCGTGTCACACTGTCACATAAGTTTGAAATACCGACATCGTGAAAAACGTCAGGTTTTATTGCGCCTTCTGCGTTTAGGAGTGATGGTTTTGGAAATCGCATACAATCCAACCACTAAAATCGGTAACGTCACTCGTCAGTGAATTCGTACGCAGCTCCTAACCTAGGAAAAAACATTTACGACAAAAACCCGTTACGACGTTAGCCATAATGAAGAAGAAACAGTTGGAGAACTATTTAACATTTATCACTCTAATTTATCTTTCAAGAATTATCGAATTAGTAATGGATTAATATATACTTTTTCCTTTATATAAGTTAAGCACATGTAGTGTAAAAATAATCATGTTTCTACGAAAATCTATTAGTGACTGTAATTGTGCAACATGTTGATTGAAATTAGTCGTAACATTCAGACCGTTTTATATTGAATTTCCTACCACTCGTAGCAGTGTAATCACAGACCAGGTATATTCTATACCTCGTCTGTGGTGTAATCTTATTCTAGACCACGGTGTAATAGACAGGTGTTCCGACTCTGTACCTTTTACCCCAGCGATTTTGTGTGCCGATTTCTGTTTAATTCCCCTGGCCGTCGCGAGTGGCGTCGTGACTTAGAAGGCATATACATATGTATTAATGAGACTGTAGTAGTAGAGATTTTAGTGGTATTACTGGGCTTGCCAGACACAATAGGCCATATGTAAATGCCTTTACGACATCGACGAAATCTGCCGGCCGCCAGAAGAACTAGGACGAAAAAGTCACACATTCTGGACAGGAGTCGGAACACCTGCCTATTACACGGTGTTCTAGACTGAGTCGATAACGTTGGGTGAGACACAAAATTACATTGGATGATAAGTCTATACTATACCTGGTATGTGGATCACATTAAGCCTAAATCGTTTTTCCACAGACAAGGTATAGGATAGACTTATCATCCAATGCATTTTTCCGTCCTGGATTTGTGGGGCCTCAGGGCCCCTTATCATTTGAATATCACATGCAACGTTACCGGTAAAATCTCGAAACAGATTGTAACGCCACACGTGTCGCGTTGTAGGAATTAGATTTCAACAAGTGTAAAATTTACGAAACCTGCAATTTAGTAATGTATACGCACAGACCAGGTATAGAAGGTGTCTTCTGCACTCTTCCTGGAATACACCGAGTTCCAATTCCTTGATGAGGTATTCCAAGTTCCATCTATTTTAGAAGGACCAGATCTCCACAAACCCGGGACAGAAAACTGCATTGGATGGTCTGTGTTACGTTCCGACCAGAATTTTGAAATTTATCAATCGTGCATCGGCCGTGGTGTGCCTCGACAATGTACAAACACTCTGGGATCTTACCTAATCGGGCGCAACCTGAGCCTTTGACGTTAAGAATCTAAACTTTCATTTAAAATTGCTCGTTCCTCCTTTGTCATTGCCTGTATGCACAATTTACGCTTAAGACTTCCGAACTGTTTTTAAATATTCTACAATACAGTAATCAATGAACAATGAGTATCTTTAACGATTAATTTCACTTTGAACTTTACGATTTTGTCTTCAGAACGCTGTATCTGCTCACAGACTTAACTGAAATGAATAATATTATTGCTTTTGAAACTTTAAAGGGGGACGAAGCCCTCCCGCGGAGGGGCCCAGGTGTCTTTTGAAGAATTTCCCACGGTACAACAAAGAAAAGGTACCTTGCGATCAGGAGCCATGCCGAAGGAAGGAACGCGTGTTAGACGAAATCATCTGCACTATTGAGAAATGAAAATTTTACATGCTCTCTTTTAGTTTCATCACAGCATATGTAACATATTGTCTGAAATTTTCCGGTCGAAAGAGAAGCGAAACACAACCACGTCCAAACTCCTCCTCTTTCTCCTAAAATGAAAATGTAAGAATTTCATTTTTCAAGAGTATAGATCAGGCATGCGGAACTATCCCTTTGGTGGGCGCGGGCGCCCATTTGGGCCCCGTCTGCAACCTCGGGCGCGTTCAAGGTCAAGCGAGTTCTACAATAGAGTGGGGAGCAGCTGAATAGTAGGAGCGGAGCGTTAGTATGCGCAATACACAGGCTTATACATATCGTACGTTTCCGTACATCTCTATCGGGAGTACGCTTGTGTTGTAACGCTGCGTATCGACCTCGCGCGGCAGCCTCGCGCGGCAACAGCGCGCGGCAGCGACGCGCGGCAACAGCGCGAGGCATGCCTCGCGCATGGGATCGCCTCAATACGAGGCTGCCACGTCCGAGCCGTTTCCGTCGGGTTTTGGACGTGCCCAAAGGTGCCGCGGGGTGAGTCGCTCGTTTCGTGTGGCCGTGCCTCAGTTGCCTCGTCGTCTTCAAAGCGCTCGCAAGCCAAATTAACTCGCAAACACCGGGAAAGAATATATCTTCGCAGAAATGGACAACGAACAGTGCCGTGTTTTAATTCGAAAGTATGAAATCCACCGGGTGCTATGGGATGCTAAGCTGAAAAATTATCACAATAAAGAATACAGAGAAGATGCTTGGAAAGCAATAAGCAATGAAATGCAAATACCAGTTTGTGAGTTGAAGAGGAAAATGACAGCATTAATGGGATCTTACCGAAGAGAGAAGTCGAGGCGAAAACGCAGGCTCAGATCTGGTGCAAACAATTTAATTTTCTTAGTTCCAAGAGCTATCGCAGACCTTCGTGCAAAAACCGAGCAAATCCATTGTTTAAAATTGTGAAATTGTACTTGTTGGTGTTTTATATATTTTTATACATTGCCGATTGATTGGTGCAAGAATCAGACAACTTTCAGAATCTGAACTTACCCGGTTGTTGCCCCAAGGTTTCCACTTAATACACTTGATAGTAGACGTATTTTTGGTCGAAAATGGCTCGCTGTGGATTTGAAAATAAGCAATTATGTTTTTCGTTACACAGGGCAAGGAGGCGTCTACACATCGAAATGGTTCGCTTTCGAGTGTTTCAGTTTTTTGTCCGGCAAGGACGCTCCGACCGAGACAACAGATACTACCGCTGGCGTAAGAACCCCGTGTTTTTCTTTTTGCTAATGATTACTTTGCCACGGTGTCGACCCATTTGCCATGAAATTACTTGCAAGATGCAAACGTATCTCCTTAACATTATATGTCGGTCTTTGGAACATTCCTCCATCTACCTGCAATAAGCCGCCCATCTTCTTCAGTGTCTAAAGATCCTAGCGGCGTATAAAGTTGACTAGAATGGTCATTTCTTCGCAAGGAGTTATGTAGGTAGATAGTTAGTCGATAATTAAACATTCCTTCAGTTGAACCTTCGCCTGGAGTACCTTCAAAAGGCTTTATTGTGTATTCGTTCAATGAAAATGCTTTATCAGCCAATATCACATACGGTACTTCTATTGCATATGGCAGGCCCGTCCAAGCATTTGCTCGCATGAGCGGCCGCGTGTTACTCTTCGCTCTTGAAGGCACAGCGCCCAGACCCCTCGCGCCCCAAGAGCAAAAATCGCATGGTGGGGAAATATTGTGAATGCAGTTGTAGAGACCGGGGCGATCCCTTCTAGCCCTACTTATGCTAGTCACTTACACTACCCCGCTATTCCCGCTCTTTTACGGCTGCCGCTCTTGCCTTCTCTCACAACCATCCACGGTTGGTCTTCGAAGGCAAGAGCAGAAGTTGGACGGGCCTGCCATATGATATTGCCAGAACTTCCGGAGCTGGAATTTTCAGGGTCTTACTTTCCAACTTCTTATATAAATTAGATTGTTGAAAATGCCGCCATCAGATATCCGTTCTTTACATCCGACACCGATGTGAAGGAAATTATAATTTGCAACAACCCAGGCAAATGGGGCGATACTAAAAAATTGATTGTAACCATACTCAAAGGCGCTTGTAGTATTAGAAAGTCCCATTTCTTTTCAAAATTTTGCAACAGTTAGCCACTCTTCTTCAGAAGATGGCACCTGTAATTCTTAATAAACGCATCAACCGCTTTCCTTTAGGGCTGTCTAATTTTTAAAAATATTTCGAACTATTTATAATTAGCCTGAAGCTGCTACTGAGCTGGAACCTAGCACGGCTATGGAAACAACAGCTGAAGACAAGGAAACACAAACGGTGATCTGCTCTGACAATCGCTCCATCCAGACTATGAGGGGCCCTGTTTACAAAATTCCAACAGCACCGCATTCAAGAAAAAAACGTGCGGCTGACACAGATCAAGATACTATGCTTACAGAAGCTTATAATCTCCTCCACAAACGTATAGACTCCCCCACGGATCCGTACATTACTTTCGGCCAACATATTGCCAATGAGCTAAGAAAATACGACCCGCGAACATTGGCGCATGTTAAGCACGCTATAAACAATATTGTTTTCGACGCGGATATGGGGAAATACAGCGGGTCAAATAATTATGGGTACCTTGATCAACCACACGTATCTCAGAGACCATACACACCTGGTTCAGTTGCAGCAACGTATTCTGATTCATCTACACCTACTCCACCTCAAAATAATCAGTCGCCGACTCCAACATCAGGTATTGCGTGCACAGACGATGAAGACGAAGTCCCCTCCAAAGTTTGAAATAAGAGCTCATGTATTTCACAACACAATTTATTTCAAATATTAAAACTTCTCTACTACCTAAGTATATACGGTTATTTTCATTTACACTTACCTTTGGATAGTCCTTCAGCGATCCAACTATTGCATCGCAAACTTCTGGGATAATCGTCGATATACATTTTGTTTCGATACGCGAAAAAGTTATTGTAAACGTGTATACGAGTCTCCAGTAGCTAAAAATCTCAACGTAACAGCCAATCATCGAGTCCCAGACGCGATCGATCGCGAGACCATGGTGATACCTCTTTGCGAAATCAGCGGCGAAGTTATTCGCTGGATCGTGAACGGGATCGGTCACAAAAACGTTCACGTGACAAGGTGCGGCGCTCTAACGATCGAGTGCGGTCGGATTGCGCGGTCGGAAACGTTCCGAAAACACTTCTTCGTCGGAAGATTTAAGTGTTACAGTGCAACGGCTCAAAAGGGAGTTGAAGTGTGATAACAAGATCTGTGAACGACGAGTTTTCTGTGCCGAAATTTGACCCGTCGCGGGATAACGCCGACATTGAGCAAAGGGTGCGGCAAGTGATGATAATATCATGATTAAAATTGCTCGCAATTTGAAGGGGTATACGCGAAGAGGAACAGAAATACGACCACACGTGGAAGTCACTTAAGACAATTTAAACGACCAGTACCGTTTGCACGGCTGTTGAATGATGCATCGGCATATTCGGCAAGTGAAGCTTAAGATTCTTCACGTGTATTTGGAGGATGCAATAATCCCATGCATTGGGGACGAGAACATCCAGCGGACGATTCGTTCGAGTCGCTATGAGGATGTCAACGAATTATACACGATGATGAACGAGATGGAAGCGATGCCACGAGCTTCAACTTCAAACATGTAGAGCTTCTTGAATACTCGGAAAAAGCGAGCCGGGATATACTCGGTTCGAATAACCGATCTGACGAGAACTCGAAACAAGTAGCAGTTCGAACGTACTTCGAGTGACTCGAAACAAGCGAGCAGTTCGAACGTATTTCCAGCGGCTTGAAACAATCTACTCCAGAGCCACCTTACCATTTTCGTGTCGCATTCAATGCTATCGATTAGAGTGGAATTCGATCGAAATCCTACTTAACGGTTAGAATTCAAACTAATAAATATGGTTGAAAATTGCTACGTAACAACGTAAATATGAATCGATCACAGTGTGGAGCAGGTAGTGAAAGTGTCTTAGCGGTAAAAACAATACATATTTAGAATAATAATTCATGGAACAATGAACAGTGTCGAAACAATTTTGTAATTCACTTAAGGGTATATAGCATTAAGATAAATATAAGCTTCGTCAGTAATATCTTATAAATGAAATATATTTATTACAATGATTTTATGTTACACATGCTTCCTATAAAAATCAGTGTAACAAATAAAATATATAAAATACAGGATACATAAATATCTCCTTCAGTATAATTTTATGAGTAGTATTGACGAAAACCTGTTCGTTGAGACAAAAAGTGTGTAACTCGACATAATTTGTGTCCAGTGTTACGTGTCGCTTGTTTTTGTGGAATTTATAAAAATACTGTTAAAAAAGGCATTATTGTGATTAAAACTTCACTAAAAATTGTTTCCTTAAACAGGTAATAATGCTATTTATACAAAATATATATTACACAATTGATTTGCGTTTATTAATAAAAGTATGTGGAGGTATTTTTAAGATTGTGTCCATCATGACTTTGTACGTATCATTTGAGCAACTGAGAAATTACCATGTACATTAGAAACAAGATAATAATTAAAATTTCGAACAGCCAATATCATATTGGAATTTTCATAGAAATTAATGATTTTCACTGTGGCATCCTTTAACGGATAACCGGAAAATCACAATTATATTAATCACTATGGACCGTTACTGGTTGCTTTTTCATCTTCGGGTGTATAATACATGGAATCTATAAAGCATTTCGTGAAATCACTAACAATACTTCTGTCCGGTATGCTTTGACTCATTCCATAAATAGCAAGCTGAAAAACAATATATTATTATATTCGTATTGAATTTTTCAACGTTTAATTACACGCAGTATATTTACCTTCCCTTCGACTGGGGTCTGGGGATTTTTCATAATTATATTCAATTCCGTTTCAACATCTTCCAAAAATTGATCTGCCACACCAGGCTGCGTGTGAATGTAAGTAACGCAAAGATGTATACCGGACGGGAATTGAAGTGTGTTCAGGTTCCATCCCTTGGCATTCAAACCTTCCGAAAGTCCATAAATATGAAAATCGTTCGATCCTAACGCGATAACGGAGGTGGCTGGAGTGCCGAAAATGAAAATCCCGTCCAGTGTTCTCAGCCTGCAATCAGTTTAACGCGTATAGCTGTACAAACGAAACAAACATGCCGCGAAATGGCGGGAACATTCAAAATTCTGCTACCCACTTTTGTTCAATGTACTTGGTAGTATCTATAATTTTCTTCGTTGCTTCTAAATATCCACCGTAACCAAAATACATCAACGTAGCCCAGCAGGATGCTATAATCCCACCAGCTCTCGAACCATTTACCGTTGGAGAGCCGTAAATGCCACCAGGCCAATCGGTTGATATAGTATATTGACGATGCCTGTACTTTTTACTCCTATAAAGAATAATCGAGGAGCCTTTCGGAGCGTATCCATACTGAAACAGCAAAATTCAGCGTTACACTTAAGGTCGAACGCACAATTCTATCGTTCCCTTACCTTGTGCGTGTCAGCCGATATACTGGTAACTCCGCGCAATTTGAAATCAAAGGCTGGAACGTCGAAACCTGCGTCTGGCATGAAACAAATTAAAAACCCACCGAGGCAAGCGTCGACGTGGACTGGAATGTTGTATTTCAAACCCAATTCGGAGATTGCTTCGATATTGTCCATCGTTCCGTACGGGAAGTTCGGCGTAGATCCTACCAACTGTTATAAAGATTACATCGCCGCCGTGTCTATCGATTTAATCGTAAAACTCGAGGGACATATGTCTCTTTACCATTATCGTATTTCCCGAGATAGCTTTCTCCATATCTTTGATCGAGACAGTGTAACTATGCGGGTTCACAGGTACCAAGCGTACTTTAATCTTTAAGTACTGAGCAGCTTTGTCGAAAGCGGAATGCGCTGTTATGGGTATCACCATTTCTGGCTTCTTGATGCCCTTCGTTTCTCTGGCGTAGTCCCTGTACGCTTTGCAAGCTAACAAAATCGACTCTGTCCCACCAGTAGACATCTAAAACAACTTTCTCATAGTTCAAAGTGTATCGCTCGTCACTTCGCTGTTCGGAGTCCGAAGGAACGTACCGTGCCGCACGAATCTTCGTCGCCGTGGAACAAATTGCAGGCTATCTTAACTACTTCTGCTTCCAATTTGCATATACCAGGGAACACGTCGGGGTGCAAGGGATTTGTGTACGACGCGATTCCGTAAATGTTTCCCATTAATTGTAACAGCGTAGTATCGACTCTGTATACAGCGCCGGATACTTTACCGTTCTCCCAGTCGTAATCACCTAAACGAACATATACTGCATGTCTCTTTGTTTTCGAACAGGGCAACAGTTTTAACCTTCGCTCCCTTTACCTAGCTCGACGCACTCCTTTACTCTTTCCAATATTTCGTTCGATTCCAAACCATCGTTCGGAAGCCTTAGAATAAATGGAACGGTCTTCATTCTCTCCAGAGCTTCTTTCGCAAATGTCGAATCGATCTCCTTTAATTCTTTATTAATTCGATTTCTGACGGCTGGTATGTAGTTCATTAAAATGAAAAATTGCTTCTTTCCTCGGTCGACGAGGCCTGGAAAGGGAATTAGAATAGATTTCAGTTTCGCAGAACCTAATCTTGTCCGCATAAATTCATATTGCGCAAGTGTACAAGCATACTTTCTTCCTGGAAGACAAAGTTCCACAACCATACTGTAGTTAAGACAGTTGTACTTGTTATAGTTACTATTTGCCATGGCTCTTTGCCTTGGAAGTAATTATTTATAAATTCCTTCAGAGCATTTCCAGTATGGCACAACATATTTAGCTGAAAAAGAAATTCTGTTCTTTTAATACATATATATGCGGGAATTATACGTCATATGTGTGTTAATGTATGCTATTACTAAGAAAGCTGTATAAAATATAGGTGCTTGCACTCACTTTCTCCTACTCACTCTCACTCTTTCGTACAAGCACACTCTTTCGTCTCGCTCTGTCTCTCCATACACATCAGTTTCTCTCTTCTTTCTTTGTTCCCTTAATCTACTCACTCATTCGATCGTTTCAAGTAACATTCACTTCTGCTTTATACAATCATTAATCATTAGGTGTGCCCAAATGCCTTCAGTTCCTGAATACGTACCATAGTTATTTAAAACGCGCTGCGCATTAAACTCTAGCTTCAGGGGAAAATGAACAATATCAATAAATCGGATAAATGGAACAGAAGCTAACGTTACCCTACAATAGCTCGATTCAAAAGGTGAAATCAGGTAAATTGTAACTACTCACAATGCTGACGTTCTATTGCTAGCAGAATGATTTCTGTACGCGAGTATTCACTACAGATGGCAGCTCTAAACTGTTCTTCACGCGATACCACGAACTCTGGATCGAACCTCATAATCACCCCATTTTTGGCAAATCATTCTGTCCACGATACCAGATATAGCTTTATCTGCCAAAATAAAGTTATCTTATCTACGTAATCGTTTCGTTTCCGTTACATTAATTTTAATACCTAGAACTTGTGTATGTCGGTGAACAAAATATTCGTCGGTTCAATTACACGTTGTGACGAATTATTAAGAAGAAATTAAACCGACTTCAAAACAATAAAAATGCACTAAAAAGCAGAAAATAATTTTTTCCCTTATTTAATCTACGAGTCTCAATTTTTTTAAGTCGGCGCCGACATAACAAAATTAGGAGTCGTAGATTAAACAATGGAAAAAATTATTTTTTACTTTTTAGTGCATTTTTTTTTAAATCGGTTTTATTTTTTTTTTTTAATTTTTTTTTTTTTGGATAGTTTTTTATGTATATATTGACGCAACATGCTGAGGAGATATGCGCGTACATACATAAAATAATAATAATTAGGTAACAAGAGTCTGTATTAACCAGAACTGGCAAAATATTGGGCTAATATTGACCCAGTACGGGTGGGAGCCCCGGGGCATTGCCCTCTTTCGAATAAAAGAAAGATCATCAAAATCGGTCCATATGCTGAGGAGTTACGCGGGGATAAACATAAAAAAAAATACATACCGGTCGAATCTATATCCTCCTCCTTTTTGAAGTCGGTTAAAAATCAGTAGAAACCAGGAGGAATGAAAGTATCATTGCCGTGTAGAATTTCGTTCTTTATTTACAAATATTCGATAATCATCAATGTATTCGGTAACAAAATTTGCATTGCACGTATACAGAACGATCGGTTCAGCACTAATAAGATGGGAAATCAACAGTTTCACTGTAGGAGAGAAAAGAATATTCATATACCATTTGCACACTATGTGACTCGTGTCGTTACCCTATAATACTCAGTCGCAAAAGTTTCACACGTGACAGCGTTTTTATAGAAGCGTAATTTTAGCGCGATATCACGCTTAAGAGAAACGAAGCGCAGTGTATTAACAGAAAGAGACGTCATAGGGTACTAGGTACCCATGAATCAACGTATGTTACGTGAAAGGAATATAGCAAGCTTCCCTCTACAACTCTAAACGCTTGTCCACCTTGATATGCACAAATCCTTATTGCACTATGGGCTGGTCAAGATCTATTTGGCTGTTCAAGATTACTTTGTCTACTGTTGACCACATCAGGCTACACTTCTACTTATACACCATACTAAGTAGCTATATAACTTATCTGACTATTGTGTTCGAAACCTGTACAGAAATCGTCCCTGGGCTCTTGATCCTCGACACTCAAGTACGCTTTCATAGCTACATACAATAACGAGCTCACTATATTCCTTTCACCCAATGTACATACATACATTATCCGACTTGAGCTTGGCCGAACATTTTAGAACTCAGTCACGGTTCGCGCGTGTGGCTACAACATATAACCCATTGAAATAACAATTGCTGTGCACAGTGGCGGATTTAAGAAAAAGACCCAGGTGGCAAAAGTTCTGAGGGGCCCATTTTTCGGGAAAATGGAGAGGTAGTGCACTAAACACGGGCTAAGTGTAGTAGCACAGAAAGAAGTATACTTTTTGGATACCTACATCTAATCAAATTTTTTTTGGAGATGGGGCCCTGAGGGGCCTTCAGGCCCGGGGCCCAGGCGGCAACTGCTCAACAGCCGCCGTGGTAAATCCGCCACTGGCTGTGCAACAGCGGTGTCGAGCAACTTTTTACAATGACCACTGACAGCTTCCGCACGCTACTTTGGCATACAACACACTATCCCGGTTAAGTTACATAGATATAGGCACTCTATTCATCGCCAAAGAAACGTTCTGCGATAATTCAGAAATACTATTATGGTTGAGTTGAAGTCAACTAGCCGCCCAAGGCTGTCGACAGTGAGCTACGCGAGAGGTGTGTCTCATTTCTGTAGCATATCTGTTTGCGCAAACAAACTAGAGATCATGGGTTGGTGATCGTAGCCAAACTGTATGATGGGGATAGGCCATTAGCGGTTTCGAACAACCAGTTGACTTTGTTCCGGGTATACAATGGAGACTCGATAATCCGAAGTGAGTGGAGCGCAAGCCAGCTTGATTTATCGGCAACTGGAATTAAGCGAAACACTCGCATACACACACTCGACGAGTTTGAATTGTCGGTTTAAGCGCAGCTTGGACTATGAAGCCTCGGTTTATCATCGGCTTATTGAGGTTCCGCTGTAACAGTTTCTCTGCGCAAATTTCCTTTGCGTGGTTAATCGTAATCACAGCGTTGATTATTCAACCTTGGCGGAGCTTCGGGAGAGCAACTGTGCGAGAAAAAATTGCTCGCGATCGATGGCGAGTGTTGCCTGCTGCGTGACTCAAGCTCGTTTTGTTCGGCAGATGCAACGAAGTGTAGATATTATAAAATAAACGGGTGACATTGATGCGGATTTTTCCATATCAAAATTTCGTGCAAGTATGAAAAGTCAACCATCGTGGAACCTTGGTTTTAACGTGATTCTTTATTTCTGTTTCTTCGTTCTTTTTTTTTTGCATTTTTCGCTCTTTTTTTTTAAAATGATTTCTTACACACATCGCGTTCTCGTAAACAAAGGAAAGGCTGCAAGGGTCTCGTACAAAACGTTCCTGCTCGATGGAAACCCGCGGACTTATGGCGAACTTCAACGATCACTCTTGAAAGGATGTTAAGCCGCGATTACGTGGTGCCGGCAATCAATGCTGATTAATCTAAATGCTCGTTAGATTTGGATACTAACATCTCCTCGCGTAATACACTGTCGCCATGAGTTTGCGGTTGATGTTTCCGCAGTTGAAATGCAACGGTATGCAAACCAAAAGCTGATGAAGCACTGATGATACATGTAGGTATATACGTGCTATCGGCTACTGGTGATAGTAGATAATTCAGGACACAACGTTGCCTAGGAACCGAAACAATCGTATGGTCTAGCGACTTTATATACTGACCATTACTGTCAATACGTGGCATAAATACTTATTGATTATCGCTAACTCGTGAGCATGGGGCGGCCTGAACAGTAACTATAAACGTCGTAGGAAAAGGGACTAAGTCTAAACACCTCCAGATCGAGACAGTCCACGTAAACGTTCGTGGGTAATTACTTTTGAAAAGAAGTATGACTGCAACTTGAACTAGATTCGTCGCTGACAAAATATCGAACCTATTTCTTTCTCTATAATACTTGAGTAGACATTTGCGCGACTTCGAAGATTGTTATGCTGGTAAATTGAATATTGTTAGCCTGTATGTACCTACACGGCAACAAAAACTTAGGATCATGTTACTAGCATTCGTCTTATCATCGTTTCAGGGTGCCCCGCTCTCGAAATTTCGACTCGACGAAAAAGCACCCCTTCAAGCGCTTCTCGCGTAGGCCTGAAATCGATCATCCACGTTACTTACAATTAGGCGAATGAAATACAACGACCATGGGTTAAGTACAGACGACAGTTAATTTAATGCGTGCACACATTGGCATACAGGCGAATACTTTTTCTCCCTCGCGCTAATCTGGCATCCTTTTCACCTTTCGTCTGCCCCGCCTCGGCGGGGACGAACACAGGCCGGACGTGTTAAACGTTTATCATTTAGCATTATCGTTAATTTTATAATATCCGTTAAGAAACATTTAATCGAACAACATGAAACGCTCGCGTGGATGTGCGAGTCCGTCAATATATATGTATATAAAATTCGAGTACACCCGGCGGACCGCAAAAATGAACGAGGTGAACTTTCAACAGCATTACTAGACTCCAACGTGTCGCATAAACTATACAAAAATGAGCACTCGAAGTTGGGAGAAACGAAATATTTTGGACGGTACGACGAAGAAGCATTCAACGAAATCTTATTGCACGGTTCCATGCCACAAAATCTTTCGGTTCCGCTCAAATTCAAATCGCTAGCAACTGTACTCTTCACTTTTCATTCCTTCTGTATTGCTAAGCTCGCGCGAAGTGACGCGGTGTCGAGTTTACTTTTTTTTTTTTAGCTTGAAGGCGTTTGGTTCGAGAGGACTCGCTTAAGGCCTCAAGAAGATTTTTTTTTTTGTTTGTTTTCGCGCTACACGCAAGGCCATGTGCTTTCAGCTCGAGATCTCGTGCAAACAAATCCCTATCGTGGCGATGGCCGTTCTCTTTTCAACGCTCGCTCGTTTCCTTAAACGACTTATCCTAGCCCGTCACTAGTTTTAATAATCGAAAGACATGTGGCTCTATTACACGCTTAAAAGCTTGTATTTAAAGGTTGTCTTTCATTCTTTGTAACTCTATGTGTAGCGTAATGTTACAGCTTTAGTTTTCCCTATGATTTGTTAGTTTTCTTCTCCTTTGTCATTTGGACGAATATCTCGATTTAATTACAGCATATATCCCGGGTAGCATTCTTGGTACTCGTGTCCCAAATTTCACGCGAACCTGAAAATCAATGTTAGCTGATGTAAAACAAGCAACAATGGAAAGATTAGCAATAGGGCATACTCGTTTTAAAATCAAAGGGAATGAAGAAGATGAAATATTAGAATAAAAGATATTATAAATATTAGAATCGAATTAGACCCATCATTTGAAATTAGTAAAATAAACCAACTTAACAAACATACATTAAGAATATTAACTGCATACTTGTATCAAATGAAGTACCGACGACTAACATTTACTTGAGCCGTTGTGTAACGTTGGCCAAGGCGACCGCAAATGCTTGTAAAGCGCTGAAAGGATATTGGAAATCTAGCGTGTAGGCGTTCCCATCTATCCTTCCGAATTGCATGACCTGCCGCAACATTGAAACAGATGTGGTTATTCGATTGCGCGTAGCTGAATTATGAGCCCGGTAAATCGAGGCCCTACCTGTCGGCCTTTGAATTCTATTTGAAAGTTCTTCGCGCTTTCCTGAGTGACCCGGCCACCGAAGTCGAGTTGATATACCTGGCTAGATTCGTTCCACATGGGCGCCTTATTATGCATCACAAGCTCTCGTCTTACTGACTCTGATTTGTGACCAGATATTACTACTCCCTTTTGCTTTAGCTGTACAGAGTAATTACAAATGCATTAGTACTTCGCGAAGCGTCCTCAGGGAGCTCATAGATGAAAAAATGAAATTGCATCGTGTACATAGGGGTTGATATATTTCTCATATTCTATGAATCATGTGATTTCAACTAAACATTTTTCGTAAAATATTTCTGATTACCTACTAATTAATAAAAATTTAAATAAGAATAGTACGCCTTTCCAGTAGTGTATTTCATTAATGTTTATGCAAGTTTATTGCTTTTACCAACCTTTTGGCGCAATTGAGCCTTTTGGAATGTCTCGAGGTCTCTGTAGCTCGCTGACGAGTCATCTTGAAGTAGTCCTTCCTCGTCTGAACTTTCACCCCGACTCTTCCGCGTTTTTCTACTTAACAAAGGACTCGATAGAAGTCTTCTCCTAATTGGCGAGGCTGATGCCGGTCTTTTACCTTTCTTTGAGGGTGCAGGACTACTGGGAGAGCTTCTGGGCAATCTGAGAAGATTATCAATTGTTATCGAAAAGCTGGTTCATCGAAGGGTTTGTGAAATAATATATTTTACCTGGACGATGGACGGGGTGATGGTGGTGGCAAAGAGTGACTTTCGTCAAAGTCTCGGAGTCGCGCAGCGAGACCATCCAAGGATGATGCCAATGATCCGCTTGGACTAGATCCTCTACAAGTGCATTACAGAAATTTTATCATTGTTTTACTAAACTACTCAACTAAATTTTACTGTCCACACGTGTGTAAAACAATTACTAAATTACTACTCGTCTAAATTACTGGACGTGTCTGAATCAGCCTTTGTTCAGAGTCAGCATTGAACAGGAAAAGTTGAAGCTTCCTGTTCTCCGAAAGAAACATTTTACCAAACTACTTTGCATATCATCCTATGCCCTATGGTGTATGGAAATATATTCATATATGCATTAAAATGGATCGCCCCGTAAACAAAAGCTGTTCACCGAGGAGCAACGATTCTAACACCACACTTGAAAATGGGGATTAAATTAGCTTCGTCGTGTCGCTATTGTTATCTGCTTACTTAACAGGCGAATTGCAGCTTTCTAGTCGACTGAATTCCACGCTAGCCTTGACCGCGATGGCGCCCGTAACGTGCTGCGAGCATTGGACCAACGCCTCTATCGCGTCCGGCGTTTCCTCCGGCGGCTGGTGAGCTTTCTCCTCGGTCGTTTCGAAATTAGCAGCCCCCGTCACCTCTTCAACGTGCTCTGGCAATTTAGGCGGCAAGGCGATTTGCTCGTTGGCGGGGAATATGTCGCTGGAGTCCAGGCTCTTGGACTTGCCGCAGTTGCGGAGTCTCGGCGACTTAGAGGTCTGCTGCCCGATCTCGTGCTGAGCCTTGTTCTTCTTTTTCCTCTTGGTCTTCCTGGACACCAGGACCAGCCTCTTGTTGGGCGCCTCTTTCCGCAGCATTCTCAGCGCGACGTCGCAAGGGACCAGTTGCGCGTCGACCATGTCCAGATACCCGACGCTGCAACTCCTCACTATCGAGTCGTTCACGCAGAGCGGCCCGATACTGACGACCGTGGGCGTTCTGTGAACCACCCGCGACTGTTCCAACGCTTCTGTTTCGCCACGAGCCTCGTCGTCGATGAATTGCATCTCGCTGGCTTTACCCGTCGTGGCACCGAAAGTGTTCGACTGGCTGGCGCTCGTCTTCCCACACGACTCGTGGCCCTTGGGGTCCTTCAGCTGCAACGTGCAATGCGAGCAAGATTGTCCTATGCACTGATCGATGTTCTCCGGGAACTGGTAAGAACACGCCGGCGAGTGATTGCTGGTCAAGTGTATGCCGTTCTTGTTGAAGGTGCCGTTCTGGGGGTACGAGCTTATCGGCGCCGTCTGGCTGGCGCTTGCTGAACTGCCGTTCGCGTTGTGATTGTTTTTACCCTGAACACCGCCCACGTTGCTCGAGCACGCCATATTATTCAGACCGTTGAAGAACATCGTCTGGGTCTGAGGGCCGCCGTTGTTATTGTCTAAACCGTTCACAATGGAGCTCTGGGAGCAGCCGCGGCTGCTCGACGCTTCCTCGCTGGTGGCTTGGCCGTTGTGCATGGACGTCGGGATGATGGCTGAGGCGCAGGATGTCAGGACAGTTTTATCATCCTGCGATATCTGGTTGAACTTATTATTCTCTAGCTCTTTCTTCGTAACCATGCCGGTCTGTTGATCGGCTAGAGCAGACTTCATTCGTTGGATGTTGTTCGAGTAGTCCGCCCCTGTGTTCGAGGTCGCGATGATGGTCTGCGTGGGCGCAACCGCGTTCTTCGGGGACTGAAGGGCTGGGACGTCGCAACATCTCGGCGGGTTGTGCCTCGGCGGTGTTCGGTAGGTGTTCGTGGAGGTGGTTCTTAAGTTCTCGTACAAGTTACTCATTTCCTGCAGGTCCACGTAGGGCAACTCGCTCTCGTAATTCTCGACCCTCGACAGAGTGGCAGGTAAGGCTTCGCTGGCCATAAATTGATTGGAAATTTGAGATTTTGGCCGACTGGAGTTTAGGCGCGCGTTGCGGGGAGTCATCGGCGCGATCGGAGGGGCTTGCGCCTCGGAGGTGCTTCTTGTGGCGCCTTGAAGCTCCTGGAACGACTCCTCTTCGTCTTCGGAAAATAGGTTCGGATTGAACGTCGGGTCTGGACCTGCGAGAGAAATGTCCCAGGTCAGGATTAATGGGCTTCTCGTTACTCGATCGCGGTGTATACCTGCTGGCACGTCGTCGCGCAGTTCCGTCATCACCAGGGTCATTTGTCGCGGTTGCAAATGCAGCAGCGACGTCCGATAAGTAACTTGGCCTAAGTTCGCAGGCACCGAGTCCGCCAACCCGTGAAACTTGAATTTCGTGCCCCAGATATTGGACGTTACTTCGACCAGCCTCGCGTGCTGCAAACAGATACGTCTTGCGACACTGCTAGTCACGCGACTGACTTTACTATGTAGCCTAAGGCTCGGAGGGCTCGTTAAACTTTGCTACATCACGCAATCTTGCATGGACTCGACGCGCGGCGTGGACTCTTACTTGTATTACCACGGGGGATATTTTTCAAACGAATGAAAGTCGTAGCGAGTTACAGCGATGAAGTTTTCAGCGATATGAAAGTCAAAGTAAAGTGTTACCTCGGGCAGGGTGTCTACGTAAGTGAGGTCGTCACTCTCGTCGTTCAATTTCTCTTCCCTTTTCCGCCTGTTCTTCCTCTTGTTCCTGGGCGAGCCGCACAAGTCGGCTGTGTCCCTTTCCGTATCGGATCCATCGCTGAACGACGGGCATTGCGATGTATCTTCAACGACCTGCAGGGTGTCCTGACTTTGCGGATCGAATATCACGAACTCCGGCCGGATTTTGCTTGTCCTCCTGCCTTTTAAAAGGGGCACTAATCCTCCCAGATATTCTAGATATAATGTGTAACACGGCACCGGTTCCACCGCGTGTCTGAGCATGGTGCAGTGTAATCTTCCTCCTCCAGGGGGAGGTCGCGATACGAAACGCCTCAGCTCCTTTGGTTCCGGTACCGAACATCTACAGGCACAGTGGGATTAATTATTTGGGATTGAATAAGTTTCATTTGTTACTTCATTGAATGTGAAGCAAAAGTGTGCTACAAATATCGTCTGGAGGATGTAGAAATGGTTAGTTGATCGGTCAGCTGTTTCGGTCTAGAGCCCATAAAAATAGATGATCTTTAGAAATTAATTAAAGGAAAACTACTACATATAATTTAATTGAACTTTTTCCATTGAATTAAGGATGTCTTAAACTATAGAAATAAATTTTTTGTTTTATAATTAATCATTGCAGACGGCACTGGGGAGTCGTTAAAGTCGGGGCGTAAAAAAATTCATCCAAATCGGTGGAACCTGTAGCACCTAAACCATTGGTCTGAAGTAAAAAACAATGCCCGATTATTAATTTTCTCGATAAAACTGTTTCGTGACCATCCCTGTTTCCCCTTACCCTTCATATTAAAGATCCATCACTACACAGTAGCTAAACACTTTTCCATTCTACTTTGAATATTTTCCACTTAATCTTCAGCTTACACTATGCTACCCATACCGACAAGTACATAGTCCCATTAAGATAAAAGTACAATCATACACCCTCGAATAAGTGCATGACACCAACAATTTAATTCTGCCTTATGGCTTTTTCCGCTACTGCTAACGGTTCCAAGGATACGGCCCGACCCAGTTGCGTCCGATACCTTGCATTTTAAACGAAGCATCGCAACGCAGGTGCAACATGTATACGCTTCCTTTTCCGATGAAAGTTCAGGTGTTTTACCTTATTGTGCTAGCGAAAAGTGCGGCGACGGATGCTCTCAATCTCGGCGGCAATGGAAGTTGCTGGACACTGGTCTCCCTTGTCAGAGCTGCTCTCACAGCCAGGCGAGATAACAGTTGCAACGAGGCTACCCGCCTGTAAATTATATGAGCGGCATCTCAGATACTTGGGCATGATAGCGGGCCTCGGGAGCAAAAATAGTTATTTAATTACAGAGGAATACGCGTGTTACCTTGACACCCATGCCGCGTGGACGCGTGCCCCGGTCGCCACGAAGAGTCTCCTGTCGTTGTGCCCCCACGTGAGCGCCGAGACTGGGCACTGATATCGATAAACGCAGGATTAACGTGCATTAGAAACACAAAGCCGTGGATAGATAAGCGGTCGTTGGTAAAAAGATTTGTACGTACTTGCGTGTACGGTATCGCTGTCGTGTAGACAAGGGTGCCTGTGACCGAATAAAACTTCAAAAGGTTCGTGTACTCGTGGGGGCTGCTCTGCGGGCTATCCGAGTCCTCAGTTCCAGCGATCGCCAACAACTTTCTCGAATTACTCCACTCCGCGTGTAATGGCGCTTTTAGATTCGTACGTATAGTGATCGGCGAAACGTCGTCGAACGACCGCAGCATGACGATGTTGCCGTCGGCCAGGCAGACTGCTAGCACGTAATTCCTGTCGTCTGTAAACACGCAAGGCTCCTTCTTCAATTGTGTAATTTCAGTGGCCCTCTCTCGATCGACAGCGACGAAATGGGGAGCAGGAAGTTTACAGGGGTGTGATCGATCAGGGAGGATGTCGCAAGGATTCCTATCAAGGAAGTCTTTGAACAGTAGCAGCTTCTGTTTAATCTTGAAACGACTGTTAGGGGTGGCTATCAGTAGAGTGGTCTCTGGAATAAGCAACTTCGAGTTTCCTAGTTGATTGGTAATACTTTTGGATATCCGAAAGGGACCGGTGGCCGATCGAGATGAGGTTTGGAGGGAGGAGTGGGGAGGGGGTGTGGACCCTAAATCTAAAATTGTAGCTCCGGGTATTTATTAGTTTCCAAAATATTAATAAAAAATTATTGTTAATTTTTTTTTTTTTTAAATTTTGTTTGGACGTAGGCGCGGGCACCCCTACCCGGCGACCCTCGCGTCCCCGCAAACTGTATTACGAACTGCTGGACGCGTTCCCCTTACCTCCGCATGCTCCTCAGGCACCGGAAAGGCACGCGTATTTAGCTGAAATTCAATGTCAATTTTCTTGAAAACGAAGCGCGATATTAAAAAATTGTATTCTATATTTTCGTCTTATTTTGGCCTGTCGAATCGCCCCCTAGAATATTGACTATCAGTAGAATAACACCCTATATAGTAGGATGGGTCGCATTCGCAAGTTGCTGGTTCGAATCTCCAAACTCACGTCGGTTCGCTACCATGCTTTACGCGCCCGCAAGCGGGCGCGCACCCCCCGCTCTAATCTAGCCCCAACCAATACTAATATCCAGAAAAAGTTGAAAAGTGGAATGCGTTATGTCGGAATAAGTCAACAGAAATACTAAAAGTTTTTTATTAATATCTCGGAAACTAATAAATTCCCGAAGCAACAATTTTAGATTTAGGATCCACACACCCTCCCCTCTCCTCCCCCCAAACCTCATCTCGATCGGCCACCGGTCCCTTTCGGAAGTACAGCCATACTTTTAATAAGTGTTGCTTTTTTTCCCGAAAAAATGGGCCCCTCAGAACGTTTGCCACCTGGGCCTTTTTTCTTCAATCCGCCACTGATAACGAAGGTTCACTGAACTTTACGGGGACCAGAAAGCAATTCAAAATAAGATATTAAAAGAGTAATTATGCTGTCCCGAGGAATTTTCGTAGGATAACTGATATAAACAGAATTTAGAAAATTCCATTAAAAAAAGTTTGGTAATAGCGTAACCCAAGATATGAAGGACTAATGACTAATGGAAAGGCGTTAGGTACTGATGATAGAGTATCGCAATAAAAATAACTAGTATACTCTCATTAATGAAACGATACTTTTTATCGGTACTTTTCTAATAATTTGAAGTTCTCTTTACCCAACTACATTAACCGTAAATGATATATCATGGTTGAAAGAAATTGCTTCGCACATCCCAGTTCTTTCTGTTTATTTAACATCGACTATCTCGAGACCGAGTTCTAAAATGGGTTGAAATGCAATTTCTGTTAAACTGAAAGTGCAGGTGAATTGTTATTGCTGTAACGTTCGCGTTTAATTCGTTCGAATGCAGCAATTTAAAAGTGCCAAGCGCAGAACGACGTGAAAACGTGCTATTTTACAGGAACCTAGTACCTCTATGAGATCTATCGTTCGTTATATCGTCGTCCCCTTCTTCCATTGTGAACTTCTCGGCGCTCCAAGCCATCGAAGTGACACCAGCCGCCAATTGTACTTCTGATACCATCGCCCCGTGAACATCCATTACTATTAATTGTCCCGCCGTTGTTCCAAAATATACCTGTCGATGGACATTTAATGTTGTATTGATTAAAAATATAACTGTTTATGTTTAGTTTCTATGCAGACCTATTTCCATTCAGCCTTTTAATTTTTAGAAGCATTAATTTTTAGACTAACGCTGGGCTAGGGCATTTTTTTCTTCCCAGTGTGATAAGAGAATACTTCTGCAAACACTGAGAAATATCGTGTATTTCTTTATACGCGATGTCTATTACACCCCATCGATTTCTGCACATTTACGATTCATGTAACAGATATTGGATGAGAATTTTTTGCTTTTCATAACTTATCGACGTCAGAATCGAACAAGAAATCTGTAAAGAGAGACGTCTAGCAATGTATACGTTAACGCGGATGTGATAAACCTTTTAGCGTCGTTAAGAAAGTTTTTACTTGGTAATAGACCCCTGACAGCTATGATAGAGTGTAATACTACACCGTAATAACGCGAGTACTTCGAGATTCCAAGCAGACGTCGACCTATCGTATTTCCCGTGTGAGGTACCCTTTAAAGTGGTGGATGAGGGTTAATGAAAATGAGGGTCATGTTCGGTACTATATCGTGCATTCTCGTTAATAAGAGTGGATTCTGCTGTTGATTTCGTTCATTAATACGCATTAAGACTACAGAACTGCGTGCCCTATAACCCAGATATTTTTCCCTCTAAATACAAACTGTGGGTTTATTAAGCATTTAAGGTTCTTCATCCATTGTTCGTTTTTGCCGAAAATTAGTATTTTACAGGATTTACTAGGTGCAAGATTAATTTTCTTAGGTGAAAATGTTAGGCGATTTCAAGATCAATTTTATATTTATTTGACGATTTACCTGCTGGTCGTCCGGTGTCCAAATGCCACAAGTAATCGTAGCCTTATCGTTCAGCATCGACGACCAATACCTCTGGCCAGCGACGCTGCCAACTAGTACGAAACCGTCCTGCAGCAAGAAATAATTCGTGCATTTCTTTTTCATAAATTGCAGTAAAGTAAATGAAAATTCGAACCGAAATCTGCACTTTAATTAGGACAAAATTAATCTAGTCTATTTTTTTTTAAACACACGGACAAATAATTATGCAACTTTTTTTATTAAAAACGTCAACTGTAATATATTATTGTTTATATACAAAGTGATATGAAAGGGGCTGGACACTGGAGGAGATGGAAGTGTTAAGGGAAAGGGGGGGAATAAGAGGAGAGGAGTTAGTGAGTAGGGAAAGGAAATTTCAGGAAGAGGAGAGGTGGAGAAAGATAGGGGAATCGAAGTCGAATAGATGGTATGGGAGAGTGAAGGGGGAAGGGTTGCCAAAGTATCTGAAGAAAGGGTGGGGAGAAAGTAGATGGAATAGGGTGGCGAGGTTTAGGTTGGGGAATGAAATGAGGGGGGGGAGGTATTGGGAGGAGGAGGGAAAAAGGAGATGTAGGGTATGTGGAGGGGGGGAAGAGACGTGGGAGCACGTGTGGGAGGTTTGTATGGGGTGGGGAGAGGAGAGGGGGTGGCAGGAGATGGCGGGGGAGGTTTTGGATGACGGGGGAGAGGGGGAGGAATGGTTGAGGAAAATTGAGGAAAGGAGAGAAGCAAACGAGGCATAAATGAAGAGATTGGAATGGAAGGTGAGACGAGTGGAAGCGGAGGTCCGGGAGAGAGGGGGTTGCGTGTGCGTGCGGCAGGGTTGTGGGTAGAGCGAGCGAGCGATGAGGGGGGAGAGGCGTGCGGGGGAAATAGGATATAGAAATAGAGTAAGATAGGCTAAGATAGGTTAAGATAGTATAAGGTAGATTTAAGGTAGGATTAAGGGAAGAAGAGATGTAAGGAGTGGAGAGGAAGGGAGATTGTAACCCCTAGGGGAATCAATAAAGTCAATAAGATGTAGTACAAAGTGATATATTTCTTCTCCTACTTCTTTCATTGTCAATATTCTACCTCTGCGAAGTTTTGCATTGTAATTTATAAATATTATAACCGTAACATTGTAAAAGCACGTGTAGAAAAGAGTAATTTGTTGGCGACATGAGGTTTCAATTGTTTTGCTAAACATTAAATTTGAAATGTGGCCGAGCTTCGCTTTTCAGAAGGAAAATGTAACCATTCCTGATCTCCCATTTACAGTTGGGAGTAGAATATTGATTTCAACCGCATTCAAAATATATTCACATAAATATAATATTACTTAATTCATTACATGAGTTAATAATTTATTGCATAAATGAAATTGAATTTATTTTAAAACGTATTGTATTTCATATTACGTTTATCGTGCTTCTGTTTTTCATATGAAAACCAATTTAACAAACAGGACGATATCTTCATCGGGTTTATATAATATTCCAACAGACACCACTTCAAACTTCAGCTCGATGCGTACAGTGTACCTACAATTTACATTTTATTTGAGCTCTAAATTGCATTGCCGCTTGCATATATTTCCTCGTGGAATAAATTATCGCGTCGTTTTGCATATAGCCAGTAGGATGTGTTTTCATTCCATTGTTCTCAGCTAGACATTCAACACTTATTTCCTTGAACTTCCAAGTGACAATTCTAAAGCCACTGCAGGATTCAATTTTATATTTGTGCAGCTCTCCATTGTCTGTTGTACGCGAGGGTCTTTCTGACAAAACTTTCTGTTACCTTTGCATATTGATACCAGATAAATCAATCAGTTCGACTAAAGTCAGACAGTGGGACATGAAATTCTTTTAATAAAAAAGCTTTCTTATCAAGGGCTTCCATGTGCATTTATTGCAATGAATTATTTGAAGTTGGATAAGGAGAATTACCCGGTAACATATGAGTGCCATTCGACCATCGTGGGACCACGAGAAATGAGTGACTGGAGTACTCCTGTCGTTGATCAGCTCTATACTCCATCTTCCCTCGTACTTGATCCATACGAAAATGATCCCCGAACTGTCGCAGGAGGCCAGCTTCTGGTAAGGCTCGTTCCATTTCACGAGTATCACCTGCGAAACAGAATTCATCTTCTTGTACTGACAGGGAAGCAAGGTTTCAACACTTTCGACAAGTCGCAGATACAAATATAAGGAACTTCGTGCCACAAAACACTTAGAACAGTGTTTTCCCAAACTTTTTTGAGTCGCGATTCCCTTTTATAATATTGAAATAACCTGCGACCCTCCTCCCTACTAAAGGTAAGGTAAATTTAATAAGGGAAAGAAAGTATTACAGAATAACCTAACTTAATAATATTAAAAAAATCCCAAAGAACTGTGGCGACCCCCCAGAAAGTACTTCGCGACCCACAGGTTGGGTATCACTGACTTAGAACCGCAAAATTATTGCTCAAGTTTGAAATAAAAGTTTAACGAAGGCACCTATTATATTTTTCATTTTAGAATAAACAATTTACGTACAGTGGTGACGGAAATAGAAGAACACAAAAGAACAAAGATGTTTATATGTATTAACTATATTTTAGTCTGGTCTTTTAATTTTTAATATTATTGACATAGATTGTGCATTCTAAAACAACAAATGAAGTCTTACAAGGTTTTTGTGTTGTTTAATAGACGGTTGAATAGTGAAGCCACAGTTATAACACTACTATATTATAGTCCACGTGGAACTAAAGGTAGTCATCATTTTGCTGTGACCGAATTTGGTTAAAGAATGCCAGATGTCAAGGTTTACAATTTTTTCTTATTTTCGCAAAAGGCCGATCTAATACTAATATCACAAATCTTTCCGAAAATTAATGCTACCATCAATTCTGAGATTGCAGTAATATAATCGCAGTAATAATTGGAGTACACGGTGTAGAACGACACTCATGAACTCTGAAGCCATCAAACTTGTTTATAGCCTCTCATTAAAAGTTCAAACTGGCTCAAACTGTTGACCACCTTCCTGTGCCCAGCAACCCCCTGTAGTAGCACCTAACTATCATACAGAAGTCGTCGCTGTCTTCACGTTACACTAATTTCACGAGCTCGAGTAGGATGGATGTACCAGCAAATGAACACTTTTTATTAAAACGAGTAAAATAAGCAACTAATTAATTAGAGGCTTCTTTTAATTCCTTGCTTCATATCCAAACAATTTTTGCAGCACGACTCCCTGCAAATATAATTTTATAATAGTGTCCATTCATAACCCTTAAGTGTCCATTTATTGGTGCGTCTACCCTACACTTCTGCCATCCACTACACTAACTTCAAAACTGATAATTCTTCCCAAACGTCGAAATTATTGTTCGAAAGGACGCACCTTACACCTGTAAACCTATGGCAGTTCTAACTTCAGCCACTCAAACACGATGGTACAAAATAATAAATCGTACCGTTCGTTCTCCCGCCAGACACTTCCTTTCCCATTTTTTGCATCATATTAATAAGCTTCCTATTTATTACTTTATCCCCAGCCGTAGTATTGTAAAACCAAATCCGAATAACGTTCTGGGTTAGTTTGCTAAGCGTAGCCCGGCGGCATCAAAGTCTCGGCTAATGTAGCACGTTATTCACGGCGTAATTTGCCTTAAGCGGCGTGCTTCAGACTCGGTGCGTGCACTTTGGCGCAGTACGTGCGACTTGAACCACGTCTGCGGGGACTCTTCAAGAAATACCTCGAGCAAGACGCGTCGGACGAGTACTTCCGACGACTGAGCAGTAATAGTTTCTTGAAAGAAGAAAATGAAGTCAAAGCCTCTTAAAATCGTACGCCTTTGAATTCTATGTGAGCAATAAGTTCTGTCCATAAAGTTCTAAGGGCAGAAGGTTGTCTTTGATCGAGCGGTGCTTGGAGTTTGAAAATTCCTGAAGAAAGGTGTGTTCTGTCAAAAGAGAATATGATTTGTCGAATATCTATTTATTTACCTATAATTTCGACGAAGGATTCAGATAACGATTGTAGCAAAATCTTGAAATCTTGAAACACCGTAATTCTAGCAGTGAGTGTTGGCTCAAATTTTCTTACATATTAGTACTATCACTATAATAATTATCTGCGAAACACTCTGCAGCTTTTTATTGACATAATTCAGCTGGAAGTCAGATGTCTTGCGAGCAAACGAAGTCTGTCTTTTGATCTTGCAGATTTCTCATGCACAGACATCTTTTGTTACTTGTGCTTGCTCCTCTTTTCACTGGGGAAGAGTATTACATTCGTTGGATCAAAGACTATCCGCGTCTCAGTGAGCAGCTGAAAGATTTGAACTTGCAGGTGCCTCCTTAGTCGCCATGGCCCCTTAGTTCACGGTCTTCAATAAGTAAAACTAAAGCGCGTATGCCCCTCCTAGCTACTTACAATCATTTATTATTTACTTGCCATTTACATTTCAGATTTAATAAGAATCTATTAAAAGCTACTTTCAAGTTAGTTAAACCTTGCCGTCGTATTTCATATTTAACTACGCTTTTAGCCCTTTACACTCTTCTACATCGTGATTCATTCTTCTTAATCGCATTGCGACTCCGTTTCCTTTCATTCTCGCTGCTTCTTCATAATATTACATAAAATAAAGTATTTTTCTAATGTGATTATAAGCGAGGACATTTTATATGGGTTACATTATTTACTTGAGGCGTGCAAAGTTGCTCCTTCCGTTAAGTTAACTTTAATTTTATTCTGCTATTGCGATAGAGCATAAAGAACTAAACAATTCTTATACTCAAAGTTTTGTTCTATCTCGCACCCTTACAAAGTTATATTAAAAAGCGAGAAACAAAAACGCCACAGCTTTAAGGGTTGATTTCACCCATTCAGAGTGAATTTCCGCAGAGAGAAAAGTTGCCTCTTGCATACTCAAATATGCTCTACAGTCACGCGAAATTTCATTAAAATCAGAATTTTCTGGTTGGACGGGTTTCCTTTGCCAGGGAGATTTAATTGAAAGAAACTTCTCGACAGATACCATAAATATATAAAACGTTTAAACGCTACTAATTTAACAGTAAGGGTAACTTTCCAGAAGTATCCTGGCCTTACCATAAAATCGTATTTAGAGCACGAGAGGGTGTTTAAAAATATCCAAACATTCGAGGAGGAGTAACTTTGGATGTTCAATCCGTGATAAAGGAGAGATACATCAAAGTAGCTTTATAATTAGCTCTCCGGAGCCCTTGCACGATACGTGTCTGCGAACGTCATACAGCAGAAAGCACAGCACAGATATTACTCCGCAAATAATAAATCCAGATCTATCGTTAAGCTATCTTTAGTGGCATGTCATTGCACCGTCATGCAAGCATATTGCTGCCCATCGATCGATGAGCGTTGTCCGTTTAGTGGCTTGCATGTTGGCGTATGATTTCACCATCTAAATTCTACCTACTACATTTTAACGAAGGAGCCTTTCCGATCCACGTGCGGAACGGTACCAAGGAGAACTCGTCCCTAAATCCATGCTACTATCTATCATTTACTTTATAAATTTTATTATTCACTACCATCGTTTGGTTATCGTTTTATTTAAATAAAAATGTTGCCCATCTCTGTGTCGCACCATGCCGCGTGTGGAATATTGCAAATGCAGAGAAGTGGAGCTTCACAATAATACCTAATCGTCTTTTGCAGCCATTCAAATTCAAACGATCAAATCGATCGAACTTTTCTATTATTTAATGAATTAATTTTCTCTGCATTCCACCACTAATATTTCCATCAACGTAACTTCCCACGCAGGAGGCAATGCTTAACGACAGATTGCCGTTGCCCGCGAAGATGTTGCAGCCTATAAATAGTGATTCTAGATTAATCGCTTTTCGATGTGCTTGCTCGATCGATGCTCGGGCACGTGCTTCGAGAAGACAAGGAAGAGATGGCGAGAGACTCGGCGGAAGAAAGAGTCGCGACGCCAGTCGTGAGAAAGTATGGAAGAGGATCTTGTACGTGACACGCGTGGCAAGAAGATACTTCGATCGCGCTACGTACACCATGGCGGGGCCACCCCGCAGCATATGACGCTATAACCCGTACTCGTCAGCGTGGAAGAGCAGAGGCTTTAAGAGGGAGCTATCGACGGTTCCGTGGAACGCTTTTCACTGTACGGAAACTTTCCATCGCCGGCTGCTTTGATACTCCGTAAACTTGGCACCTCCTGCAGGTTTATGCGTACTCGTAATGATTAGCACTTTGACTGGCAACGAGAAGCCAGAACTGCACCCCAAGGCTGGCGGGCTTCGTGCGCTTGCCATCTGCGGAGAAGTACTGCTCACCTTGGTGCGAACTCCGACCATGGCTAAACCTAGGCGTTGCACTAACTGTTTTCATTCTGCGTGAATAATAATAATAATAATAATAATAATAATAATAATAATAATTCTTTATTGCACTTTACAAAAGAAAACATAAGCAAATGAGTAGCACATAAGGACAGTAGTGGGATGCAAAAGGCGAGGTACAGCTGTCAGCTGTTATTAACCTTACCATTTAAAGCTACTTAAAACTAAAAACTAACACAATAGAGTAGGGGAAAGGTGGGATAGTTGATCACAGTTTTGCTTTTTTATTGAAATAATAATAATGGTTTGCTTTGTTTGTATTTAATTATGTAAGTTGTGATTCTTAGAGTATTCTCAATATACTTTGACAAATTTGAGAGCTGAAAACTAATTTTAATGACAGAATTTTAACATTCTCTGGCAGTGGCGTTATGCACAAGTATCCCCCACTGAAGGGGAGACTTGATCAAACTGTTAGGGAGACTTGATCAGTGAACTTTCAGAGTAAATAACACATTAACTTTCTAAAAAATATTTATTATCTTCGTCAATAACATGAAATAAAGGGAATATCATGAAAAGAAAGTAAACTATAACAAACTTGAAGGAATTACTGAAAAAATGAAACCGAAGAATTAAACTCTATGACATAAAACAACATAAATGCATTCTTAAAAGACATTTCACTTAGATATCATCTGATTCAGATGATGATAAAGAAAAGATTTTCCTTCTCACTTTCTTTGCCGTATTTTTCTGTTTCATTAGCCGTTCTATGGTTCTTTATTGGAGCATTTTCAGCTGTTCAAGTATCCCACCTCACACACTGATCATGTATCCCTCAATACACTCGATTTGAAAAAGATGAAAAATTAAACTTACCATAAATATTTAGATAAATCAATAAATAGCATTAATTGACTCGAAATTGCCGTTTTTACTTAGTATATTTCAAATCGTTGAAAATGCAACATTTACTCGAAAAGCAGGAAGAACAAGCAGACCGAAATATTTACTTTTTCGCTGCAAATAAGATCGAAGCTTATAACAACATTATTCTATGCTCCCAAAAGAAAACTGCAACGTGAAGTGTTGCGATGATGTAAACATTACCACGCTAGCGTGACAGCAGGCACAAATTGCCAATATATTAAGTAAAAAACTGATTTGATCATGTATCCCCGCTGATCAACTATCCCACCTTTCCCCTACATGAAAAGTAAATATAAACAGCCAAATAGTAGCTTCTTTCGTTTCATTCGTGCGCAGAAATTCAGCCGCGTTTACGTTTATAGGCAGTGTCAGATTAAGGGGTGGTGAAACTGCAAAGTACGAAATCTTTTTAAATATGTGTTTAATCGAATTAGTCTTTATGTTATTGCTAAAGCTTCTCTTAGTAATCTATTACCTTTGTTATTAAATCGTTGTTCAATGTTGATGGCAATTAAGAGTTCAGTGAGTTCTCAAAAGTAGTTTTTATACATTCTTATATAATTGTATGGAAAAAGGTAGTAAATTATAAACCAAACAGGCATGACTTTGGGGGGATAAATATAAATCTTCTATGTATGATTATTCAAATGTGTGATTTACGAAAGGTTAAAGAAATCGGGGAAATGTGATATTTCATATTCGAAGTGACTAATTAGCATGCATTAGCATTAACATGTAGCACGCTATATCAGGCAACCAGATCATTTTTTAACCACTTATTACACACAGTTATAAAAATATCAATTTGCCAGCTCACGGCCAATGAGAGGCTAAACCTAGAAATCAGCGTTATCTGAATAAAAAATTATTGAAACGTAGCATGGCACAGAAGCCAGTTTATCGATACGCTTTATGCAAAGGATTCGAATAACCCAGTTACCTTTATACGAGAGATAACACAGACGGCTTTTACTTGAATTGAATTCACCCAATAAATAACAATACTTTACTTAAACAACTTTGAGTATTCTTTTTTTAATAAGAACTCTCCTTTCATCTGTATTTGTGTTATTAAAAATAAGTGCACCCACGTTCACTTTAATTAATGTTCTGATCCATACAAAGTTATTACATTTGCATTTAATGCACGCTAAATGATTTTTTTTTTAAATATTTGGGTGTATGTCAGTTAAAACACAGTTGCGTGTTACAGTTGGTGTAGTTATGATTTGTCTTATATGCTGCAAGATGTTTACTTCTTTTAAGAAGCACAAGGCCTTTTTGCATTGATTTTTATTGGCAAGCTAAATGTTGACAAGACTAAACGCGACGAATCAAACGTTACAAGTATCTGCGTGACACATATGTGTCGGCGAGTATCGGCAAACGAAAATCGTTCTCCCTCAAGCTGGAGCTTGCAAGAACCGACGGAGAGTATAACAATCGCGAGGATAATAAAATCTGGCGACCCACGCAGATGGAAAGTATGTTATAAATTGTCGGAACATGACTGGCCCGAGAAAGCCGGGGAACGACAGAGACGGAATAAAGGTGCTGATCGATAAGAAGCTATGGTTGCGTAGAATTCTCTCGTGGCATCGAAACCGTGCAGAATGCGAGATTGTGGGAAACGTCTGGAGCAACCAATATATTCGAAGTCGTCGTGAATTCCGTCTTCGAGGAAACATCGGTCCCTCTCCCAGCGAGATTTATACGAGTTTCTCTTCCCCGGACACTATTATATTAGAAGAAATTCCGCGCAGAGATAGCGGGAAATTAAATAACTTGCGCGATAGCGGGTAATATTGTGTTTATTCAGCTGAATAGTTTGCTTCGCAGCGAGCAAAAGGAGCGTAAAACGAGCTTTAGTCCTTGGTTTTATACCGTCCCGATTAATCGCTCGCGGGCACGGCAACGGGTAGAGACATACTCCGATCTACGCTCAGATATCACAGAGCTTTTGCAGTCGTCGCTTTATATGTATGTTAATAGATCTTTGAAAGACACAATCTCTTGTTTCTAGCGTATTATTCATTTTAATTTCAGTAGGTATTTTATAAAATGACACATAATCCTTGTGTTATAAAAATATTTAGAGACCTTACGAAGCTTGATATGTATTTTAAATGTTCTCTAAATTATAAGCAGCTACGGTAGTTTGTTAGCATTCCTGCGTAATCACTTCGTTTAAGCGATTTTCTGCACTGCGAACATTATGCTCCGCTTCGTTCGAAACCTACTTTAAAATAATCTGCGCGATGCAGTGAAGTGAAAATACAGCATGCTATTTAAAACATATAAAGTGACTTTGAAGTAATTCTGAAAAGCGGAGGGAAAATATTTCATTTATAATGTTTAATAATTCTCGTATCTCTTGCCATTTCTATAAATATAATTTTATTCAGTCACTGATGAATGTATTATATAATAAATCAATAATGGAACTAGTGAACTCGATAAATGCACCTTTCGTAATGTGCATCGCGAGGTTGCGGTTAAATAAATAAACCAGCGAACAAAAGCTGTGTGTGGTATGCATTTATATTATTGTCAATTTAAAGCCAGCAACCTGACAGTCTTCCATATTCAGTTTCGTCCAAAGCGTATCTAAATCCTTCCAGTGCTATTTCGGTAACACTTCTGTTTTGGGGAAACGATGTCAATGCACTTTGCAGGCAATGGTGCTTTTAATTCTACAAGTTATGGCGGTAGAACGATAGCACGAAGTGTATACAAATATTTATTCAAAGATTTCTTCTCGTAGCATTAATAACATTGCACTGCAAATATGTAAATGAGAAAGAATCTTCAAAAGGAATTTGAATGATTTCATACGAGCAATAAGATGTGCACAGATAAGTTGTATTAAATTGTTCAAAATCATTGACGGTTTCAATATTTTCTCAAATGGATTGAAAATCCTTTAACTATTTTTTACCCTCCAAAAAAGGATCTCAATGTTTGACCACAAATAATAATTTTCACCTTGAGGGTCTCAAATTTTAACGCTTACCTACTTTTTATTTTCTCTTTATAAGTCAAGTTACGTTAGTTGCTCCATCATTTCGTTTCATTTTATAATCCCATTTCATTCATTCTCTACACGCAGAATTAACTTCACATTAATAATTCAGAATCTGTATCAAATCTTCGAAATTATGGAAAACCTGTTGTAAACAATTATCACTTGCCACACTACTACCAATAAATAATAATTCCTTATTTCAGCTCCACAACCACGAGATTTTTGGACTCGGTTTACATTTACCTAACTCTACGAAAGCTAACTTAACCTACTTATTCTTCTCATATCTAAATTTTCCACCCTCTCATTCTTCCTCCTCATATCTGCATCCTAGCTTAGTTCGTTCCTTATATTTTTACGCCTTTTCTCTATAGCTCTTAGCCAGCTTATCATCGCCTCATTTATCCTCGTCTCCTAGTTCGCTAGTATCCTATAACAACGCTTTAATAAATGTTTTATTGTACCTATTTCCAGATTACAGTACCTTTTCCCATTTCCTTTTTCCGCGTCTAACCAATATCGGTTTCCCTCCTCGACGTTTCCACACCTTGCCCCTGCAATTAGCCATTGGCTGCCTCCCTTTCCTTCTTTTTCCCGACACTCAACCTTTCCCACTGTTCTTATATATTTATATCTCTTTACACGTTCTTTAATGTGACTACTTACGTATCCATTTCTTTGAAATCGCACACCTAGATATACAATTTTTTTGGTCTTCTCCACCTCTGCTGCCTCCCATTCCCATTTTATTTTCTGTTCCCAGCCTCCCCCTTTTCTAAATTCCATAAGTTTCGACTTATCTGTATTCAATATTACCTACCTTCCTCTTGTTTAAACATTTTCCTAATTTTCGCATCACATTTTTCATAACTTCCTCCTTTCAAAATCTTTCCCTCCCAATTTGGATACCTCCCGTTGCTCGGTTTGTGAAAACTTCTTTCCAAATCTCATATGAAACTATTGAGCAATGAAACGCTCAAGGGACAACCCTGTCTCGCGCCATTTGGAAGAAGCGAATTGATCGAATAAACGGAAACGTCCACCGTTAATCCCTTGGCTGAGAACACACCTGCTCGCGAAAGCATTCGGTAATAGTGCGCGACGGTCGGGTTCGCGATCTTTATTTGCTTTTTATCGGGTTCCCCGATCCAGGGCGCAGGTACAATTATCAGGCTTTCATTTACCGGCATTGCGTTTCGTCGTACATTCCGCTCGCTGGGCATTGTGCTCAAGCATCGGCGAGAGGCCAGTCTTGTCCAGCCGCGTATACTATATTTTCTCAATGGGGAATTCTCAGGGTGGACGTGGAAAATACTACGTGCAGGAGTTGTGCGTGCCCTTTGTTCGTACATTTCCACCGGTGCTCTCTACTCTTTCTTCCAGCCTTTCTTTCATCCCGCGCCTCTGCCATCCCTGTTCCTGGCGAAACAGGTGCACGCTGCGCAGCGGGGACACAATGCCACGGAGATTATTCCACTAATCGCACGAGGGCGAAGTATAAAACACTTTTAATGGAGACACAGTTCTTTCCAGAGACTTAGCCGTGCCTTTTCTTGGGGGATGTGAGTGTGCGTTTATGTACAATGTTGCATTTCTTTTGTATAATTGTGAAATGGTATATTCGACAATTTAGGAATGTTTAAATGTGGTTGGTAAAATTTTATTCACCACGGAGTGACGATATATTACTCTGGAATCTGGTGTAAGGTGTCGAGAGAAGTTTCGGGCTTGGGGAGTATTTAACGCATGTTGAGGCGACTAAAGTACACTTGGACCATTTCACTTGAAATCGATAACTATTTGTGTTCGATATGAGGGATTTTGGTAAAATTGTAATATAATGTAATTCATGTGAAATTAGGGGAGGTTTAAGTCACCATTTTGCTGGTCTCAAATTTATTTAAAAATTACGGGACAAAGTGATGGATGGCCATTGGTACCTAATTTGTTAGTTACAGAGATGAAGCTGCAGTCGCAGAAGCTGTTACTGAATATAATGAAGGATGGACGAAAACAATATTACATGCATTCAAGGACAACCAAATGCAAATGAGCGAACAATCATTGAAAATTGTTCAAAACCGTCACAAAGAACGAGTACGCAGGTATAAACAGAAAGCCTCAGAAAGATACAAACGTGCAAGCGAAATGATACGAACTGCACAATCACGAAGAGAACAGGCATTTCAAGAAGAAGAAGGTCCAACGTACGGAGCAGGAGCGTTTTATTTACTACGCCAAAATATAAAAACTTTATAACTCGGACAAAAATGAAGTTTTCGAGCTGAAATTTTTTCTGCAGTCTTTGTATACAATACTACAGATATAATCGGGTATGGATTTTAAAATAGAATAATTTTTTCGAATTTTTTTTTTTTAAATTTTTGAAAAAAAAAATGTCACTGTATTAATTCTTACATAATTCATTTCAGCGTAAAAAATAATATGGAAATACATATTTTCAAATTTTTATCTGAAAAATACCCTCTTAAGGGGGTATAGGACTATTGGACGACTAAAATCGACTGTTTCTTGTCGGTTGGATTGCTTAGATACCAAATAATCACCATACCGGCATTTTTCACAGTTTTTTATATACGCTTTTATAAGTAATGTAAAATAAAAAAATAGTCAGAATGTTGAAAATTATTCAACTTATTTGATGCTAAAGATGGTCCCCCGCAGCGCGCAGCTGTAATCGGTGTACATAGTCCCAGGTGAACCAATCATCTAAAAGCAAAATGCCTGGGGGTGAGTAATTTCTACACTAATAGTTATCGTGTAAAACTTTGCTAGGCGAATTTAAACAAAAATTGTAAAAGTTACACACGGATCAATTTTTTCCCCACATTTTTTTGGGAGAGAAATGTGTTTAATCAGTTATAAAATGTGTTTACAAACATCCAATGTTGATGCGGAAATTCCACACGATAGAGAAAGGAATTCTACAGCTCCAGTTAAAATTTTAAGTGAAAATATTCATTCGTTCAAGAGTTATGATGTACACCGTGTTTGAAAATGTAGTTTCGAGATAAACGGCTTCAAAGTTAAGTCCCATACGCCAATACCGCTCTGCGAGGCCGTTACTCGACGGTGCACTCAATTACGTTCAGCGCTATAATTTCCGTAATTATTCGAATTTCCTCACGATACATTGTTGTAAATGTTCACGAAGCATGGCACTTTCAGAATTAATAATAATAAAAAAATCGATTTTTCGAGATTTCAATAGTTCTATACCCCCTTAAGGGGACCTTCCGGTCTAAAAGTCGATTTTTTTTATTTCATTTTTCGAATGTTCAACCTCTTAGGAATACATGTTTAAAAGGATTTGTTGAAATTCGTAAAATTCCAGAAGTTATAGGCATTTGAGTAGCGGCAAATGCATGGGCAACAACCGGGCACTCGGCGCTCACGTAAACCTTTAAACGCGTTTTTCTCGAAACAGTGTTCTCAAAACGGTGGGACCTGTATCTCCAAAAGTTATTATCCGATTCGACTGAACCTTTTTTATTTTGAAGAATATACTTCTGGCTAGGGGGGGAACTAGAAAAATTACAAAAAATTGAAAATTTATAATTTTCAAAGGCGTTGAAAGGACAAAAAGTACAGGGAAAAGTGATTTCAAACTTCAAGTGTCGTTATTTTCTAAAAAAAAATGTCATTTTTTTAATTTTTTCTAGTTCCCCCTAGCCAGAAGTATAATCTTCAAAATAAAATAAGTTTCAGTCGAATCGGATAATAACTTTTGGAGATACAGGTCCCACCGATTTGTATAAATTTTTTTACGCCTTGACTTTAACGACTCCCCAGGGCCGTCTGCAATAATTAATTATAAAACAAAAAATATATTTCTATAACTTAAGATATCCTTAATACAATGCAAAAAGTCCCATTAAATTATATATAGTAGTTTTCCTTTAATTAATTCCTAAAAATCACCTTTTTTTTGGGCTCTAGACCGGAAGGTCCCCTTAAGAAACAGATCATTAGATCGTTCATTAAACCTCCAGACCCACGCGTCTTATTACCGAGTCGCTGTTATCACATCAAGGATAATTAAATTTCCTATCCGCTTTTTCCACGCGGGGGTACATCTACCTCTACATTGCAAGGCACCAGCTCCAATTAGGTGGCAACACGCGCGATTACAGGCGCACCCCGAAATTCTATTTCGTTACATATTTCGCGCTGATATTTGCGCAACGCAAATATCCTGGCTTAATTCTCGGGTTCGCGGAACGTTCCGCCGGCACTTGGCGCACACGAATGCCGAGGATTTCGCTCGGCTCCGTGTCGCATAATCCTTTGAGCACACTCCGAGGGGCGGTTATCTCCGCGACTCGTTTCTTTTTTTGCGATGGCTTCTAACCCGCGCCCGCCCGACTGTGTAATTACCCGCGATTTTTTCCCATTTTCTCGTCTGAAATTAGTTAACTTGATAAGCACGCGTCGTCGTATCGTCAATTAACAGTCGAGACGCCCTTTCGTTAGAAGAAAAAAGGCTGAAGCGCGAATACCGCGAATCTTTGGACAGGGCGCTTTAAACGTCACGTGTCCCTCTTTTTTTTTTTTTTTTTTTTTTTTTTTTTTTTTTTTTTTTTTTTTTTAGCGAGGAATGGCGCGCAACGTTTGAACCGGCTAATGCACTGCAGTAAAAGCTGCGGCAAGCGCTGTAATGTTCCTCACTGAACTCGTTTCGTGAATCAATGATGTTCCTTTCCACGCTGTCGGTGTTTTCAGTGTCAAGGTGAGTGTATGCGCCATGCATCTGGAAGAAGATCCCACTTCCCCTTTTTGGCTCCGCTTCCGCGTTGCGTGATGTATCCTGTCCCGGCATTTACGTCTCCATTGGTCCACATAGAAGCTTGCGCTCGGGGGTGAAGCAGTGTCGGGCAAGATTTATTCGCGATCGGCAAACGCTCCTGGCCTATTATCGCGTCTCTTTTTAAGATAAATCTCGGCGATATGACCCCTTGATATACGAGCTTCCCCGCCGAGTGTAATTTATTCGTTACCAGAAATAGCGCCTGGGGTAGGATTGCTTCGTTAAGCAAGGGAATGTCGAGTATTTCGATTAAATGTCACGCCATTAAAATCTTTGATAAGTGGCGAAACAGATTCTGCACGTTTCAGAGTTCTCGGGGTAGTGGTAGCTAATAATAATTAATTAAAGGTCTTCTTTCAGAAGCACAAATCGTTATTTCTTGTGGAAATAAATTTCTTGCGTTTCTTATTTCGAACAGTGGACTGTTAATTAAGGATTCTATTGTTGATCGCTTAAAGTAGCAAGTTTATTTTATCTTGGTTGCAGGAGTATTCTTTGGAGCAGTCGGGGTGGCAAATACGCGATGGGAAGGGTTGTTTATAAGGGTTTAAGCGCCAAGAGGGTTGAAGCACAGAGTCTTGATTGGAGTGCAGCGCTTCTGCTCCTAAATAAATTCATAATCCGTGAGCAATTACTCATCTACGTTTCGATCGGACCTCCCGCAATCAAGTATTCAGGAACCATGTATTTGTGATTGAGTTGGCTTGTCGAGTTACTCGCCTTCGGACTTCTACGATGCTCATTTGATATTCCATGTAGTTATCATTTTAATCGGGTAGTTGGAGGTAGCAAGTAATTCAGCTTTTAGTCCCGGAGGATTGGCGCAATCCAGAGTTTTTAAAGATTTATTCCACTTTTTATGCTCTGCGGTTCGCAGAGGTAGCAAGTGGATGTAATACGAGAAACAAAATTGAAGGCTGGATGATATCCAGGGGAGAAGAAATTCATATTGGAACATAGAATGGGGCAATTCGAGGGAACCTTAGAATTAATTTATTCGTTCCAGATATTATCTGGGAAAAACTTAATTTCAAAAATGTACAGAGTACTGGTATAATTATTGTGAATGAAGGTGGTGTTCTACATAACTGCACAGATGGCAAAGTTAAACTAAATGCGACAAATAGTTGAAGATTACTTTGTTATCTAACGAAATCTCTGTTGTCACAAGTACAGTTCCGGGAATTGAATTGATTTATGGACTCATAACTAGTGTCCATCGAACATTTTTTATTCCTTCAATCTCTTCAATCATTTTGTGTTTCAAGTGTCGATGGTTTTTTTTATGTATATTTGCAAGTAAAAATTAAAATAAATCAGATTGGGTGCTCTTGCACTTCTAATTTATCTTTCAATCACTGACAACTTAGAATTAATCTCGTTTCTTAAATTCCTTACCCCTTCACTGCAGCATCTCACCCTTAAAAAATCTTTACAAATATAGTCCCAAATTATTCCCAAGCACTCGATGCAAATTTAAACCGAAGTTGCAGAACAATGAATTTCCGCCAAGAAAAATGTATTTGGAACTTGTTTCTGAAGAAAGAAATGCCCTCTTCTAAATTCCCGGCACACCAGCAAAACATGGATTCTCCTCAACCATAACATTGTCGACGCAAGCATACTCCCAATTCTCCTCCTTTGAAAGACGCATGAATAGCCACGAAGCATAGGATGCTCAGAGGGAGAGGTTTGATTAAACCAAATTAAGGGTCCGATGAAGCGCGACGTTTAATCTTCCGACAAAGCTGGCAGATCCAACCAGGGAGAAGCAGCGAGGCATGAAGAAGAGCAGGGAGCACGAAGTTATATTCTCTGCCGCGGAGAAGTCTTACGGTCTCGAGGAGCCATGAAAGCTGTCCCCGAAGTTTTATCTCAAGTCGTGCGTTCAGCGAACTCGCAAAAAAAAAAAAAAAAAACTGCCGGCAGCAAGCGTGGCCAGCAGGAATGGCGGCGTGGTGTCACGGGAGGCGCCACGTGCACGCACAAGTTTGATTAACAAAAAGGAGCCAGGGGGGTGGCAGGGTGACGATGAAATTGATCACGTAATTGATGGCAAGGAGAAGGGAAATTTGCTCGGTCGGCTAATGAGCGACAGCACAACCCCGGCACGTATAATCGCGGAGTATCGATTCGATGAGGTTCGAACCGTTGTTGCCTGCGGCCTAGAACAGAAATAGATGAAAACGCGAGCTTATGCGGTCCGCCTAGTTGCACGTGGAGCATCGCGGAATAATATGATTCCAATCGGAGCCGCTTTCTTCGGCCTGGTTAGCGAAGATTTGATTTTCCCACCATCGATCGCGGCTGGCTTGTTTCGACGAGCCACTACTGGCAACTCCGTCGGCTACCAGTCACGATTGCGTGTTCCAGAATTGGCCTTGCGTTGGTATTGACAGGGAGCAGCTTGGAACACGTCTTAATGAACGGCACTCTGATGAAATCATCTGTCGACGTCCCGGAACACAGGCAGATGTCTGTAAGATACCATGTCCTTGGGAAACGTGTGGGCTATTGTCAGTTTTCATTCTATTTAGGTGATAGGGTTTGCGGGACCTTCTGACATGGATTTTGACAGGAAGGTATTATGTAGTTCCCAGAATATAGGAATGCGGTATTCCATTTGTTTGAATATTATAATTGCAATAGTGGCACTTGTTTGTAAGAATATTCTGACGATCCTTTGTGCGTACAGTTGATAAAACTGCATGCCCCATACTAACAGGCGTTTGCTCTTCAGAGAACTGAGGATATTTTAATGTGTGTTCTTTAAATTGCTTCGAGGATCCTCACCAATTAAGGGGACTAGGCAGTCAGATCGCTCGAAAATCAAGTATTTTTTGCGAATTATTTACAAGGAGATGAACACAAATTGTGACTAGTACGTTCGGGTAATGTTTATTAATACTATGAACAGTAAAAAAGAAATGATTTGAATATTATATACACATGTATGACAGCGCTACAGTCGTCTGATATGTAGGCGTTTTTTTTGGAGCCGCTGTAATTTTGCAGTGATTCTGGCCGTAAGAAATTTAATTGTGAAATATCCTCTGAAATTTATACTTTGCCCTGGCCCCTATTCTGCCCTGAACCTATTGAAAAAGGAAAAAAATCAAAATTATAGAAATGGTGGCTGCAAAACGGCAAATTTTAAAGAAACGTCATTTTTCGCCAGGGAAAAGAGCCATTCTATTTTTTTTTTTTGACAAACCAGGAGTTTTTACAGACTTATGCGTAGGTCCAGGTCGTAACTAGACATGTTTCATATATGCTGCATTTTTTTCAAATCGACTGATACCTCCGTTTTTTCCCAATCACTGCAAAACGAAGAGGAAATATGATTCGGAGAAAAACGCGCTTAAAGTTTCGAAAGAGGAATCTAGTCTACCTGCGTGCGCGCAGAAACGGTTTATGGCGCGTTCGACCTTTTCGGCTGTAAAATCCTCAATTTTACGAATTTTAACATAAACCAAACGGCATTTTAATCGGGAAGGGTGGTACTTTCGAAAAATGCAACAAAAGAAAATCGATTTTCTGACTGCCTAGTCCCCTTAATAATGGAATAATTGGAGATGATTACAATTACTCGAATGCATTCGAGTATGAAAATTTTGGATATAAATCGTATTCAATTTTCATTCAAAGTTATATGCAAAAAGTATTTTTGGCGTAAATAAAAACAGCTTATTTAATTATATAGTCGAATCAAACAGTTTGAAACGATTTCTGTTTACAGTAGTTAAAAAATTTAATTAAACAAAACCACACAACGCACGATCAACAGAATTAAACAGCTCTATTTGAGATTGCCTAACTCGAAATGATTTTTATTTTTGTTTCAAGCTGCAAAAATTTAAAAAAAAAAATAAAAAATGTAACAACCAACCTGAAGATTCTTCTTAAATTCTGCATGTGTATGTAAATGAAAATTATTCGACTGAAAATAAACCTGAAGGAAACAGCGCATTGGGATCTCATTTACAAGCATTAAACGGATTACACGGTACAGAAAGAAAAATTAGGTACAAACACCCCGTGCCTGCAGAGGAAAAAGGGGCACTTGAATCAAAAGTGTTTGAAATTGGAATACCTTTGGGGATGGGGTTGAGAGCCACTGTCTTAAAACAGCACTGCGTGCCAGATCGATACCACGCCGGCTACCCTTAAACTCTGAAATGTGAACCGAAGTGAACACAAAAGACACGTTCTAGTCTTCACGGTTGTTCGTAGAGAATTCGTGTAAATATCAGTGACGTCGGTTCCTAAGAATCCTTCAGCTTGACTGCGGAATTGTAATCCTTGTGCCAACTTGGCTCGCGTGAAATTTACAGTTCTCATTGACCACCGTCAAGACAATTCAAATTCGGAACACGTGCCGAGGGATTATGTCATCGAGCTTTCTCGAAGTCCACCAGTTACATTTTAATGTAGACAAAATTTATCCACAATTGTCAAGGAAAATGCTTTTCAGATGTTATTAATATTAGTCTTGTAAAAACAGAATAATTTTGGGGTGGTTTCTGAGAAGCTTGTAAACATAGTAGGAATTATTATAGCATATCATCAAATTGTACACCACTTGAACTGATGTCGAATCATGTTCTAAGCCACTGCCATGGAATTGTGAAGCAAGTGTACTTAAGTACACTTTGCTGAAACTTTGACACTTAAAGCACAGGGTGAGGAGCACTTTATTCTTAATCCTGAAAGGTAGACGAAAAATATTTCTCTTCATAAATTGGACAAAGCACCAACCAGAGTGGCTTAGTCAGTCTACATAAAAATAAAAGATTTATAAAGTTTGAAATTACAAACCACCCTTCCTACATGCGCAACATCTGGAGAAGAATATATTTCAGGTAGTTTCAAAAAGATTGCTATATAGAAGTTTCTTGAGTGTGCTTTTGTGTTTATGTGTGAATGTGCCTTAAGCTGTGATCACTCTAAAAATCTCCGTTTGTTTTAACAACACAGGAAAATATCGCCGGAAAATATGATTGGTAAATTATTTACGGTAAATTAATTAACCGTGTTATATCTGACACCGAAATAAATTAAATCACCTTTAATCGCGTGACACGGGGACACAAAATTTCTGTTTGCATCAGCTGAAACGCTCCGGAGCCAGAATCAATATTCAGATCAGAATTTGCAGTGGCAGTCACTTGGGTGACACGTAGGTAACTCTCCCGCACTATAATTACTGGCAGAGCTATCACTCTATAGGATAAATCCGGGAGACGCGGTCGGGCCGGAGAGTTGGTCGTGTCGCTATGTTTCAGACTCTATACGTAAAAATGCATTAAAGTGCAGACCAATTATTTCTTTAGAAGCCAAATAGTTGAATGAATAGCGTTATTTCGCTTCCTTCTGTGTTTTTCTGGATTTATAGGGTATAAAAGGTAAATTGATGTTACATTTAACCTCTTTTGTCAAACACCGGTTGTACAGAATCGTATTTAAAATATACTTCTAAGTTTATTTTCCTTTAATGTTTGGAATAATAAGATAGTAGAGATATTGAGGGACAATGCAGCCAAAGTATTTGGCCATATTAACTCTTCCTCTCGAAGCTAACGAGAAGACCATGTCTCGCTGCAGAAAGGTGAGATGGTCGAGTTATGATTTTTTTATTATTTTTTTTTATTATTATTATTTTATTATTATTTTTGTTTATTTAGTTTATTTATTCACTTTTGTATTCATTTGCCTTGCTAATCGCCAGTAGGTAATTCACTTTTTCTTTGATGTGTTCTTTACTTGTTTCGTGTAAACAAATTAAATATCAATGAATCCGTAGTTGTATTCACTCATAAATAATTTTGCTTTATCCTTTGTTAATTTTCCATGAATAATTATGTGAGTGGTCTCTGCCAACGACGAAAACCATTTCTCCCGGCACCTCGGGGGAGGTGGTCAGATGTCATCACTTCAGTTTTCAACCCGTTTTACAGTAAATATTGCCTTAAAGCAAATATCGACCAGTTTTTCTGAATCGGCGTAAAATTCTGAACATATTAGGTTTGTTCTGATAAAATAAGTAATATCTATATCAGTTTTAATAGCCATTTTATATTAGGTCGACCGCGTCTCCCGGATTTACCCTAAGCAAGTAAAACAGAAGCTTGCACTATTTACGAAGTGTCGCACATACAAACTTTCGTGATCAAAGTCAGCCGAAGGTCATCTCATTACAGGTCGTTACACCTCGCTCTGTATAATTACGCAGCCCTTATTCGCAACCCACATTCCCAAGTATCCAATTACGTTAGACCATTTTATATTTGCCCGGGCTGCACCGAAATACCGTAGGGGCTAACCACTTTCATCCGCGGAATAATCTCGCGCGAGCGGCGGAGCCCTTTTTTCCCAAATAGCCGCCAGCAAGTTTAATAACCATACCGAGCGCCCTCGAACACAACGAAATATTTCAATGCAATAACAGCGCTTAGCCGCCGGAAGCTTCGCCAGACCGAGAGCTCCAATTGTCTGGCTCCCCCGAGGAGTAAATCTGCGAGACAGTTACGGGTCTTTTTCCTCGGATCTGTAGAGCGGGGTGTCGAAGTTTTAAACGAGAAAGGCGTGTCCCTGTGAAAGACGGCGGGGGGAATGAAAGCGAGCTGCGTGGCGCGGGCACGTTAATGCCCGGCGTTGCGGGCGAATATCGGGGCCGTCGAAAGTCGACGGGGAATATCGATGGAGGAGAGCTTTTCGCTCGCTGGAAGACGGCGAAAGTGGAGAGCGACGCGGCGAGACGCGGAGCAATAACGTGTAAAAAGAGGGCCGGTTCGATGGTGCGTGAAAAGTGGAGGTATTAATCTCGCGAGCGACGGTAACATTTGCATATTTGCTCTGGCTGCCGCCAATCTTACGAGATATTTCGCGAAGTTGCACGACACCGAGCCAGCCCGGTTGCGGTTCGTTAAAACAGCCCGCGGCTTAATATCGATTGAGGCCCCCTCGACAAAGGAACCGACACTGTTTGCACTCGGTTTACCCTCGACGAAAACTTGCACGAAAGTGTGCGAAATAGACCCGATGGATGTAGCCCCCTGTATCGAGTTCTTTGCTTTTTTCAGAAATCTGTGTCAACCCCGAGCACGCGACTTACACACGGAAACCTTCGTCTCCGCGGCAAAGTCTGCGACAACTTATTCGAATTCCTCGACGAAGTTCCCGCGAACTAATTTGGAAGCTTATTTCACTCGGGCGTGGGTGAAACTTCCTCGAAATAGTAAATAAAAGAGTTCGAGTAACGGTGTATCGAAGCATTTGTATTGCTTCCTGGGAAGCGAGGAAATTGTTTGTATATTATTTCGGGTAAATTTACTCGAGGTAGGTGGAAAATCATGAAAATGTTTTAAATGATAGAGCAATTTAGGGGGAAAGCATGATTGATGTATATTTATATCGCTAGAATGTGAGGAAGAAGCGAAACGTAGGGAACAAGGGATAGAGGATCGTATATGGTCAGACGCGCTTTGCGGCTAATATGTATAGCAGGAACTACGTTCCTTGTTTTAACACTTCCTGTGTTGATGTTTTATGTGGTATCTTGAAAATTCTTTTGGGTATGGATTTGAATTATAGAAAGCTGTAAAATGTGTATAAATTTAATAGTAATTATGTTTAATTTTCTGGAGTTATACTTCTATCTGTGCAGTTAAGAGATGTATAGTCTTTCTCTGTACATATATAAAAGGCCTTTATGTGCTGTAAAATTTCGTGCAGAAGATACGTCTGTATGATGAACCCATCGTATATAAATTATATCGATAAACATTTATTATTAGAGCTACTGAAATCTTTTATATGCAGAGCTATTTTTAAATATTTCTAATTATACCTTTTAACGAACTAATACACATAAACTCTTGCATATAGTTGAAAATTTATTAAAATAAACTGTTTTTTATAGAAATAGTATTGAAATTATGTAACTAAATAGTTAATCAGTTTGATAGAAAGAAGTGTATTTTTAACAATCAAATGTGAATGAAATAATAAGCATGGCATGACCTGAAAGTAGTTATTGTCAAGTCATCGAATAAATTATTATTTTAACTTAGTCTAGTACGTTACCATATAAATAGTTACAAACAAATGCCAATATTTTCAAGCTTTATTTTAAAACGATGGTGGTTGATTATTCAACAGAAAAAAACATAATTCATAATTAAAATTCTTGGTAGTAAAACTGACTACCAAGTAAAACTGAGAATTTAAAGTTCAATCTATTACAATAAATCAGGCAATAATTAATTCAAAGCTATTGCAAAATACACAACTCTTTCCCCATATGGATTTTTATTAATCCATTTTTATAAAAAACATAGAAAATAATTGCTTCCATCAATCCTTAAGGCAGGATACCACCTTTGACTGCGATTTTGGAGGCGTTTTTCATGAATTTTTTTTGCATACAAAGAATGCGCAGAAACAAAATCGGTTTCAGTCATTCATTAATGTAACTTTAATCTGTAATTACACATTTTTTGAAACTGAAAAAGTAAAAAATAATCTCTTGTAGGTGGCGCCAAAATACACTCCTTTGGAGAAACATCGTTAGACGGCGTGTCAAATTCCGCTCTGTACGTGGCTCTTAGAAAAGAAACCAAAGAATGTCCCTATTAACAACAATATTGTTCAATGCTGTACGTAGGGATTTTACGAAATTTCGATTTTTAAGAAAATGGCGGCCATTTTAACGAAAAGGTCAATTTGTTAGGGTAAAAAAGTTTAAAAAAATTTATAAAATTGCGCGCCAAAAGAAAAATAACAACGCTACAGCAAAAGTCCTACGTACATCGTTAGATTACACCAATCGGAAGAATTGTGCAAAGTTTCAAGTCAATCCGATGAAAATTGTAGGAGTAATCTGACACGCTGATTTGGAAAACATCGTTTCGAGAAAAACGCGTTTAAAGTTTTATATAGATTTATATATCTGCTCCAATCCGGTTTTTACACAAGAAAAAGGTTCCGGCCACCTTTCTAATGAATGAATTTCGATTCTATACACTTGAAAGAGTACTTTGAGAACAAAAAAAAATTTCAATTTTTTTTAAGTGCAAAGGTGGTATCCTGCCTTAAGAATTCTAACATTTCCATAATGAACTTGGTTAGTTTTACCAACAATCCAACGATATAATCTCACACAATGACGATTGAAAGCTCATATTACACATTACGTGACATTAACCAAAGTTCCTTCCTTCCCGAAAAAAAATGCTTCACCTCGCCCGAACCAATTCCGTTCCCCAAACGAAAAGCAATGCCGCGTCGAGGCGCGCGTAGTTCCTCATATTCGCGGAAAGTGGCAGGTCGTTTTCCCAGATTCCTCGCGTTCGTTGCAAATCGGAAATCAATGAGCACCGTACAACACTCCAGACGTCATTCGCGTTCGCCCCGATTCACGGATAAGAAGCCAAAATTTTTCCCAGACGCCGCCAAAATATTATCCCCGGCAGCGTTATCGGTGGCTCGCATCCATCCAATTTCTTTCTCGATTTAACGCGCCCGCGTCATGTAATAGGCTGTCATGGACTGGCTTCTGCCAGATAGAGGGTACGTACGCTGGCACAATGTTCCCTGCGCGTGTTCGATAACTTCTCGTAGGCTTCGCTCGGCGCTGCCGCAAAATGGGTCGCCGATTGAAAATTGCTGGGTACTCCTATCGCGACCGTACCTGTCAGCGTGCTACATCGATGACTCGGGGTATCGGGGGCTCGGGAGTGAGCCGTAAAATTAGGCCCCATGGTGGCTGTGAAACTGCGATACGTCCCCTCCACTCGACCTGACCCCTACCCCAGCGTCGCGAATTTATTGTCGCACTGTGTGATATATTCGAATGCTTTGAAGCGGTCAATTGGGATCTGCGGTTATCGATTATCATTTATGGGTGGCACGAAAGAGCGTTGCGTTTAGAATTCTGATCGCAGAAGCGCGTATGTATTTCGAAAAGAAACTGGGGATATATGTGGGGTGATTCGGGGGGTGTATATGCAGATGGATTTTGAAAATAATTTGGAGGGAAAATTAGTGTAATTTTCAAGGGTAAAAAAGATAATGAAGACAGTTACCCAAATGAGCAAACTTTAGATCACTTCAATGCAATTAAGGGGACTAGGCAGTCGTTTTTCGTGAGAAATAGACTCTGTCCTTTATTTATTTGTAAACAAATGAAAGCACATCCAGATATATGCTTTTACCCAATGTTTATTACTACCATACAGATTGAAAAAATATTAATAAGAAATATATATGTGCTTTAAAAATGGCGCTGCCGACGGGTAAACATTTTAACGTTTTTCTGTCGTTTTGCTTTAATATCGGTCTTAAAATGTGACGTAATCCGATTTCAAAGGTGAGATTCTTGTTTGTTGGATTCATAGTTTCCGCGCAAACCTATAAAAACAACAATTAAATCCAAATCATGCGATTGGTGGCTGAAAAACGGCGATTTTTCCGAGAAAAAATCCTTTTTATTTGTGCGCTGCTAAAGTCCGGTGACTCCTCAATTTCTTTATGAAAATCTCGAATTTTTACGGACCATGTCAGAGGTTTGCGGCGAAATGGCACATGTTTTACACATCCTGTAATTTTTTTCAAGTCGATCTGAACCTCCATTCGTTCGCAATCAGGAAAAAAACCAAGAGAAAAAAAGTTTCGAGAAAATCGCGTTTAAAGTTTCTGGGCAAAGGCGACGCTATAAGTTACCGCTTGATCTTTTTAGCTGCCAAATCAACAATTTTGCGAATTTTAATATAACCCAAACGGCATTTTATTCACAAAAGATAGTACTTTCGGAAAATGCAATATACAAAAATCGATTTTTCGACTGCCTAGTCCCCTTAAGGCAGGATACCACCTTTGCACTTAAAAAAAATTGAAATTTTTTTTTGTTCTCAAAGTACTCTTTCAAGTGTATAGAATCGAAATTCATTCATTAGAAAGGTGGCCGGAACCTTTTTCTTGTGTAAAAACCGGATTGGAGCAGATATATAAATCTATATAAAACTTTAAACGCGTTTTTCTCGAAACGATGTTTTCCAAATCAGCGTGTCAGATTACTCCTACAATTTTCATCGGATTGACTTGAAATCTTCCGATTGGTGTAATCTAACGATGTACGTAGGACTTTTGCTGTAGCGTTGTTATTTTTCTTTTGGTGCGCAATTTTATAAATTTTTTTAAACTTTTGTACCCTAAAAAATTGACCTTTTCGTTAAAATGGCCGCCATTTTCTTAAAAATCGAAATTTCGTAAAATCCCTACGTACAGCATTGAACAATATTGTTGTTAATAGGGACATTCTTTGGTTTCTTTTCTAAGAGCCACGTACAGAGCGGAATTTGACACGCCGTCTAACGATGTTTCTCCAAAGGAGTGTATTTTGGCGCCACCTACTAGAGATTATTTTTTACTTTTTCAGTTTCAAAAAATGTGTAATTACAGATTAAAGTTACATTAATGAATGACTGAAACCGATTTTGTTTCTGCGCATTCTTTGTATGCAAAAAAAATTCATGAAAAACGCCTCCAAAATCGCAGTCAAAGGTGGTATCCTGCCTTAAGCTACATTTAATTAACTCAGCAATTTTCGTTAAGACCATATCGTATAACTTTTCTTCTAACTCGAAGAGTTAATACTCTCAGCAATCATGCCCTTGAATTTTAATATCTTATCACGCAGAAAACTTATTTATTTCTGTTCATCTGTTCATACTTTTCGGCGACACTGTATAATTCGTTTCGCGCGTGGTCGTCGCGAAATAATCGGATATGTGCAGCACGCTTCGGAGCAGGTATATTAAGTCACAGTTTAATTCACCCGTACACACCTACACGTAGGTCCTTTGTCAGAGGATCAGCGCCGTATACAACGAGATTCAGCGCGAGAGTCACGTGCGCCGGTCAAAATAATAGAAGATCTGACGGCGACTTATCCATTCATACAGAGTTTCAGCATTGTTCAGCGATTATACCGTTTCATTATTTTCGGCCTGACGTCGTGCCAATTTTCCTTCTGTTGTCGCGCGCGGTTGTACACAGGCAGGCATACCTCGAGCACTTCGATCTCAGAGGCATCTCGGTGCGGAGGTCAAATTTGCATCCACGAAAAGTTTCGTTGGCCGCATAGTATGCCGCTGTTCGTTCGGAACTGCTCGTGCTTTCCTGTCCCAGACCCTACGATTCCCCGCCGCAATGACACGAGAATCCGAGGAAAAACTTTCAACTACAAGGATCGATCGAGATCGCACGAATTGTCCCAGAGCCTCGAGTGTGCCTCTACCTTGGTGAATGTGATTCATGGTCCTAAAAACTCGTGGCCCTGGCTAGCAGACTTTTTGTCAATATTCACAGGCTGCTATCCCCTCGAGAAGGCTATTAAAAATGCCGGGAACAAACGAGCCAACACTGTTAACCGCTGCTACGATCGGGAAAAGGGGAAAAGGGTGAATTAACCCCTAAAGCCCAATGCCTCCACATGGTGCGTGTCCATGTCTTTCGTCTACCTAACTTCTCAATTACGTTCTGTGCGTAAATGTTATCATAAAAATGGCATGCTTCTTGAAAGTCCTTGGATTATATTCGCAATGAAAACGATCCAATTACCAATCTGCAATTTTTATGAAATTTGACAGATGGCTAAAGTTCTAGAAAATATATTTCCTATATTTTTCTTATTATCTGATATTAGTGTACAAGTCAATATTTTGTTTAGACCATGCTATTGTCCACGGAACATCAAGCACTTTTCGTACTCCATATTTTTTATATTTCCATCAATTTGCGAGAAATCTACAAACTTAGGTTTCTCACCCTTAACCGGTTAACTGGCAATGTATCATATATGATCAAACAAAAATCTGGCCAATTCTGGCAATGTATCATATATGATCAAATGGAATAACTTTTTTGTTTTTCAATCGATTTGAATGAAACTTGGTATGTAATGGTTTTTGGGGTCGCTGAATCTGAATTTCGCATCCGAATTGTAAAAATCAATATGGCAGACTCAAAATGGCCGAACCAATTTGGCTGACAAATATTAAAATACTATCGGGATATAGAAAAATTGTATACAGGGGTTTTTGGGATCGCGGATCAAAAAAAAATCACTTGCGGTGGAATTTATGGATGAAGAATTCAGGTATAAAATTATTCGAAACTTTTTCGTAGAAAATAAAAAAACTAAAAAATTAAACCCCGCAAACCCTTATTTCTCAGGGGTTGGGGGTGGCATTGAAAAAAGTAACTGCTGCAATCGAATTATAGAGAAGAAAACTTCACAAATAAAAAAAGGTTTAGTAAAGAATTGACAAACTCATCCCTAAATTCTATTTTTTTAGGGGTTGGGGGTGTCAGATGAAAAAAATTACCCCCGGAATCGGTTCCGCGACTCAAAAAACCCCTGTATGCCAAATTTTGTGGGATTCACTTAATTATTCGATGGTACCAGTTTGGGCCCGAATAGTGAAAAGGACCGTGCCAGTTAACCGGTTAAAAAGAAATGTGCTTCGAGTTTCCCAGTACTCCATCCACGTGCCAAATTTTATCATAATGAGATACAATTTTTCAATATATAATTTTGTCGAAGTGTCAAATTTAGCGTTTATTTATTGCCAGAGCAGACAGATAAATAGAATTTCGCGTCGAACTTGAATGTTTGAACGTTAAACGATTCTGTTAAGCGACTCGTTTACCACGGTGGCGTGAAAAAGGAACGCGGGAAGTTGTGTAGAAGCAAAGAGAAACGTCTCACCTCGCTGCGATGTCCACGAAGGTTGTAATTTGCCCTCAGTGGAAGTTCCGTGGCCCTGGTTCGACAGTGGGACGTAGTGAATGTCACTCCCACGAGGCCACGCGCGTTACCAGTGGCCAGCCATCCCTCTTGGTAGTAATTTGTACGTTCTAGTTTCCATCCTTCATCCTGTTAAATAAGAAAGGAAGGATCGTTACTTTCGTCGTCCTGTTTACTCAAGAACGTTGTATCAGTAGCTTACGAACTACCCTCCCGTTAGCGACGGGCCAGGCCGAAACAAGTGCAGGCGTACTCGAGAAAATGGCCAAATCATTTCTCTCGGAGACGAGGCTCCGCGTGGAACAATATTGTTCAAATATTTCGGCTTGTTTTTACACGAGGAATCACTTTGTCCTCGCTTGTAGCGCAGATCTCACCGCAGCCTCTGCTATTTGAGTCCCCGGAATTTACTGAATTTCGTGGCATACATTTACTTCGGCTTCAAATGCAAAAGCTATCCTTTAATAAGAATTTGAAAGTCAAATCGCGCACGGGTATTGTGCCAGCGAATCTTTTCACGCGCCAGGGAATCAGGAGTCACGTTTCATTTAATTAAGATTTCGCTCGCATTTGCAAATGAGGTGGTGGTATAGTACAGAGGGGCGCCCACGCGAATTGTTATTATGCGACTACGTACTGCCAATGCGTGAAGAATTCAAGTTTAATTTACGTGGAAATAACCTCGTCAGGCCAGACATACTGCAGTAGATTCCCACCGTCTGTTGCTTTTCCCCGTTTCTTAAATATTTTATTAATCTTACGGAAACATGCATGCCAAGGGAGAGTCAGGATAAGTTCTAAGGCTCTTGAGTCTTTCCCTGAGGCAGACATCTGCAGTGTATTATTTTCGATTATTAAGATTAGGCACTTTAAATTAATAATAGTCTAAATATATAAAGCAGAAAGTTTATGTTTGTGTGTTTGTCTGTCGCCTAAAATTTTTCAAACGGTAAACTCTAGGGTCACGAAATCTGCCTCAGCTCTTTGTGCTGTAACTATTTTCAGAAAAAACAAAAACATACAAATTTTTTGTTATAAAATCTGTATCTAAATTCTGGGCGAAGCCGGATAGTAAAGCTACTAATTAATAAAATATATTTATCAGTAAATCCCAAATATAACAAGTTCCTCTAAATCACATATTTGATATTGAAGAAAAATAAATTTCCGTTCCTCTGAAATTGAGAACCAGAGTTCAGATTTATACTTCGGTGCACACGGCGAGCATGCTAACGGGAAAACACTCCAACGACCATTGATTTTCGCACCCGTCGACATTAGAGGTAGAGTTACAAAGCGGTATAAATTACACGTGCTTTAACTATCACTACCATGGATATTGTGTGAAACTACTGGCTACACTAAACGACAAAATTTCAACGAGAAAATCAGGAAGAAGTGAAGCTGCACATTTGTGACAATATGTCTATGAATATGAATATTTAGTTTACGGTAGCAAATTATTATATTTTTTTGTGATATTATATTCTTCTATTTTTTTTTTTGTGACATTACTTTCTTCTAATTTTTTTGTGATTCATAATCATTTTCTTATATTTATATTATTTTCTTCTATTTTTTTTTTATTTATTTGATAATACTCTATTTCGTCCTCGATTTGTTTTACGATAGAAAATTATCATCACAGTGCTAGTGGTAAACTGGCAATCTATAGTAAGAACTAGATAAACTAACAATCACAGATTTTTAAGGTAGAGGGTAGTTCTTTAGATATAAATGTGTTTCATACTCTCCACCTATGGTTATATTCAGAATTCTCCATAAGAGAGAAATACAAATCTTCATAGTTACTCTGAACTAGAGTTTCAAATAGCCCCATGACAACTTCAGACAAGATTCATTCAGTCACTATCAATCTTACTTGTAAAGACGTGTAACTGTCTCGTTATTCTTCAGTAACACGTAGCTTCTCACGCAGCAATGCTCCATGTTTTCTCTATAAGAGCATGATCCCGTACTGTTTCTTGATACCGCATAAACAAGGTCCTTTAACAGGTGACACTTTTCTGAGCCATTTCGGACCTATTCACACATTCCCTGTCTTTTTCAAACCAACGCAACGCTGTTCCTACCCAATGAATATATCCAAAATACCATTTCTGAGTCACAGAAGTATGTCGATCGAAGAAGCCCTAGTGGCTAACTAATAAAAAGAATAGAGGCTTAAAAATCGATACTAAAGTGACTCTACAAATCTTTAAAAAAAAATACCACCCCGCATTACAGGATCGTGTATACAAACATCGTTAAATTTTACATACCTACGATTTTCGATAACCCTTCATTCAACACCCCTTCCTTCCCCTGCTGGTATACGGAAGGGGGTGATTATTTTCACGATTAATCCAGGACCCAAAAAGCGACAGGGGGCGATAACAGTTTTCCTGGGCTCTATAAATTTTCGTTCGGTCAGCTCGGCTATCGGTTTCGGTATAGGGCGAAGTTTCGCAGGTTTTGCGCGCGAGTACGCCTTCTAATCACAGCGGCTGGTATTGTTATTCATCGGCACGTAACTCTTCCACTTAAGCGCGGCTGCGTCAGGTGGCGAGGGCTTCAATGTTAGAAGGGTTTCGTTCTCAGACCTGTCATACATATGTAGACGTAATTACTCGAGCCAGCGCGAACCCTTAGAAAACTAAGCAGCGAGGTGGTGGCAGATCTCGACTGGTAGAACGATAGGGTCTACAAATTAACTCGATTTTTTGTCACCGGCAATCGTAGATGTTGGAGGGGTGCAAACCGCCCCTAAAGATGGGGGTCGAAAACGTATTTTCTGGAATATCTCGAGGACTATCGGGCGTAGGACAAGATTCTTTTTAAAAGCAAATCCAGCCCCTGGTCAATTTTTAGAAAATTTCTACGTGTTTAAGACCTAGGACAGCATTTACATTGAGCATTTTCCAAAGAGTTATCGATTGCCATTTATATTAACAGCAATATTAATTTCAAATGTTGTACCACACATCTTGCCATAATTTAAAAATATAACTAGCAATTGCTTACCACCCATTTTTTAATTTCGACCAACAGCAAATGCTCTCCATTCATGGCTTGCAGTAATTTATATGGCGCACCCTGTATATGTTTCTAATGCGACCCTGGCAAGTAGGTGTGAAACAAGCTGCTAGCTGAGTACGCTCACACTTCTGCAACAAGCTGTGCAGCACGTGCAGAGGGTTTCGACATTCATTCTGCTTTTAACAAGCGGCGCAAAAAACACTTGAAGCACTTAAAATGGGAAGGAGTCGCATTCGAAATTGAGCACGCGGTGTTTTCTACCCGGGGCAACCTTTTCCACCATTGGAGACATCGCGCACACGTCGCGATCATCAGTCTACGCACGAGGACTCAAGTTGTTGCAACGTCGACACTGGCACCGAACGCTGGTTTACACCCTTCCGTTGGCAGACGGCAAGAATGATCGCTTAGCGACAAACTGAAATAAACAATAGGCGCGAAAGTTTCAACCCGCAAGTGTTATACAAACAGTGGCTCACGAAAATATTCGCACACTTTTTAAACTAGTATAACCTTTTTTAAAATTGGTCCAAACGACCTGAGTTTTTTTGGGAAGCTAGAAGGATTAGTTTACTAGGTGACGTGATCGTTGTTTTGAAAAAAATTTATCATTCGTTTCGTGCAACATTTTTGTTTTGGGCAGCTCCAGATTTGAAAAATTTGCCAAGAATAGAAATGAAACCTTGGCCACTCAATAACTACTATTTATTGGGTGACAATATATCTTTCTCCATTAGTGTTCTATTTTTAATGTTAAGTCAACGCAATAATTGTACAAACAGTTGTTTCTAATTTACTCGAAGTTGGTAAAAATGGAGCCGCACCCCTTTTGCTGCGAGGTCCTCGATTCCAATATCCATCGCGTTGGATCTTATCTAATCCAATTTATTTGCCGCGTGTACGGACACGCAGTACTACAAATGTTTGCATTGAAAAATAAAGTAGGAACGTTTTAAGCACGTTAAGCAGTGCTTCATTCTGTTCGTTGAGGCGCATCTTTAGTTGTCGGAGCCCCTCCTGTCGATTGACGGAACCCTTCAGCCCCAATTTGTTCTGTCTACATCGTACGTACATATATAATACCTCACTCGAGAACAATAAGTTGACTCGGCAATTAACGGTATGCTCTTCACTCGAAGATCGCGTGACATGAACAATGAATTTTTTAGCCTTTACACGCTATCAGATGGGAGAGCCGCATATATAGTTCTATTGTATTACGGCGAAACAGTGGTACTTGTAACAAATGTCAAGAGACCGACTTCGAATATTACAATTTTCCAAAATCTTCGGGGGTGGAGCGCTGGAAATATTACAAGTTCTTCGGGAACTGTCGAAAATGCCAGGGAAATTACTTCCCCGTACTACGATGCACTGGGATGTTTCTTACGTGTCAAGTAGAATTTCCTAAGTTCTTAGGCAATCGAGGATATCTACTTGCACTTATCTAAATTAAGGGGCCATTCTACTTTGATCGGCCGAAAAATTAAGCTATTTTTGAAGATTTTTTTCTGAGTAAATACAATATATAACGGAATAATTATTTTTGTTATTTATTAAGCTACTCTTATATTATGAAAATAAATTAGAAAGTTTTTTTTAAATTTGTTTGAAATGTTTTTTTATTGCATCAATATGGCACCTCAAAAAAAGAGGGATGTCCGTGGCGCAGGTGATTTGCCCACTCAGGCTCAAAAATTCGAAAAGCGATCACCTCAATTAACGATTTTTGTCGAAAAATACTCGAGAAGAAGCGTGTTTTGTCAAACATTTTTTTCAAAGCGACCCCGTTTCATTATTTTGCAACAAAAATTGTTAATTGAGCTACGAGGGATAGCGACACTCGTACAGATTAAGAATCTTCTCGAATTTTTTGTTTCAGATAAACCTAAGTGGAGAAATCACCTGCATACCTCTTTTAAATACCTCGTAAAAAAACATTTAACACAAATGAAAAAAATTTGTTTTAAAATTGTTTTATATATAATATAAGAGTAGCTCGATAATTACCCAAAAGATTTATTTCATTATATGTCGAATCAATTGAAAAAAAATCTTTAAAGATAGCTTAATTTTTCGGCCGATCGAAGTAGAATACATTTATTGAAAAGACAGTGATAAATTCGCAAATATTCTATTTAAAGACGATAATTTCAAGTGTGACAGCTGCAGTTACTAGGACATCAAGTAATATTTAACATGTCACAGATAAACTGTTAATTCTTTCGGAAGTGAACTCCCATAATATCCCCGTGGATGTTTCTCATTTCGAATGCAACTCTACGTTTCCATTACTTTCATCTTCTTCTTTACGACGTAAGTGGTGCTGTAAGTACAAACGAAACAGTGGTCCCGATATCCTCCATTCCCTAAAAGTACACTTAAATAAAATTATACAGCTTCCAGTACTCCGCTAGTACTCCCCGCCGGATCGCGCGCTTGCAAGGAAACTCATTGGTATCCAGCGAAGTGGGAAGCGTCTCGGATATTCGATATCCCTTTAATGGCTGGGGTGAACTAAAGTCCCGTGAATCGCGGCTGTAGTTTTCAAAATATCCGTTACGGAGAACGTGCTTTGTTTCCGACACGAAAGTATCGCAGTTTCATTAACACATCCGCTACTAGGTGTCAGAAACTAGTGACACTCCGATTTCTCGTGCAAAACTTCGTTGGCTCACTGTTAGGCAAAAGTTCATAGCTGGCCAAGGAAAATGTTTTGATTAAAAAAACATTTAATACATTTTTACATTGAACCCTTTTATGGGCGCGAAAAGTGAGTAACTTTTCAATTTTTTATAACATAAGAAATTTGCATGGTTTGGTTCAACCCATCCTGAAATCCACACTGAATATTTAAACAATCCCAGCCACGAATGCTGGAAGGCTTTTAGACGTCAAAAGGTTTCGTTTCTCTATAATAAAATCATGTTGACAAAGAACATTATGGCTTTCATATTCTCGTGAAATTGTACGAGATTTGATCGTTCCACTCTTGAATGTCCAGTGCCGCCAGAGTGTGGTCAGTTCGTGGGAAACGTATTGCAGTCTGCACGGGATTAAATTAATGAAGCAATGTGGATCACTGTCGTAATTCAGTTCATCATTTCATTTATGATTTACCCAATAGTTATTACACGCTACGCAATCTCGACCCCTCGTTTTACCGAAGCCAATTGAATACACCAAACTGTTGACACTTCCAGTCAGCAATTGTACATAATTAACGAAACAAATTACATAGTTGAATTTATGTACGCGCTGCCTCTTGATCGATTGGTATCAGTTTCTTAATTACTGTCACATACATGCTTGCTACGTATAATATTTGGCGTGATTCTTAATTCTATGTTAATGCTGAAGGATAAATATAATTCACGAAATAAGGGAAAAATAAAAAATTTCGAAACATTCATATAATCTAAATATTCGTGTTATTAAATCCTTTAAAGTGATCTTCGAATAATTTCTTGGGAAAAATATCTATTTATTTCAACCTCTTACGGGGTTGAAATTAAAAAAGAAAAGGAAGAATATCTCAAGTTTCGAGACTTCGCCTTATCCTTCTGACGAAAAATTTGAACAACGAGGGTGTTTCGCATATTCTCAGCGTTCCATACCTTCCACTATTGGCTGAGGATCTACCCTCGTTGAATGTGCGAAATTTCTCGTGTAAAATCCACGCTACAGCTAGAACTAGAACCTATATCCTCGGTAAGTAGCTACTTCGAGGAACAAAGACCTGCAATAGCTTAACGTGGAGAACAATAGAGCCGTTTGTCTTGATGGATCCTCGAAACGAATCGAAACGCCAAACTTTCGATAACCTGAAGAGCGACTTCTAGTTTTATGTTCACATCTCGTTACCAGTCGAAACGGATGGCGGAAGAGACAGTGAAGTCGAATTTCCTCTGTCACCGATGAAGTGGAACAAATCCAATTTCTTATTTAAATGATCCCTGGATCATCCTCGAATCCTTTCTGAATGCTACTCGTACCTCTGACCACCCTCTCTTCTCTCGCAATTCTCCCTCACAAATCTAATTTAAATTATTCAATAGCTCGGGGCGAGAGTTCGATTCAATCTTAGTTGATTTAAATAAACTGCATTTGTAATTGACAATTTTAACTTCACCTGAACTTATGTCACTCGCAATCAGTCTACGAGCAAAATTATTCGTAGGTATCCCATTTTGAATGCAATAAATCTCATTAATTCTCAAAGTCCATAACATAATTTAAGGGTTAATCACGAATACAGAGAGACTTGCGCGCGACTCTGAATACTTCTAGTACACCGTAGTACTTCTAGTAGTCCTTTCTAAAATTTGAAGAGGATTATAGGAAAGCAATTTCGACGGATGAATTTCCGCGCACATACGATTTTCTGCACGTGGACGCATATACAGTCAACGCTGCAGAAGCATATGCTCGCTTATGTATTTAAGCGTCTGAGCATAGTTACACTACGGCTTATGGGGTAGTTTTGCTCGATAGTGGAACAGTAGAGCACCCGCAGACAGAGATTCTCGTTGGGGTAGGAAATAATCGTAACCCTTCTGGTAAAGCAGCGCCAACAGCCGTTTTATTCACGGCAATAACTTCGCGAAGAAAACCTCAACAGGGCCATCGATACGCTTTTACGTAATCTTTTCTTTCCCCTTCTGTTCTCTTTTTCGTAAAGGTAACTTTGACCACGAAACTAGATTTTAAAACAAATTCCCTTGGCATCTATCGTGTAACAGGTATTATTCCCAGACAAGCTGCGTCTTGAAGAAGGCATTTGAATTTGTTTTAAAATTTACTTAGTTCTGTGGTCAAAATTACCCCCCATTGGACTGTAACCTCTAGTCTTCCTAATATCGAAAGCTAGCATCCCTCAATCCTGGCTAACCAAAATCGTTAATGCACTCCCATACAAACGTGCGAGTACATCAACATTGCATTCGTGCAGAGGCCAACATGTGCACGATACATATAGAACTTATTTCCATCGAGTGCTTCATTAGCGATTGCCATCGCATCGACTGGGTGGAAGCATTTCCTGGGTTGTGATTGATGACCCCGCGCGCCTTTCTTCGCGAGCCAAAGCAAAAAGGCAGGCGAGGGGTGGCAAAGGTTCAAGCAGCAAAAAGAGATTAGCGGGAATTCGTTGCTCGCAAATGCACAGGGGCCACTGGGATAAAATGAAGTATAAATGCAGCGTAATTTATGGAGTTCTTGTTTAAAAACTAGAACAGGACTTCCACCCATTTCTGGACAGCTGTTCTGCCACAATAAGAGTCTCTTCGTTGACAAATTATACTCAAAGAAGTTTCCATTATCCTTCTTTACCCTCTGGACAGTGGAGTACAGAGTGGCCGAGAAAGTACCGTTTAAGCAATGCCATTCGGTTTAACCACGAACAATTACAAGAACGGCTTTTTAGGTGTCCACCACCGGTTGCTTTCTTTTTGTTGGATATGCTTTAGAGGACCGAAGAATAAGAAACACGTGTTTCTTTATTTTGAGGTGAAGGCACCCCTCAAAGTTCGCAAGAAGATTTACAAAAGTTCCTATTGTTAGTTTAAAAAATATTATACCTAACCTTGTGTTGAATAAAACTTGATATAAATTTCATTTGCGTCATAACTTGCTGTATGGATGATGTTGAGGGGTGAAACCACCCCTTAAACATGCGAACATGCCAAGATAAAAAAACCACGTATTTGTTCTATTTAGGAGGTTTAAATCCTATCCAAAAACCAAAGCAATCGGAGGCGGACACCTGAAAGCCTCTCCTTGTTAGATAAATCAGCTCTTTGGTGGAAAGAGGACGACCCTTATCGCGAGCAACCAGATGAGTGAGTCCGATTCCGTGCGAATTTGTACCTTGAAGTGGAAAGCGTGATGACGAGTCAGTTGTTTTGGACGGAGTTGCTACACAGCCCTTATCAAAGAGGTGCCTAGTGACCAACAGAACAGGAAGCTGGTCATCCAGCAGCTCGTATCAAAGGCGAAATGGACCCCGATAATAATGGCACCGATTCAGCCACGATGCAAACATGGGGCTGCGAACTCGGTTATACATAATTTCATCCAGAAAACTGTCTTCAACCACCATAGTTATGCTTGTCTTTTTGTCACCCTACGCCGTACCGACGATAAACCAGATTTCAGGAAACAAGCGCGGTTAATTAGAAATATGGCTGACGTTGGAAGACGGATGGCGTTTCTCGTCCAAGTTTGGCACGGTATCGATGACGTTCAAGCGTAACGACGCCGGGGATGAATATAACCTCTTTTAAACAAAACTCTGGTTCCTGCCGCGCTACGCATTATACGAAGCCCAGGGGAAACTAACTTCGGAAATTTAACAAACTTGTTAGATTTATTAGCCACGTTACGCCTGATCACGATGCCAGAAAGTGTTATGGAAAGAATGAAATAATTGCCCCCAGGAGGAACTTTGTTTCGCCTAGTTGATCATCGCTCGTTTCCCTCTCCGCGTTCGATAGAATCAAACTGGAGCATTCATTACTTTAGAGTCATTAGCCCGGGACATTTACAGGGCAAAGTTAGAGTTTCTCATTTTTCATACAGCTTATGGCCCCAGTTTACCAGCTTCCCTTTTCCCGAAGGGTGGGCCCAGGAGATTCTGGGTAACCTGAACCGGGTGGTATAAACTGAAGACGGCTGTCCATGTCGCGTCCACCTTCTTTAATGGCTCGCCACTTGTACCAGGGTGCATTCCAGGGGGAGAGGGACGCGCCGTAAATTTCTGGCCGTTTTAATGGCCCTTAAACGTCCCGGTAAAGTGCCTAACGTCGGCGTGATTGCGAAACATAGGTTTTAAAATAGCCGGAGTAAAGTAACGTCGACAAGGTGAGATAGGTGCAACGCGGTTGCGATCGATTCTTATCGATCAGAGGCGATCTGGGTCAGGAAATAGTTAAAGATAGGGAATACTAGGTCGTTGATCGAATTCCAGCGAAGGTCTGCGTCACGAGTGTCCGAATCGACTTTGTCGCCCGGTCGTAACCTAATTATTTTTCCAGTAATGGAGCTATCTCGGCGCCAATACGTTGCCGGCGCTGCAGCTGGCGCGCGGAACGATTCCGCCGAATCGTTAATCAACGATTAGTGCCGGAAGGTGAACTAGTCGTCGAACACGGTGAATTCGCCGATCAAGTAACACAGGCACCGTAATGAATTCTGATCGATTGCGTCCTGCCGCGCATCGAACTTTGGTGATCGAATTAAGCCTGCTTAAGCAGAGACGCGTGAACTCAAAGCTTGCCCGGCACAGTTTCATCGGTCGTACGACGGCTGGAACCGTTCTGTACGCGTGCACGTCGTCAAGGTGGAAATGGAATGCACAAGCGATCTCGCTTAACGTTTCCACTGTGAACCACCGTTCCCCCGCGCTTCGGCAGGCACCTATTTTTGAAACCGGTAAACTGCAGGTTTTATAGTGGCGAACGGCGCGTAAACTATAAGTTTTTACGACTTTGTTTGTTTGATACAAATGCTACGGTGACTTCTGGTTTATTGTCTGTATAACAAGGTACTCTTTTTTTAGTAACACTTTTGGGACAGTTTTTAACGATAAAGAGGAATCGGGGTGTTTTTCCTTCGACGAGGTTTAGGTGCCAACGCTGAAGGGTTAATGTAATGGAAATGTTCGGCAACAAAAGGTATTGTGAAGTATTCTTTTTGATAATACTTCTGTTCCCTCAGTTTTCCAGGTTTAGTATGAAACTGAATGCGCGGAGTCTAAGCTCCTGGGGAGAAAGCTTTCTTGCAGAAAGTGCAGGATAATGGAGAAATATGCGAGAAATCTACCGCCTATAACGTCTCGTGTTTAGCACATGAAACGTTTACCAAGTCACGAGATATTTTCTTTTTATACTTCTTTAAAATTCTTTACCTAGCGCATGATAAATTTAAAATACAGTTAAACTTCGACTATACCAACTACAGGAGGGGTATGCTATAGATACTTGCTTCTGTAAGGGAATTTTCGAATAATAGAATACGCGTAGATTTGAGTCCATTATTTTACATATCAGAGAAAGTAACATAAATGTCAAAAATAGACATTGTTTTTTCAAACCACATCGGCTCTTTTTCCAATAATATGAATGCTTCAAACACTGTTAAGAAGCGCGCTTTTAATGCTAGGGATCTCAGCTTCTCAACATCTCCTTGCTAATTTTGCTTCTAATTTCGTGTTTTATTTCTACAGCGCAGCTAGAACCAGGCGTTTTAACTTTCATGAAATTCTTATGCCAAACATACGCCGTCATGCTACCACAGTGACAATTACAATTACGCTTCAGCCTTGTAGAACAACGTTTCAACATGAGGAGTATCCTTCAAGGACGTGCTCCACTTAAGTAATAACACGTTCTCACACTAAAACGGCAAAAAACTTACGACTAAAGTTACGTTTGGGTAAAGTCATAATTTTTTTTTTGTAGATAGGGCCTTAGATGGTCCTTCCGGGTAGGGGCCCATTCTTCGGGAAAATGGAGAGGTAGTTTCCTAGAAACGGGCTCAGTGTAGTAGCGCAGAGAAAAATATAGTTTGGATAGAATCATAATTTTTTTTTAAGAATGGGGCCCAGGCGGCAACTGCTCATCGGCCGCCCTGTTAAATCCGCCACTGCCTGAACCATCGAATTCCCTCAATTACAAGGACCAAGTGCCCCAAATCAACCACACGAAGAACCAACCCCGAAGGAGGCAAAGCCAGCTGCTGAGAAACCGTATCCGAAGCACGTTTCCCGCAAACGTGCGGCATCAGCATGTGCACGGAAAATCAATAAATGTTGCATTCCCTTCGCACCAGCGAGATCCTTCCCTGTTGTCCTCGCGCTGCCCCGAGCGGGATATTCCACTGCGATCTCGCGCCACTCGTACGACCCCGTGAGCGCGCGACAAAGCCACTAGACGGAGGGCCCCCGGTCTCCACCGGCCAGACCATGGAAAAGACCTAATCGCGACACCAAGCACGAACTTCATCTTCGCTCTGGCCAACGCGCGCGTACTTACGCGTCGTCACCCTTCCGAATGTCCGCCCGCCCTCGACGCTAAGCCGCTTCCGCTTCGCCCCGGCGGATTCCAATCTCCACCCCGTTTCGATGTGGCCGCGAAACACTCCCCCGGCATTATTAACTCGGGTACCCGAGGCGGCGAAATCCCGACGGAGTCGCCACGGCCAGCGCTTTCACGGCACGCGATACGAAGAGGAACGAAGAGGAACGAAGAGGAACGAAGAGGAACTCCGCTTCCCACCGCCCGCCGTTTGACTCTGTTTGGCGGACGCGCCTCTCGCCGGCCTATCGTTTTGAAATATTGCGCCCACGGCCCTCCTCCTGTCTGGGAGCTGCACCGCGCGGAACTAACGAAGCAACTTCAATAATTAATCCCCGGGCGACACAGCGCACCGATCGGGAGGGACAGCTGGAGGAAACGCGTTAAAACGGAGACACATTTTCTGTCTGCCTTCTGTTTAGTCATAAGTCCAGGAATATCTTGGGAACCCCCGGGCAAAACTGTGGCGTGCAGGCGACACGTGGCAAATCTTGTGAATCCTGCATTTCGATTCAGGCAACGGTATGGACATATTAGGTGTAGTAAACAGTTCCATGTTTCTTTTCGGCAAAATTTCATTATTTAGTTTTGAAGAAATTGAGAAAGGTCATTGTTATCGATCACGTCATCTGTCGGGATGCATGCGGTTGCCATTGCGGTAGAAACTCGGTGGCTTCGAGGAGATAAAATCATCGATACAGTTTGGGGCGTCGGCAGATGTGTGCAAGTGTGTATCGGCAAGGTAGTGTTGTAATGACCGAGACAAGAGGTAATCACTTGGAGCTCAGTCTCGTGAGTATGCCGCGTGCGGATGAATTTCCTAACCCAAGCTGAAGATTACTTGAAGAGTAAGGGGGAAAACAGGGAATGTCACGAAACAGATTTATCGAGAAAATTAAGTTTTAATACTTTGGTCCATCAGTAAAAAAAAAACAGGTTCAATGAATTTAATTTTCTTATGTAATTTTATGCTTAAATAATTTCTTGGTTTACCTTGGCGACAGAAGCTTGTGCTTAAGCAAAGAGTGGGGACATTCCGTATTTTGTTCCAGTGGACATTTTATCTTAAGGGGGTATTTGAACTTTGTAACCCTTTGTGATTCGACAGTTCAGTAGTCTTAGTTGCCACCATCAAAATTTGCTATAAATCGCAAAATTACGAAACATGGACATTCCCTGGTTTTCCCCTTACCCTTCACTTGTTTCGTCGCTTGAACCAAATGCAGTCGGTGCCGTGCAGCAACCTGAGTTTGAGGATACCCTGGCCAGTAAGTGGTCTCCTTTTCTCCAATTCGACACTTAAATTGATCAACTGGTGCCGATATCGCTTCGCAATAAGACCTAAAGGGCGGGAAGATATCTCAGTTTGAAGTCATTTTATAGAGCGTGAAACCAAACGCACAGGATTCTTTGCTACACCTAATATAAACCGATATCGTTAAGGGGGTATAGGACTATTGAAATCTCGAAAAATCGATTTTTTTTATTATTATTAATTCTGAAAGTGCCATGCTTTGTGAACATTTACAACAATGTATCGCGAGGAAATTCGAATAATTACGGAAATTATAGCGCTGAACGTAATTGGGTGCACCGTTGAGTAACGGCCTCGCAGAGCGATATTGGCGTATAGGACTTAAGGGGACCTTCCGGTCTAAAAGTCGATTTTTTTTTTTATTTAATTTTTCGAACATTCAACCTTTTAGGAATACGTGTTTAAAGGATTTGTTGGAATTCGTAAAATTCCAGAAGTTATAGGCATTTGAGTAGCGGCAAATGCATGGGCAACAACCGGGCATTCGGCTCTCACGTACACCTTTAAACGCGTTTTTCTCGAAACAGTGTTCTCAAAACGGTGGGACCTGTATCTCCAAAAGTTATTATCCGATTCGACTGAACCTTTTTTTATTTTGAAGAATATACTTCTGGCTAGGGGGGGGGGCTAGAAATATTACAAAAAATTGAAAATTTATAATTTTCAAAGGCGTTGAAAGGACGAAAAATACAGGGAAAAGTGATTTCAAACTTCAAGTGTCGTTATTTTCTAAAAAAAATATATTTTTTTTTAATTTTTTTCTAGTCCCCCCCTAGCCAGAAGTATAATCTTCAAAATAAAATAAGTTTCAGTCGAATCGGATAATAACTTTTGGAGATACAGGTCCCACCGATTTGGATAAATTTTTTGACGCCTTGACTTTAACGACTCCCCAGGGCCGTCTGCAATGATTAATTATAATACAAAAAATATATTTCTATTACTTAAGACATCCTTAATACAATGCAAAAAGTCCCATTAAATTATATATAGTAGTTTTCCTTTAATTAATTTCTAAAAATCACCTTTTTTTTTGGGCTCTATACCGTAAGGTCCCCTTAACTTTGAACCCGTTTATCTAGAAACTACATTTTCAAACACGGTGTACATCATAACTCTTGAACGAATGAATATTTTCACTTAAAATTTTAACCGGAGCTGTAGAATTCCTTTCTCTATCGTGTGGAATTTCCGCACCAACATTGGATGTTTGTAAACACTTTTTATAACTGATTAAAGAAGATTTTTTCCCAAAAAAATGTGGAAAAAACTTAATTCGTGTGTAACTTTTACAATTTTTGTTTAAATTCGCCACCAAAGTCCCACACGATATGTATTAGTGTAGAAACTAATCGTCCCACAGCATTTTGCTTTTAGATGATTGGTTCACCTGGGACTGTGTACACCAATTACAGCTGCGCGCTACGCGGGACCATCTTTAGCGTCAAATAACTTGAATAATATTCAACATTCTGACAATTTTTTTATTTTACATTACTCGTTAATGCGTAAATAAAAAACTGTGAAAAGTGCCAGTATGGTGATTATTTGGTATCTAAGCAATCCAACCGACAAGAAACCGTCGATTTCAGTCGTTCAATAGTCCTATACCCCCTTAAGTGGAGTAACATTGTCCACAAAACTAGATTTTAAAACAAATCCCTCTAGCACCTATTGCATAAGAGGTGTTATTATCAGACAAACTGCATCTTGAGGTAGGCAATTAAAGCTATCCAAGGCACTTTGCCTGAGAATAATACCTGTTATACAATAGGTGCTAGAGGAATTAGTTTTAAAATCCAGTTTTGTGGTGAAAGTTGCCCCATTTGACGGTACCTTCAGACGCAACACAGCAAAATTCGCAGCCACCAGCGTGTTGTACTTACAAGGGTTTTTACCAGAAATGTCTAACGTTAGAACTGACCAATGAAGGTACTACTGAAGATTCTACCACTAGCTGTATTTTCGAGACTTAAATGGACAACGTGTCTGCGAAAACCATTTCTCCCGGCACCTTGGGACTCGGGGGAGGTAGTCAGATGCTATGACTTGAGTTTTCGACGCGATTTTCAGCAAATATTGTCTTAAAGCAGATATCGACCAGCTTTTCTGAATCAGCATAAAATTCTGAACATATTGATTCTGATAAAATAAATAATATCAGTATCAGTTTAATAGCCATTTGATGTTAGAGTTTAATCTATGTTTAAGAAAGCTTCGGACCCTGCTCTACACCTGTCCCACACTATTTCTCGAATCGGAAGCTTCCCATCTTTTCTGTACTAAGGCACAAAGAAGGAAATTGCGTTCAGTCAGATGCTTTTCGAAGGGTGCCCCGATGGAAAACATAGCGCTTCAGTAACCAACCAGTGCACGGCAATTTGCGCATCTGTGCCAAACCGTTATCAATACAGGATGAAAGCATTCGAGTGTTAATTTCATGCTCTGTTCGATGCCAGTCACGGGAAAATGCCAGTTTAACCGGTTCACGCGGCGCGCTGTAAATTGAATCGACGTTTCCACGGTTACCCCGATTTCCTCAGCTTCCGTTCATAGCATTGTCTCCGGGCCCGTCCGCGCGGAACGCAGAGCCCTTAAGGTTCGCTGGAAAGCGTCGCCTTTTAATCGAGACTCGACAGCCGCGCCCGCGGATACAGAACCTTCAGGGTCGCTTGTCCTCGCGAGCTAAATACAGAACGTAATGCGTGGACGCATAGAGCGCTGTGGTCTAGCCCGACAGCGTTCGATGTTTCAAACGCACTATCGCCTGTACTCTAGGGCTCCGAGGCCACGTACCGCCGCGGAAGAGCGGCAATTTCGAACCCCGCTCGGCGCCCGACGTCTGCCTTTCGAAAATAACTGGCGGCAGTAGCGGCGATCTAAAAATTCACCGGATAAAAAGCTGAGAACAGTGAGCAGGATCGCCGTGCGTTGGCGTTTACGTCACTTGCCGCCTGTGACTTACCGCTAACGTAACAGCATTGCGTCGGGCAAGGGTTCGGTATGAGAAAACAAACAACTCCAACACTTTCGAATATGTAGTTTCCTTTATACAGCGCCATATATAGGCACTATACCTCAGCTTGCACAGAAGCCTATCAGTGTGTAATCGTTGGAGTTTGCTGTTCAAATAAGGAACACAATCCAATCGCGGTGCCCCGTCTGCCTTTTACCACCCAGCGTCCCATAGCGCGGACCACTCGGCAAATTATACCCCTACTTCTAATAGCGATTGCTACGGTGCTTCAGTAACACCTGTGTGCTCTGGTAACCCTGCAAGGAATCACCTACCTCCAGCGACTCGTCCGGCACCTTGCCCATCCAACTGAGCGACAAGATGTTGCAGTCGCACTTGGCATTGTTGTCCTTTTCGAAGTGCAAATGCATGATCGCGCGACTCGACCAGTGGTGTAGCCGTTGGAATGTTCGTCAAGCCATCGAAACTGCCGACCAACGCGATCGTCGCTCAGCTAAGAACCGGCCAGCACACGCGACCCTCTAATACCATTAGCCCCGTTTATCCGGTGTGTCCCGTTCCCGAGCTGGAGGATCTCCGATCGATAATCGAGCACCCGGCCAAAAATCCTTTACGCGAGCCAGCACGCGATCAAAACACTCCGCCGAGCTGTGTCATCGCGGCGCGGCTTTCTTAGCGTTCACCGCGTCCTCTCGGCGGTACACCTTGCTCTCTCCCTCTAGACGGACCTCCCGATGAAGACTGTCCTCCCCAGAACAGAACCACACGGCTAGGGTAGAGCGTGTGTCCCAGGCCGCGTCCTCCTTGCCGCTCGACTCAGCTCCACTCGTCAAGCTCGCGAACGAAGAACCGCTTGGCGAGAGGGGATCTCCATGGCCCTGGCCGGGTAGCGAGTCAGGTCCAGCTAACGACCGAGCTTTTCGCGCAAAGTCATTTGTTTGGTATCGCCGCCGCCATTTTGTCGGCTGCTACACAACTCCGACACCCCCGTGCGGCTCCCACGACGATCCGGTGCGACGCGACGCGGCGGGACGCGCGATCCAACGAGCAACCCGAGCCTGGTGAGCTTTCGACGCGCGATCGTACGCCCGACTGAAAGCTCGACCGGAGCTGCCACACGCACGAGGCACCGCCGCGTCCCGCGAGCTTATTGATTGCGCGCCGCGCTGCGCTCGCTCGCCCTCCTGGCCACCTAACGGTATCTGACCGTGTTAAATCCGCTGCAAGCATTTGTGCGCTACCAGCACCACGCACCGGGCTGTGGGGACGCGCCTGGCAAAGCCTTGCAGGATTTCTCCTTTTGTGCGAGTACGCGCGAGTCGTGCTTAAATCCGTCCAATGATGGGATTCGAATTTTTCAGATTCTATTTTATTGTAATGTTGCTTCGAGGAATTTAGGATCTATGCGGGGTGCGTTAAAGCTTCTGTACTGGGCTCGGGGTAACCGAGGGATTGTAGTTCTGAGAAGTTGAGGATTTACTATCAACTACTAACTAAGTAAATAGCAAGGATGAATTAAAGTAAATACTCTCTGAGGGATAATATGATTAATGTGGAGCAATGCTGATCTTACGTAGTAATGTTTCTGGTGAATGTTACTGTATATAGCAGGATTATGTTGATAAAGTACGGGTGTTTTATTTATAAGGGCATTCGCGAAATGTCCAATGTGGGTTTTGATAAAACTGGATAGGTTTTCAGAGCAGCCGAATGTAGGGGACGCGTGTACTTTCCGGCTACGGTAAATCAAGTTTTAGGGATGAAACTACCCTCCAAAGTTTCACCCCTCTAATGCTAGCCTGAAGATTATTGGGGATGCGTAGAAGTTTTGATGGAAAATAATATTCTGCATAGGTCAGTGCGAAAAATTAATTAGAAATTCGAATTATCAGGTTCATCACCTTTATTTTTAACCGCGTTACGCTCACGTCTGTCTCTCACGCGGACACGACTACTTAAGCCTCCAAGCCATACGTTAAAACAAACAATGGGAAACTTATTTCTAGACGCCTAGGAAACAGTTTCGATAGAAATTTTTGATACATTAAATTAAAAAAAATGTGAGCATTTACATTATGATATCTACATAATAAGGAAAGTATTGAATTTTGTTTGATAAAGAATGAATACATTATAACGACATCGTTATACAACCCCTTAGAAGCGGAAAATAAACAAATGCGGCACATTTTATTCTTCGGAATTATTTTTTTTTATACCTGAATTTCTTTTGATTCCCTCTGCAACAATAGAAGGATAATATGGCATGGTTCACTTTAAAAAAATAAGTCAATGTGGTCGTGTTATCCCAAAACTCTTATCCCAAAAACAGATTTACAAATTTAATTAATCAACCTTTATTAATATATTCCAGGAGAAGATATAAGAAAACGCTGTCATATGAACGTAAGTCTAACAACAATTTCTTACCACGTTACATTAAAAAATAAATAATACACGTTCATCTATTTTTGTATTTCAAAATGCCGCCCAACATATGTCATGGGTATCATAATGTATAGGACATACGTTACATCTGTGCAGTACAAATTTAACATTTACGCAATGACGATTCTTATCAGGCGATTAGTCAATGCTAGTTATTTTTAAAGTGTGACACCTCAGAGATTTGTGGAATGAAGTATGTCGGAAAGAATGGTGTTTCATCATTTTTTGAAAACATTACTAGAAATGTATTAATAAACCATATTAATAGAAATATATTAATAGTACAATACGAAGTGGATTTGACCTTTCCTTTGGCTCGGTTTGTCAACGACTCACGCGGATTTCTGTCCGAAAATCCATTTCGGGGATCAAGGCACTATGGCGCTCAAAAATGGTATTTCTGCAAAGCGCGTGCAAGCTATAAATTGCAAGATCAAATTGTTTATTAGTACTTTGCGTGTAGTTGAACCCTTTCACGTATCGTACGCCGAAAAGAAAAGAAAAATTGACGCTGTTACTGACATTCCCGCAAGCTGCACTGTTTAATCATTCTAGTGAAGTAATAATGATTGGATCCTATTTGCCCCGAATATTAGTTTACCGCCAACACTGAAATTTACAGTAAAATCTAATTCTTAAAGGTGCGTGGGCTACATGGATGCAACTACAAATCGAGTTACTTTTGAAACCCGCATTGCGAAATAAAATTTTGCCTAGCCCTGAGAAATTCATCGGTTCAGTGAAGTGTGTGCATGTCATAGTGCATATTATTTCGTGATTTCTCAATTCGTGCATCAATTTCATCGAATACTGGACCATGTGGTAGGCCTTTTAACAGGATTCCACTGAGATATACCCGTTACCTAGAAGACTTTTTCAGAAACTGAAGAACGTTTAAAAACAAGGAGTGCTTTTGTAAACGTACGCAATTCGATTGTAGGAGTCAGTACCTGTGCCAGCGAAAAAGTGATTTATAGAGTACCGTGGCTCTGCGTGTTAGTGATGTGAACGCGAACTCCCATAAGGTGATAGGTCTACCGCTCTATCCTATTCATTTACACCAAGTTCAACTAAAATGTATTTATACATTATAAATAATACTATGTGATATGTATAAGCATTAACATTAATTTATCGAACGATTAAACATTGAGAATAAAAGAGAATTCATTCGGCGTAGAAAATCATTTGCAAATTCAAGGCCAAATGTTACTAATTGCTTGATATCTCGAGTAGTATCGATCATAGTTGATAATAATTTATACTGGGCAGTTAACATAAATGTTGTTAACATTATTTGTCATAGCAATAGCCACTGGAATGGATATTTTAGCGGAAAATCCATTTTTGCCGAAGAATTCGTTGAATTTCGCAATTGTAATCAACCGTTGACCTTGTTTTGGTGGGGGGGGGCATGGTTCCAGCAATCTATGTAGGGAGCTGACGGAGCTCCATGTACTCAGTCGTCGCCGGGGACCATTCGGACCTTCTGGACTTCCTGGAGTTGCTGGGGACCTTCTTCCACCCCCTGGAGCTCCCGAGCCACCTGAACAATTCGGACCTACTGGACTTCCTGGGGACCTGGTCAGGATTTCAGCCCTGGTCCTTCCTGCACCCCCCGGAGCTCCCGAGCCAACTGGACCATTCGGACCTACTGGACTTACTGGACTTACTGGAGACCTGGTCAGGGTTCAATGAAATTTTCGGGTTCGTTAAGCCATTTAAAATTTTATTGTTCTACCAAGGTCATAACTGATTTCTCCCCCTTTCTAACTGATTTACTCGATTGTTTTTCGTCATCTGCCCTATTTGATGCATTTCTTCGATGGATTTACAGGATTTATTTTATTTCATGGATTTCTTCGATGGTTTTGTATGACTTCTGTTACTCTGTCGTGCATCTCATTGGGAGGTCTACATTCCCTGCTATCCTTCATGGATCTCAACGATGGTTTTGTATAGTTTATTCTACTTCATGCATTTCTTCGATGGTTTTGCAAAGGTGGGATTCCACTGTGGCAACTTTTTGGCAACCGGCAACCGACAACATCGTCGCATCTTTTTTTCGCATGCAACGTTGCCTTGCGTTGCCTCAGTGGAATCCCACATCAAGACTTCATCCCTGTCATGCATCTCACTGATGTGTTTCCATTCCCTGCTCTCTTTCATGTATGTATCTCTACGATGGGTTTCGTGTATCTCTACGAAGGCTTTCATGTACAGGGAGATCGATGGAACTTTGATTCCGTCTATCTCTCTACGGGTCTCGAAACGCAGCAACCTCCTCGTGGTGAGACCTGGTAATCGGTGAGAATCGAGCCGATGGCTGTGATTGTCAAATATTCTAATTAGATATAAGAAGTGCTTCAGTTGCAAGACTTTTTCAAAAAAATTTCAAAATGCACAAAGCATTGGTCGAACATGGACCAGAAATATTTTGTAAAAATGGGTCACTTTCGTAGGTACCTCCATGTTTGGTGCGCTCGGATACTTGGTAACGTTTCCCAAGCATTGCGGCTTGCGAAACGGAATCATGCTGAAGCCTACGACCTAGGTTAAGGGCCCAGATCGAGCCAAACTTACATTCCGTGAGTCTGGTTCGGTCTCGGCTGCTAATCAGAATTTTATTCTGTTTCAGGTAGATATTTCTTCGATGGTTTGGCAAGACTTCTTCCCTGTCATGCATCTCACTGACGTGATTCCATTCACTGCTTTCTTTCATCTATGTATCCCTACGACGATTTATTCTATTTCATACATTTCGTCGATGGGTTTGTATGATTTATTTAATTTCATGGATTTCTTTGATGGTTTTCCATGATTTATTTCATTTCGTCGATTTCTTCGATGGTTTTCTGTGGCTTCTGTCACTCTGTCATGCATCTCATCGATGGGTCTAGATTCTCTCCTGCCTCCTTCATGTACCTTATCTCTACGATGGTTTTGCATGCTTGTGCGTGCTCGTCTATAGGTCGAAATTATCTCGATCGGCACCAACTCTACAAGTGTTTCCACAATTTCCTTCCAGGCCGACCATTGCTAACATAACGCAGTTGATTGTTTCACCTTTTCAGGTTCACCCTTCCGCGGGGAAGGGAGACAGTGAAATAATATACTTAAAAGAAAATAGTGAAAAGTAGTAGTGAAAAGTGATAGTGCAAAGTGTTAGTGAAAGAAGACATCTAAGGAAGCCTAGGCTAATTTATTATAGCATCAAGTATTTAAGGCCCCATGTAAAATTGCCAAGTAGTCACTGAATTTTATTAAATTTGTTGCTCGTTTGCTGGCTCCTCATCTCTGATGAGGAGGTCACCGCTGCTTCCGTTGTCGGAAGCAAGTGACTGAGCATGGAATCAGTATGGGTGAATTGGTTTCATCCCCTGATGTTCCTGTCCATAGGTAAAAGTTTCGGGCGTAGGGGGTGTACCTTTTGGTACGCTGCCTGCGTAAGTGTGCCTGTCCGACTGCCCAATCTCCGCGTTAGTCGGCTTGAGTCAGGTCACACCTGGTGCTGCTCCTGACGAGTCGCGCGGAGCAACAGGAATCGCCTGGGAGGCGCCGAGCGCTTATCCCTTTCGGCTCGGACAGCGGGGTGGTAGGAACTGCGCCGTCCAATACTCGTTTCATGCTCACCTTCCGTCTTTCCTTCTTTGGTGAATTTCTTTTAATCGAGTGATTGCTTGGCAGTTCCCTAGATTCTGTATCTAAACCGAAGAGATCGATGGAACATTGTTTCCATCCATCTCTTTGGTTTGGTAGGCTAAGCTTTTCATGTACAGGGAGATCGATGGAACTTTGATTCCGTCTATCTCTCTACGGGTCTCGAAACGCAGCAACCTCCTCGTGGTGAGACCTGGTAATCGGTGAGAACCGAGCCGATGGCTTCGATTGTCAAATATTCTAGTTGGATATAAGAACCTTCTCTAACTTGCAATACTTTGATAGAATGTTGGATTGGAATAATTGTAACTTGAAATGTTGTTCGATTGTTCCTACCCGACTCGAGAATACAAATATAGTGTTAAGATAGAAGGATAAGTGGAACTTGGAATATTTCAGCGAGATACTGGAACTGACGGTTCTTAAAGTCCTCTCTGCTTCAGCACCTTATCGAATACCTGTACTAAGTCGCAATTCCTTGGTGAGGTATTCCACGTTACATCATCAAAGCATGTCTTCCACAAATAATATTGTTGTTTATATAGATTTTAGCTTTACCCGTGTTGAATTCTAATTCCTACCACGCGTAGCGTTACAATTTGTTTCGAAACTTCACCGATAACGCTGCTTGTGACACTAAAGTGGAAATGGAGTCCTGGGACCCCACAAACCGGTGACATAAAAATCATCAACGAAGTATAGGATAAGACTAAAAATAAAATGAAGCAGGTAACAAAAACCTTCTACTGGTTAATAAGGAGAAGTTCAAGACTGTAGGTTGATCTTAAACGACAAATATACATCTCATTAATTAAACCGCTGTGGATATACGGTATGCCACTATGGGCTACAGCATCAGAATCCAACGTTAAGAAAATAGAAACTGAACAAGCAAAGATCCTAAGACTAATTAGAGAAGCCCCTTGGTAAGTCAGAAACGATGACATCGGAAGATCTTTAAATATCAACACTATCACTAGTGGAGTCCAAAAATACAGCCTAAAACACAAAAATAGAATTGAAAACCTCATTAATACAACGGTAACCGACTGCTACATGCCCATCAACCGCAGACTCAAGAGAAAACACCCATTAGACCTTATTATAACCATGCAAGCTGAATAGTGCAATGCTATGATCAACCTAGTAATGTTAAGGCGTAACCCATCCAAAGACTTTTATATTTATACTTATGCTTAGAATAGTATAGGATACGCTTAAAGCTTGAGAACTATTTACCGTGCCCGAGCTACCGGACACTGTCTAAATGCATTATCCACTTAACTAAAACATCTTCGCGAGATTCTGGTCCAGGATTTTTGTCCTTATATTTGTTTTTAATTTTGTCGTGTAACGTGCTCCTTGGAATGCCAAACTGTACGCTGGCTGCATTTACCGAAGATCGATGTAAGGTTATAACCTCTAATGCTTTGTTAAGCGAATCTTTACTGTATTCTTTTCTTATAGTTTTCAGATCTGCCAAATAAAATTTTTAATGCTAAAAGTTCTCTTAAACGTTCGCAAATATTGTTACTTTAATGTAAACATCTACATCGATTCGAAAATAGGTTAGATCCTTCGAAACACTTCGAACGTTCGTGGACATCCGGTAACTGTCGAGTCAACACGAATATTGACGCAGTCCCCGGATTCGCTTTAATTTTTCAGAATATTATTAAATTACCTCCATATCCATTCTTTATTAGTATTTAAACTTAGTACTATCACTACATATTCATTTTTGTACATTATAGCAATTGAATTATTATTATATGGACTCTTAAATGTAAGTGATGCTTAGCCATTTTGATAATGAAAATGGTCAAATGCTGATAATGGGGAAGATGACTGCAACTTTTTCCCACCCGTGACGCCACCAGCACGCATTCCCATTTATACAATGCATAAATGAAAAATTCGCGCGCAAACAATTCACACATACGCACTCGGGCACACCACAGTACATGCGCTAGTGGCGTCATCTGCGCCGAGCTTTGCGTCATCTTCTTGCGTCATTGCTAGAATGAGAATTTCTATACATGTTTTACATGTTTAACCTACATTAATTATAAAATCCTTCATTTATTCAGAAAACTATCATTTCAAATGTTATTATAAGATTATTACATTTAATTTATATTGCCTGGATTTTATAAATCATGAAAATGAATATTGTGTCTAGTAATAGGGGTCCGTCCGGTATATGGGTCCTTTAGCCTAACTATTTATAAATGGAGATAAAATAAGAAAAAAAGTCATAACACCATAAGATTTAATTTTATTTCCTACCACTCGTAGCAGTGTAATACGGAAGCGCCTACGCGCCACCTTCCTGCACAAGCGTTAGTGTTATTTTCTGAGGCGCCACTAACACCATCTCATCGACTAGAGAGTGGCAATACCTGGCAATACCGTCTCTGACTCTCCCACTCATCGACTAGAGAGTGGCAATACCGTCTCTGACTCTCCCACTCATCGACTAGAGAGTGGCAATACCGTCTCTGACTCAGTGGGAATAACTACCACTGCGGGGGGAGACTCGTTGCGGGACGGGGACTACCCGCAGTGGTAGTTATTCCCACTGACAAGGGGACCCCACAGCTGAGTCCCCGCGGATTTTAATAAAATTTTAGGGGATGAATCTGGAGGTCACCTCGATTACCCTCTGCTAAATATTTTATGCCAATGGGTAATCAAGGTGACCTCCAGATTCATCCCCTAAAATTTTATTAAAATCCGCGGGGACTCAGCTGTGGGGTCCCCTTGTGAGTCAGAGACGGTATTGCCACTCTCTAGTCGGTGAGATGGTGTTAGTGGCGCCTCAGAAAATAACACTAACGCTTGTGCAGGAAGGTGGCGCGTAGGCGCTTCCGTAGTGTAATCTTATTTTCGACTGAGTCGAAAACGTTGGGTGTGACACGAAAATGGTAAGGGGGCCCGCGAGCCCCCCCGAGTGTGTGACACAAAATTACATTGGATGATAAATCCGTGAATCAGTGATCTATCCTATATCTCGTCTGTGGTCGATGTAATTACATTGTTATCAACAGTAGTATATACAGAATTAAAAGAACCGTGTCAATCGATTACTCCTCGCATCCCTCTGGTAGAGAGTCCGCGAAGCGTTGAAGTAATAACAAGTAAGAAGTAAACATGCCGGAAGATAACATAGGTTCCTTAGAAGACGAAGCTTTAAAGAGAAAAGAACGCCTGCAGGCCTTAAAAAGGAAAGCAGAAGACGGCAAAGAAAACAAGAACGATGCTGATGGTACATTGCCAAAGTAAGTTTCAACATCCCCGTGAAGTTTCTAAAACCTAACCTCAACTAACCTCAAAATAATTTAAGTCGCGCTTATATTTTATATGCACTTCGTTCTCACAGACCAAAGTTTCGAAGTTACAAGCCACAAGACGAGAGTCTTAAGGACAGAGTATTAGACGACGCGCAACCGGGGAACGTGGAAGCGGAAGTGCAGGATCAATTGAGTGCCGCAAATACCAAAGTTGTTATTGAGGAACTCGTAAGTAACTCGTTGCGACGTTACAACACCGATTACCAATTGGTATTTACTCGACTGTGTTTTTAGGACATTAGCAATCTCGCGCCGAGGAAGCCGGATTGGGATTTAAAGCGAGACGTCTCCAAGAAACTCGAAAAATTGGAAAGGAGAACTCAGAAGGCGATAGCAGAGCTTATAAGAGAACGTCTGAAACAGGGACAACACGATTTAGCTGCGGTCGTGAATATGGCACCTAAAGGACAGGAGGAATCACCCACTTAATATCACGAACAGTTATTCATACATTTTTGTACTTTTGGATTTAAATAAGTTTGTACATATAAGTGTCAATAAATTGTACCCATCATACTTGTACTTATAATTTAACACTTTGTCGGCCGCTGTTGCGTAAGCGTGGTTTTGCTAGGTTATATCATAAAGCTTAAACAATTGTGACTTCGATGTGTCTCTCGCTAATTGCACTGTGAACAACTGTACGAAAAGCGCCGGCGACAGGTAATAAAATCTACGCGAAAAACTTCGGCTATAAGTGAAAGTACGTACTTGCGTGAAACGTGCGGCCGTCAAATTGTTAAGTCGCGATTTATTTCAGTTTAATATAGTTCACATAATATATGTAGACATACATTCGTAAAGGAAACTTACTATCTATGCGGCCGAATATAAGCGATTACCATGAGAGCAATAGGAACTGTTAGATAGATGCATGCCAATATCAAAGACTATTTCTTAATGTAGTCCTGCCTTTTTATCTATTAGAATCGCGTATCTGGTGATTATAATATGTACAACATTTAAAATACCCGTGATTAAATATTATTAGTACATAAACTATGCTTAAAGAATATTTGCTTCTAATCTTATGTGTCATGTGTATCTTATAATGTATCTTATTATATAGCATTGAGACGACTTCTGTCGAATGAGCTGTCAATATTGTTATTATCTTGTTTGTAATTATCTGTGAGACTGTAAGTGATACCTCTGTCATAATAAACTGAATTGTGTAAATCTGTATTTAGAACATTTTTATACCTCCACTTCAAATTTCACGTACAGCTGGCGTAATTGACTAGAACCTCCAGTGCACTATCGGAATGGCAGGAAATATATGATTCCAAGTATCACCCCGATCGCTGCAACAAATTTCACGAGAATGTCAATTCTAAGATAAAATTCTCTCGTGAAAAGCGGAACCGATAAATTCGATTAATTTCAAACAAATCCTAGTTGATGGATTATTTAGATTCTTAAATCAATGCAGACGCAAATACAGTGCAACGAAGATAAAATGTGCAAAACGAAGCAGAAGAAATACGAACATGATGGCCAGGTCCTTTCTTGCCCAGAATGTTGGCTCGAGTTCGTATTCTGCGGTGCATCGCTGTGGTGCGTTGTAGTTTTCATTTCGGGAGTAGAAGTCGCGGGAGGCTCCGTGATCTCGTTAATATTGTTCTGATAAATTACTCTATCGTTTAAGGGTTGTACTGGCCGGAAGTTATGCGTCAAATTGGCACCATCGGCGGACTGGATACTGCGGAAAGCCGCCAACTGAAAGTGAATTATGAAGATGTACACAGCAATTAAATTGCGGGGAAGTCAGTTTTATAACGTTAACATAAATAAATACTTATAGAACTTTGAGTGGCCTGCGAAGATGTAAAGCCTACGTGCAAATGCTTCCTTCCGGAACTGCGATGTTACCATTGAGATTTTAAACATTCGGTTGCTTTCAATTGTCAAGGAGCTTACTTCCCGCGAATTCAACGTGCTTCAGGCATATTTGATCAAAACTTCGCTAGTATCTCTATTATTACTAAATCACGAACTTTCAGGAGGACCCTTGTTCCGACACTCAACTTTCATTCCAAAAGGAAGCATCCCCAGAATGCATTTTGCAAAGTTTTACCGAACGTCTTAAGACGTTAATAACTTCTGAGATACCTGATCGTGAGATATGGTCTGTGGCTTAATGAAGTCGATCCATTGCACTATCTCGGAGCAAGGAGGGGTGGTCAACGATCCTTTGTATGTATAATAATTTTGCGCCGAGGCTATGTTCGGCGCGATCAATTTGTTTAAGAGATTAGAGTCATTTATCGTTGCATTACTGTCAACCGCCGTTATATCCGACACTTGTGACACGATCGAATTGAAAGTTGGATTCGGTTCATCTGTTCCCTGTAAAACAAATGGTAGCAAACGTGAGGAAAATTCTCCATTTCTCTGTAAACATCAAACATAGTCGGAGCACGCTTGCTGATATGCACGAAACTACACGGAACGGAATGTGTACAAGTCTATTTTTACGAAACATGATCAAAAACACACGAATCTTCGCTATACCCGTTTATTTTTTCGCGGTTACGTTCCAAACGGGATGAATCCAAGTAGGTTTTCTACAGCGACTTAAAATAGATCCGAAACACTCGGGAGCTTGTGGATAAGGGATGATATAAAAAAACTCAGTCTTGAGTTTACTTGAAAATTTATTATCCCGAGAGCTACATCTCTTTAACCCTCTAGGGACGACTGGGACTCCAGAGTCCCATTCAGATTAACACATTTTTATTTACGTTCCATCAATAAGATCGAGATTTGATAGGTATAGTGACCTTTAGTAGGCAGAAAAGAAACTGTTGTACCATCAGAACCCGAAATTAAACTTTTTTTTGTTATATTGTTATAAACAAATTAAAAAAAAATTAAAAAAAAACTAACGAGTAGCTTCCAAATCCGAAGTATAAAATAGACTATTTTAACGCTCAAAAAAATTCTACGTTAAGTTTAAAACATCCCTGTCCCTAGAGGGTTAAATGGGAATCCAATGTCGGGCAAAATGCTGATAGGATTAGATTTGACGATTTCATTTACCGTTGACTTATCAACAACCTTCGTTCATATTAGACACGAAAATTAATACATCAGGGATTCACTTGACGTGATTGAAATTATTCTTTAAATTAAATCCTAACTCTAATTAATCCAGTACCGTGGCGCATCCAAAGAAAAAGGAAAGAAGAAATTACTGTAACCACAACTGCGTTCATTGACATCATAGAAAGAACCGCGGGAGTTCGCGTCAGGCCTGAGGGGTTCATCGATTCTAATCTTATCAACGACCGGTGACACAGTACTCCTCACCTCGTACAAATATGCCAGCACGGTGAGGCCGTCAGGATGCTTCATCGCCTCCTCGGGTGACCCATACGATTCCTTATAAAAAACCGCGTGAAGCTCCATCGAGAACGAATGATTGTTAATAAGATCCTCGGACCCTCTTTCGTCGCTCTGCCCCCAATGGAAGTGGAGTTGTTGGAAAGCGTACGTGCCGTTGATGGGTCCCCCCGATATCGTGGGCAGCTCGGTATCGAAAGTTTGAATCATCACTGAACCGAATGAATCAAACAGAGCAAACATATCGACCATCTATCATTGCGAAATTTGTTTAGCTAGGTAAACAGCCTCGCCTCCCAGATGCAATCTGCCCGATACTTATGGTAAACCTTGAAGGTTTGCGGCGAGACAGTGTCTATGACGTATAATAATCAACGCTAATTTGCAGTCGTTCAAGGATGAGAGCCATGCGTGGCGTACGCTCGAAACTATTCAAAGTGATTAATCCCAGCGGAGCAATCGAACTTTGAAATTCGCCGTTTCCCGGGAAACGGTAGGAAATGTTTGAATATTCCGCATTCCTGCAATGCGTGGAGAGCCCACGTGGAATAATTATAATCCAGCCGGCTGGTTCGCGCACTTCCGCGGAGTATTCATTATTTTAATACGGTTGTCGGGAACTTCTTTTACCATTTGTATTTGTCGACAATGGAAATGGAATCGTGGCTCTTGTGGTTAATTTAATTAACGTTTTGTAAGGGGTAGTGGAGGCTTTAGGAAATTTAGGGGCCCAGCAGGCGCGAGGCGGGTTCGGCGTTTCATGGAACTCAGCCCCGCGTTTTAAAATACCCCATGGTCACGCAAACTCATTGTAAATTTTGCGGGGCCCTATGCACAGATATTTGTCACTCTACGGCCATCTCTTATCATCTTTTTCTCTTATCCTTTTCTCTTTTGTTTGTATTGTTTTTATTGTTTTTATTGTAATCTATTGTTATTATCCCTTCTTATTGTGCTTAATGGGCTTGTCCCGTAAATAAAATTATTATTATTATTATTATTATTATCATTATAAAATTTATTTAAAAGAAATCGACCTCGCCATTTCATACCTGTATGCCCATTGTTCGTCATGTAAGATCGAAGAGGATTCTGTACTTTTGAAAATTGTAGGCGAGGAAAAGCGGCGAGCGTGACATCTTTGTCTTCTATGTCGATGGGAGACTGGTACTTCCCCAGGCAACTCTTGAATTCGTCGCCCCAATGCGACGGGCCTGGAAAGAGAACTTTTTATTCCACGTCCACTTGATACTAAAATAAAGAACAAAATGTTTTGCTATTGCGGAAGAGCTAAATAATAGTAAGAACTTAAAGGCTGACTAGTAAGCTTTTCTTCATGCAAACGTGCATATCGTTATCGGCACGGTATAATTTATGCCACGCCGCAGAATTATTTTGCTTTGTTAAGAATGAAAACGCGTAACAACCTGCTACACACAATTTTTTATAAAAGCAGACGGGACGTTTGGATCGTTGACAAGTAAACTAAGCGCGAGCTACAGGTGCAGTGTAACATCGCGATAAGTCAGCGAGGAATGAGAGTTTGCATTAATATTAATATTCAAGCAAAAAAAGGGATTAAATAGGTGCGCGAGAAAATTAATAAAAAGTAACTTCGATTAGGTTTGAGTCATCTAGCACTCGTACGAGGATTCGTGACTAACTCACCGTGATTCCCATCGTAGCTGAAGTTACCAACGACCATCTCTGAAAGCAAAGTCGAGAAATTCATGAAACCGTACTGTTGACACATTATTGAGCATTATATAAATTTCCTTGGCCGATTCAGGTTCTGCATTTAATTAACAGACGCAGTAATCTATTATCCACGTGCACCTCACCGAACAATTATAAGAATCTCGTTAAACCTCGCTTCAACCGAATTCCTAAGTATTTATAGAAAACGGGTATCGGGATAAAAGAAAATGTACCCGGGGCTGGTTGGTGCAGTAGACGTTGGTTGGAAAGAAGACGATCGAATTGAGCGATGTTATGACAAAGTAAATGCATAAAAGGCTTGCCCTTTTTAGTTCAAGTTACAAGCGCAACGATAGATTTACAACGGTTTCACGCTTCATCCGAGAAGTTCCCGATACCCCGGTGAAAGTCGACTCGCGAAAGATTCAAGTCCGCTCTGGCATTGCACTCGGCTCGTCACAGATGAATTATTCCAGCCTCCTTATTAGAGGTTGTGCACTGCAGTCAACGTTCAAGCGGCACCATCGATCTGTTACTTTTCGATCGTTGCCATTGTACCTACAGCCCTAGATAATGCATGCCCGTTTGACGTGCTCTTGAATAATACAATGTGAACTTGTTCAATGCATGTAACAAGGACGGCGTATCTTTATCTATGAAAACTTATCGCCAAGTGCACGGCCGTTTGTCAACTTGTACACGTCTGTGCTCTATGTAATTTTCTACTGTCCACTCTTAAGAAATATTTATCCTTCGAAGGAAGCGATGCAAGCGCGGGAAATAAGGAGCTGCAAGGGAAAGCTGCAAGTACAGCTGTAGATATTCGAGTACCAGTAGAATTCGAGTTTGAGATTCGAATAATTAGGAGTAGGTATTCGAATATTTGAATATTATTCTGATAATTAGGAGTATTCGCATATTATTCTAATAATTAAAAGTATTCGAATATTATTCTAATAATTAGGAGAATTCGAATATTATTCGAATAATTAGGAGTATTCGAATATTATTCGAATAAGTAGGAGTACTCGAATATTCGAATATTATTCTAATAATTAGGTGTATTCGAATATTATTCGAATAATTAGGAGTACTCGAGTATTCGAATATTATTCTAATAATTAGGTGTACTCGAATATTATTCGAATAATTAGGAGCAGTCGAATATTCGAATATCATTCTAATAATAATTAGGTGTATTCGAATATTATTCGAATAATTAGGAGTATTCGAATATTCAAATATTATTTAAAAACTTAGAATATTCAAACATTCCTAACAACCCTTCTTCAAAGTCGAAGCGTCTGTGCGAGGAAAATTCCACGTTGTCAGAATATAATAATGAACTACAGTAGCTGGTGCACCAAAGTATAGACGATTCATAATCTAACAATGAATTTGAAGGCTTCCCAGTTGAAAACGAAATGGTCCACTTCCTTGCGCCGCGGCGAAGACGCTCCTCGATTACCGGTTAATGAGTCAGCCTGGTAGTTCCCCTCTTCTATTTAGAAAGATAAATCGCATACCCGTGCTTCGAGATCCTACGCATGTGTTCGACACGTGCTTCGAATGACGACGACGGTTTCTTTAGGACGGATATCGTTTCCAGGCAAACGGTGCTGGCAGGCAGGAGGTCCTCGCGGGGGGCCATAAGGCAGATTTAAGTGAATAATATCAGTGAACATTCGACGCCAAGGCTGTCATTTCGACGTACGAAATCTTTATCGCCGCGAGCAGACGTCAACGACAGCTGGAGTATTCCGAGATGTGCGGAGATGACGATTCAAAAATGGGCGACGGATCCGCAGCGAACCTGACCTATGTTCTCAACTTTTTTTACGCACAGAAGGAACTGCGAAGGACGACGTCTCTCGATATGTTAATATCGTGGTGTCAGTGCAGTACACTTTTAAGGAAACACCGATGTACGATGATTCAGCGTTACGTAAATACAGTTTGATGACCCCTCGAGAACCCAATAATTGATCCCTACTGGTCAGGTTTAGTCACTGCTTATAACGATGTTCGGGCGGAAGAAGTCCTTTGTGCTCCAAAGTGGTGATTTTTCAAGATTGCAGCCTCTGATATTTAAAGGTCGCGGATGTTTTTTTTTAAAGAAATATGGAATTCGTTTTGTAACAGACAAAATGACGAGTTTCGTCGAGTTATGCGTTGCACGATAAGGATGAAACATCTCTTCATTCATATTCTCTATGCTTTTCAATAAAATAACTTTATAATCTGTGCAGATTTAAACAAAGAATATCTACTTGAACCTGGAATCTTCCTTTCGTACTTTTACTCATCAGCAAAAATGAAACGATTTAAAATGATTAAAAGAAACCACCGCGTCGCCAAAAATTCAGTGCGAATGAACGAGGGACAAAGATTGCCCACCCCGAAATGTTGCATTCGTTCGGCGAGCGTTGTTTTCATCGTGCAGTGCCGTCTAGAATTTCACTTATCGTTTACAAAGGCAGGAGTTGTATTACGTTTTAGCATATCGCACGTACAACGGATCGGCGCCGATTCCGTTTAAAGGTACTTTCAACGTAAGGAGCGATTGCGAGTATGCGTGGCCATTTGATACTGGCCGTAAGCCCCGTGCATCGTATAATCTAAAACTCTGTGACGTTCGTTCATTTCACATGGCTGCGCCCGTTTGATATGCACCGCGAGATTCTGGCAGCCATTCAAATATGGCTTCCGAAGCTGGCATAAAAATCTCGCGTGATTTTAGGGAAATCCGAGGTTTTCTAATCGCTCGGCGAACCTTGCCGCGAACACGCCTCGATTTTGACACGGCTCTTTTCCTCCGAACGTTGCGCAACCAGTGGCATGCAGCAAATTGTGCGAAATGCTTATGGGTATTATATATTTTTCCGGGGTACGTAATGTCCACGGCAACGGAACTGGAGATGTCCTTCTAATAGAAAAATGCACTCGGCGCCTCGTCGTAGGATGTGCCTCGACGGTGAAGTAAAAGCTGCTACGTAGTCGCGTTATCCATTTCTTCATCTCAAATTTCGTCCTTTTCCTTTTCGTTTCGGTAGTTGATACGTGCAGGCGCAGTTGCGCACCCCCCAAAAGAAAGCTGGTTCTTGTGCTTTGAATAAATTTTTATAACCACCTAATGAATTTTATTGAGTCCGCATTAAAAATATTTTTATCCGCTCGACTCGGCTCCCCCCAAGATTCAATCCTTAGTGCGCCACTGTGTGAAAGATATTTCTAATCAATGTTTCCTGCGATTTGCATCGCCGAATCTGAGTATCATCGTCGGCTCTGCCCTTTCTTGAATGAGTGTGTGTACATGGCACTTAACGAGATCTAGTTGGAATTTTACAATGGGTACATTTGTATTAAAAGATCCGCTGGGAGTACATAGATGAGTGCGTGCTTATCTAGCGTAGGTGGAATTAGAAGGTTGATGCCCAAATTAGTGGCGCGATGTTTATCAGTTAGTGGAAATACAGGAAACGTGGAAATCCCCCTTTGTGTGATTTAAGAGGATGAAGCTTTATGATACCCACGAAACTCGTTTAATAATTCGCCACTATCTGATTATTGCTGCGATCCCCGGTTTTTTTTAAAGCTACCCACGATAAATCTTAGCACGTAAGTGTCGATGTTACTTCGATAGAACTTCAAGATCATTCTTCCGAGCGTGGGAATAGGCGCCTTGCAATTCGACGAAAAAACCGTAGTTGACTGTTTCGATTTCTTAAATGGTAAATTGCGCTAATTAACCTCAAGCCTCGCTCAAGGAACATCCTATCATCCCATCTTATTTCAATCGCTGGACTCGCCACGATCGGCTGACTGCCTCGAATAACGAAGAAAGTAAAGTTCAAAGCGTTGCTGCGAAGTTGGCGTAACGTTCACAGAAACATTTTCCCGCAAATAGGAAATAAGCCTACGAATGTGAATTACGCTTTGATGCCGCGCATCGCGTACCTACATGCGTCGACAATGCGTTACATAAGGCTGCAGATTCGTAAGTGACAATGTTTTCCACAGCTGATTAGATTTATGCTCCGATTACGCTCGCGCAATTGTTCTTATTATAATTCGCCACGTGTGTGAGATTATTATTATTATTTATTATATGGACGGGAAAACCCTTTAGTACAATTAGAACGATTTAAAGCATGAAATAACATGAAGAAACTTAAAAATTAAGAGTTATCGGTGCATAACCCAAAAAGAAAACATAAAATAAATAACATAAACATAAACATAATACATGAAAACTTAACAGTCTGTCTATACAACATGATATTCGAATCTTGCGGGAATAGATTAGGTCATGTTAGATGTCGCCTAAACAAAAGATCGCGGAACGAGTCGAGCGAGACAGTGAACAAGTCTATGTCATCGATGTTTTGATTTAACTCCTCCATAGCTCGGTTAATAGCATCAGCAGTATAGTGTCTATAGTTGGGAACCTTTGATACAAAAAGAGGTCTCTGACGCAATGACCTCTGGGGGTAACAGACCCGAGAAACTAAATCATGACAATTAATATGACCGCGGATTACTTTGTATAAAAAGAGCAGATCAGAACCGACACGGCGATCGGTTAGTGTATCTAGCCTAAACTTTCGCAGTGCTGGGCTATAATCATGATCGCAGAAACGCATAGGGCCGCCAGTCATCCGCATGGCTAACCTCAGGAACTTATGTTGGACCCTTTCGATTAAGCTGACATAGTGCGCATGCCGAGATATTCCTATTACGAATTCACGAGGGGAGGACAGCCGTCAAACCTGCCAATCTGCCAGTTCCTTTGTCCTTTTGCATCACTGGCAGTCAGAAGCGTCTTAAGATCACTGTAGGCCCCTGGCAAAGCAATGCACTGGCGCCCTTGAATAGGACTTAAAATCAGACTTATTTTTATTTGGAGGCCCCTGCTATCGTGGGGCCCATGGCGACTGCCCAGAGTGCCCGTCAGTGTTTAATCGCTCCGCGGAGTAAGTACCTTTTCACACGCGGTTCCTTAAAATGCACGGAGCCCGGACAAGCTAAATATTGAAAGAGATCTGAGAATTGTTATTGTAAAGACGAGAGGGCCTATTATGTTGCTGGCACTTGTGCTAATAACAAATGCATGTTGCGCGTTAGCAATGCTCAGCTTTCCCTTTTCATGAATTTTATGTAACGATTTTGCTCCTCGCTGCGTGTCACTTCCGCCTGCTGGGTGTCTTCGGCAATATTCTAATTGTCGTTCACACATCCGTCTCTGCGGTGCAAGGGTTGACCGAGTTGTATATGCTTCGGCGACGCCAACGTTCCCCCATGAATTTTAAGCAATTCCGTGATATTAATGATAAGTATTATTGCTGCAGAAGCGACGACAGTGCGCGGGCATCGAAACCTACAGCACGCCCTAATAACTCTAACGAGTATTACAAGCATGGATTATCTATTATTTATTGATAAGATTAGCACTGGGGAAAATCTGTGCTTCATAGCCGCTTGATTAGATTATAGTAGAAGTATTTTTAGAAGTAATAACTTAAAAGTTCTATCTAAGCAGTTCCTTTTCTGTGATTATTTGATATAATATGTGTACTGAACTATCCTCTGTATAATTTGTCTCACACACTTCCCCTCTCCCTTCAGTTTCTTTCTTCTTCAATTAGATGGCAGAGTTCTCACATGGTCGCGGTGTCAACGGCTTCTGTCAAGAATCGCCAGGATAATTTCGATAACAATGCAGCGAATAATCCCGTGTCTAACTGCTTTCAATCTGAGAAAGATCGTTTTAAGCAAACGATTTTCTGCTGACACTGCCACTTCGACCTCTCTGTGAGAGCATCAATTAGGCGGCAAGATCGCGCGGCGACAGCGTGAAAGTCCAAGTTGAATTGGTTTTTTTCCTCAAATCGTAGAAAAACTTACTCGAAAGCAGCAGCGGGCCCAACGCGAAGACGAGGAAAGTCATGATGAGGGCGAACTAACTATCACTTTTCACACCGTGAAACTTTTCAACACTGACCGCCGATCCTCGTCGATCCTCGGCGTCGGCTTAGAAATGCGAATGCTCTGTTACGGTCGATGGTCGACTGAGCAGTGCCGGCCTGCCGGCTATGTTAAATAAGAGTCCGCGCAGCTTTTATTTCGCGGTGGCCCATCGGCTCTGGGCGAATTCCATGCCGGCCAGGAGACGAAGAAGCTCCCGCTGCACAGTGGTCTCAAATCCCGAAAACGTGGCCAAAACGTCGAAAATGAACTTTTAATTTCGGGATTTTTAGCCGTTGGGTTGGGTGATAATCTGGCCATAAAATACCGGCATGGAAAACGGCAAAATGTTTATGGTTTGACAGGTAAGTCAATTCAAAGTTAACCTCTGTTATTGAATCTTTTTCTGTGCGCGCCGATACAAACTCGAACACCGATTTTGAAAGTCAATAACTCCTGAAAGAGTTGATCAATTTCCATTGCGAAAAATGGATACTACTCCAGGAAGTAAGTAGAATATTTGTTTACTCTTAAGTAACCATAACTGTTAGCGTTTAGGTTGCACGACTGCAAAATTACTTGGAGAACGTAGAAGCAAAACTTGGCCCACGAACTTCCACCGAAATTTTTGTTCTGGCCTATTGCTAATGCTTATACCTTGCAAATTTTTAAAAAATTGACTGCCACTAGGTGCCACCCTGCTCATACGAGAGTAAAATTTCTCTCCTCAACGAGTTTGATCTATTTGACGATTTTGTAACATTTAGAAGACATTTATTATACATCCTTGTGGTACAAAGTTGTACAAGAATGACTTTCTATGTATCTTATGCATATTTATTTATTGTCTTGAAATTCAGGAAATATAATTGGATTTTTACCTGTCAAACACCAAGAACTAATTAACTGTGAATTATTCTACATGTTTTAATTGGCTAATCTGTTTATAAACATTATAGGTTCAGATTCGTAATCAACGACTCCAAAAACATCAGGCTACTGACATTCGAGCAGATCCAACCATTTTTTACTGTAGTTGTCCGCCATATTGGATTCGCCATTTTGGTTTTTAAAGTTTTAAGTTTAGATTCGTAATCAGCGACCTCAAAAACCCCAGAGTACCGATTTTTGCCTAAATTCAATAATATTTGAGATTTTGGCCACGTTTTCGGGATTTGGGACCACTGTGCGCTGGCCAGGTGAACGCGATACCGGGAATACAAGGAAGGGGAGTGTGTCTCTTCGGGATGTTTCCCGACGTGTCACCTGACCACTGATATGCCCCTATCTGGTAATTCCAGAGACTTATACAAATGCAGGGGTGCGGACTGTGGGAACATATTCGTATCCCCACGGTGGTTCAATGACTTCATTGTGTACCACACGGGCTTCCGATTGTAAACTTTCGGGTAAGGATAGGGTAATTCAGGAATTATGAGATGGACCACGTTTTTAAAAACGTCTCAAACTTAACTAAATTAAATGTTAGATACCGAGTATTACACTTGCTAGAACTATCTTTTCTAGGACATGTAATGCCGCGGAAACAAGTAAATAAAATTTGGGATGTGGTCCATCTCACCCTTACGTGAGTTGGACCACTTCGATAGAAGTTATATTCTTTCATTAAATGGATTTGTAGCAAATATTTTTAACGGAAACCATGTTTCAGTAAACAGAGAAATATTAATTGTACCTATTTCTAATATAATTATAATTACCAAGCACTTATTCATTTTTTTAGAACACTTTCACGATCCCAGCGAAGGCAGACAATATGCTTCATCCAGTTATCTGTTTTGTTTGTTCCGTTGTAATTCTTCCCTGCAATCGACACACTGGTTTTCATTCCAATCTTCACGATTTCTCATTTGTTTCTTCTTCATCGCTATCTGAAAATTCTGTAATCAAAATTCGTTCTGGTTGCATTCAATGAAAATTTAAGTGATGGCATTTAGGTGGACGAAGACACTGTGGGTGAGGTGGACCGGGCGGTCCAACACTTCCGAATATGTGTGGTCCATCCGGTGGCGGATTTAACAGGCCGGCTGATGAGCAGTTGCCGCCTGGGATAATTCCCAGAAGGCCCCCATGACCAAAAAAAATTATGGTTAGGTATATGTATCCAAATACTATACTTTTTTCTGCACTACTACACTTGGCCCGTTTTTAATAAACTACCTCTTCATTTTCCCCAAAAAATGGGCCCCTCAGAACGTTTGCTGCCTGGGCCTTTTTTTTTAAATCCGCCACTGGGTCCATCTATCGAGAATCTAATGGTATAGTGGACCACCTATCAGCGCCATTACAGTTGGCTTCAAAATCACCGTTGCAGACTTGCATTATAGCTACAAATCTGATTTTATGAGAACGGTGCAAACATCTCCTGAAACAACGGAGTGGTGGAACAAATTTTCCCCGAGTTAGGAGGGAGTACAAATTAAAAGATCAAATTTCAGCAGCCTAAAAAACAGTACAAAACAGAAAATAAAAAACTGTAAAAAGCCTTCCAAATTTCTGAGTATGGAATTCCACGCACAGCAAAATCTCAAGCGTAGAATACTCCACGCATTTGACAGAACTCACGCCGGCGGAGTGGTACTAATTCTTCTGACAACGCAGAAAATGATAATCTTTACCAGAAATTACAATACTGATTTTCGTCAAAATTTTACAAAATAGACACGCTCGATCGCGGATAGTTTGAAAGCTACTTAAATCTGGCCCGCCTCTCCCGGTCGGTGGATCTCCGCCGTAATTTCCCCAGGGAAAATGGCAGCAGATATTTTTCCCCTGTTCGTCGATGAAAAAGTTTGATAGCTGGACTGATTAACGCGTGACATGTGGCTCTTTGTTACATGCAGATCTCCTTGACAATACTAGCGTACTTATGTCTCTGCATTTTGCTAACGACTTTACACACGGCGAATCCTTTACGTATTCATTGATCGAAAAGCACGGTCACTCGAATAATTGATATACGAGGCATGTCTATAAAAAATCCACGCCTCTTTGAACTTCACTTGCACGTAATTAGCATGCACCTAGTTTTGCAGCGTTTATTGCAGTGTCTGCCGATCAGACGCATCGCGTATCGCATTTTGAGATCCCGTGGATTTAAATATACATTTCCACTACAGCTCTTGGGCGAGACAGCTTCGTTTCTCGATATACGAAAAGAAGAGTTAGAAAAAGACAAACACGCTTCGGTGGCGCAGACATCGACGCGTGTGCCAAAAATATCTTGAATTCTTTTATATTTTCTTCTACTCAATCTCCGTATAAATCACGAATGGAAACGTACTTTTGAGCGCGACGCTATCGTTATGTGGTTCTATTTAAAATGCTTGCGGTATGAAAGGTGACGGCTTGCGGTACTTTCGAGTTAATAAAAGCCCGATACATCGCGTTTCGGATGTATCGACTTCCGTTTGACGCGGTTGCCTTCCGCGTACGGTTTTCTCTTGGCGATCGCATTCGTGGAGCCTTGAAAATTCGGTTCGGCTCTTTGTCCAAACATTACCTAACATTCCCTAATCGGTGCATTAGGCACGATCGGGCAAATACTTAATGGCATCCTGCTTTTTGTGTGGACAAGATATCAATGACTGTCAAGAAGCCGTCTTCGCGTGTCATAGTTGTTGGTCGATACGTTTTCCAACTGCAAATGCCGCATAGTTACAAGCTTATGCAGAGTCAGAATAAGCAGATTCGGGGTGCATTTCCTTTCCTACGAGCAGTAAACTATTTACTTTAGTGAGCCGGCGGAATGACGCGACGTCTTATAGCCATTCCGCGCGTGACACTTTCGTGCTTTGCACAAATACGATACAAACTGTCGATATTAGCCGCAGCTGCTTCAACGAGCCTTTGAAATATTTCATGAAGGTCGCCCGCGCTTGACACGTTGCCGAATAAAGATTTCAATGAAAACCGCTGGGTAGATTGTTAGACCCAGTTTCGCAACTATTATGCAACGGTTACAGAAATTCCTGTGTTGTGTAAAATGTAATCTTTGGGACAATATATTTCGCGAGACGGCTAGGGCAAAAGGCGGATTCCTTCGCAAAGGTCAACTAGATAATCACTTTCGAGTGACAGGGACAGGTCGGAGGTGATTTATGTCGTCGGCCATTCTTTGATAATCTTTGCTGCAGCGTGTGATCTCTTTTTTTTTTATGGAGCAATGTTTACCTGAAAGGACACTGAATAAGTTATAAAGAACTCGGGTAACGCGAGTGCTTCGAGTTTCCAATTGGCAAGGTCTCACTTACCCTCTTCATTTCTATGCAGTTGCAGAGAAATCGAGAGAAATCTTCTGTTTGCTGCATCCTCGTTTCCACGCGGATGGAATCCTAAAATTTTTACATCACGCTGTATTATTATTATTATTATTATTATTATTATTGAACTCAACGGGAGAACCCTTTAGTATACAAAGTGTTAACAAAATACTAAGATAAAGAAAACATACAATAAAAAATGATAAAATTAAAAATAAAATAAAAACGAAAAACATAGATATATAAAGTAAAGTAACAAAACATTATCGATATCGCAGATTTAAGTTCGACTTCAATTAAACTTCTTATCAGTATCGCTGTTTTTTTTTAAATTGAAGAAGTAAAACTAGATATGATAATTTCGGTTTGGTATCAAGCTACACGTTGCGGATATTTTCGCACTTTGGACACATTATATTTATAGATTTGTGCTATATATTTAGACACGCGAAGGAAAAATTTTGCAGTTCTTAAAAGAATGGTGCTTTCACGCTGCGCGCTAGTATTAGAAATACGATTTTAATTACTTTCCTGTATATCGAATTTCGAATAAGATAGTTCGAATTGAAATCTGGTATTTCATTTCTTCCCCGCCGGTTTACTTCGACTGTAAATGGGTGCGTTCCGATTTTCGCAGTGAGTGCATGAAATTGGTGGCATCGTATTGGTGGCATCGTACGATTCCCTAGAATTTCTCTCACTTTCCACCAATACGATGCTACTTCCGGTGCAGCGAGCGTGCAGCAAACGCAGAATTTCAGAGGTGAAGCAGTCACTGCGCGCGCGCATGCGTATTTGTTTTTCCAATCTTTGATTATTTGAATTTCTCTATTGGAAATAGCTGATACAATTTAATGAAAAGTAATAAAAACAATTAATTCTCTCATGATTACAATGCCACTTTTTTACGTTATTATTCCGAAGAAACTTCATGTGATATTTTTTTTAATACAAATGTATAATTACATACTTATTATCGAATATCCCGGAATAACCTCCACAATGTTCTCCATAATCTGTCATTTTTAGGCAAACATAATCTGTCCGAGTGTTTTGTTTACAATTAATGATAAATCCTTACTAATATATAAAAGTGAAACGTTGTCTGTTTGTTTGTCCTTCTTTCACGCCTAAACGGCTGAGCGGATTTCATTGAAACTCTGATTATACATTATACACGTCCCAGATTAGATTATAGGCTATTTATTCTTTATGTTTAGGCTTTTTTATTTTTCAAACATCATAAATAATTGCCGGGTGAAACCGGGTAACGGGTCAGCTAGTGTATATTAATTCTGATTCTAAATGGCAAGTTAATATCATCTTCATTTTCGCTTTCATCAGACGAATCACAGCTGCTGATTTCATTATCACTATTATTTAATAGTATCGAGGTTATTGTAAACAACGTCTCTTTTTCCATAGTAGCATTTTCAAATTTCAAGACCCCATGAACCGCTGCGATTTCTGCACTCACTGCGAAAATCGGAACGCACCCAATGTTTGATAATCGAAGTAAGCGGTGGAAATGAATTCCATCTACTTCAACCTAAATCGACGCTAATTTCTCAACAAATCCCGCTCTGTTGTCGCTGAACCGTTACGGAATGATCCACGGAAACCTTTGTACCATTCTTCGATTCAAAACTCCACGCCCCTGCGATTGATCGGCTCGGTCCACAGATGTCGCTAGCGCACGCTCCAAGATGAGAATTCCGACGAGCGTCCGCCTGTGCTGCAACGCTACTGTGGTAACGGACAACACGCATCTCTGGAGGGCAGAGATGATCTCTCTGCCTGCACGGATTGTGGAATAGCCATTGAAATGTTGTTGTTGCTGGAGTAGCGTGCGTTGCGGACTGGCCTGCGCGAGTCGACCAATCCTCGGATCGTTCGTGAGTCGGTGGGATACGTTTCCACAGAAATGTGAGAGAACCGTTTGGCGAGAGCAAAGTGACGGTATTACACCACAGAATAACACACACACACACACATATGTACATTCCGTCGCCGTCTGTCGTCGTCGTCGCGTATAGCCGTCATAGTCGACGTCGGCGTTGATATTCGTGCGCCGATCTCGATCCTTCTAGCTATCAAAAGCAACCATCCTCCCCGTAACAAGCGAAGAAACAGACAGAAAACAGTATACTAGAGCAAACTTCTACCTCCGAGGGCCCGATCTCTCTGTCTCCCTCTCTCTCTCTCTCTCTCTCCCTCTGTTTTTGCGATCGAAAGAGCTGTCCGTTGGATAACTGGCATCGCCGGTTATCCTCTTTATTCCGGTATTTATAGAGACCAAGTTGATGCACTCGACGGCGATCTTTTCGAATGGGAGAGACAAAAGCGGCCCTCGCGGCTAGCCGACGAAGAGAAAGAAGGAGGGAACCATTTCGACGCTGCACGCGCGGGCTTTTTTCCGGCTACGATTCGGCCGTGTGTAAGTGCGCCCATAGTTACACGGAGTATATCGCGGCGGCCGGAGGAAAGGAGAGGGTTATATAGGAAAGGAGTCTACGAACGAGAGCGACAGGGCTACTCGAGGCGAAACGGGAGAAGGCTTCGATAGTGAAACGGAGCGAGAACGAGAACGTTAGCAAGGGTCGCGAGGGGAAGGAAGGGACCTCCGTCAAAATGTCGCTGAAAACACCAACGCGGATACATTGATTGGTTTTCGTCATTTAACAGGGGGTACGTTGCCATTCCCCCGACATCCTCGCGCTTTTCCATTCCGTACAGTGCCCACGGGACAAGTTGGGACAAGTGTCCTCGTCGCTTCTCCGTACGAAGCATACGCAGCTTCCTCGGAGCTTAACAGAGAAAGAGAGAGAGAGAGAGAGAGAGAAATGTCATAGGTGCATCGATTGCGCACGGTCACCCGGTTTCCCTCTGTTTCCATCAAAACCTCGGTAAAATACACCTATCGAATAGTAAATAGGAAACAGGCGCCCGTTCCCGTTGTCCGTTGCATCGCAATCGGAGATAATGTACCATCACGTTTCCGTCGAATCGCCGTGACGGTATTAGGGGACAACACTTCGCACGTTTCTATTAGCCGTGGAAATAGAAACACGGTTTTACTCGCGAGTCGTTTAGTCGAAGTAAACAACGCTCGGATCCGGGTGTTATTCGAAACAGACGTATTCGCAGGCGCTATGTCGAATGGTGCATGCCGAAGTGAGTACGATTAAGATGGTGCTTCAAATTCGACACGAAGATTCGAAAAGTGATACAGTTCCGTTCGAATGACTCGAGGATTAGCACAGTAAAAATACGTCGCTCCGATTTAGAGGAGATCGCCAGCTTCCATGTATGTGAAATATTCCAGCATCTTGTGACAGTGAAAGTCGGGGCTGAAATGAAGCATAGGCCGTGCGTTCGTAAAATTTAGATGGAAAAATATTTCCTGGATCAGCAAGTTGGAAAATCTAGCACCGGGCCAAGCGCTTCGTTCGGAGCCTCAGTTTCTCGCGCTTCGCGACGGTAAGCCTGAAGAACGCGACTGAGATTCGCAGCTGCTTCTGATTTACGTTGCGAGCAGAATTTCTCAGCGTCGCTTAAACGTACCTGAAAGTTGTTCAGGCAAATCTCAGAGGTACGCGCGTGCTCAACGGCACGTCGCTTGCTCTTACCTTCCTTCGACTCTCTTTCTCGTTGGGACAAAAAAATGTAAAAAGATTTAAACTACTTGGATATTTCATCTGAATTATAAACATCCCTGTTTCCCTTGTTCTATATGTATGGTATTCGAGTGTTATTCGACTACGGTTCGGAGTCCATTTTAGCCTCACTTTCAGCATCGCACGACGCTGTATGTTTGTCGGATATTTCAAATTCTTCTAGATTAGAAATAAAATGTTACATCTAGCACATTCAAATTGAAATACTTTCCCTCCATTCTATCAACTACCTAAGTGAAACTACTTCGTTTCCCGAGGTTTTGTGTTATATTTGGAATGCCTTTGCAGTTGCTTTGTTGTCTGTTATTCGAAGCAATATTCCGAATACAGTAGGACATCCATTATCGGAATATTCCACTGCTAACCGCATAAATCGTGTCTTTATAAAATCATTCCGTTCCGATTGATACTAATGGTTCCAAGACAGACGAAAAGGAAGATGTTCTCATTGAGGATTTTCAAGCTTCTCTCGACATCAGACGGAAAGATCTGAGCCAGTTGTCTCGGGCATAAGGAAGCTAGTCGAAATATACAGAACCCGTGAATTTCTAAGAATCTGATTCCTTTATTATTTCTTCGCTAAGAATGTTCAGAAATGCGAGCGTCCTGCTATCCGAGAATCTTCTCATCCGAACTAATGTGTCTCCCTGTAGGTTCCACTGTGCTTCTAGTTCAAATTTTGCCCAACTTTGACTTTGATAAATTTGTCGCGCGTGTTGCGTGCACAACACGCCACGGCCATCTCGTTTTAGTGGCGGGCAAATGTATTTATGCCCATCTGCTCGTATTCATTCTGCTTTTTTCCTTGTCAAGTGATAACCAAGAACCGTCGCACAGAATCGGGGACAGATATCTGGTAAACGCGCCTGGTCGTTACCGAGACTGATCGCCGATCGTATCGTCCGGGCACTTTTCCTTCTCGACAGGCGATCCTCGTCCGCGGCGGTGAAGCCCGAGGCCGAAATTCACTATAATTCCTCTATTTCGCTTCTCGAAAATTCGTCGAACCAACGACACGTACATGTTAGAATCCGCGAGAATCCCCGCAGGTTATTCCGCGAATTTCTTCTCCAACGGCACCGTGACGAAATCGCGTACAGTTCTTTCGGCATAGTTCTTTTCAAACGGCACTCGAAGAACACGAGACTGCGTTAAGCGAGAAATTCCGCCTCGGTTTCTCGTCACCGAGATCGAGTAGTCCCGTCGCTTTGTAACAGTCTTGTTGTAACAGAGCCGAACAGAGGGATCTCCTCCCGAAACCAACAATAATTGTACCGACGTTCTGTGGAAATAAATTCGTGCATTAGATGAACAGTTTTAATTACTTATTTCATAAGGAAAACAGTTCGTAATATAAGGGACTGTGCGCAACACGTTAATCGTGCAACAGTTAATTATCCATGGTCCTCGTCTAATCAAACTTTTTCAGGGAGCAAATTCACTTAGGAAAATCCGAATAAAATAAAAAAAAAAAATCGTAACGTAATGATATCGCTAACGATAACATTGCGCGGATTAAGGCGTCACGAATGAAATATGTTTCGGTAGCGTTTAATGTAATTAAAACACGCCCGTTAATTCTTGTAGCCAAGATATTCTGAGTTACCGCAACCAGGATATTAGCCGCTGGTTTATCGTCGTGTGCTTACGAAATCATGGTTTTAGGTATTCGGAGAGGCTGATTATTTAACAGCGCAAATATGGTGTCGACGCGTCAGTCGAGTAATATGGGAGGAAGTAACGGGGCTGGGCCAGCCGCCGACGTCGCAGACGTGAGTCCATCCAGAAGGCATCAATCCGTAGCAATGGCTAGTTCTTATAGTGGGGCATCCGTATCGGATCCACCTTTTACTAGTAACTTGAACCTTCTTGACTTACCGGTTGAAATTCTCGAAAAGATTTTCAGCTATTTGGACTATAATACTGTAGCCCATTTACGTCCAGTAAGTGGAAATTACAGTTACAGTTGCAACATGTATCTTATATACAGTATGGAATATTTATCAAATTCTAAAACACCCTGCCGAATCGCTTATTTAATCCTACATGCCGCCCGATCTGTTCCCGTAGGTCTGCCACCAGATGGATCGCGTCTGCGGATCGATCCTGAACTCCACGTTTCAGAAGCTCCAAGCGCAAATGCTCAGCCGCTTTCAGGCGATCAAAGCGCAGATGCCGAGGCGCGAGTCGGCGCGTCGCAATCACCCGTTGGCTTGCGAGTCGGACATTATCGAGACGCTGCACATGCGACTGACTCTGCTCCAGATGAGCTTCGGCAAGCACATCGAGCGAAAACACTGCTGTTTCTTTCCCGGAGAGGTACGTCGAGATGTTCCCGCGGGTGGTAAGGCGGCCGGGCGAGCCGAAGTAGAATTAAAACCATGGAATACGAAGGAGGATTCTAATTCTGAATTGTATTTTAGATTTTAGATGAGGTTTATCGCATTTTACATTATATAAAAGTCACGCCGAAATTAGCCCGACCGTATAAAGTTACAGATGAATTATTTGATTTAAGTACTATGGCAATGGAGTACTTTAAGGAACGTATCGAACCGACATTACCGGAAATCCCGTATTTTGGAGCTGATTTCTTAGATCTTGCTGGGACATTCTCCTGTGAGCAGATCGTTTCAGTGTCCTTAAATTCGTTTAAAAGTAACGGCAATTCTTACGCGCTTTATCGAAATGTTGCAGCGTCTAGTAACGTGAGCAAGCCGTTCATATGCTTGGACTCTACACCCCTGGCTGTTGGAAGCAGTAAGGGTGGAAGCAATAGCGGGGAGGAAGGCTCCCCGCCGCATTCTTCGGACGACCCCGGTCTCCTGGAATCTAGCGTGTCGCCCCCGCAATCGAACATGGTGTTGCGGAAACGGATCCGCAAGATCAAGCAGGGCATGAAACGATACAATAGCCAGTTAACGCTGATGCGGAGAGATCTGAGGAGCTGCAAGGCAAAAATAGCCGAGCAACAGAAACAGATCGTTGAATACGCTACCCGGCTGGATGAGAATGATAAGAAGAACGAAGAGACGTCCCGCAAATTTAGCACGCTCCTACAGGTATTTACCAAGGTACACTTAGTATTTGTAAGAATAACTTGTGCCAGTGGAGATGTATTTCTAAATGCACAGAAGTGTCTTGTTACTAGAGCTGTTCGGGTACTCGAATAAAACGAGCCGACTGACCGGGCCGAGCCGGATACCCGTCAAATTCGGGCGGCCCGAAAAATCCGAGTAGCTCGAATTTGTTTCGGGCGGCTTGAAACATCCGGGTAGTCCGAATCGTTTCGGGCCGCTCGGAAGAATCGGATAGCTCGAATTGTTTCGGGCCGCTCGAAAGAAGGGGCTAGCTCGAATTGTTTCGGGTGACTCGAAAAATCCGTACGCCTTGAATGTGGTTCGAACAGTGCCTTCTTGCGAGCGGCCCGAAACAATTCGGGCTATCCGATTCTTCCGAACGGCCCGAAACGATTCGGACTACCCGGATTTTTCAAGCCGCCCGAAACAAATTCGAGCTACTCGGATTTTTCGGGCCGCCCGAATTTGACGGGTATCCGGCTCGGCTCGAAAACCGAGTCCCGGCTCGGTCCGAACTTCAAGCCGCCCGAATATTCGAGCACCCGAACAGCCCTACCTACTTGTTACTTCAATGTTTCGTGAAAATTATATCGGTATAGAGTGGGAAGAAAAGTCTAACGTTTTTCTATGTAAAGGTGAATGAACATTTTAACACTCCCTGGATACCTCCGGCTCGGAGAATTATAGATGTATGTATTGCGCAGGAATTGAACAAGTGTAAAACAGAGCTTCAGTATTGGCGATCGAAGTCTCCGGCGATACCGGTGTGCGTGGTCTGTGGCCAGTCCATGTTGGCACCGACAGAAGACAATACGCAGGCTGTAACAAACCAAGGTGCCCCGCCAGAGACGCTCGATGAAGGATTGGACTTCATTCCTATAGCAGACGCGCAGAGCCCCACCGAAGTGGCGCCGCAACCTGTAGTTACACAGCCTTCATCGCCACCGCCGACCGTGGAAATGGCACCACCGAAGGCTCCCGTGCCTTCGTTATCTGCGAAACGAAAATCAAGCGCAGAGGAAACACCGAACGACGCTGGGAAGAAGCCTCGTCGTACTGCCAAGTCACGTCAGGTCAAACGTTCGAAGATATAACTCGATTCTGATAATGGTACAAAAAAAAAATATCTATCTAACATCCTTACTGGGTTTTCGGAGGAGGTCTTTCTATATTTAATGTAAACGTGTTTCTTTACGCCAGCGATCGAATGATCTTAGATAAAGTACAAAATTCTTTCCTGAACGTCCTGCAGTTTCGCGCAACGAAGCCTCGTTTTGAAAATTCTAGCCGTGCTGGTTGCCGCGCGAGGGGAATCGACGCGATTAATTTTCCTATTTTATTACGGACGGACTCGTCACACAGACACACACACACACGCCCGCGTGGTGACGTTTACATATATTCTAAATGATAGCTGATCATTCGCGTCGCTCGTAAAGGTAACAACGGAGCAACTTGTTTCGGACCCTTTTAATTCTTACGTTATTCTCGCGGCGTTATAGACAAGGAGAACGGAAGGATTGAGCTTTCACGCGAAACGTTTATTTTACAAACGATATCTCGCTTGAACAGAGCAGATCGAACGTGGCATAGGGCGGCGGACAGGAATTCGCCTTCTGTATTCCTTGAACACAAAACAATGCAGTAATTTATCATTTACTCGCGAAATGTTCGTTCTTTCTTTCTGTAAAGAAACCTTTGTCGCAAACACATCTTGTCATGGTTATATTAAATATATACTAGACAATACAGGTATAGATGGAGAATGCAACGTTTGGTAGCGAAACAAAATTGGGGTTCTTTGCATTAAAACCGCCGCAAATCATGGTTCTGTTATCCGAAATACACATGGAGTAGTTCCGACTGTATACGTCACTGGTTGTTACAGTTTTAATTTAAAAAAAAAAAAAAAAACAATCACCGACCGTGATGAATTTTCGTGCTGTGTAAGCGGGAGGACACCTCTTGTCTTTGTAGAAATTTTTATATAAAAATCTCGAGTGGACGTTAGATATGATTCTAGCAAATTTTATTTTGCAGTATCAATAAATAAGTACCTGAGAGAACTGAGGGGGGGACTGGTTCGCGCAGGTACTCCAAGTTCATCAATATTCATATCAATTTTTCTAATTTATCTAAGTCTGCTCAACCGAAGACGAAAGAAAGATGATTTCTCGTTAAAATGATTTGTGTATACTATATTTGCGCCATTGTGGATTTAGCCCCTCCCCCAAAAAAAGGATAGTGAAAGTCAAAGGCTTTGAAAACTGCATTGCTTTTTGCATAACGGAGATGTGATATGAGTTTATCTGCCTGGTTATCGACGAACGAATTTATAATTTAATAGAGCAGCTCACCTTGATGAAATCAAAAGATTTTTAAATGATATAAAATTCTGTGAGCCTTAAACGAAATGCGACGTTGGAGAGAAAGTGAATTGAAAACACGAGCGAGACATGCTGAATACCTGAAAGGGTGTTATTTTCTTTTCTTTTTAAAACGCCATCCTTTGAATGAGCGATCACTCCGCCGGATGGTGCATATTGCAATATTAATAGCGCTAGGAAATTATTTATAGGAAAATGATTAATTAATTATCTTTAAAAAATCTCGGAACACCAATTTTTCCAAATTATCAATCACGTTGGTTAACAGAAATGGTTGATTATTTAAATACAATCGATCGAAATTTCGCGTTTATGTAAATTTCTTTTAAAATCGGACGGGTTAGCCTGCGCGATGCTCGATGATCGGTCTGTCTAGATTCAATTGATTATTTTATTTGGACCAATCCTAATTAATCTCAAAGATGCGTAGCTCGAAGTATTGTGAGTTATTATTATTCATGATTCTAGTTAATAAATATAAAGGATACTGATAATAAGTAAATGATTATTATAAATATATAAATACATAAATATATATATATACACACACATATATATATATATATCTATGTGAGTGCGGTACTTGCCAGATATGCGTACCGCACAGAGCAGTTTAGTTTAAACTTTAAATGGAACAATAAGATATAATAATTAATGATGAAATAATTATCGAAATATATATATATATAATTTTTTATCGATGTCGAAAATTAATTAGGAAAAAAGAAATGAACTTAGCGAGCGGACGAAAATCGTGTACGTTGCGACACGCGTGTATGTGAGAAATCGAGCGAGAGAATACAAGAGCGCGTGATACAAATATATATATATATGAAAAATACTAAATTCAAACTTAATGAGAATTTATGATGTGATGCTTTATCGATTTAACTGCGGGAAAGTGACCTTTATTCAATGAAAATACATGTGGGGCGTTTCTGGCTACAAAATAAAAAAAAATAACAACAAACACACAGACACACGAAACCACACACACACACAAAGGAAGCGTGTGAATTTTACTTAATGTTACGTTGAATAGGATTGCGGGGGCGGGCGTAATTAAGTCGCCGTGTCGGAAATTACAAAATGCTTGACACTGTATGCTTATGTCGCGAGTAGCGGTACGTCTCGACAGGTCAGAGCGAGGAGGATTAAAGGAATAACATAACATTGAACCGTGGTAGTAAGAGGAACACGCGCATCCGGGTCCCCGATGCGACAGCAAAGCCGATACACGATCTCCGGATAAAATTGTATCCGCGGGTCGACCACCGATCAATTATTACGTGCACCGCGTACAGCCAACTGAAATCTTCGTACACTTCCGACGGTACACGTCGCCAGTTTATTCTCTGAAAAAAAAAAAAAAAAAAAAAAATAGTCCGCAGTCCTCGGCTTTCCGACATTATCCGTCCCCGAACGATGCAAGATGTAGCGTTGTGTACTACGTATATCGACTCTGCTAAGGAATATACACAATCGAATGTAACGATGAATACACAATGTAGAAGTAGACTAATTCCTCCTAATCAGTAGTGCTGTGCGCCAGGATTGCGAGCGGGGGAGCACAGAGGGACGATTTTCAATATCGGCTCGGCAAGGAATTAATCCGAGGACCATGTTCGTTCGCGGTATGTACATACTAGCAAGAGGGTGATGGCCTCCGGATCGGGTACACGAATAAGCAATTACAGAGGACGAATATGTACCGTACACCGTGTACTTTCAAAACTTACACACACGAGGTTTGGGAGCGTAGGAATACAAATTGCCAGCGTTACGGCCCGAAACGTCGTACCGCCGAAGAATATGACTTATCTTAAATGGTTTTACATGTATTAAAGCGATTGTAAATATATGTATACATATATACATGTATGCATACGTATATGTATATATGTATACGCATGTGTGTGTATATATATGTATGTGTATATCCATGTGTATGTATATACAAATATATATATATATATATATATTAGATACACCTTATAATAAACGTAATTTAACATAAAACATACCCTTGGTTGCCTTTCATACTTTGCGCCGGAGAGAAACGTTCGAAATATCCGGAGCTTTCTACCATCGAAAAATAGACGATTGAATAACTCATCAGCGTAACGCGACCTTGACTTTCGCTTTCGTCTGCTAGCCTAGCACGTGGCTCCGTTTGACAGTTTGCACTCCATTTGTTTCTATAGGTGGCGGCCCTGCTTCTGCCGAGTGTCGGGCAGTTCCCAACAGTTGCATTTCCGTCGATGATGGCAGTGTCCACACTACACACACCACACCACCGATAACGCGATGGTAGCGTAATCACGGGATTGTTTATTATGGTCCGACGATCGTGCATCGCACAGGTTCCAAGCGCGTCTCTTTGAGACCGCGTGCTTGCTCGCGCGACAGTTCGCGCCGATCGAATCTTTATGGATAACTGTGAGCCGCTAGCTTCCACTCTCGGCGCAGCTTACTTGTTGCAACTCCGTGGTAACCGTTCCACGTGTGCAGTTTGATAGCGTTCTGCCTCCTCCTCGCGCTAATCCTCGGCAAACAAATCGCTCACGCAATGGCAGACACCTTGCACAAAGATGGCTACGAGATATGTGAGCGGATTTCGATTTTCTCGCAACTGATTATCGTAAGTATATCGGGCCCTGTTCGGGTAACTGTATCTGATTCGCGTCGACAGCGAACTTAGCAATGCGCGGCGGAGCTGGCAGCACGGGAGCGGACAGCGACATGAAGCTGGAGCCGTCCAGCCCGACGGAGAAATATACGTTCACTCGTTGCAGCAGCACCGGCTCCGTGAACACGCCGTCTTCGTCTGCTCATAATACAGGTAAGCCAGCTCAACCGAGCCTTAAGTAAGTATCGAGAGACGACGATCGTCGGTTTAAAGGGATTCCGCGCGATTCTTTCTAGAGGACGAAGACAGCGACAACAAGAGTTCGACTATAAGTTACAAAGAGCGCAGGAGGGAAGCTCACACCCAAGCGGAGCAGAAGAGAAGAGACGCTATTAAGAAAGGATACGACTCCCTTCAAGATTTGGTACCAACGTGCCAGCACACAGATTCGTCGGGATATAAACTATCCAAGGCTACCGTGCTGCAGAAGTCCATCGATTACATACAGTTTCTGTTGCAACAGAAGAAGAAACAAGAAGAGGAGCGCAACGCGCTAAGAAAAGAAGTGGTCGCCCTGCGCATCATGCAGGCTAACTACGAGCAAATCGTCAAGGCGCATCAAACACAGCCGGGGCACGCCGAAATGCGCGTGTCGGACGAAACGAAATTTCAAGTGGTACGTTTAAAGAGCATCGCGAGGCTCTTACGATACTAAAATTTCAGCCGATTATCTTGGAGATATCTTACAACCTATTATCGTAGTTCCAGGCAATTATGGATCGTCTGTTCCAAACGTTTAACAACATTTCCGTAGCGAATTTCGTAGAATTGTCTGGATGTGTATTCACCTGGCTGGAGGAACATTGTAAGCCTCAGGTAAGTTAATTACTTCTGAAGGGGGCAGGCCTACTTAGAAATTTTCGAAAAATCGATTTTTCGATTTTTATATTTCTTTTAAGGGGGGAAGCCACTGTGACGGTCGAAAATAAAGGCTATTTTCAAGACATTCTTTTATAATGGAATGTAACTTTCTACGAAAAATCTTTATTACCAACTGAAAATACATATATTTGACTAATATTTTATGCTCGCAGATTGACAAAATTTTCGGTTGTATGGCCACAGCACACGATAACGTTAGGCTGTGCAAAAAAAAATTACAAAACGGGTGCACGTGTAACTTTCCAACATTTGATCCGAATTGAAAAATTCGAACGGTTTCTTAAAGTATATTACAATAGCTTCAGTTGCACGTACCAGTTTTTTGATCGAATAATTCATTCAATAGTAATATTGAAAAAACATGTTGATTTTTTATACTATTTGGTCAAGATTTCTTCTCAAGTCCGCCATTTCTTCAAAAACGAATATTTTTTTAAATCCGTACGTGCAACTGAAGCTATTGTAATATACTTTAAGAAACCGTTCGAATTTTTCAATTCGGATCAAATGTTGGAAAGTTACACGTGCACCCGTTTTGTAATTTTTTTTTTGCAGAGCCTAACGTTATCGTATGCTGTGGCCATACAACCGAAAATTTTGTCAATCTGCGAGCATAAAATAGTCAAATATATGTATTTTCAGTTGGTAATAAAGATTTTTCGTAGAAAGTTACATTCCATTATAAAAGAATGTCTTGAAAATAGCCTTTATTTTCGACCGTCACAGTGGCTTCCTCCCTTAAGTACATCTTGAAAATATTCCCTGAAAGTGTCGTGTTAATCCGACCGAAATTGACAAAGTTACACGCGTGTAAGTAGGTAGGTGTTCTTCGGTGCAGCGCTCAGACCTAAAACTTTAAACGCCTTTTACTCAGAATCATTTTTCCAAAGTCGGTGACACACATAACTAAAAAATTAATGAACCGATTTACTCGAGGCTTTGCAGGCTTATTTTAGGGTTGAAAATCTAAGCGCTATCGGGAGCTTTTACTTTCTTCGCACTCGAAAAACGAGCGATTTTTTGCCAAATATCGATGCTTCAACTTTGCACAGCCGCCATTTAGTCTGAAAATAATTTTTCCAAAATCCGGCCCGATAGCGCCTAGATAATTTCATATGTTGTCTAAAAAATTTCGAGTTTTCAATTTTGGATGATCTTGCACCGAGCTACGGTTGCACCGCAAATCGCCTAACGAAGAAGGGCGTCTCCGGCATCGCCAATAACTCGCAAACCTTTCAATACTTTTTACCAGAAAAAATACTGAAATACCCTTAAGATATACTCTTTCCAATAGACTAGTGTTTAATAATAAAAGAGTATCGGTTTTGTCTACAAAAAATTCCCAAACAAGCATGTTGTTTCGACCGTTCTCGGTAGGCCTTCCCCCTTAACACTATTACATATGTCTTGCTTACTATTCAACAGTGTTTAACAGATGCGTAAAAACTGTTTCAGACTCTGCGCGAGGTAGTGCTGTCGGTACTTCAGCAGCTTAACAGTCAGATCAGCTAGTCGAATATATCGTTGGAGTTCGTGATTGCACAATACGATGTCTATAAAAATGTTTCGCGGGTACTTAGATCAGTCACCAGTAGAGTTACCAGAAAGGATGGGAGCGTGTGTGTTCTATGCAATACGGGTAGCATAACGATCGCATGAGAAATACAAATAGAAATTTATTTTATATACCAATATTGATGTAGATATAGCCGTGTAATCTGGCACAGAGTTTCCTTACGCCGTTGTTGGCGACCGGAGCGATATTAAATATTTCTACCAGAGACTTTTTATTACACGAATTCTGCTGCATATATATATATATATGAATACACATCGTACGTGTGTGCATATGTAACGAATGTATCCGAATATGTACATAATACATTAATCTGCGACATAGCAGCTTGAAATAATCCAACCATCTATGTTTCTTTCTTATTTACAATCGGAGCGCGAGGCACGCCCTTCGATATATTATCAATCCGACTTCTACTTAGGTGTCCCTTCCAGTATTGTCGGTTCTTTGCTACAAGAGTTTATACGTTCGCATTCTTTTAATTAAACTTTCTCCGACTCCGTGGGCATGCTCTCCCCTTGCGTAATGTCATTCAAGAGTATCGCGTCCAATCTAGGCCTGCTAGGGTCGTCAGCCTCGTGGCGAGGGCTCTGGGGACGTCTTCTCTTTCTTCTGTCCTCCGGTCTGCAGCACAGATCCCGAAAAATACAGGCGTAGCAGGCTAGCAGGACGCTCATCATCATTAAGCCTCCAATCGCGAGAACCACCACCAAGAAGATCGATATTTCGTCGCTCATGTTATATCTCGGATAGCGTTACCAGCCAGCCTTTAAAACATCTGTAACAGAAAATCGACGAATTAGTGGCGGTGTAGGAATAAACGAGCCGAGACGCAGATGATTTCGCCGGTTTAAATTCTTGGCCAAGTCCATTAAATCGAGCGCCAATAAAAAAGAGGCAATCTTCCTTTTATTTCCGACTTTGTCAAGGGAGCGAGAGAACTTCTGGATGGCTCTTTTACGGCTGCCATGAAAGGAGACAACGTCTCTTTTATAGGCTATTTTAAGGCGATATCTGCAATTGAAAATCTACTTTCCGCAGGTTCGCGAGGCAATTCTTAGATAATTAGTTGCGCGAAGGAGTTGTTAAACTTTCTTATGTGACTGTAATTGGGAACTTATATTTTATAATAAATTTTATGAAAAGCAGACACTCTTCAGAGCATTAGTTTACCGCCCATCGTCTACCCTGTACTTATTTCTCAGTTTTAACTCCGTTTGTATCGAATCCGAGAGAGGCAAAGGTGTTCCCAACGCTTCGAATGATTTTTGGTGAGAAAAAATGTGTAGTACGGGGTTTGAATACATCATACTACTTCTGTAGAAAGAACGTGCCTTGAATAGAAATTTTCCATTCCGCGCTATTTATCACAATTGTCGCGTTCGGTATTCAGCTCCCCTGGATTTGAAAACTTGTGTTCTCGCTGCAGCCTATTGTAGACTTATCCAAAGAAAAGCATACATTTGTTTTTGTTATTACACTTTTCCCTTGGAATACTGATTCCGTCTTTGTTAATAATTGACTGAATAAACCGTAAAGACACATTCCCTGTGCATTTCGATTCTTACTTTGGGACAATATCGGGGGAAAAAAATTACATTCAGCAGAACTGAACGAATACAGAATAATCGGTAGAACTTTGGTACTTAAATTAATTAATTAGACAGATACGATATCGTTACTTATTATTAATTTTATTTCCTTCAAGGTAATAAAATTAATCTTGCGTGCAACAAGATGATCCCACTTTTTTCTTTATAACTCGGTGACAGAAATTGCTTTATGCCTCGGAAAAGCCCTACAAATTGTCCAATGGATCGATACCGCTAATTGCCTCTAATTGGAAATGACAACTACTATTGCATTACCGATACGTCAATAATTAGTCTATGCTATGCAAGTGTTTGAAACGAACGATTATCAATTATGAATTTCATTAATAAACTATCCTTCAAATTCAATATGGTGATTAGTCTGTATTACATAATTTGGCTACATCATAGTCGAGCATTATTTAAAATCTGACGTAAAAGGAATTTTAATTTGCCTCTTTAAGGACCATGCTTTCCTTGGAACGAAACATTTTTGGATACAGAATTTCGAGGATCAATCTATAATCTACTCTTCGTATAATCCAATTTATTCGTCGGTAGTCACGTACGCGCGTAAAATCGTTGAGCGAATCGCTCGAGGGAATATTCTGTATCGAGTGTAGCTACTTTAGGGGATGAAATCTTGTCTGTTCCGTATCTGTGCTATTTCTTGCATGACTACGTTTAAAAGAAGTATCGAGGACGCTGCATCAGTCACCTTTTGGGTTTATGTTCTGTAGTGTGCAAGTGAATATCGTTTCTTTTTCATATCATTAATCGTTTAGCCAGGCTACCCGTTCTCTTCGAGGAAAAGGATACTTTCGAAAACCTCGGAACGTGGACGACGATATTTTGAATTTAAGGCACACCCTGAGCTTCAGTTCTGAAAAATCTGAAAGAGGATATCTTAAATTCAGAATGATGTTACGTATCCGAAAGAAAGTTCCGTAGTAGTTTCGTATTGCGAAAATAAAAGGATCTCATAGTGAAACTTTTGTTTCAATCTGATAAAGTTCGTAAAAATTTACTCGTTTTCCGAGTATACGTCGAAAGATGAAATTTGGTGGACCGAGAAATTGCACGATCGATGAAGCTTTCTCAAAGTAATATTAAGAGTCGAATTCCTTTCCTAAAGAATCTTTCATGAATGCAACTTATGTGAATTTTCTAGGTAATTTAAATTTCCCTTCGTTTTTTATTCTACACTATCAGATCATAAATATCCACAGTATTAAAATTATATCAATACAACGGCGGAAATTTTCATAAAAAATTTTACGAAAAATCCCTACACCATAATTCAAAAATACTGTTTGAATCTGTACTCAACATAATTGTTTTTTTTTTTTAAGAAATCTCAACCTTTCTCAGTGTTTCCTATTTTCTATTTCCCTTTTTGGATGAAACAGAGAATGGAAAAACGATTGTTTTTTTCGACGTCAAATATTGAACCATCCCTTGACTGAGTTCTACAAACATCACGATATCTCGAATGGCAGGGCTTTAAAAAAGCGAGACACACGAAACGTATTTTCCTGAACGAGGGAATGCGAGCAATACGTTGCTCGCACCCTTTCGCTGGTATGTAATTTCGTTTCGAAGTTCGGACGCCTAACTGCGTTTCCCATTGCCACGAAGTTCGTAAACTTTCTACCTGGGTTCCAACTGAATTTCCCTTAAAATTTCATGACTCAATATTGAAAAATTCGATGCATGGCGACGCGTTGAAAGTAGCTGTAAATTTTAGTAAGTCGGTCCAATTAAGGGAGTTTAATACAGAACTGTAAATAATTAAAGGATCGTCTTCTCACATAACTCCGACGCTTAACAAGGTATTCGATATCTCGAGTAAAAGTTTAGTCGAGGTGGATAACTTCGATGTGATAGAACTTGCAAGTTATAAATATTAAATATGCAGCCTAGTGCATCAAGTAATGTGACTGTCGCAAAGTTTTCGTTAAAAATTAAATAAGTATTAAATTGAATACTTATTCTGTTGTATTCATTTCGTTCGAATAAAAGCAGAAACGAAATTCCGCATTCATTTCCTGTTCGATGGAAGCCCACTAAACCTGCTTTGTTTTACGAATTCAAGCATAAAAGAGAGAAAAATTCGAGGAACGTGATATTTTTTTAAAGAACTGGAGCCTGACAAATAAATCCTGCGAAATATATATGAATTATTCTGCTAATCAAATCTTCCTACTGTCACGTATGCTCGTAATTACATTCCCCTGTTCGCAATTCAATTAGTCAACAATTCGTACCGCGGAGGAATTTTTTATTCACTTTATTCTGTTAAAAATTTCAATGAACTCGTGCCCTATTTTGGAATATTTATCGTTAGATGTATGTGTATGCGAGAAATTAATCGATAGTCACATTCGTGGAATAATCGAGGCAGAAGGGAACATGCTCTCCGAATCCCGCGATTACGCAGATTGCAGTACCTGCAGCTTTGCTCGTCGATAATAGTTACGGTGATTTTCAATGGGGACCATTTTGGTCTCTTGTTCGTTAGCTATACACCAACCACACCGGATTATATCAGCGAGCATTGTTTGCGTTACGAGCAATTCGAGGAAACCACAAGTACGTTCCATCTTATGCACCGTCTGACATATCACAGTTATATACTACTTGCCTGACGCTGATTCCCATTAAAACCACTTCTGTGGATTGGTGTTCCACATTCCCGCTGTGAAATGCTTAGCAACGTTTAGATTCCAACACATCGCGTCTCAAGGAAGGCATTTTTGACATTGTTAAGTTAGAATGTTTGTTTTTTAATGCATTTCGCCAGGTTTCCTTTAAATACTCGAATGGACAGTGCGTGATGGCGGTTTATAAAAAAAGTAGTATTACAAAAGTATTTAAAAATTACGATATTAACTTTGATACGCATGCGAAGTTTAGTAAATGAACCAAGCAAAATTAGTTTTATCAACTTTGCACATTCGTAGAGGATTTTTAAAACTCGTTATTAATTTTCCCATGGCAGTAATGGAAAGAAGTCAGTACGTTAATTAACATTTCCCTTGTATCTGGTATGAGCGTATCGTTCTTCCTCAACTTTAACTAAACAGAGAAAGCACGCTTCGTTAATCTATTTTAACGAGGCCTAGTTTTACATAAAATCCAGGTATTCGCAGGCAGCATCTTTACGCTATGTAATCAGCATCGCAAACAGGCAAACATGTCAGACATTCCATTGGACTGATCGCTCATCATCGTATCGATTAGCATTCCACTGTCAGAAATCGTTATCGTAGAAATGTCGAATCGCGCCAAGTAGCAGTTAAATTATCTCCGTCAAGTATTATTGCGAATCAAGCATACTGTTTTTATTTTTATTAGTAACCTGTACTTCCCCTAAAATATACATAAGTATATTATACTTCCCTTAAAATATACTTAAGTATTTTATACTTCCCCTAAAATATACTTAAGTATTTTATACTTCCCCTAAAATATACTTAAGTATTTTATACTTCCCCTAAAATATATTTAAGTAGGTATTTTATACTTCCCCTACAATATACTTAAGTATTTTATACTTCCCCTAAAATATACTTCTATGAGGTATTTGAAACTTCTCGGAAAATTCCAGATATTTCAAACTGATCATTCCCAGAAAGACAAGTTTCAACTTTCGAGAAGCTATTTCATCCCTCAAGTCTCAAATTAGGCACCAACAAATATATACAAATTTCACATTTTACTATCCAATTATGCATTCCAAGAACAACGAACTCGATTTAAGACACTATAACATCCCTCATTAATTTAAAAAAAATAAACAGCGTAAAACAGAACAAGTGATACACCCAATATATTTATGTGTAGATACCCAGCGTGCAAAACTCAAGAGACTTTTCCATTCATCTAGCCCCTCGTTATGAAAGAGGAAAACGTGCCAGTAATATAACTTTACCAACCAATCACAATTCCAACGTTCCTATGCACGACCTGGCTTCATTTCCCTGTCAGAAAATCTATACACTGAAATTCCAACTGATCGTATTCCACATACTCAATCACCGCACACTCTAAACTGTCCGACCCCTAAAAGTATATTTTACTCAATCTAAGATTGTCGTTACTAAGAAATCAACAGGTGCACGAACGTCAAATTAAGTCAAGCGTAGTCGCCTACTGTACCTAGTCGATTATTTTTCAAATTTTCACGACTTTCCTCTCACGAAGCCGACGTTTAAATCGACGTTAACGTTGAACGCCCTTTTAATGAATTATGATCGACGACCGTAGTTTGCGTTTCTGTGTTCAGCACTGGGAATTTAACCCGCAAAGTTACTGTCGTGTCTCATTAGACTCGCGCGCGGGGGCACAAAGGGTTTACGGGGGATCGTCTGGTTGTGGAATTGTGCAGCAGATGCTGGAAGATTGCTCGAAAATTGGCGCCCGCTGGGAAGTGAAATTATGGCGCGGAGGGCGCAATAAACACGGAAATTTAATCGGAGAAATGACCAGTGCGGGAGGAAAAAGGAGACGCAGTTCGTAGAGTTTGTATTCTCGAGTCAGAACGACATAGCGTGGCTGCACATTTCGTAAAATGTATCGAGTCGAGCAAATCCAGCTGGATTTCGAAGGATTATAATGTTCTAGAAATTGTATTTCGAAACGACGTTTATAAAATCTGATTTCTACGAAAAGATAAAACTACAAATGTTAGAAAAATTATTTGTTACACTTAAATTTAAAACCATGAACATTTTAAACATTCCAAGTCCCTCAAAACCTGTCCATTATTCAATAACAATTTATCCTTCGAAAAGAAAAACTCTTGACAACAGAGAAAAGCTAAAAACGAAATATTCATTCTCAATTCTTGTCAATAAATGTCCTTTAAAAATTGTTTGCTTAAATGTAGCACAGCTTATAGCAATTTTCTCTGTCGAGGAGCTCTGAACCTGTTCCGCGGAATTCTCCACGGGACGACAAATTTTTAACGAGAGATTAAACCCGTCTGATCAGCAAACAGCACGAGACGTGGGCTGATATCGCGATGCCTCGTCCTTAATATTCCACGGGGGCGGTATAACGGCGTAGTTGATACGAAGAAGAAGTGATAGCGCGGAAAATGTGCCGCGCGACTCAATAACGCGTATAAGGGTGAAATTTTCCGCGCCCCGTTTCCCCGGCGGCGTTTTTATTTTCATAGCGCGCGCTTTTGTTCTCATTTTCTTTTGGGGCGCGAAATATTCTCGTGGCTTAAATTTACGTCTAAAAGCCCCGCCTATTCTGGCCGTTTCCCGCGAAGGACGGCGCTTTTATTAAACGCAGCAGTACATTTTTTATGGAATTATACGAGACTGCACTGTGCTCCAAGTATTTTTTCTTTTGGCGCGCTGTTCGCCGAGGGGTCGATCGTTTTACAGGGTGGAATCTGCTTTGGGAATGTGAGTGGATACGCGTTTCGACGGGGACAATACTGAATCACTTTTTTGGTAATGGTGAAATTGGGAGGAGGAAATAGATTTATGATTTGCATTGTATCAGTGTCCTCGGTTAATGTCACTTAATTAGGACGGATGAGGGTAGAATGAAGTGCAACTGAATACTACTTGTTAGCCGGGCTCGAAAGAGTTCTGGAACTTTTCAATAGGTTCTATTTGAAACATGGACCGTGGAACTTTTTTTAAAAATGTTCTCACATTATAAGTTTCCATGAGAACTGATAAAGTAAAAGTTCTAGTTGGAATGGAACTTATAAAATATAAAAATAAAATTTTCTCTATAACGGGAACAGATATTTTGTTCGTCGATATTAAAATAGTTGCATGGAACGTTAATTATATAGGTTCTAAAATATCTGTTCTATGAGAACACTTTTTACAGAAGTTCCTAAGGGTAACATTTCTTTCAATAAAAATTCCACAGGAACAGATATTTTCTTAAACGAAACACACAAGTTCTAACAGAATTTTGTTTAAAAATAAGAGTTTCAGAACTTCTTCGATCCCTGCTTGTTAGTAAAATACTTGTGATTAAAATGGCAAAATTGCTCGCAAATTTCAAGCTTTTGTATTCTGTCTATATCAGTTGGAGAGATGCAGATTTATTATATAAAACTGGCAAAATACTCGTGCTTCGCTACGATATAAATTAGACTTTCCATTCTTATTTAATTTGACATTTAATTTTAAAAATAAGTGTAGCTCTCTGCACGTGGATTTTGGAACTATTCTGTAGCCTACAGCAGTCTATTAAAACAAAGATCCTTTTGGTACATGGTAACATTTTTATATAATGGTATAGATTGTGGGAGGCTGACTGGTCCAATAAATCGATATGTTCAATGTTACCAACGAATTCAATTATTCAATTGACCTTTCCTCCAGATCTATCTCATTTTCTCTAAAATTCATTAAATAAACTAATGCGATAGAACACAGTTTTCTGTGACATTGTTTGTAAAACATTTCATCCTCGTGCGAACACTGAGACGGCTGTCCTTTACCGAATAAAAGACTAACTAATTAAAATGATTAATGAAACTTTACCATTTTTCATTTCTGAAGAATTCGTTTAGAAAGACAATACGATAGAATACCATTTCTTAAAATTGCTACAACTACTGTTAGTAGCTTTACACCCTCTTGGGGACTAAAGTGACTACACTCCATTTATCAAATGAATACTAAAATAAATAAACTACACATAGAAGCTTCGACACATTCTACTCCCCAGAATGCATTTCACCAATTTGTCCAAAGCACTAGACCTTAATCATTTCAAACCAATATATTTAAAAGTACTTAAGTCCTCTTACTTTTACGAATACCTCCACTTCATGCTGGTTTACATAAATCCCCCGTTCGAAATGCTGATTTATCCCATAAACATTGGCCATTCCCAAGGCAGATCTCCCTCGAATGACTGTTTCCGTTTATCCAGGACAAGGGTTGATCCTACTCGGCGATAATTTACGACGTAAAATTTGATCTACGTCTGCGCATAGACCAGAGAACCTTTCAGCTTCTCCGCTCGCGAAGAAGCACCGCGATGACGAAAAGTGATTCCTCCTCTCCAACGGATGCAATAACAATTTGCATACAAATTTCCGTCGCGCAGGACTGGCGGGACAGCAACGTAAATCCGCATACGAAATCGCGATACCCACCGATCCATGGAAATACAGCAGCTTTGTCACTGCTGGCGAGGAAGTTTCAACAGCCTATACACATGGTCCGTTCCTCCCTCGTTCATTAATTTACTACCACTGCAGGTTGCATCGAGCGTCGACAATTTCAATACTTCAATACAGAGTTCCGTTCATTCGCATCTCGCTGCCGAGAAATATCGATATCACTATCGTTATTGTAATTACATTAATAAACTATTATGATGATATTTTATTCCCACGTCATTGTTATTGCATCAATGCATTACCATATTATTATACCATTGTTTAATAATACCATTGCACCACCGTAATAATTGTCATACATATTTATTTCATATACATTTACAAACTTACAGACTGACCCGATGCACCACCCCAATTAATATCTTCCCGTGCACGTCTCTCAACTGTGCCCCACTTTTTTCCCACCATGTTGCATCACACACGAGAGCCAACACGCGTACTCGAAAGGAATTTTGATTTTTCCATGGAAATGGGTAAGCGGGACCGACGGCAGTCGAAACTCGCGGATAAACCGAGCCACCCCCTCGAACGGGGGGTGTCAGGGGTGTGCGGCATCAGGGATCACCGACCGTCCCGATATACTTTCGCGTTGCCCGTGTTATGGAAACACTTTCGAGCGATCCTGACAGTACGAAAGTCGCGCGAGAACTGCGAGCAGGTCGAATCTCTCTAGTCTCTCTACCCTTGCTCCCCACCCTCTCTCTATCGTGCTTCCTCTCCCTCCGCCAAAAGGACTATGGTAGAAGCGTCATTCTCTATGGAAGCACGGTACTGCGGGGACACTGACGACCGTTCGTCCAAGATGAAGAGAAAAAGTGAATTGTCCCTCCCGATGCCTTCCACCCTTCCCTTGAATATCTAATTTCATTTGCAACATTCAGCTTCCCCGCAACGTCGCAAATTTCGCCAAAGGAGATTGCTTGGATGTGGACGATGCAGTTATGAGAATTTAGTGGCAATTACAATATTGCGTTATACCGTTAAGGAACTAGTTTCTGATCAGTTTAGAAGGTTTCCCGCTTTAATATTTATTTTTAACCTAATGAAACATTAAACCCTAGACTTTTTTTTATACTAAAAGTTGAATTAATGTTTAAACTTCAAGGAAAAATTTTAAAAAGTTGAAAATAAATATATAATTTAAATACTTATAAGGTATGGAATAATAAGGTGACTAGGAACTAGTTTTTAATCATCTAAAACTAACGATACTAACTGCTTTCACAGACAACACATATATTTTTGAATTATCCATTTTTATGTTAGTAATTATTTCAAACAATTATTTATTGACATAAACTCAAAAGAACGATTTATTTCATGAACTGATCAAAAATTAGTGCCTGATCAAGAACTAGTTCCTTAACGGTATGGTATGCGAAGGGTGCACTTATTTTCAATTATTCCCTCTCGATATCGCGAAGATAATACCCCGCGAATGTAGGAAGAACTTTATATTCATGGGGGGTATGTTTTACCATGGCGTGTGAACAGGTTTGGAAGGGAAGACATGTATTTTTGGTAGGTAGAGGATACCGTGATTCTTTCTGCCTCTTTAATTCCGTGCAACGTGAATTTTCTACGTCAGGAAGAAATTTAATTATCCTAAAAACATAAACTCTACTCTACTTTCGCGAAGAATATTTCTTCGAAGATACCAGCACCCATATTTTTATATTTTTAAAATTCTGCTTGTTCCGTATTAAACGATTTTCTTTTCGTATAAATATCAATTCAACTTGCATTCAGTAAGTTTCAAATCATTTCTTATCTTGATGCACTTCGGTCGCTCCGTGCAAAAGTAATTAATCTGCACATCGAGAGACTCTCGTTTAAGTATCTGTTTTCATTCGATTCAGTGAAATAGTTACGCTCGATGTGCAATATCTGGATTCGTTTGCACGGAGAGGTAGAGACAGAGGGGTCGACGTCTAAATATTTGTACAAGCGAAATGCATTGGATCGGGTCCTTTAACACGGAGTTCATGATACCCTCAAAGGGGATGATAGTATCCACGGATCTTATCTTCGAAAGCTTTTCCAGGGGCAGAAAGCGCGGAGGGTCCGTGCGTTACGCTCCTCTTGGGAAAGATTCTACGGTTCACTCAATAACAGACTGGCGGATAACTGCGGGGAAAATCGACAGATAACTCTGGATGGACGTGGTTGGAGTTATAAATTGCGTGAGCCTCGAATCCCCGTGTATTGCCTCGAATTCTCATGCATTTCCTCGAATTCGATCTGCGTTCGGATATTTGGAGTATAGGCTGGATCAATTCTGCTTTGGACCATCGAGAATTTTGACTGACGAGCGTGTCGCAGAATTTGAGAAATTTCTTAATATCGAGAGGGATCAGAGGGGCTTTCCCAAATGGGGAAATTTTCTGCGTTGTCAAGAGATAAAGATTCAGAGAATGCTGGCGAGCATTATTGGTGAATTTGTGTGGTTCCACCTCCGCGAGGGTAAATACCTTTGAAGGTATAGTAGCGAGAGTGGAATTTAGAATGAGAGTCGAAAGAATTCGACTTGTGTACAGATCGTATTGTGGAAGAAATTCTTGCACTTATATTCATCTCAATGATTTTCATATTCAAAATAAATAACGTAATTAAAGTCCACTGCCCCAATTCAAGAGGAGCTGTAATTAATGTAAGGCTTATTAAAAATACCATCCACAATATTGATTTCCTCAATTCAGGTGATTACATCAAACCGACTAAAATATTTGACACGCGGATAACAAATAATTCTATCAAATGGGTAAATTATGTTTGATTGTACCTGTGTGTTACATTATTTTGTTTGTAAACGACTATGCTGTGTCGTGGAGAAACATCGCGTAAAATTATATTTAGTAGGATTAGACATAAGTTCGAATGAAATTGAATTATCAACATAAAAATTAATTAACACTTATTACAATGAAATCACCATGAACACCGTGGAATAATTGTGAAGAAGTTAACTTCGTTGAATATAGGGTGAAAGCACTAGTAGTCGACCACTTTTATTATTTAGCTTAAAGAAATAAGTACTGAAATAAAGAATTTATTAAATGACAATTTTATATTAAATTTTGAATTTCTAACTTTACAATACGACAAAAAGCGCCCTTCATAGGTAAAAAAAAATAAATGCTTTTAAAGTGATTTGTAAACTAATTTTGATTCTACATGCGCCATTGCTGTTTTCTAACCCGAGAAACATAAGTGTGCTTTGAATAGAAACGACAAATGTAATTCAGTTCTATACATTTTTTACTGGAAAATTATGCTATTCCACTGAAAAAGCATCAACAATTTTTATATGCACTTCAAAACTTTAAAAAAAAATGGGATAATTTATTTATTTATGGGAGGTCGGTAACTGGATCATCATTCCCTTTCAATTCTCAATAGTCGACCACAGCGGTCGATTTCTGAAGCTAACTGCATTCACAATGAATGCTAAAATAGTCGACCACGTTTATATAATTTATTTATAGAATACAAATACCTACTTTAAAAACTTAAAATTTGTTACTGCTTCCTATCTTAAAAACGAAAAATTTAATTTACATTGGAAAAAAAAATAATTTCTATTTCTTATTAAAATTTTGATAAAGTTTTTAAAAGAACTTATTTTAGTTACGCATTATTCCTGTCATTATTAATTATTTACTGATGTTGCACATTATATTTAAAAATAAATTTTAGTTTGTAATGCGCACATAACCTATTTTGAATTTCATATTAAAAAAGGTGGTCGACTACTAGCTATCGGAACGGTCGACTTTTAGAGTTAAGCGGTCGATTATTAAAGCATTCGGACACTTTATTTTTAACGCTAATTATTTATTTTCCCCGAACTTTCCTTCTAACACAAAATATTTAGTGATACATTAAATACATTTGAATTACTTCAATACATTTTATATACTTTATAACATTGATTGTTTATTTTTTTTCAGTACTTTTCATTCGAGTTTAGCTTTAAATGGTCGACTACTAGTGCTTTCACCCTATTATTTATGTTTTATGAATTGTATACGTCAACTCGATCCAGCATGTTGTCTGACATTTCCAGTCTCATACTACTTGCGCTGCTGAGCAAGCAGGCTTTGCGTCTGACTAATAGCGTCACGTACTACTAACGCGCGTTTCACGAGCTATAAACACTCTGTAAATTATTCTTCTTATATTTTCCTCCGCAATGACCATTTATATAGCAATTTAATAATTCCATAGTAAAGTGCTACTTACTAAAAACTGTCTCAACTACCTACTGCTTGTACAATAAATCTTATTCAAGTAAAAAAAATTGTTAAAACCACGTTAGAAGCTTGTCGAAGGAAATTTAAAAAATGGACTTCAACCCTGTCTCAATTAAATACTCGAAGCTTTAAAAAGCGACATCTCTTTGTATTCGATTAAAGAAAAAGCGAGTTGTTTCGCGTGTATTAATACAACATTATTTCATCATCAGCGTTCAAAAGGAAATAAAGACCACCCTGAAGTTGCTATTGTGCCCACTAAATCAATATTTGACTCGATTACAAATAAAATACGAGAACGTTGGTTTAAATCGCTATTCCCTACCTCAATTTCAAAGCAAACTTCAATCTATTCTTACAATCGTTGTTACCCACTCCTTTTTATAGCCGCACTAAATCCCAGACCTCCTTTTCACACGTGCCCTCTGGCTTTTACAACTCCCTTCCTCCAGAAATCCGTTCTCCCCCAACCTGCTCCGCATTTAAACACGCTGCTGGATCCAACGTCTGGTAATACCTTGTTTAACCCCACCGAATTCTCTCACCTTCCTTTATCCATCGCGATGTTCGCCTCAAATCATCGCAAGCTTGATTTCAGTAGCAACCCTATTCCCGTACCCTTCCTGGCTACCAATTCCTACACTCTCCACTCCAATACTCCCTTCAACACAATTCCATTTTTACTCCCAAAAGGAGGGTGCGCGCCTCCACGAACGGAGCAGAATAACTGGAAAAAGTTCAATCCCCATGCTCCAAAACGCGATAACTTTTCGATCCCCCGGATTTGCTCGCCGCTCCTCAAAAATTCGCAACTGTCCACCGCGGAACGATCGCCCCAGTCTCTGGCCACGCTCCGTCCGCGCCGTTTCCCAGCGAGTCGCCAGACAATCGAAACTTTCCTTCCAGTCTCCCCCGACTCGGAGGGAATTCACCGCCCCGAATATCGTTTGTCACTCGTTTAACGAGCAGCTCCGCTCCTCCTCCACCCTTGCGTCGCCGGTCCTCTCGCGCGGTCGTAGCAGACGAAGGAATCTCTAGGGGATCGAATCTTGGGCGAAGTGGTGCTTGCCGGGGTTGGGATTAGGATTTAGGGTGTACCAGTGATGCTTGAGGGAAAGGAAACGCGTGTATGCCTCGTGCACTTTCCCCGATTGCGACTTATTTCGTGGGAAGGCACTGCGACCAGAATGCCTGGCTGCCGATTAAGAAGTCCGCCCCCGTGGTGGGGGTGGTCGGAAACAGGAGGGATGGATTCGGAGCGCACGTGGCAGCCGCTGTTGCATGGACGGTTTCGCAATGGGTGGTTTAATTGGAACACTAGTGACTCCGTGGGAAAATGTAAGTGGAAATGTTGGGAACTCTAATTGGGAAGCTGGGCCTCGTGAAACGTGTAGGAAGAAGATAGATCTGCAAATGTCGAGGTGGATAACCCTAGTCGTCGGATTAGTTTTTACAGAGGAGTTTCTCCTATTGCGTCCGCAAGTTTGATCACATCTCTCCGTTTTTTGTTAAGGCAGGATACCACCTTTGCACTTAAAAAAAATTGAAATTTTCTTTTGTTCTCAAAGTACTCTTTCAAGTGTATAGAATCGAAATTCATTCATTAGAAAGGTGGCCGGAACCTTTTTCTTGTGTAAAAGCCGGATTGGAGCAGATATATAAATCTATATAAAACTTTAAACGCGTTTTTCTCGAAACGATGTTTTCCAAATCAGCGTGTCAGATTACTCCTACAATTTTCATCGGATTGACTTGAAACTTTGCACAATTCTTCCGATTGGTGTAATCTAACGATGTACGTAGGACTTTTGCTGTAGCGTTGTTATTTTTCTTTTGGTGCGCAATTTTATAAATTTTTTTAAACTTTTTTACCCTAAAAAATTGACCTTTTCGTTAAAATGGCCGCCATTTTCTTAAAAATCGAAATTTCGTAAAATCCCTACGTACAGCATTGAACAATATTGTTGTTAATACGGACATTCTTTGGTTTCTTTTCTAAGAGCCACGTACAGAGCGGAATTTGACACGCCGTCTAACGATGTTTCTCCAAAGGAGTGTATTTTGGCGCCACCTACAAGAGATTATTTTTTACTTTTTCAGTTTCAAAAAATGTGTAATTACAGATTAAAGTTACATTAATGAATGACTGAAACCGATTTTGTTTCTGCGCATTCTTTGTATGCAAAAAAAATTCATGAAAAACGCCTCCAAAATCGCAGTCAAAGGTGGTATCCTGCCTTAAGTCCTCGTGGTTACATATGTCGCAAAGATGGAAACTCCATGTGTGCTGTCTCGTGTTTAAGGTACTCTCTACTCGTAGCCCGTCATATCTTTACAATATCCTACTCACCAACCTTTCATATCACTCTACTAACTCTCTGTCAACTCGGTCTCAATCTCTCATCTCCATTCCTGCGCATCGCACCACTAAATTCGAATCTTCTTTTTCTTATATTGCGGCACGTTACTACAATTCCCTTCCTGCTACTATACGACAGTTAGACTCTTACCAGTCTTTCAAACTTGCAGTGCGGCAACACATTCTCCAACATTTTTAATTATCTACATTACTATACTCCTTGTGCTATACTCATGTTAGCCTTAAGTCTTAAGCTAATTTAATTTAGTATAGTTTATTTTTAACGTTTGTTTGTTTTGTCCTGCTTAGTTTAGTTTAGTTTATTGTACGTGGTTAGGCTTCACAACAGTGTCACCACTGCAGCCTCGCCTTTACTCTAATTGGCTATGTCATTTGTAATATTCAGTTTTATTTTCTCATTCTCCTTGAGTAATAAAGACGTTTAATAATAATAATAATAATAAACCATCTATGCATCGTAGTTTAATGCATAATTTTCCGAATTCTATTTTATCTTATTACCACCCTTCCTGTTTTCATTTGAAGCGGGCAACCAATTATTCCTTCACCGTCCAGAATCTAGAGTTCGCGAGTTATAAGCATCTTTTTCTTACACTGCCGCCCATTATTTCTAATTAATTATAATTATTTAGGACATCTTGTTTCACGTAATGACTTTCCATTTTCCTCTTCCGTCACGTTGAAATGAAGATTGGTTTAAGGTATCGCATAACTTTTAAGCAGACATTAGATATTCATGATGGGTAGTAATCTAGCTAAAAACTTCTTCGTCTACCAACGCATTTCTGCTTCCAGTCATCCTGCATCTACTTCAATTACAAAGTTGATTAAAAAAGTTCTTGACTTGCTAAAAAAAGGCCGCGTACCCGATCACTTACAGCATGTTTACTTTGCAATCCATTTCCAGGGCACTTTCTAAGAGGCAGGCCTGATGTAATTCGCGATCAACGTCAGGAACAAAACGATTTGCAGTAATGCAATTGTAGCTATCGGAGAACCGTCGCAAACACACTATCGGCAAAGCAATAAACGACCAGGGAGGAAAAGTTTCCGCGGTAGGGCGGCACTGAAGATTATTATCGTTTACCTTCGCCTACACCACGCTGCTTAATAGCGAATCGACGGTGTCTTCTTTTATCGATTGCAGCTTCTTCCCGCGGCGCGAGCGATTTCGTCCCTTAAACGCTGACATTGCGGCGCAAGGCAGGGGGAAAATGGCCGCGGGGTACTTTGAGGTATTCCGGCTTGATCGTTCCTGTTCGTGTATCGATTAAGTAGAAAAACGTGTTCTGCGGCTGGCTACTTGTTCCAATAATGCACTGGTACAAGGCGTTTCTGGAATGAAGGTACAAACTTGCGCGAGCAACGGGAGTGAAACAAAAGGTCCTGCAAGCCTGCGAGGGCTCGTTAACCTTTTTATTCGCGAGGCTTCTATACATTCCTAGTAGTATATATGTCTGTTACTGCTCTGTAAACGCGTTGGAAAATGGGGTTGGTTTCTTTCACCCTTTAAATCACCGCAGGAACTGGGCTTCGCGCTACGACAAGTAGATTACGTTCCTTTCGGATATTTCATACGGACGTAACAGGAACAGATTTTATTTAATAAGGGGAAACTGCAACTGTGTCGCCCTAAGTCATTAATACTCACTTCGATGTGGAAGGTTAATAGCATAAATTAGAAAGACTTGTTACTAAAAAACAACGACGTGCCTTGTGCACAGAAATTTAAATGAAAAAAAAAATTAATATGACTTTAATGTAAATTGTTTTTGAAAGTCAAAGTGATAGGATCCTTCATCTTACGGTTTTCCCTTCCAAAATGTACAAATTAATTACTATCACGAGACGTGGGAACTTCGCGGAAAATGATTAAGTACAATTATCAAGCGTTCTGTGCGATATCAATCCTTCTGATAATGAATCTGCTCGACGGTTCCCTTATAGCTGGAAGCAGGCGAACGAAAGCTTTCAGTTCCAGCGTTGCCCCTAACTATCCGCTAACTTTCCACGAAAATTTAGTATTCCGATAGATTAAACTCTATTAAACTAAGCAAAGCGTAACGAAATCCCGTACACAATACCGTTAGTAATTACTCACCAGCGTGCACGCCAAAGTCCAAGTTCAGCGCTTGTGGCTATAATAATTTGATGCCGTGTATAGGCAAGCACAGCGAAGGTATTTCATAAGTACCTAACGCACCGTTAAATCTTTTATGGTACATAAGAAATTTGAAATATTTCGCTTCTCAGAAATTTGAGCTATTTTATTTATCAGAAAAATGAAATATTTTGCTTCTCAGAATTTTTTAAATATCTCATTTCACCGAAGCTTGAAATGCTTTCTCAAAAATGTGGAGTATTTTACTTCCTCGAAGTTTGCAATATTTAATTTCTTGAAAATTTAAAATTCCTCAGCCATGAAAACTCATTCTTACCAACATGCATTATTTAAAATTATTCGTGGCTCTTATTATATTTTCATTTTGCTAGCATTATTTCAGCCTGGCCTTGCGTATTATACAGGTTTCTGCTGGCATCACAATAAAGCCAATTCCCCGTGGAAGCTGCCAAGTTCTGCACATTCGCTCGATACGCAAACCGTGAAAAATTTGTAGCCAGTAAAAGCGTACTCTAAACGTACGAGAATTGCACCGAAATACCAGAAATGCAGGCAAGCTTATCACATTTTAAACGTCAAACGAAACCAGCTAATGTTCGATCAATCAAATCATGTATTTTTTTTACTGTCTCGAAACGGTGGAATTCTACTGACATTTGGGGCACTCTGCAAATCAATTTTTGATAAACAAAATATAAAATACCAGCGTATCAAACAAGTTATTAAAATGTTCGAAGAGACTGTAGCCATTATTTTCTTCACCAATACTTGATTTTTGTATTCGTATCATTTTGCGACAGCCTCAATGATAAAATAAACGGTAAAAATTAATAAAAAAATAGTACTTTCAATTAGAAATTTGCCAAGTTAAGTATTTCAAAAGAGCAACACTTATTCTTTGATAGAAAAATAAGTAAGGATTCTTCTTCTGTCCATGTTCATCGTTAGAAAATTCTTTTTCCCACCCCAGATTGAAATCCATGGTCGATATTTCTCATAAAAAGCTACTATTCTTCTCCGATGTAGATAATTATAATAGTCGTTATTATTTCTTCTCCAGAATCGTCCTGCATATAAACTTTCGTCGTTCGGATCTCTGCCCGGTTTACACGGTATCAAAGTATCAGTGGATTTCTCGGAAGTTCGTTGAACAAACAATCACGATCAATCTCACGTTCAGATCCGCTGTCATTCAGTGGACAAAGCATCCCTTAAAAGGTTCCTAAGATCTACAATTTCTTTCTTCAGCGCCGCCACTTCGTTCTCATCCGTCTCTTTGTCCTTCTGCCGGAAGTATCGCTGCACCAATTGCGACATCACCATGGAAAACTGCTCGCTCGACTCCGTTTCCAGGGATTCCTATCAAAATCACAATCCAACTAGTTACTTCTCTAATGCTACTCCTCTTTCTGCCAATCGAGGCGAAGGGGGTGTAACAAGATACTTTCTTTTACTCGTACAACGCAGGATGATTCTTAAATATACATCAATACTTTGGGGGGTGCATTTGCGAGCCGAGAGAGAAGACTTATATTTTATATTTGCCAATTTTGTTCCTACATATACTATTTAATGCGATAGTTTGTTCCACGATGAATTTTATTCTCGAAATTATAACGAATTAAAGGGATTGATGAAAGTGTGGAACATTTAATATACCCCTACTATTTTAACCCTTCGTCGACACTCTGGGTGCGAGCCACCCATAAGCTGATTTTGACACACTGTACCTTCTATATCCAAAATAAATACCCCTTTCCCAAACCCGACTTGCGAACTATTTTTTCCTCAAAATATTATATCTGAACAACGACTCTGTAGAGTTTTAGCTTCTAATATTAAAATTGGTAGAAGTTACAATTTTTGCAAGATTTTCTTCGCGCTTTCTCGACATCTGGTAATCTAGAATTTCTTTACAAAAACTGTGATAAAATTTAAATAAAAAATCTATTGGGATACATTCTAGAGACCTTGAAATTGACCCATGATTTTTTTCAAAACAATTGAATTCTTTGGATGAGAATGGCAGTCGTTTAAAACTTGTTCTGAGTGCGAGTCACCCAGGTATGTAAAAGTTGATCGAAAAAGGAGGCGTGTCAACGAAGGGTTAACAGAAATCTGAAGATAGCAGGGGTTCTACTGTATTGATGCATAATTAAGATTATATTAATCTGTATGCATGTTTGCAACACTGCAGATATAGATTTTTTTTTTTATTCAAGTACTAACGACGTAGCAACAATGACTTAGATCCCATTTGACTCGCTTTTCTGCCGTCGGTTTCCACCAAATTTTCAAAAATTCGATCACTGGCTGCATACCAATGTACGTTGGAATAATATTGACCGGCGGTGGAAGCATCGTCGTGAGCATGAAATCGATGTAAGTCTGAAACGAGACGTAAGACCGATCTCTCATTTAATTTCGTCGAAGTGACTCCTGCTTGGACCACGAACCTGCGTTCGACCGAAAGTCCACTCCACGACCACGTTCTCCGTGACTTTCGTCATCGTGTTCGACATGCACGCGATCAACATGTTAAGAATCACTATCACGCTGATGAACGTGAATCCTGGACAAAGATGATCGCTGTTAATCAAACTTAAAGCACTTATTAATCACTAAAGCTACATGAAACTGTGGAGTTGATCGGTGCAAACGGAGATAATAAATAATAATCGAGACTAATTAATTTGAAAATATAGGGAAGTATACGATAATGAGTAGTCATTCCGAGAATTTGTTATGGAATAATTATTACGCGACCTGTCACGTGTGCAATAAATAATTATTAATTTGCAAAAATGAATAGCAAACATTATATCGATTAATTTTTAAACCCAGTTCTGTTAAGAATTCTTCCATCTCCTGCAGCAAGTTTTATCAACCCCTAAACTTTGCACCCTTAAATTATTTAACTTAGCTGCTTACTTTTCAAATGCAATGTTGTTAATGGTAGAAAATACTGTAAAATGTAGTCGCAAGTGGCAGAAAACTGATCAAGTTCCCTCGCGTGTGTATTCAGAAAGCATGTATGTACCGAAGTTCCAGTAACTCGCATTTGATATTCTCGATGCGAAAGGGCGAAAAATTAGGTCGACAGTTTACCAGCGAAGGATACGTAGCCGATCATCTCTGTGAACGTGTGGTGATTGATGACAGTCTCGCTCTCCGTTTCCCCCGGTAGATTCTCAATTATCACGTCGGCGCTTTCGACGGGGCTCATGCAGAACAGGGCCCAGAACAGGGTCCTCAAGGAGGACCCGAAGTCGACGAACGAAGTGACTTGCTGGGTCTTGATCTTCGACTCGTCGTCGATTTGCACCATGTCGGTGTAATACTGGTAAAGTGTGCACGTGCCTGAAACAGATTACAAGAAGTCTCTCAATGAAACTGATGACAGAAAGAAACGCCATGCTATGTACAGAAATATTTCCACCTCGAGATGGTTTATTTTAACTTGGAAATTAAAATTTCTTATAGACACCAATTGTATTGAATGATACATGAAAGGGGTCGTGCTTAAATTACGTAAGGCTTTTTGGAGGGGCGTGGAGGTCGCGAATTTCTTATATTTTCTTACAACGGGGGGGGAGTTAGGTAGCGACTTACGTAATATATTTTGTAACCTAATTTTCAAGATGGGTAGCTTAAAAAACGTTGAAAAAGGCACTGTAAGAAATATTACGTAAGGAATAAAATCTTACGAATTCTTATACTTGGGGAAGGAAGGGTAAGAAATCGTCAAAATTACCCTGACGTGATTTAAGGACCGTCCCTAAATTGAAGGATATTTAGTGCCTTTTGTGAAATGTAATTCCCAGAGAAAGTAAAGGCAATTTATATTAACAGCGTGATGCGATTAAGGATCATAGAAAGACACACGATAATTAATAAATAAAACGAAGCAGTGTTTTGGGGAAAATGTGTAAGTGGTGGATATTTACCAGCGGTGAAGGCAAGGATAATAATGCAGAAGAGGATGACGAATTTTCCAACGTCTCTGATCATTTTCGCTAAGGAGATCTGAAGTGGTCCTAGGTGATAATCTAGCTGGCAGATATATAGCAATTTTAGAAAGGCCATTATCGTCGCCAGACAAAAGATTCCTTCGCCGATCAGGGTGGGATCGTATCTGTGCCAGTATTTCCTCTCCAGTTCGAGCTGCCCATTTATTCTTACGTCGAGGGCAGCAGTTATCCAATACATGAAGGTCAGAATAAAGAGGAATATCATCGTTAAATCGAACCTGCATCAATGGAATTCCAGTCAGTCCCGTCGAATTAGCAATTCTTTCCTATTCCTTAGCCTCATCGATACTCATAGAAACTTAAAACATAACTAATTTCCAGCCTCTGTTTTCTTATTTCCTCCTAAATTGAAAACTTCTTTTCATAATAATAGTAGCATTGAAAATGCCTAATGCAGTGAGAAAGCTGCATAGTCCTCAACTTCACCGATCCTTCAAATCGAATGATCAAACTTTCTTAACTTCAATGCAACTTCGACTTATGTATCTACTAAAAATCACCCCCAATATTTATCTATTTATTTCCTTTTACGAGTAGACCCCATTGTTTACAATATAAAAAAAACGAGACACGTTACGACACGAGATTATAAACCACAAAAACACCAAAAATAAAATAAAAATTACCCGATAACGACAATATAGCAAAATCCAGAATTGAATAGGTAGCCGAACAAGTAAAAAGAAATTATCATATCCTACCACAGAGAACTCTAAGCAGTTCAGACCTAAACACATTGATGTTGCAAAAATTCAACTACGACGACATTGTAATAAACACATTCCTAACATTTAAAACACTCGATTATTACACCATCCTGTAAGAATAAATTATTAAACCAGTTCCACCGGCAACCGCGCCTGTAATACTTGAAACCGTACCAGTACCAAGGTGTCGAAAAGAACTTCTTGGCGCCATGTATTATGCAGAGACGTATTGCCGCCCAGGTATACGAGATCACGTAGATTATCAGAAGCCAGACGTACACTGAAGAAGCACCCCGAGGTGAGAAGTCGAAGCGGAAGCGTTCGATTCTTTCCATACGCCGATACATCAGGAAATCGTTTGTATACCGGTGTTTGGCGGGCCCCGGAGTTGCTCGCTCTTGTCCGCGTTCGACTGGAGGAAAACCAACGCCAGGAAGACGAGGTAGCTGGCCGTCGACGACAGGAACTTGTTAACCGGCGTCTGCCATAATTTCGACCATCTCGAATTGGGCAAGAAGAGAGCGACGAACAGTATCACTGGCAGCTCAACGATACGCCGCAAAATGAACAGGCATTTCATCCACGGCTGCTTTATCTTCCACTCGTACCAGCCTTCGATCCATCTCCTCGTGATCAGCTGCAAGTTCCACCACCGTTTTTGGCTTCGATAATGTTTAACGTTTCGAGGAGATTCGAGCTTTTAATGTATTTCTCATCCTAGCTTAGGTGTGTGGAATAGTGTAATAAGGCTATTCAATCTTTTCCTTGTAGTTGTCCAGTTTCTGCTACTAGGTAGCTTCAGAAAGTCTCTTATTAGGCACCATTTTTGTTTAATCAGTATACAGTGGGTGGCCAAATTATTATACACAAACAAACAGGTTTGACATTATTGTAAGTTTAAACGATGGAATGGCTGTATCTCTGCGAAAAATGGTCGCAAAACATATTTAGAAAACGCATTTCAACGCTTGAAGTTTCTAGTTTCTGAATCAAGGACTCAATTTTTGTCAACCATTATGAAGCTGAAGCTGAATTTATCAAGATGAAGCGCAGGAAACGAAGTTTTAGAATTTTCTGCCTAGTTCGAACGTATGCAGGGGTCAAAAAATTTTTTTTCCGGCAAATCCAACGAAGAGTTCTTATAGAGCAAACATTTCTCTTTAATTTCGTTTCTTTGGTTTTGTTGTATGATTTTTATTGACCGAGTTATTCGCGATCAAAGCGAAAAAGGTACTTCTCACTTTGAACGCCTATAACTTGCGAACTCACGATCGTAGACAAATTTTCACGAGTGTTTTGGAAAGCTGAGAAAGTTTCCTTTCAGAACCTTTAGTTGCCAATTTAAGATTTTTTTTAATCGCATTAAATCCATTTTAAAACGATCCCAAAAAATTGACGAAAATGTTTGGAGTATGCTAATTCGGCCACCCTCTGTAAATGTTCAAGTGTTTGATATTTTATTCATAGTGAAATGTGCGCACGAGATTACCTGCTGCTTTTGTGTTTCCGGGTGTCTTTGTGTATAGAGAGTGTGGTAGAATAATAATGGTACCTGTTGCACGTTTGGATGAGCCACGAAAGTCCTCTGCTTGTAATGCATCGCGAAGAGCAGTCGCGGATAAATGAACTTTGAGGAGTGTGCGAATCCTGATGACTGTTTCAAGATCACCTCCACCTCCTTCACTGTTCTGGCGCAGCCGATCAGATCGGTTGCGAACTGCGAGACGCTCTGCGACAAAATGGAAACGGGGACAGTCAGTCTCGATTATGGGGCTCGCTGTTAGAGGAAACGCCGGGCAAACCTCGGATAGGTGCTTGTAGTCGTAATAAAATTCTCTGTCGAAGGAGGCGGCCTTGCCGAGCTCGTACGATAAATTGAAAGCTTCCATAATTGGGTCCTCGACAGTCTGGCAAATGTATGCTGGGTTCGCGACGGCCTTGTAAGAGAGTATTCGCATTTTCTCCACCGTTAGCAAGTCGGATCTCTCTCTTTCAACCCTGCGCTGTCGAACGGCAACGCCGTTAATCGAACGTGCCTTATTAAACTAGGCGTTTAGTGCAATTAAGGGGCAACGCCAGTGTAGCGGCAGCAAAACGTAGTGCACCTTCGACAATTGTTTGTGGGTAAACAAAGAAATAAATCGAAAATCTGTCTGAACGCTATACACATCTTAAGGGGTAACACCACTCTAGAGGCAGAAAAAGAGACCTAAATCTGACAATTTATTTTGGGAGTATGACAAACCGAATAGAAGTTCTTTTCAGAGGGTTTATTTAACACATATTGAAGTACGAAAAACAATTTTTTTATTGTCATTTTCGTACAAAATGGCGGCGACAGAGCCCGTCGTCGAAACCACGTCTTTCAAACTGGGAGGACGGATTTCTCGGAGACTATTGCATGGATCGATTTGAAATTTTTACAGTAGCTTCACAACAATATTCTCTTTGAAAGTACGTAGCCGTTTTTTGATTGAATGTAAACTCCTTTTTTTATAAACAATTTAATGCTCATGTTTCGGGCAAAAAATCAATTCATTTCTTAAAAAGTGCACCACTTTCACAAAAATTGATTAAAAAAAAAAACCCCTACGTACTTCCAAAGCCAATTGTATATAGATTATAAATATTTTTTATTTTTTGTTCCCGGACTCATACATGCCGAGAAATCCGTCCTCCCGTGGCGGTGTTTTCAAAAAAGCTGTTTTCGACGACGGGCTCTGTCGCCGCCATTTTCCATGAAAATGACAATAAAAAATTGTTTTTCGTGCTTCAATATGTGTTAAATAAACCCTCTGAAAAGAAATTCTATTCCGTTTGTCATATTCCCAAAATAAATTGTCAAAGTTAGGTCTTTTCTTCTGCCTCTAGAGTGGCGTTACCCCTTAAAGTAGTAAAAATTTCAAGTGAATCGAATAAAATTTGTTTAATTTATGCTGCGAGGCAATTTGAAAAACGTGGTTCCAAGGAAAACGCGTTTAAAGTCCCATTCTGTAAAAAAGAAAATAAAAGAAATATCTTGAAACTACTTAAGATGTGTATAATAAAGGCGTTTAAACAGACTACAATTACAGTGGATCGTTTCTGAGAAATACTGCTGAACACAACTACAAGCCTTTAGCTGTGATTTCTGTTGCCTTATTGCTTTTTAGTTTCAGAAACCTATTTGCATATTTGAGATCAAGGAAATTCGTACTTGCACACGTCCTCGCAGTTGCAGCTGGGTGGATGCGGCCTCGTGATTGAGTGTTGCCGTTTTCGCAGGAAATTGATCATCTCGAAGTGGCCATATTGCGCGGCCACCAGAAGGGGCGTCGTGTCGTCCAGGAAGTCGGAGCTCTGCGTCACACCGGCGTACTCGAGGCCCGATGCCAGCTCGTTCAATTTGTTTAAGATCACAGTGGCGATCTCCATTTCGTTGTCCCGGATGGCGTGGAGGTGTGTGTCGCCAGGATCGATGTCGGGATGGGACAGCAGATAGTTCACCAGTGACATATTTCTGTCGCGAACTGCGATGTGCAGCGCTGTGACACCCTGGACAGAAGGGCACGTTATTGCGTTTCTCCTTGGAATGAGAGGCTGAAAAATGGGCGACGATACAGTGGAATAATAAAGGAGAGACTGTTATGCTTCTTTCGTTTAAAGGCAGCTTCGTAGTAGTGAAACGAAATTGCCAGGATGTAAGCACTAGGGTAGAATAGGGTAGATGTCCCAATTACTGCCACTTGATTTATTATACGTAATAAAAACGTAACGTATAAAAAGAAATGTACAAAAAATAGTTATTATTAAATGGAGATTCTGATTTACATTAAAATAAAAAAATATATGTACTCATATGTACCTAGGACAAGATGATTTTTGAGGTGACAGTTATAGGTACACTAGGATCGCTCGCGAATTTTAATTAATTATTAATAAATTCTTCATATTTAATTGATAAAACTATTTTTTTTGAATGGAGGAGATGTTAAATAATATTATGTTTCAAACTGAAACAATTTTTAGGTTACACAACACGCGAAATAATTAAATGAAGTGCGGTTATAATCTTAAGGTGGCAGTAATTGGGACATCTACTCTATCAGGGGTGGTTGAAACTGAAAATATGTTTTAAAGAAATAGTAAAGAAGTGTTCTTGATATCCACCCACTTTCCTAATCCTTCGAGATTCACTTCCCTTTCACTGAAGGGGCAGCTTTGAAAACTTGTGAACGATGAGTTCCATAAAGGGATCTTTCGATCACCGTATTTTTCCTTTCAGATCTACTATTCTACCATTCAATGTTCAATTTTTCCCTCATACTTCTTCGTTACAACACACCAACAATAAGTTCTCAAATTATCGTCAAGCACCCATCGACAGAGATGCTCCCAGTGCTAAGCAAAAAATCTATCTTCCACGATTCTTCCAATTTCCACGGAAGGTAACGTTTCCCCTTTCCATTCGATTGCACACAAATCCCCTACGAACTTGCGCGCGTCGCAAAACGCTCCGGGGGCTCCATCAAAGCTTTCCACGATCGCGTGGAATTCCTCCGGTGACCAGCCCTCGCGACGCTTCCCCGTCCCACGTGAAATCGACTTTCGAACTTCCATCCGGCCTCCCCTCCTTCATTTCGGCCGTGTCCCTTTTTGTACGAAGAATGGGACGACGACGTTTGTCGCCCCATCTGCGGCCTCTGCGTTTACACAGGCGGAACCCCCCACAATGGGCAGACTCCATTGTTGCCGTCGGCACCGGTCACAATATTCCGTGATATCCTGGCTTTTCGACGGGGCCCTATGGGGGGGACCTAGGCGCAACCACACGCACCGCCACAATGCCACCTTGTGATATATGCTCGTTGAAGGGCCCTCACCTTTCACGACCGCCAGCTGTCCAGCACGAGGCCCTCGTCGGCATCGAGCAATTTTTTTGAGGACGAGTCAAATAAACGTCGTTCGAAAGAATCGGTGCATCACTTTCGCTAGAAAAATTCGTGGGGTTGATCGGGCGCCAGGGGTTGCATAAATACTGTGTACATAGACAGTTCGTGGGGGGATGTGCCAGGTATGAGGTAAACAAGATGGCAGTTCGAATCTTTGGTCCCATCGATTCTGCCCCATTTGATGGGATCTGTACCAGTGGCGGATTTAAGAAACAAGGCCCAGGTGGCAAACGTTCTGAGGGGCCCATTTTTGGAGGAAACTGAAGAGGTAGCTTACTAAAAATGGGCTAAGTGTAGTAGTACAGAAAAAAATAGAGTGGTTGGTGAAATTATAATTTTTTTTTAAAAATAGGGCCCTAGGGCCCTTCTGGCCAGGGGCCCATTTTTTCCGGAGAATGAAGAGGTAGCTTACTAAAAACGGGCCAAGTGTAGTAGTACGAGAGAAATGTATTGTTTAAATACCTATACGTAATCATAATTTTTTTGGTCATGGGGCCCTGCGGGGGCCTTCTGTGCAGGGGCCTAGGCGGCAACTGCTCATCAGCCGCCCTGTTCAATCCGCCACTGATCCGTACGCGTCACTGTTTCACGATCCTCCGTCTTCATGACACACCATGTTACGCGAAGAAGACACTTTGTACCCTCAAGTCCCCAGCGAGATGCCCCGAAAGCTTCGATTTATATTCCAAACTAAAACAAAGTCCGAGGCCGTCGATCGAGTTTATAAAAATCCTCATCCCTCCAGGGCGCCCCGAGGACCCGCCTCATTGTTCTAATAACCGAGGGAGGGTATGGAGATTCTCTGGATGAGTCCCGATATCTCATGGATATTGGGTCGCCTCCGAAAACGAGAGCAAACGCGAGAGGCGGAGAGAGCCGCGGGCAGGACGGTGGCGAGGGGATTCCCGGATGGAATTTACAGCGGGACGAGTCATTTGAATAATTTTTATCGGTCCTCGGCTGAAACCATTGTCTTGTAAAGGACGGCCTGAAATATGGCCGTAGATACACGGAGGCAGCCAGCTTCTTTCATCCCGTTTCTATCGCGCTCCCTGCCTTTCCTTCTTCCTCCCCATATCCACCGTTTCTTCTTCTTCCCTTCTCTTCCGCGGCCGCCCCTCCACCCCCGTCTCGCTCTCTCTCTCTCTCTCTCTCTCTCTCTCTCTCTCTCTCGCTCTTCGGGGCCCCGCGATCTCCGGCCCGACTCGAGGCGGCCTCTGCCACAAAGCGAAACGAGGGTTGGGCGTTTTGGGAACCCTGAAGAGAGGAGGATGACACGACCAGCACGAGCCCGGAGGAGGGGGTAACATTCCACGGGGGGTACGTGTACCACGACGGGGTGAAGATCGGAGATAACGAGGCCTCGTCTTGCGTCTTTCGCTTTCCTCTTCCGATTCGACCATGCCCTCCACTCCCTGGGCCCCGGGGCCCACCTTCCTCCTCGTCCTCCGCGTCCTCCTCCGGGCGCCTAACGCGCGACCAGACGGCGTTGCTCTTTGAACCCGAGACGCGAGGACCGGGCCCCCGTGTAAATCATCGGTCGGAAATGATCCCCCCGGGAAGGGGGTTGACAGAGTCGGTGATCGCGGCGCGGGAAAAGAGAGGAAAACCGGGCCCTTTACCTGCGCCTTCTGGTGAATCGAACGGCCAACACCACTTACGGTTATGTTGCGGGAAACCGGCGATGGGAGATAAAGCCCCGGGCATCTTTACGAGCCGCCTGCCGCGGGCACTTTGTGTCTGCGGATGCTTTTGGTCCAGACCGGGGAGGCGGTTAATTAATAATCGTTTGTGCAACTGTTTTGACGGACCGAGACTGTTGTAGCGATAGCTGTACACATAGGGGATTCGAGGTGATCGGCAGCGACGATCTAGATGACTTTGTTGGTAGCGAGATGCGCTGCTTGAATACAGATATCGTTGATCGAGTGATTTTTTTAAATTTTTTTTCAACACGCTTCGTGTCATCACTGACGCACAATATTTGTCAGAAGTGGTACTTAATGATACTCTCATTTAAGGGGCACTCCCATTAAAATTTTTCTGAATATAGGTTTCCTCTTTTTTTGCACAGGACAGAGGTGTTTCTCAATTCAGTGTACGAAATGGAAGTAGAAGAAAAAAGGACAGACTTTAGTATAATTGGATATCCGAAACTGCTTTTCTCATTACTGTTTATAGTCCCACCGAGGATCTGAATTTCCACCGTGACGCGGAACGTGTTAAATTGAATTGTCATGGCTCACTTGATAGTCGACGGCATTGATGTTGAAGTCTGGGTTGGTGTTCAAGAAATCCTTCACATCCGCGACGGTTGCAGTGGCGACCAGATCGAAGAAATCCTTCTCCAGTTCTTGCAGATACGAAATTATCACGCTGGGCTGAAACAGCACCGACTGGTTAGTGGGATAATAATTCGCTGACTTGACACTCCTCAAGTTTTACAGGAAATTAATTTAAAGTCTCTGTAATGCAATTTTCGATGACTTCTCATTGACAACGCGATGGCCCATAACCTTCGCGTATCGTTACTCAGAAATGCTCACCCTTTTCCCGGTATCCCCGTCCCCGTAGTCCTCCATTCTGAGCACGCACCTGGCTTAATTACTTCGCTGCCTTTTGCGAGAATGACTGCAGCTCGTCTGCATGAAATAAATTGACAGAGGGCCGATCGGTGCTGTGAAAGTTTCGCAAAGGTCGAAGGAACAAAGGAACGTCGGAAGGTGTGAATTTCAGCACGATTCTTTTTCTTCGCGCTGCAATCGAGAAGGTGAAGTTCGAAGATAGAGATGGTACTCATTGAGTTTTGCAAATTGTACTTGCTCATTATTCGAGGACGTCAGATATTTCTTATATAATTTAACAATTCTATATGGTCCACGGTCTAATGGAAAATTGAGTAATTAATTTAGAATTTCCCGCGCGGAAGTTCGAGTAACTTTTAGTGGACTGTGTCTAGAATACTATATTGAAATGAATGAGGAACTAACTACTTTACGTATTAATTGCAATTTGATATTTCATCAATTTTAATTTAAATACATTTTTATACACCAATGCAATTTATTACCAGTAATTCCTTCTTTGTTAATAAAATATACATATGAAATCAGTAAAGAAATTAATTAAAGTAAAAAGGGTATCAGTCATAAGCCACCGGTTTCTGCTCAATTTAATGATTTAATTCAATCTATCGATGGTATATATATATACATAATTTATAATTTGTTTCTGCGCTACGTACAAATAATAATAATATTAATAATATAATAAAATATAATATAATAATATTAATAATAATTACTATAATATAATAATATAATATATATATAAATTTCTGGGGATAACTTAGGCGTGAATGCAGCAACCGTTCTAGCGTGGGATAATTAATCTGGTCCAGATGGATTTCAATGATCCTCGATCGAAATGCGATCAGGACGCTAGGATTACTATACAACGTGGGGGGGAAACTCGATATTTTATCCTGCGAATAGCTTTAAATGCAGCAATCGATACGGATTGAGTTAAAACGAGCCGAGAAAACGCAGCGTTACCTATAGCACGATTCCATGGTAGGGAAGTATGACCATAATGATAAAACAGATAGGGGACTATGTACAATAATTATTTTCACTTCTTTCAAGCGTCCTTAATCTATTCTTTTCTCCTAGATCGCTTAAGAGCAAGTGACAGGGGCGAAACACTCTCTTCCTTCTCGAGTCTGTTACCTTAAGGGGATGAAAGCGGATAGGGGAAGCGTAACCTGGCAAGAGCTGTCAGGATGCAAGGGGTTTCGTTTCTATAAATTAATAATTTCTAACGTTAGAAAACGCGAGGGGTTAATGCAGCGCTGGAAGCTCGATCTCTTCGAGACATCGAAGGGCGCGAGAAGCGATTAGAAGGGGCAAGTAGTACGTTGCAGCGAACACGAATGTGCCTTTCATCTGTGTTACAATAATTTCTTGGAATATAAACAAAGTATTGCAAAAATACGAGATGGATTAAAAAGCTATATGGCTGCTTTTTACCAAGTATTTTATAAAATCAGAGCGGTCGTTTTACGTTTTTGGTGACAATGTAAAACTTATATCAGGAAAGCGTTGCCTAAAATTTCTAAAAAGTGTAAAATCCACAGTGAACTATCGCTTCAATTTTTTATGAAACACTTAAAATGCTCAAAAAATCAGAAATGTTCACCTATTTTGCGGGAACGATAAAACACTGTTAAAACCGTGCTGTGACGTACTTTCCACGCGACAGAAATCGAAATACCAATCGTGCTCTCGAATATTTCATAAAATGTATAAACAGAGTAAATGGAAGTAAAGTTATTTATAAAATCAGAAATGTTTCTCCAGCTGTCCCACGGAATAAATAAAACACTCGCCAACCATCACAAATGTCCATGCTAATTCGCCGAGTGCTTGTTGCGAAATATTCAGGAAGCGTGTAATCAGAGACATTTAGCAAGCATATTGTGCAGGGCATTAAACCAGCCGTTACCAACAATTTTTGCCGAATAAAAACGGACACGCACAAGCGCATCGAAATGCAATCCGCAAGCATTCTGCGCCGAGCAGAAATTGTATAATTAGAAACACTGCGCCCAAGCATTTCGCAAGCACGAAGCCTCGCAATTGGATTCCAGATGAATCATCCGCGTGGGCGACCCCCATGCCCGTCGGTTTATCAATTCGTTCTACCTAATTTATCGATTTTTACATCGTTCGTCACGTTTGACCGGGCTTTGTCGCAGATCCACCTAGGAACGCGCGCGTCCCCTCGATGAACAAAAATGGGGGAAACATCTTTATATTATATATACTCGTATGGTACACACGCTACAGTTGTCAAAGAGGAAAGAGCTTCGATCCTCCCCCTAAAGCTTCGTCTCCTCGTCCTACATGTCTAATATACTACACGTCACTCGGCGAACGGAGGTGGGTCACTGGCCAACGAACTTCGAGTCTCTTCAGCGTTCGTGTTTCGTCTTCAACGTCATCCACGCATCGAGTACGTTCTTCGAACAATAAAAAAGGGTGAAGTAAAAAGGAGTATGCACCAAGAGGAAGACACTATCTCCCTCCAGCTGGATACAATTTCTCGGCTAATCGTCGCGTCGCAGCAGGAGCCGCGGGGCACGCGTGAGCGTGAAGCGTCCAAGAAACGCTCCGGTGCCCGCGAGCACGCGTCCCTCTACGCGTCCGTCCTCCGCGGACGCTCGAAATCCTTGGTTCTTCGACGCGTCCGCGCAACGGGGCTGACATTCGTCGGACGCGTTTCACGGTCCGTTCTCCGCAACTAGGTAAGTCTCAGGTCCTCCTTGATCAGCCGTGGGAGGTCTTCACTGATAGAGCATACTCGTGGGAGTGACGTACGAGGACACCCAGTATAGGAAGGACGCGTACCAGAGGATGCCGTCCTTCGCCGAGGATGCCGCCTCGTCTTGCCGGACGTCCAGCTGCCTCGTGTCCTCGACGCCCGGGCTCCTCGAGAACAGGGACTTCAGGTTGCTCCAGAGTCTGTACGGGAGGAAGGCGATGTGGGCCATCTGTTGGTCGTCGATGAACGCGTAGCAGGACGCGACCACGTCGTCCACCAGGAGGGTGCCCTCTGTTGTCAGCGGCGCGTAGATGCCCTCCTCGAGGACCAGCCGACTGTCGACCACCTTGTCCCATCGCAGGCGGTGCTCCACCTCGTTCTCGTCCGCCGGGTCCCTCACGAGGATCTTGTCACCTGGCTGAACCCTGCCGGCGAAAGTCGACGACGTGCCTTCCACGGGGACCAGGTGGGCTGGCGTCAGCGTCAACACGCGGCCGGACTCTGTCGTCAGCTGGACGAACTGCCTCCTCTCCTTGAGGGAGCGGTCCAGGAACGCGATCACCTCGCTGTAGACCACCTCGCCGCGAGAGTCCAGGGCGGCGATCCGCTCGCCGAGCTGCACCTGGTCCAGCCTCTTCGCGGTGCCCTGCTCCGTTCGCACCAGGCTCCTGCCTGGGAAACAGCCCCCTGATTTGCCTGCGGATGAGGATTCTGCAAGCAGAGCATTTTCCGGCTTGTTAGTACGGTGGCTTTTAAAACCTGGGGGAGTTCTTTTGGGTGGGGTTGTAACACATTTCTTTTGTGTTGTATAGCGTCTGTGGGTGCGTAGATACCTGGGGGAGGTAGATTGATGATTGAGTGAAGTGTTTAAGAAGTGCTAAGTGGGTTGTTTCTAAGCTTCTGTTTTTAAATACTATAAAGTTGCTTGGATGATCGCTTAATCCCTTGGGGTTGTTTATCAGATATCTTTCGAAATATCTAATTCTTAAATGTGAACAGTCACTACTCTGTACTCAATATCGTGCAATAAAAGTTATTTATAAAGTCGAGCCGTTTCATGTAAATAGAATCCGCGGAACATTGGAATCTGGTCTCACCTGTGGCTAGAGCCTCTGATGCTGAAGGGAAACGATCGATTCGATCACGTAATCGGATCCGTTAGTCTCGCGCCACTAGTCACACGAATCACTGACCTATCAGACAGTGAAGCAGTGGAACGAAAAAATCACTAGGCGAAACTAGCCACAACCACGAAGAACTCCTGATAATCGTGCCTGTGATATTGGCGTCGACGTAATGGGCTACCTCGTTCGCAACTTTTCCGCGATTTCCCTAGGGAATTTGTACACGCGGCGGGTAAGATTAACCGAGTGTCATTTGAATATAAATTTCTTCGCGCCATCCTATCCGACGTACTCGCTACTGAGTGTCTCTTTCTGTGGAATCTGCTTATTCACAGCATCGCGAAACTCTGCGGGAGTAAAGAGAGACAGATCCGTGTTGCTAACACGGGAGGTTTCATGAACAATAGCCATTCCTTCCATAAGTAATTCTTATTCAAACAAAATTACTCGCGATGCGTTCGTACCCATCACTACTTTCACTAAACAATGCCCAAGTTCAATCATACGATTCATTGATCAATAAAATGGGTGTAGAAATAGTTTCTGTCGCCAGGACAATTGTTGGAAGGTGTACAAAGTCGATTTTCACTTCGATCCTAGGATAAATACCACGATTGTTCGGAAGCTGTGGCCTCTTCCACAACGGAAACTAGAGGATCGGTCAAGGGGATCGAGGATCGAGCAGGCGTCGAAATCGTGATCTCCTCTCCTCTCGTCACCGAATATCGTTCTTTCGGCTCGTATCGATTTCGCGGCGATCGTTACCCCGGAGACTAATTCGAGCTGACAGGCGCGGCTAGATTTATCGGCATTTATTTTGAAACTCGAGCCACGATCAAGCAACAAAACCACCCCCCATCGCTGGCGTAAAGCATTTTTTCCACGCTTTTTTCGCCCCCCTCCAGTCTTGTTCGCCAAGTGCCCGAGGAAAGTCGAGGAGAACGTAATACACTAACCATAAACGATTTTCGCGTTGTTAAATTCTCAGCGACTGTCTTTTGAATTATAGTTCTTCGTATGAATTATTATATGTACGCGTGAGTAACTGCTTCGAGTTAAAGAACAGCTTGAAATATTATGTGGACACTATTGTCAAAAATGTATCAACGCGAATTTAAATAGAATAGTGATTATTGTTTTTGTAAATCTATATTACAAAAGTATTTTCTCTGAAAATCAAGTAAATTTGCTACATAATTCATAGCCGAGAGAATGGAAATAAGTAACGTTGTTTGATCTATTTAACGAATCTCAATTTTCTAACTTCGAATTTCGAACGACACTTTTCTTTTTTGAAACTACCGCGCTAAATCATCGCTGTGCATTATTCTCTGTTATCCTCAACGGATAGGTACCCGTAAATCTGTGCAATATTTCACTGGACGTTCACGGAACAATTTCGAACAACCTCGATCATTCTCTGCAATACCCTGAAGATCTATGGAAGTCGGTAAAACAGATAACTTTCTGTTATCCAGAGAGATGTAGTCGCGCGGCGATTGGAATATTTCCCTAAAACAGTGGTGCTCCGTCGGAAGAAAATTTTTGCAAAAAAAAGAATAATAACGTTTAATAAAATATAACGAAACAATACGACGTATTTAATCAGCTGTTTTAAAATTGTAAATCCATTCAATTTTATTTCATTTTCAAATCATTCCCTATTTTCTGTTTAGGTATCTATCGATTTTTAGGCGTCAAAAGTTTAACATCATCGCGGATCTTTTACCTCGATCTCTTCAATTGTTAAAAGACAATGAAACGAAGACGAAAATATTGGTCTATATCGCCTCACTGATATCTGATCGCATCGTAATCGCCGAGGAGCGATAAAACCCCTCGACATCTGCTCACGATCTATCGTAAATACCGTGTGAGATTTAAAGAGAAATTAGATGATCGACACGGCTCGCGATAACATCGATACGTGACTCGATTAGCGTTTTTGCCAACGTTATGCCGTTGTAATGGATGAAGTAGCCATGACGAAGCTAGAAATCAAAACGCGCCTCTTGTGAGGAATGTGGATTAATAGCGATAATACGCTTTATTAACAATCTGTCTTTAAATTGGGACAGCTAGATATCAGCAGTAAATGCCTTTTCTTGTTTATCGTTGAAATGAACGCAATGGAATAAACTTCACAGGTGTATCCTGGGGATTTACCGATCGCCGAGCACCTCAAAATTGCTTATTTTTTTATTTAAACGATAGGCTAAGTATTCTTTGAAAATAATCTAATTTGAGAGAAATTTATTTTAATATAAAAAATAAAATAAGGTAATAGGGATATTATTAAATGACTGATTTACGTTTCTGCATACATAAGTAAAAAATTATGGAAACTCTTGCATAGTGGTATCGGAGAACTGTTCACATTAAATTTAATTCTACACTACTTTGCATAAGGAAGACTATACTTGCTGTAACCTAAAATAAAATGAATTTTTCCAATACACTAAAATGAACTTTTATTAAAATTCGATTAAATCGATCTTCGATTTCCAAAATGCATAACGACAGTACTTTCACATAAAAAACAGTATTTCTCTCAAACTGTGTCCACTTTTCGCACAAAGCACGAGTGTGTCGCACAGACTTTTCAAATTTTATTTTCTCAAAAACAAAGTCGCGTATCAAAAAATTCGCCGCGCACCTTGGAATATTTCGTAAGTAAAGTGGAAGAAATTAAAAGTGAACTGACCAGACTTCACGGAGCAGTGGATGTGCGACCTGGACTCGTAGTACACCCAATCGAAACCAGCTTCGACGGCGAGCCTCGCCAGCATTCCGTACTTGGAGCGATCCCGATCGCTCGTCGTCACGTCGACGGCACGACCCTCGTAATGCAACGAATCCGTCGCGTGCTTCCCTTCCTCGTCCCAGCCCTCCGTCACCCTCAGCTTCACCCCCGGCCATTGGTTCATCACCGAGATAGCGAGGGTGTTCAGCTTCTCCTTGCATCTCTGTAACACGCAACAACACTTCGGGGGTTATTGAATTGCTAACGAGGATCCAACGACTTAATTGCCGCTGGGGTACTAGGCACGAGGATTTAATGCACTCCATAAAATCGGGTAACAATGGGACGGGGCTGAGCGCTGTATGAATAATATTCCGCTAATTCTGTTGGAATAAAGGGCTTATGGAGCCTAAATTATAGGGGAGACCGGGGCTAGTTGACTAAATTTTTACATTTCTAATTTTTATAAATAGACCATTAGTATTTTGTTGACTCACTGCATACCAAAAGTTTCCAAATTTCATTAGGTATACAGGCATAATTTTGAAAATCGTTTTAATTGAGTCTAGGTTGTAGTTTTTATTGTATTTAGAGTAGTGAGACGAATAAGTCAACAGACCCCGGCTACGGGGTTAGTTGACAAATATGATGGGGTCAGTTGACTTGACATTTACTTTTCAGTTTTAACCCTTTGTATGCGAAAGGTGTATATATACGCTGTTACAGTACATCAATATAATGTGAAAAACGTATATATGCGCTGCCAATTCCATCAATATAGTAAACGAAACATATGTATACTACGACCAATAAATTTTTTAATTTTTTTTCACTCCTCCACAGTGTTATTTTTTTTTTATTAATTATCATGGTCTAAGATACTGTAATTATTTTGTACTGGTTTGTTATGGTCTATTTGGAAGGCCTGAGAGTTTGAAGGGAGGATAGGGTGTAAAACTGGTAGGGGTGAGTTTGGAAGGATTTGTGGTGGGGGAAGTGGACTTGAGCAGCTAAACTCTTTGCCTCGACTGCATCTTGAGGATAAAAAATGCAATTATTAGTAGTATTCCTATGCTTAGTCAAGTAACCCCGTCCGACATTGTTAACATGTTAAGGGTCGTACGTACAAAACCTCCACGCACCGGATAAAATAAAATACCGTAAATTATAGTGAAGGTATCACGTTTCCACATAATATTCATGAAATAACATCAAGCAGTACTTAGTGGACAAAAATTCATAAATAGTCGAAACGAAAATATTTACTTCCAGCCGACCTTTTTAGATTTTTCATTCTCATTGACAGAACACGCAAGTTTTTGTCACGGCGACACATTAAATGGCAAGCTGGTCATTCATATGCTCCAATATTGCGAATCGCAGCATAATTTATTCCATAATACAAGAATTAAAGGGAATTAGTCGACTAACCTCGTTAGTCAACTAGCCCCGGTCTCCCCTACTATTGATAAAGCTGCAGGTACTTAATTTTAGAGATATATGGGAAGATACATCGCGAATGATTTGTGCTGGTGAATTTGTGTAGGAGTCTACGAGGAGCTCGAAAAAGTAAACGTCATTCAAACCATTATCCAAGAAGCTTCATAAATACACACACAAAATCCATAGAACGTTTCTTTAAGATTTTTCAATTCCATCATCGACTCAATGTTTCTCAAGCCTCGTTTCCCATCACCCACAAACCAATTTCCCAGCCCCCGAAAAATAATATCCCAAGGCTATCGTTGCACGGAGCCCCTCATCTTCAATCTTCAACCTCCATTCCTCGTGAGGCACCGCCGGGTGCAGATCTAATCCAGCCTCGATTCCTCGTCCCAAGGAAACTCTCCGCCGCCGACTCCAGCCTCTTTTCTACTAGCCCCGGACGCTACCCCATGCTTCCTCGAAGTTCACGCTTAACGCGATTTGCCCGAAAAGCCGTCGATTTCACGCGGGTGCGCGCGGAAAAAGGGGGCGTGCGGCGCGTAACCAGCGGCCAGGTAAACGGACGGTGGCGAGCAGAGAGGTGGCGGAAAACGAATGCGTGTTTTGACCGGACAGGGGGCTTTCGAGGGGGTTGCCCTTTAAGGGCCCGAGCCTGTGGCGAATCAGGGGGCAAACAGGAGTATAAATACGACCGGTGTCGGGGATCATTCGGTCACGGCGATCCTCTTCTTCTCTCGTTTCTCTTCTTAACCGGCGCTCTTGTTCCCCTCTGTGTCCCTGCTCGGCCATCTACCTGGCGGGGCACGCGGGTGCCGCAGCGGCGCGGCGGTCAATAGAGCGCACGGGGGAACATGGAGGCGCGCCGGTATACGCGGCCGGCTTGACTTCGCCTGACGGGAAGCAGCGTGGATCCGTGTAAACCCCCGTTTAATCCGGAACGCAGGGCACCGAGGGGGCGCGAGAAGCTAAAAAGCCCAAGGGGCTCCCCATTGACCGAAGCCGCGGCCCATTGTCGGGCCCCGTTCCGAGGGCCATCCTGCTCCACCCTCCTCCCCCCTGTTCAAGTTGATTTCCGAGGGGTAATCGCCCACGCGGGGGCCGTGTCATGCGCCTCGACGAGCCCGTACAAGCGTGCCCCCCTTCTCCCTCGCGCCGATGCCTTCTGCCCGCGCTTTATCCTCGGCCCGCCGCGCGGAAGAAGCTAATTCCTTCCTTCCCTCCCCCTGGGGGGGCCTCTTTTCACCGCGTGAAAGTCGCGTCGATTTTTCGGCGCTCGAGCCGCCAATACGGGAATATACTTTTTGGGGGGCACATCCTCAGGGGAGATTGTATCGACGGTTTGAATGATCTTTTAGCTTCCGCGAAAACGGCTGTTATTCGTTTAATTTTTAATGTTTTTGTATAATAAAATTACCGAAAGTTTCATCATATATGTACTTGTAAAATAAGCGAATAGTTGTAAAAAAAATATACAGTAGATATTCCACAAAAAATTCCCGAGAATCACGTTCTTTTTTGGAAGCTGACTAGGCACAACCCCTTAAAACAAATTGCACGAGTGTACGCGGGAATAAATTGTGATAGCTCAAGTAGACTCTAGACTCAGCAGCGCTGCACAAGGAGCTGTTTTCGGCGCCTAGCGGCGAGCAACCCGCCTATCTCGTTGCTAAGGTTAGAATCGGTGAGGAGAACTGCAGTAGTGTATGTGCGTGAACGTAGGCTCGTAGCATCAGTAGGGTAGATGTCCCAATTACTGCCAGTGTCCCAATTACTGCCACTTGATTTATTATATGTAATAAAAGCGTAACGTATAAAAATAAATGTACAAAAAATAGTTATTATAATAGTTATTATAATAACTATTATAATATAATAGTTATTATAATAGTTATAAAATAAATGTACAAATAGTATAAAAATAAATGTACAAAAAATAGTTATTTTAATAGTTATTATAATAGTTATAAAATAAATTGTACATTTATTTTATAACTATTATAATAATTATTTTTTGTACATTTATTTTTATACGTTACGCTTTTATAATAACTATTATAATAACTATTTTTTGTACATTTATTTTTATACGTTACGCTTTTATAATAACTATTATAATAACTATTTTTTGTACATTTATTTTTATACGTTACGCTTTTATTACATATAATAAATCAAGTGGCAGTAATTGGGACACTGGCAGTAATTGGGACATCTACCCTAAATATGGCTGGGCTCAAGTCATACCAAATGCACGTACACTACTGCAGTTCTACTCACCGATTCTAACCTTAGCAACGAGGTAGGTGGGTTGCTCGCCGCTAGGCGCCGAAAACAGCTCCTTGTGCAGCGCTGCTCTAGAGCTATATAGATTTATATAGTAATTTTTCACAGGCTCCGAAACATGAGAATGAATGGAGTCCGACTAGGAACGATCTCATATCACTTACGAAGTGTCTGTGTTCCTAAAAATCAGCAATTTACTAGATTTCTTGCTCCCACGGTAGACGAACGATTATCCAAAAACAGTTTCCCAATACAACCATCGCGTTTCCTCTACCACCACCATTTTCGCCCAGAGACTCCATTCCAACCCATAGCCACCTCACATCCGCCATTTTCGTCCCACCTGCGCTACACGAGTGAGGCAAGCCAGATGGGAATAGCCCGCAACTCGGGCACCTGCCCATCGTCAGCGGCAGTGCTAATTACCATCCCCGTCCTCGCAAACGAACCAACGATCCCCCGATCTATCATCCTCCAACTATCATCCTCGTAGCCACGGCTACACTCGCTGATCCAACGCCGCGGAGGCATTGTGCCCCTCGGAACACTCGCCCCTTTCATCGAGAATTCCGCCTTAAACTGTCCGTTGGGCGAGCCGCGGACGCCGACAATGCGACTCGGCTCGACAAGCGAGCAACACGAAACGAAACGCGGTTTACAATACCACGTTTTTGCAGCTCTCCTTGCGGCAATTAGCCCCTATTGAGCTGTGCACGACAGCTCGAGGGAACGGTCCCGCCTTTTCTTCCTTCCGTCTTCGTCGTCCCTTGGCGCTGCTCGCTATCGTCGTCGTCTCCCTGTGCTCCTTTCTCGCCCCTCCCCGCATTTCGAATCGTCCAGTCGGGGTGAAAAGCAGAGACGTGTCACGGCCACGTGCACGCGATCGCCGCAAGCGAATCCGCACGCCCATCGGCTGTCGGATGAATTCCCATTAAGGCGGCCAGGCCACCACGGACCGCCTCTGAATGAAACGGGCCACGCTCTCGGCTCGCCTGGCGAACGATCCACAACCGCGGTGTCACGATATCGCCGCTCAATAG